>CAMRHE010000054.1:7397500-7997500 GCA_947044405.1 Leptodactylus fallax
TCTTATTTTCTTCACCATTTTGATGTACATATGCTCACACAGCGGAATATGGTGCTGATTTTGAGGTAGATTCCACCTTAAAATCAGTGGCCGATTCCTCCCTGATTGTTATCAATGGGAGGCAGTGATTGGGGCAGCAGGGAGTGGCGCGATACTCCCTGCTGATTAGGCCCATTAGTCAGGGTCCAATAAAAAAGATAATACAACGTGATCTACAAGATACTACAGAGTGAAGGAAGAAATCCGTGGTTATGGCCCTGATCCATTATATTACAGCCAGATGAGAAGTAAAAATGACATATGGTTATGTTCATTTCCCTAAACCATGAGAGCCAGGAGAAGCAGACGCGACCTGTCAACACTTCTTCTATTCAACCATCAAACCTGAAAGCAGAAATTCTGCTCCAGGATGTCTCACTTTCTCCGATCAGGTGTCCAAACATAACACAGGACTGATGAACTGTAGGCTTGTTGTCTTGGGTACTCGACTTTCACTCCCATATATATATCCAAACTGTTCTTCTCTATATATGCTGCTCTACCTAGATCCTATCCTAACTCATATTGCAAAAGATATGGTGAGAAATATAAAAATATATAAAGAAATCTTCTGTATGCGTCAAAGGAGACCAGCCATTCGCTGTCCTCCTTGTCACAAACCTCAGATCAGAACTGTACCTGACTGTAAGGTAACCAGCTGCAGTAGGAGCCCTCTCCAATGCATTATAGTAGAAAACCTTATCAAGTCTCACCCCACAGTCATCTGTCAGATAAGAATGGACAGGATCAGGAAAAAATTACATGGTTTTAGGAGCATAGTGAAAATCCTACAGAATGACAAACAGTGTTGGCAAGTTTATCTTCTGTTTATTTTTTTATAATTTATCTATAGCCTTAATTTTCCTGTAATATACTCTAACAATGCAGTTAAAACCCAAGTTAATATTTGGAAAACTTCAACCGGCATTCTCATCTTACACATTTATTGCATATCTTCAGGATATACCATAAATTCTTGACAGATGCAGGTCCCACCTATCGCCAGGTTCTCTGACCCTTCCCCCATTCTAACTGATGCCATAGCCACTATAAGGAGAAGAGGACATGAATGCGCATCCCTCCTCTTATACATCTATGGGGGTTCTGAATACAGAAGGGCAAGTGTAAATGGTGCTGGCTACAGTTTTTTGCTGCGGATGACCAGGGAACTGTTGTGTAGGGGAAAGACAATGAAAGGAAGAAAGCACTATACCAGTACATTGTCCCCTTCATTCTCAGGATCAGTGGGAAAATGGGAAATGGCCCTTAACAGAGCTCAGATAACAAACAATTGTACCTGGTACTATAGAACACAGCAGCTCAGTCTCATTAAGGTGAATGGGATTGGATTGCAGTACCAGGCAGAGGTACAGCTGGCAGCTCCTGGACACCAGTGCAAATTCTGTAAAGGGGCTCATACTGATGTCTTCCTGTGTAGGGATTGCTACCTCTGCACCACTCTAGCTACATCCCTGGTGCCAAGCAAAGTCACAACGTAAGGATAAGTATAGAGATGTGGGTTACTATACGAGACTCCACCCACTAATAGGCGATTGCTGGGGAATTTTATACGACATATGAAAAAAAACAATAATCCCCTTAAAACATATCTTTTATTATTCAAGTTAAAAGAATTTTAATTTGAGGTTAGATAGTCCTCCCATATAATAGATTATAAGAGTGTAAAGTAATAACGCATTATGAATACATGAGGGTCATGAAGAGTGCAGTGGCGCAAAGCATATCCGCAGGATCTAATATCCATAGGCTACACCTGCAAACATTTCCTACAAGGCGCCATCCCACTCACTAGAATTTTAAAAGTTTACATTACTAGCGGTGAAATAAATATCTATTATGTATTGCTATCCCAGCTCTCAGCGGAAACAGTAAGGGTATGTTCACACGGAGGATATTGCAGGCTGATTTTGTGGCGGAATCCTCCTCAAAATCTGCCTCCCATTCATTTCAAAGGGAGTCAATAGCAGCTTTTTCCTCTAGCTGATTTTTTCATGACCTATCTTCAAGGCTGTGGATACGGCCTTGAAAAAAACATTAAAGAAGACCTTTCATGTCTTCAGACACATGCGGTTTTATATACCGCAATTCAGCGCACTCTCGGCTTTCCCATTATGTGCCCCGGGGCTGGAGATATCGGTGCCGTTAGTTTTCTGCCCATCGTCAGTAGGGGATTCCTGACAGTCTAGCTGGGTGTCATCGCTGGGCGATAAGGAACACCCCCTCTGACAGTATAGGGTTATGGACAAGTACAGTCAGAGAGGGAATTCAGCGCACTGTCGGATTTCTGGCGATATATAAAACCCACATGTGCCTGAGGACATGAAAGGTCCTCTTTAAAATCAATGGGAGGCAGAAAAACTCGACGAAAAACTCTGTGTGAACATACCTTATTAGTAACTACCTGTCCCTACACTGTATAACCCATGATCACTGCCATTCTATTGTGAGACATGCAAAATAAATTCTCTATTTCCCTGAAGAGCCATATCTTGCATGTAGGAGTATGGAGATAAGCAGTCTACAGTTAGGGATTATTAGACAGTGTAGGGAGAAGGTTTCTGGAACTGAAAGAAGGTCGCCCTTATTAGGATGCTTAGATCATCCTTCTCTAGTCATTGAGAGTTAGTTAATATAGGACCACAGCTAATAAAGGGTGATACAGTGTATGGACAGCTGCATATAAACACAGACTGTGTTTTCAACCAGTGGAAATTAAACAGATAGAGAACTAAGAACTCCTCAGTGTCATATGAAATATGAGAATCTCCTTTTTCACAAGACACCAAAAGCAAACTTTCTATATTCTATAATGCCTGAGATATAGCCATGTGAAGTGTCCTTCACCCACCCTGATTTTGTCTTCATTTCACACAGCCCATACACCTTACACAATGAGAAGCAGGGAACAGCTATAGAGAAGAAAGGGAAAGATTGAAAAATGTAGGATTTGTCTCCTTTCTGTGAAAAATTGTTAATAAAGTATATTACAAAATTATTCGTGACACAAATGCTGCCAGAAAATCAAAAATTGTCTGAAAGATTAGTTACGCTTTAACACATCTCAAAGGATTCTAACCTAGCCTATAAGGCAGCAACAAAACTTGCCCACTTCCTTACCTATACATACATACACATACACATAAACATACACACACACACACACACACACACACACACACACACACAGTAGGGCTGGGAAATTAATTGAATGAATTTGATTAATTTGCCATTTCTTAAGAATCGTAAAATCGATGTTAGCCCTGCCTGTCTGAAATGTTTCAAGCAGATTTTTCTCTCCCATTGCACGCTATGATCAATAGTTTATTCACTATAGTCAATAGCTGGTAGGATGAGAAAGAAGGCATCGAATATATCTGACGTCTTCTGAGTGTGCCAGTTCACAGAACTTTTTTTTGTTTCTTTGAACAAAAACAAGTTTAAAATCAAGAAATACAGAGAGGAAAAAGGGAAAAAAAAAACTGAGCTCCCCTAATACATAGCTAGCTATTTGAAATATTTTTCAGGAAAGCTGTGAACGGCTCAGTCAAGGATGATTCTTGGGATGTTTCACATTCACGAGCAAAATATTTTTGTTGGAAACATATGTTCAGGGCGTTAACACATAAGACCATTTCCAATCTGCTGCAGAAAACAAGAAATCTGAACGAGTGCCTGAGAAGAAATACAGATTTCTACAGCAAAGATACAAAACATGAATCTTGTGCCATTGTTCTGTATCTACAGATAAATAGAGAGACTGTACTCACCAAACAAACGTGCCAGGAGAGACACCCGGACGGATCAATGTTCTCTAGGTTGCAGATCTGTAGGTTTAAGCTGCAGGATTGAACAGCCCACCAGTTGCCATGGAAAGGTTAGTTTATTTAGCCAGAGGCTAAACAGAGACTGCACTAGAAGGGACATTTGGTCAAAACCCTCCACCTCAAAGCTATCAGTTGGCTGAGGTGTGAGATCAGCAGGAAGTGACTTCCACCTTTAGTTTCAACACACCCTAGACACCATTCATGTGTTGTGTGCAAGCATTAGCACCCCTGGCTGTTAGAGATTACTGCTGTGAAGACATGAAGGAAGCCTTCCTGTGAAAATGACAGGACCATAAGGATACAAAAGTATATTTTATATAGATGTCTGTAACCAACTCCTTAGCTCAGTATTCTAAGTGGTTGTCTACTGCTTAGATGAGCGTCTGCCAAGACTGTAGAGCCAGTAGGCCAAACCACTGACTCAGAGTCTTGTATTTTTCCACAGCCCAACTCCAACTCCTCCATATATGTCTGACAGCATGGTTAGTCAGAAGCAGAAAAGATCCTGTAAATCATTAAAAGCCAGTGATTGTATTCCTAGGAAAATACATATGCAAGAAACGATTCACCTAATTAATTATACAATATTAAAAACGGTTAATGCGATTATAATGTGATTAAAAATAATTTATGGAGTTGGGAACTTTTTTCCAACTCTGCAACTACAACTCCACAGCGCTGGCTTGTACACCAGAGAAGAACTTCCCTGATAATGGAGTAAGGGTTCCTGGGATTGTATTCCTCTAGCCACACCGTCTTCTAGAAAGGGGCTGTGGGGTTTACTGTTGTTTTACACCTTTCCCACCCCCCTACCCCCCCCCTCTCCCTCCCCCCCCTCCCTTTCCTCCCTATCACACTATAAAAAACCTGGAGATTGGCAGCCATCTTCCCCTACAATCTACAGGGGGTGCATATCTATATATGCCACCAACTTTTGTACACTAATGCTAAATAATAAGTGAATTTCAGACCCTGTAACATGTATGAGTCTGAAAGTAACAAAGGGAAAACTTTTTCACTGACGTTCTCCTTTATCATGACTACTGAGAGCAGCTGCTCCTTTAAAGTATAAAGAAGGTGCTGCTTTTGGTGAAATCTAGTAGTATAATCATATTTTAAGGCTCATAATTTACATGGCTTTTATATAAGAATTAGCTCTAAATAACAGGGATTAAAACAGGTCTGTATGAAGAGAGCCTTATAGGGTTTGTGCCATTAAGGACATTTATTACCTATCCACAAAACAGGTAATAAGTGTCAGATCCCCTAGCGATCAGGAGAATTGGGGACCGAAAGTCGTGAAACTCGGTCCGTATGTTTACTGGCTTGAACTTCATGCTGGGAGTGGGACTCCTAGAAGCATAGTTATCTATGATGCTAGGAGTCCCTGACTCCCAGCAACATACTGTCCCGTATCAATTACAGTATGGGACAGTATGACGCTGGGAGGCAGTTACTCCTAGCATCATAGATAACTAGGATGCTAGGAGTCCCGCTCCCAGCATGAAGTTCAAACCGGTAAATCTGGCTATCACACGGAGCGAGTTTCACGGGTGAAACACGGTCGTGTGCAGCTACCCTTAGTTAGAGCTCAGAATCACACCCCTTGCCTGCTCCTGCCTGACACCGCCCTCCTGACAGTACAGAGCCTAACTACCATATCAGGCACCAAAACTAACAGCATTGATTGCTCAGGAATTATGGGGGCTAGAGAAAAAAATTCCAATTCCGCCAGAGTCAATGGAGCAGTAGCTATTAATCGACGTTAAGAACTGGACTAGTTGGAGGTGGTGAAAGGTCCTATTAAAGAGGACCTTTCACGTCCTCATCGATGTGCAGTATTCTATACCACTAGAAAGCCCAGCGATGGCGCTAGGCTATAAGGCCCGCCTTACTGACAATGGAAAGATATCGGTGCCAAAACTAACAGCAGCGATATCTCCAACAAGGGGGGGCGTACGGATAAAGCCAACAGTGCGCTGAATTCAGTGCACAGTCGGCTTTCTAGCGGTATATAATACCGCACATCTATGAGGATGTGAAAGGTCCTCTTTTAAGGCCTATGTCCAACTCACGCAACTATGGCATATGCTCAGCTGTTTCCATAGCTACCATGGGACACCTAAGGTAGACAAACAGGAGATTTGTTGAAGATAGAGTTTGCATAAATCCATACCCATATTGTAGAAAGAACCATATAAATGCGTGGAAAGATGTTTTGATAGGTCTGTAAACAATTCTGTGTTGGATACTATATACTTTTACTAGTAATAATGGTAAAGTAACTCATCATCCGTGCACTGGCACAAACTTAAGCAAAGTAAAGTCTTTCACTAACCTTGTTAAAAAGAAACCAAGGCCCTTCAATCCACAATGCCAAAAGCTAAACTAAGGTCAAATTCACAAAGTGCTGTCTGATACCCACACGCCAAAGACATACTGATAGGGAATATAGATTGTGAGTCCTATATGAGACAGTGACTGTCACTGTCTGTAAAGCTCTGTGGAATATGATGGCGCTATATAAGTATAATAAATAAATAAATGCCTTAAAGGGATTTTTTTCAATTATTTTAATTTTTTTGAATGGCCTATCCTCAGAACAGGCCACCAATATCTGATCATGAGGAGCTAACACTCAGCCCCTGCACTAATCTGCTGTTCAGAATTGCTGGTAGCTCAGGTACTACTGTATACTGTGTACAGAGCCAGAAGGAGAGGGCTCCGTTCCTTGTATAGTGGTCATGCAATATTACTGCAGTACAGCTCCCAATTGAAGAGAATGGGAGCTGAGCTGCAGTAATGTCACGTGTGGCATGTATGACAAAAAACACTTTTATTCAATATGTAGATTAATTTCTTCTTGGACACACTCCTAGTGCACCTGTTTACAGCTCTCCATGCTTTCCATGGCTGTCCAATGATGCACCTCATATGAAACCTATTCTTTTCCTTGATGAAGGCTCACATCTTCTACATGGGTCGATTGGACAAGGACAGGTGCATACATAGTACTGTATCTAGTTGGTTGCAGTGTCCTCTGCAGTACTGCACCTACCGTGGCACGATTAGTGCATGCACAAAATTATAAATGACAGCTGGGTCAAAGGCCCAGCAGAGGAATGCCCATGTTTCAGTTGAGGGGTGGGTGGGGGAGTGGCGAGCTGAAAAAGTGTGCAGCCACTCCCCTTGGTGTACCAAGAAGCTAATATGCATACGGATTAAAAGTATTTTTCTCAAACATGCCAGATCATCTAGTCACAAGGTAGAAACTGTGTGGTACAACCTGTAGCCATCATTGACATGCTGTAGGTTGAAAACCCACAACAGTCATCTTTTTTGCTACAGCATGTGGATGAGATTTAGAGAAATCTTTTCCACTGTGCGGCTACTGAAAGTGGATGATGATGGTGATGGCTTCCTGTCATATGCTGTGAAGACCAGGCAGTTTGCTGAAGGAGATGTGTTTCGATTGCTTTCTAGTTGGTGACAAGTATTCTAGTCAGTGATTTCCTTCCAGTGTCACCAATCACTAGTTCCTCTATGTGAAGCTAAGAAGGGTCTCCTTGCTGATGTATGTATTCCTAGTGTACACTAAGCCCTGGGATCCTGTGACTACCTATCCAGACTGACTTTTGTAGAGGTTCCGATGAAGGTACCTTCTGGAAGGCTGCAGGAGTGGTCAGCCTCTAATAGTACTGCGCCACTTCTTAAGTTGCAAATATGTAACCACAATAACCTATAGCATCTAATCTGTGTGGAAGTAATAGTAGAGAATGGGAGAATTATCAACTATTCAGTGACTGCTATGTAACACTACCCTGCCAGTGATCAGGCAGCCTAGACGTCACAGACGGACGAGGGACCCGACAGAATATACTGTATAGAGAAGGCCAGAGGCGCTGATAACTCACAACATCACACAGAGCAGAGTGATCAGATGGGTAAGTGATCGGGGCCACACCAGTGCGAACTGATGCACACAATCCAAAAATCGCTACAGAAAAAGCGCGCCCATCCCACCAATAGTCGGCTCCTACCCTGCTACCGGCAGCCAGGTCCCGGTGTCTCCCTGCCACGCTCTGCGCCGCTCGGTTGCCAAGCGCCCGGGGAACGCGGGGAGGGACAAACTGGGAAACACAGACCACAAGACCAGAGTAGCTGAGCCGCAGAGCCAATCGATTTTTTGTGCTGCATCTTGTAGCTACACATAGTGCCTGGGAGGGCGGGGCTTCCTGTTGCTTGGTTACTAGGGAACGGAAACAGCGTTCTGAGAAGATGTCGATTTCTTGGCGCTCAAACCTGGCGCTTGTTTGACGTCTTAAGCCCCGCCCACCAACTGTTTACTAGCAGACCCAATTACAATTGGCTGTTCTGTGACGTTACCATCAGAGCGCGTTTGTCACAATCACGTTCGATCAGCTCGGCAATCATCACTGCGCTGTTAGGATGTCTGCTGCGGAGGAGGACACCGAGCTCCGAGACCTGCTCATCAACACGCTGGAGAGTAACGGCGTGCTGAACAAGATAAAGGCCGAGCTGCGGGCCTCCGTCTTCCTGGCGTTGGAGGAACAGGAGCGGGCGGAGAACAAGCCTTCACTCATAAATGAGAGCCTGCGCCAGTTCCTGGCCACGAGAGATGGCCGCCTGGTAGCCGGCCTGCTCACAGACTTCCTGCAGCACTTCCACCTGGACTTCACACTGGCCGTGCTGCAGCCTGAAGCATGCCTGCCCGGCGCTCCTGAAGACCGCACGTCAACCGCCCGAGAGTTGGGGCTGCCCGTGTCAGAGGCGGGTAGGAGGGTGCCGCTGCTCCTGGAGCTCGTCAGGAACTTCCATCTAAGAGATGCAGCCCGGCCCGTGCCTCAGGAACTGCCCCCGGAGCACGTAGCTGAGGCACAGGCTAAGTTCCGCCTGTGTGAGCGGGAGAGTGCCGGAGGGATCGGTGGGAAGGAGCTGCGGGGGCTCTTTGTGGAGCTCTGTCCCCACCTCCACAGGGACATGCTGGACAGGTATGTCACGGATGAGCTGGCAGCCGCAGGTGGGGACATCCATGAGCAGCGGTTCCTGGCCATGTACCGGCGGCTTTTCCTCCAGTGCAGGAGTGTGGTGACCCGTGACCCGCCGCCCGGCACACAGGCCCATGATGGCGACAGTTCCAAGATCACCAGCCACATGCCCGCAGACAGTGCGCCCGCAGACGGCCCTCAGCTGGACCACGAAGATTCCAAGCTGGATGAAGACGACCTGGAGGGAGACTCTTTCTTTGATGACCCTATTCCCAAACCCGAGAAAACTTACGGCTGGAAGGAGGAGGCGAGCAAAGCCAACGGGGCCCATCAGGTGGCCACACACACACAGAGCTCCCTATCTGGATCACCTAAGGTTAGTGAACATGAAAGAGATGGTTCCTTGAAGGAGCTGAGGTCCACCTCTGAGAAGATAGCCTCTCTGGAGCTGGGGGCTGGTAATGAGGACGACTATCTGGATGACTTCCACAGTAGCAGTCAGAAGAGTGAGCTTAGTATAGGAGAGGACCTGGAGGAGGAGCTGTCTGCTGAGGACCTGACTGTGAGTGACCACAAGCTGGATGAATTCACCCTGGACAACTCTATCTCTCAGCTGAGTGATGTGGCGGACTACATGGAGGAAGTCTCCTGATGTCATCTCAGTCAGCTTTTATTTACATAGCATTGTAAAGAGTGGGTGGTAGACTAGGCACAGATTTCCCTATCTTCATGGGCTTTGGGGCATGTATGCATTTGTGTCCTTTAAAGAAAATGGTTAAGAATTAAACAGCAGACATCTGGAACCATTAAATTAAGGTTTTTTTCTACCTTGGCCATCAGACAAGTGACCTTTTCAAGGTGGCAGTGCACCATACCTGTTATGATCAATGACACTAGGGAAATGTGTACCATACCACCATATGTAGCAGGAAAAGATAACATTTTTGTTATATAGACTTGGATATAAAAATTAAAATATTTTACAAATTTTTTTTTTTTTTTTTGAAATATTTTAGTATTGGTATTTATCTAGAAAATGAGACAGCTGGCTTCCACACAGCCTGAAAAAAGCCTGTTTATCAAAATTGAACTTGTTGCCCATAGCAACCAATCAGAAACCTAAGCTCTGGTTGCTAAGAGTAACCAGGTAGGTTTTTTTGTGCATTCCTTTCTCTACTGTTGTGTATTTGCAGTCATCCTTTGAGACTTCCCGGGTTTGGATGGGCTGGTTGAACTATAAAATACAGACTGGCAGGTGACAAGAATACATAAAATTAGTGTTGTCATGCTGTGTTTTTGATGCAGAGTGTGGTGTTTTCCATGCCAAAAATTCTACCAAAAAAAGTCTCTGATTTCAATGTGCAATGTCTGCTTTAATGCACCATTTTGTGCATTAAAGCAGACCTAACTTCTCAACATACTGTGAATAAGTCAATAGTACGCAGAAGTATTTTTCTGATAACACATCACAATTTCATATTGCCTGCTTAAAGTTATGGAGCTTGGCAGCACATAGGGAGAATTGTGACTGGCATTTTCTACACCAGTCTTAGTCATCCCCATTCCTTCATGATGCATCAGGATTTTTAAAGAGGCTCTGGCCTCTGAAAGGGGTTATCTGGGGAATAAAGAAGCTTACCAGTGCATTCCCTGCATTAGTTAAGCATTATTACTAATATACATCCTGGTCCTCTATTACTTTTGAGGGGGGAGGGGAGGAGTTTAGTGCTTTCATTCCTCAGTCTCTTCTGTAGCCACTCCAACTCTGACAGCAGAGACTTGGGCTGCAGATCCATTCAGTAGAGCCAGAATAGCTACAGGGGTGACATGAATGAGTAGTCCAGCTTTTCCCATGGTCTTAAAAAGTAATGAACTCTATGATTAATTGAGAATTTTACCTCAATTACAATTAACAACTTTAGAACATTCCCAATTTTACATGCCATGAGTTTGGTTTCGGTTATTCACATATCAGCAATCCTGATTGGATAGTGTACAGGCAGTGACATATGCTTTAGCCAATGGTAGTGTGAAACAGGGTAGTATGGGTACAAAATAAATGAAATCGATGTGGGCAAGTTCACATCCATTAATTAAGCTGACTTTTGATGATTTTTTCGATTAATTGCCCAGGCCTAGGGTTCAGGCTGCTCATTGTTAATAAAGATTAACTAGGGCAGGGAATGTACGGCCAAGCTTTATTAATCCGTAGATAACCCCTTTAATTCTACAAAAAAAAAAAAAACATTCTGGCACTCAGAATATAGTCTATTTGTATTGAAAGACAATCCTAATAACTTTATTTATATAGCGCCAACATATTCCATAGCACTTTACAAATCAGAGGAGACATGGACAATATAAGACATTACAATATGACAAAGAAAAACATAAACAATAGGAGTGAGGGCCCTGCTCCCAAGAGCTTACATTCTATGAGGAGATAGGGGGACACAAGAGGTTAGAGGGCTTGTTTGCTACAATGGCCCAGCCATCTTTTAATAGAAAAGGTTATGTAACTGAAGCTGTATGAACCAGTCACCAGCCAGTATCTGTGAATAAACAGATACTAAGTACAAAAAGTGCAGTATAACTTCTAGATGGAGAGGACAGGATCTGAGGAACAGAGGAGGAAGGATAAAAGGTGTTATTGTTCTCCACCACCGCACACTACACTGATCAGGTCACGTGATAAGCCTGATCATACAGATGTGATTTTAGCAGTTTTGAAGCCGCTGTAGTTGCAGGATTAATCGGATTGTCTTGGATAAAGCATTCTAGAGCACCGGTGCAGCTCAAGAAAAGTCTTGGAAACGGGAGTGGGATGATCAGATAACAGGGGATGCAAGTCTAAGGTCATTGGCAGAACGGAGAGGACAGTTAGGGCGGTAGACAGTGACGAGAGAGGAGATATAGGGGGGGTGCAGCGCTATGGATGGATTTGTGGGTTAGTGTAATTTTATATTGTATTCTGTGATGGATGGGCAAACAATACAGCGACTGACGCAAGGTAGATGCGTCTGTGTACTGGTTTGACAGAAAGAGGAGTCTGGCAGCTGCATTCAGGACAGATTGTAGTGGGGTGAGTTTCGTAAGAGGAAGCCCAATTAGAAGAGAATTGCAGTAGTGAAGATGAGAGAGAATCAAGCGACAATGAGGGTTTTTGATGTTTCCACGATGAGAAAAGGGCAAATTCTAGAGATGTTTTTAAGGTGCAGGTGGCAAGAGCATGAAAGTGTCTGAATACGTGGGGTAAAGGTGAGATCTGAATCAAATACAACCCCAAGACAGCAGGCATGCCACCTCGGGATAATAGTAAGGCCACAGACAGAAATGGAGATATCAGGGTTAGGTCGGTTAGTGGATGGAGGGAACACAAGAAGTTCAGTTTTTGAAAGATTCCATTTCAGATAAAGAGAAGACATGATGTTAGAGACAGTCACTGATGTTCTGTAGTAGTGCAAGGATGATGTTACGGGATGAGGTATATAGTTGGGTATCATCTGCATAAAGATGGTATTGAAAGCCAAATTTGTGAATGGTTTGTCCAACTGGGGCTGTGTACAGAGAGAAGAGGAGGGGACCTAGAACTGAGCCTTGAGGAACCCCAACTGCAAGGGGCAGAGGAGAAGAAATAGCACCAGTGAATGATACACTAAATGAGCAGTCAGAAAGATAGGAAGAAAACCAAGAGAGAGCAGTATCCCTTAGGCCAATAGAACAGAGCATAGTGAGGAGGAGTTGTGGTCTACAGTGTCAAATGCTGCTGATAGATCCAGAAGAATAAGTAGTGAATAGTTCGCTTTAGATTTAGCCATCAAGAGATCGTTGGAAACCTTTGTGAGGGCCATTTCTGTAGAGTGTAGTGCACGAAAACCTGATTGTAAGGGGTCCAGAAGAGAGTTAGCAGAGAGATAGCTGATTAGGCGGGAGTAGTCCAAGCGTTCCAGGAGTTTAGAGATGATGGGGAGGTTAGAGATAGGTCGGAAGTTAGCAGCCCAGGATGGGTCAAGGGAGGGTTTTTTCAGTAATGGGGTTATGACAGCATGTTTGAAGGAGGAGGGAAAGATTCCAGAAGGAAGAGGTTAAAAATTTTAGTAAGATGAGTTGTAACAGTAGAGGACAGAGACCGGAGGAGGGGTGACAGGATAGGATCGCTTGTGCAAGTAGTGGGGCGAGAAGAAAAAAGGAGCTGGGAGACTTCTTCTGTTACCGGATCAAATAATGAGAGTTCACAATGAGGAGCGAGGGAGGGGGACTGATGCCGTTTGACAACATCCGTCAGGAAATAACCCATTCTCCAGTTTTGTCTTTAAAGTACGTGGCCATGTCTTGAGCACTGAGGTCTGTGACAGGTACCCGCACCTTTGGTGTGAGGAGGGAGTGAAAGATGTCAAAGAGTCGTTTAGGGTTATTAGAGAGAAGAGGTGAGAGAGGTGAAGTAAGCTTGTTTGGCAAAGTGAAGGGCAGAGTTATAGGCTTTGAGCATAAACTTGAAGTGAAGAAAATATGCAGATGTGTGAGATTTTTGCCATAGCCGTTCAGCTCATCTTGAGCATCGCTGAAGAAAACGTGTTTGAGAAGTGTGCCAAGGGATTTTCGGACAGTCAAGCGTGCTACTTTATTCAGGTGGCTTTGAGAGTCTCATTGTAGTGTTTGGTGGCCAGGACAGGAGAGAGAAGAGATGGGAGACAGTGATGACTGTAGGGTATCAGAGGTGCTATGTGTTTACAGCCTGAAGATTTCTGCAGGTGCGGTAGGGCAGGGTGTTTTGTGAAGAACAAGAAGCTTTGATGTTAAAGGAAAGAAGGTTGTGGTTGAAAATTGGTAGGTGAGCATTAGTAAAGTCAGAGAACAGAGCCGTAAGAAGACCAGATTAAGGATATTACCATCTTTGTGTGTGGGAGAAGGAGTAAGCTGAGTGAGATATCAAGAGAGGTGGTTAGTGATAGAAGTCGAGAGGCAGATGGAGAGCCAGAGGTGTTAATGGGAATGTTAGTCACCCACAATGAGGGTAGGAATTTCAAAGGTTAGTAAGTTGGGAAGCCATGAATTAAAGTGATCTAAAAACTGGTAGGGTGAGCCAGGGGGACGGTAGATGACAGCTACTCACAGGGAGAAAGGGCGGAAGAGTCTGATAGTGTGGACCTCAAAAGAGGGGAAGGAGAGCGATGGTACTGGTGGAATGACCTGAAAAATGCATTGTGGTGATAGGACACCTACCCCTCCACCTTGCCTATCCTCAGGTCTAGGGGTGTGTGAAAATTGGAGGCCATCATAACAGAAAGCAGCAGGGGATGCGGTGCCAGACTGTTTAATCCAGGTTTCAGTGACAGCCAGCAGGTTAAAAGACTTTGAGATGAGAGATCTTGAGTAATGTCAAGTTTGTTGCAGAGAGAGTGGGTGTTCCAGAGAGCACAAAAGAAAGACTGGTGGAGGAGAAGGAGACGGCAAACAACGAATATTAACCTCTTATGGATCGGGTCATTTTTTAGTTTTTCCCTCCCCACATTCCAACTTTTTCAGTTCACAGAGTCACATTATGACTTATTGTGTGCGAAAAAAATTGTACTTTGTACTGGCACTTTTCAATATCCTATGGAATGTACTGGGAAGCTGGAAAAAAAAAAAAAAAATTCAGAATGAGGTGTAATTGGAGAAAAAAAAATGCATTTGTGCCAACTTCATATGGGTTTAATTTTTATGGCGTTCACTGTGTGGTAAAAATGACATGGTACCTGTATTCTGCGGGTCAGTACAAACACGGCAATACCAAATTTGTATAGTATTTGCAGTGTTTTGATACCTTTTAAATGAAAAACTTTGCAAAATAGAAAAAAAAAAAAATTGTCGCCATATTGTGACACCTATAACTTTTTCATATTTACATGTATGGAACTGGGTAAGGAGTCTTTATGCGGGACAAGATGGCATTTTTACTGATCTCATTTGTGGAAAGATCTGGTGGTTTGATCACTTTTTATTCAATTTATAGGAGGCAAAGTGTTAAAAAATGCTATTTGGCCATTTTGATTTTTTTCGCCACTATGCTGTTCACCGTATGGGATTATTTTAATAGTTCGGGCATTTTGGAGCGTGGGGATACCTAATGTGTTTGTTTACTTTTGTTTATTTACTTTTATATCTCATCTAGAGAAAAGGGGGTAATTTGAACTTGTTTTTTTTAAATTTTTTTTTTTTTGTTTTTTATACTTTTAAAAACTTTTTTTTACTTTTATGATCAGACCCCCTAGGGACCTTGAAACCTACGGGGTCTGATCGCTCATACTATTCACTGCAATACTACTGTATTGTAGTGAATAGCAAAATGCCTAGCTCTCTATTTCACACTGCCTCTGGCAGTGTGCAATAGATCTAATGCAATGACAAGCCTGGGAGCCTTCACTAGGATCACGGCTGTCATGGCAACCGATCGCCGCCCTCCAATAACGTTCAGGAGGGTGGCGATCGGTGAAAAATGGTGGCGCCTGCGCAGTTTAGATGCCGCAGTCCCTTTTGACCGTGGTGGCTAAAGGGTTAACAGCAGCGATCGGTGAAGATACTGATTGCTGCTGTTAGCAGCGTGTCCTGGCTTGCACAGGTACGTCATTGGTCGTTAAGGGGTTAATAAAGTTAGAAGGGTTTCTTGGCGAGACAGGTACAGAGTTGAGGTTACCATAAGGAGGACAAGGGTTTGTAGAGATGTCCCCAGCACCTAGTAGCAGGAGAATGGCGAGAGACAGCAGATGGTTATATGACTTGTAAGATCGTCTAATTTGTTGCACAGAAGCTGTTATGCCAAGGGAAATAGATTCTTTGGATTCCGTGTAATAGAATAAAGTTATAGAATAAAACACTGGACTATCAACAATAGCTTAATATTTTATTAAGAAAGGTATAACAAGATATCAAAAGGTCTTACAGAAAGGAAAAGTATAAAAGATATTAGAATGTAATTAAATCAACACTTCCAACACGTAAAAGTATATCAAAAGGTATATCAGATCAACATTTCCAACACTTAAAAGTATATCAGAAGGTATATGAAATCAACACTTACAACACTGCCAAGCTTCATTGATGAATTCCGATAAGGGTAGCTTCAGGAAATATCACCAAGCCATTGTGACAGGTATCATGCAGCATCAGGCGTCCCCAATTACTGCTATCAGGATTGCAACATACGGCTAGGGGATGTTTCCCATCTTATATACCCTTTGTGTGCGTCATAGAGTGGGCGGTTACAGAAGTGTATACACCTCTGTAAGGCTTTACTCGTCTCCAAGCTCATATTCCTGTGAAAGGGGCCAATTTCCACTGGAATATTTCATGGGACACGTGCATCTCATACAGTGTTAAACTTTAAGCTGGCTTTTATGGACATGTAAACATCACCTCAAACAGGGTTGAACCTTTGAGCTGGTTTTTATGGACATGTAAATATCACCTCAAACAGTGTTAAACCTTAAGCTGTCCATGTAGACATAACCTCAAACAGAGTTAAACCTTAAGCTGGCTTGATGTCCATGTAAACATTACAGAGTTGAACTTTGATCTGGCTTGATGTCTAACTAGACATTATCTCATACAGAGTTGAAATTAAGGTTACTATGAGCTGGCTATTATAGACATCTTGTCATGGGCAGCCATTTTATCAAGGTCAGCTATTTTATTTTTTTGCATTACAGAAGCACAAGGTGGGTTAAGGTGGTTGAGGAAAGTGAAGAGAGAGTGGGAGCTGCACATAGGAGAGGGAAGGAGAGAGGGACTGATGTGGATAGAAGTAACAGGAGGTGGGAATGGGCGGTAAGAAGCTCTGCCTTATTACCTGTTTGTTGCTGTTGCTTTGGTGGTGGATTTTATGCTTACCGAATAGTGACCAGGGATAGGGAACGTTTTCTTGAACGCCATGAATACATCAATACACAACTGAAACTTGGTCCAATAGGGACCTTCCTCAAACAATCTAACAGAATACACATTAGTCAAGATTCAAAACACATGAATATAATCCATTAGTTATGTATCAGTTGTACAAAACATGTTTGTTTAAGGTACATTATGAGCATAAATAGAACATGTATAGAACATGTGTGCTATGGAAAGGCACATCTAATACATATAATGTGAACAGGACATAGCAAAAAAATAACCAAAATTTACAAACACACACCAGAGTAAGGTACAACAGAGGTAAATAATGGAACAAACTGAGAATTCCACATGAACTTCTCCCCCTTTTTGTTGACCATTTTTTCCCCTTTAACTCTGGCAGGCTTTACTTACCTGTAGCACGCTTCCACTGCTCTTCTCCCCATTTCCAGGCAATCTGCCAAATTTAGTTTTACAATTCTGAGACAGGACATCTATGTATTAGAAGCTGGGCATGTCTACGCCTAGTCAGATCGATGGAATCCTCCTTGTTTGTTGTATTTACCTGTTATACCTTATTCTGGCGTGTTGTACATTTTGACATTAAGGATTTTATTGAAATTTTTACATTTAAACATAAAAACATTTCAAACAACATTTTGGGGCTGGAAACACATGGGTGGGGAAGGAGGTAGGGGGAGGGGATAGGGGATTGGGGTTGAGAAATGACAAATGGAGCAAATCAGAGGAGATAACATGAGCTCTGTCGCAGCAGAGCCGAACAAAGATATAACTTTTCATGTTGACAGAGATAAAGCAATTTATACAATAAAATAATCAGGGAAGTACCTGGTTGGGGGGGGGGGAGGGAGGCAGGGGGATAGGAGATGAGAAGAGGTTAATAGGATATGGGGAACAACATAGGCTCTGTCGCAGCAGGGCCAAACATAGAATGCAGTAAAATGTAAGGTAAAGTCAAAACACATTTACATTATTATGACAAGAGGTTAGAAATTAGAAGAAGTCGGGGGGGGGGGGGAGGTCCCTGTTGGGGGGGATATAGAGGGGAAGGCAGACTGGAATTCCCTGGAATTGTAGAAAAGATTCCAAAGGAGCCATGTTTGGTGGTGGGTCCTGTCATCCTGTCGCAGCTCCGCCATCATATTTTCCCTACTTTGGATGAGCAAAATCTCTTTGAGCCAGGACACTAGGGAGGGGGGCGTCTGAGATTTCCATAGTCTAGGAATCACAGACCTTGCGGCCACCAGCATGAAGCCTATCAATTTGCGGATGTGTTTCTCATATTTACTAGGGAAGATGGAGAGAAGGAGGGGGGCTGGGTCATCGTCTAATGAAATGCCCGTAACCCTCTTAATTATACGCCGAACTTCTGACCAGTAGGGGCGTAAGAGTGTACATTCCCACCAGACGTGCTTCATCGTACCCCGGCCAGAGTTACATCTCCAACATCGATATGAGGTAGAGGGATACATCTCATGGAGAACAGATGGGACTCTGTACCATCGGGAGAGTATCTTATAGTTAGTCTCCTGTGCCTTGCAGGAAATAGAGAATTTGTGGCACGCCTGGAATGCCGATGACCACACATCTGGCGCGAACGAGACCCCCAGCTCCCTCTCCCACCCACCCACGTAAGCAGGTAGGGAGTCAGTAGCAGTCTCCCGCAGCATGCCATAGATAAGCGAGATTGTGTGGGCTGGGGTATGGGGAGAGAGGCATATGCGTTCAAAGGGCAGTAACTTTATGTGCAGATTGTGCTTTATCTTAAGAGTGGTGTATAGGTGAGTTAGCTGGGCGTATTGCCAGTGGGATATGGCCGAGTCAGGGTCTGACCCAGGATGGGTCAGCTCTTGGCGGGGGAGGAGAGATGTCGTGCTTGTAACTTGGTGGAAACGGAGGATCTGTTGGCCCCTAGCGTGGGATAAAAAGGAGGAGTGGAGCGCCGCAGGAAAATCCGGGTTGCCCGAGATAGGCGTCATAGGTCCATCGTTTAGAAAGAGTCTACGCATAACACCATAGCGCCGACACGATCCAAGGACCTGAAGCGCGACGTATGGAAGTGTATGGGTGGAGCTATCTGTCCAGTAACGCTTAGCTAGCCACGGGAGGGCAGTAAGTGAATTCAAGGAACCCTCCAAGGCAACCCAGAGTTTAGAGTGCTCCGAGTGATGCCACTCCAAAATGCGTGAAGTGACCGCAGCCAGGAAGTAGTTAGAGCAATCCGGTACTGCCAATCCGCCACACTCTTTGGGTTTGGTCAAGATACTTCTTGCAATTCTCGGTGGCTTGGATATCCATATGAATTTAGTAAATGTTTTCTGGATAGTTGTAAAGAATTGTTTGGGTAACATTATAGGGACAGTCTGAAATAGAGTAGTCTGGGGAGGACATTCATTTTTAGCAAATTAATGCGTCCCAGCCAAGAGAGGCCTTTGGTGTCCCATCGTTTCATATCTGTCTGCAAGGTGCGCAGGATCGGAAGGAAATTAAGCGTATAGGAATCGGTTAGTTTGCTAGAGAGCTGAACCCCCAAGTATTTAATTGCTTTCTGGGACCATGTAAAGGAAAAAGAGGAGCGGAGACCCCGAGGCTGTGACTCTGGCAGGGAGACATTAAGGGCAGTACATTTGGACAGGTTGAGTTTGTAGTTACTAAAGTAGCTATAGGAGTTGATTTCTCGGAGGAGAGATGGGATAGTTGTGAGCGGCTGAGTGAAGAAGAGTAGGACATCATCTGCGAATGCTGAGATCTTAAGATGTAAATTACGGATTCTGAGGCCCTGGATGTCTGGATTATCCCTAATTGCTACGAGTAGATGTTCCATTGCATATAGTAAGAGGTGAAAAGAGTGTGCCATTAACTCGTACCTGTGCCCTCGGGGAGTTATAAAGGGAGCGTATGCGGGTAAGCATCCTGGGTCCCAATCCTATCTGCGAGAAAATGGCTTCCAAGAAGCCCCAATCAACCCTGTCAAAGGCCTTCTCCGCGTCCAAAGAGAGGAGCATCATAGGGATTCGTGAACTCTTTGCATGATGGATTGCCGAGAAGGCCTTCAACGTGTTATCCCGTGCCTCTCTATGTGGGATAAAGCCAACTTGATCGTAATGAACTAGCTTTTCCATGTACTGACTCAGTCTATTAGCTATCAGTTTGGCGTAGAGTTTGGCGTCTGTGTTGATCAAGGATATCGGTCTATAACTAGGGCAGAGCAGGTGGTCCTTACCGTCCTTGGGTATAACCGTTATATGTGCATGTAAAAAGGGGGGGCGGGAATTGAGTGTCAGGCGAGATAGAGTTAAAGTATTTCAATAGAAGGGGTGCAAGATCAGGCTATAAAATCTTGTAGAACCAAGCTGTGAACCCGTCCAGTCCCGGGCTTTTACCCGCGGGCAAGTTCGAGATCCCCAGCTCAAGCTCCTGGGTGGAAAAAGGTGATTCTAATGGGTCAGACTCTTCGGGTTTAAGAGAGGGGAGAGCTGTCTGTGCTATATATTGGGGAAGTGTGAGGCGGGGGGATCAGGCGTCCGATTGGTGGTGTGCGGCTGAGGAAGGTTATAAAGGGATTCATAACATCCTCGGAACGCTTCAGCTATGTCTGTAGTTAAGTGGGTTGTGGTTCCCGATGGGTTCTTAATAGCCGTTACATACGAAGTGGCCTGACGCTCTCTTACGGCGCGTGCCAATAGGCGACCCGCCTTGTTACCCCACTCATAGAACGATCGTTTGCCTAATTGGCGGAGTCGCTGTTGCCTGTGCTCCAACAAGGACCTGATGTCCTGACGCGTAGCTGTCAGCGCAACCAGGGTAGACTGTTGTAGGGATAATTTATGTTGTGCCTCAAGGGCAGCTAAGTCTCAAATGAGCGACTGGAACTTAAGCCCCGATTCCTTCTTAACTCTAGCCCCATGTTTCATCAGCACTCCACGAAGCACACATTTTAAGGCTTCCCATTGAATCGGTGGAGTCATGGGCATGGTCTGTCACAAAGTTGGAAACAGTGAGTTTGAGATCGGCCATACATGCAGCATCAAGCAAGAGCGATTCATTCAGTCTCCAAGAGTGTGGGCGAGGTCCCGGAGGCGACATACGAATAGTGCATGTGATTGGAGAGTGGTCAGAGAGGAACGCTGTACCAATCCCGGCTGCGGTCACTTGAGGCAAAATAGTGTGGGATGTAAGAATATAGTCAATCCTACTATATGTGTTATGAGCATGGGAGTAGTATGAGAAGTCTTTATCGGTCGGATGAAGGATCCGCCAGGCATCGCACAACAACATGGAGTGTAAAAGCTTCCTGAGCTTGTTTAAAGCACTGTAGGGGATATGGGACCTACCTTCAGAGGTGTCTATTAAAGGGTTCAAAGGGAGATTGAAGTCTCCACATAGTATGAGATGGCCCTTGGCAAAAGATTGGAGGGCATTCAGGGCTGAGACAAGGAAGGGGATCTGACCGGTGTTCGGTGTGTATATATTGGCTACTGTGTACACTGATCCATATATTTCACATAAGAGATAAATGTATCTAGCGTCCTGGTCTGTCATGGAGTCTATAATCTTTACAGGGAGGTTTTTGTGGAAAAAGATGGCAACCCCCTTAGTTTTACCCTGTGTGTTACTACTATGGGACCATAACGGATAGTAGCGGTTTTTAATAGTGAGCACATGATCAGCAAGAAAATGTGTTTCTTGTAGGCAGAGAATCTGGACCCTACGCTTGTGGGCATCATAAAGGACTTGAGAGCGCTTCTCAGGTACATTCAATCCCTTAACATTGAATGAGGATATTATAATGTGCGCCACAGGCAGTGGAAGGGGAGGGGAGGGATAGTGAGGGTGGAAAAGAAGGGGACGAGATCAGGAGCCGTTAGAGTTGGGTCAGTGGTACCCGGAGTTGGAGGACAGGGACCTCGGGGAGCAGGAGGGAGGAGGCGATTTAAGGTTGAAGAGGGCAGACAGGGCACCCTCAGTGGGAGTATGGGGTAGGAGCACGCGTCTCCGTTTGGTTCCGCACTGCAGAACCTTAGCTATGTGGGAACGAAGGCCAAGCCCAAGGCAGCAAGACAAGAAGAAGAGGTAAAGAGGTCAAGAACTGACAAATAACCAGAGACTATGTGGCCCCCTATGTTAAATTATGCGTGAAGAGGCAATATAGTGAATAGGTCTCTAATGAAGAAGTGCAAATTCAACAAAAATAGGCAATAGAACATTTCAAAATTTGACAATGGTATAACCCCGAACTATAAAGTCCAGCGAGAACGGTTCACCTGGGAAGAGTGAGATCAAGCCGGATGGTCACGTTCTGTTGCCAGGCGACATCTACACCTTGGTCTTTGGGGCCCTGGAGGAGTCGTTGCTCAATCTCTAGTAGCGGTTCGGACCATCGTAGGAGGAGCAGGGCGATCTGAGTCACTGAGCATCTGTTCCCAGATCGGGAGGCGGATCATTGGAAGATCAAGTGCGCAGAGAAAATCCTGGAGGTCCTCTGGGGATGTCAAGACGATCAGCTTATCCTGCCTGCGGACCTGGAGAGCGAAAGGAAACCCCCACCGATAGAGAATCCCTCGTTCTTGGAGTGCAGCAAGTAGCGGTTTCAGTGCTGCCCTTTGACGTAGAGTGTGTCTGGAGAGATCCGGAAAGATGGATAGAGGGGCACCCCTAAAGTCGATGCTGTTGAGATTTCTAGCTTTGGACATTATATCCTCCTTTATGGTGAAATAGTGGATCCTATATATGCCATCCCTCGGTCTCGCTGGGTCTGAGCTGCGAGGTCGGAGGGCCCGATGTGCTCTGTCTATTTCTATGTGCGTCTCAGGGGGGGCTCCCCAAGATGGTATTGAATATGCTTGTGAGTGCCGGTACTAGGTCGGCAGTCTGGGTGGTTTCTGGTAGGCCACGGATCCTTATATTATTGCGGCGGTTACGGTTCTCTATGTCATCTATATGGGAAGTGAGCCTGCGGTAATGAGGCTATGGGCAGATGACATCTGGTGAAGCGACTGAAGGGAAGACGTCACTGACACTTGAAACTGCTCCAAATTGTCAACTCGGATTTGTAGGTCTGTTATATCTGTTTTATCTATTTGCAGGTCATGACGCCACGCATGTTTCAGATCTGTGGCTAAATTATCCATGTCCCTTCTGCTTAAAGCGAGTAACGCCTGCAGTTCCGGATGTCCCTGTAGCGTAATGGCCGCTTCCTCCGGAGGGGGGAGGTGAGATACTACAGACTCTGCCGAAACGTGGGTAGAGATAGATGCCTGACGGCTACTCACTTTTTTCTTGCAGGTGGAAGGTGGATCGTCCTCTTCTCCTGAGGACAGATCAGACAGTATGGTGGTCGGGTCTGTGGGTCTGGTCTGTGGCAATGAGGCCCGTTAGAGGGTAAAGGTGAGGCTGCTCCCCATACTGCCCCTTTAATTACCGCATTGTTTGGTTGGGTGGGGGAGATCAGCAGTGCCCGCACCGCCACTGTTCTCGGGTCTGGAGCTGCCTTGGAAGCGCTGAGCACCTGGTCACTGTCAGTGCTGGAAGGAGGATGTGAGGAGGACGTCTCCCTTAATGGTGAGGCTGCTCCCTCCGCCAGTGGAGGGGAGCCGTCGGGCTGTCTGTAGTGGCTGCACAGCGCTGCTCTCCGGCCCGTCGGATCGCGCACGCTGCTGGGAAAATGGCGTCGGCGCTCCCCTACAGGCCTCGGCGGATCCCTCTTGCCCTTGCAGCAGGAGAAAATAGCTGGAGATGCCCCCCCTCCTGTCACTGGGAGGTAAGGGGCTCCCCTGGGGTCTTTTTGCCTCTTGTTTTGCCCATTTTGGGGTACTTATGGACCTATTTCAGCGGGGCACTGGTCGGAGCTCTCAGTGTCTGCTGCCGTTCCAGCCCATGCCAAGCCACGCCTTGTTGTACATTTTGGCTATATTTGCCGTGTCCTGTTATTTGATATTAATAGTGCATTTCCAGTTTCTACAGCTGACGTTTCTAGAAATCATGGTGGGTAGTCACACACTGACACATTTGTATCACTGGCTAAGGCCAAACTACTGTACTCTTATAGCGGCTTCCACTGCCATTTGTGCATTAAGTACTGACAAGTGAACATCATAGGGAAGCCCCAAAATAAAACTACCAATGAGGTTTATGGTAGTACAGTATACCATGTCCAACAACTGCCAGTAATAGTTTAACAATACAGCAGCGCATACTGTATTTTTCTTTCACATGTACCTCTCCAGCTGTTGCAAAACTACAGTTCCCAGCCTTTTCTGAAGAGTTGGTGCAGGACAGGGGAGAGGTCCTGCATTTGCTAGAGCAGGGTTGGCAACCTTCGGCACTCCAGCTGTTGTAAAACTACAGCTCCCAGCATGCATACTTGCTTTGCTGTTCTTGGAGCTCCCATGGAAGTGAATGGAGCATGTTGGGAGTTGTAGTTTCACAGCAGCTGGAGTGCCGAAGGTTGCTGACCCCTGTGCTAGAGCTGTCCTGCACAGTTAGTTTACATTTTGACAGATGCAAGCAATCCAATTTATGAAATGAATGGCCATTATCTAACTGCCGTGATGTAATACTACATGTTTTACAGGATCCCCAGGCACCAACCTTTTGAAAGGTATTATCTCTGATAGACAACTTCTTTAATATAAGGGTTTCAGAAAGGAACCACAAACAGATACAGTGGCTTGCAAAAGTATCCATACCCCTTAATGAATTTTCACATTTTGTCACCTTAAATGTATTTTATTGAGATTTTAAGTGATAGACCGACAAAGTAGCAGATAATTGTGAAGTAGAACAAAAAAGATACATGGTTTAAGACTAATCAAATGAAAATCTGAAAAATGTGACGTGCAAATTATTCAGCCCCCTGTACTTTGATAACCCCAAATAAAATCCAGTGCAATCAATTGTCTTCAGAAGTCACTTGATTAGTTAAGAGTTCAGCTGTGTGTAATTTAGTCTTCGTATAATTACATCTGTTCTGTGAAGGCCTCAGTGAATTAACAGCATCATGAAGACCAAGGAACTCACCAGACAGGTCAGAGATAAAGTTGTGGAGAAGTTTAAAGCAGGATTAGGTTATAAAAACATATCCCAAGCTTTGAGCATTTCAAGGAGCACTGTTCAATCCATCATCCAAAAATGAAAAAAAGTATTCTACAACTGCAAACCTACCAAGATATGGCCGTCCACCTAAACTAACAGGTCGAGCAAGGAGAGCACTGGTCAGAGAAGCAGCCAAGAGGCCCATGGTCACTCTGGAGGAGCTGCAGAAATCCACAGCTCATGTAGGAGAATCTGTCCACAGGACAACTATAAGTCATGCACTCCACAAATCTGGCCTTTATGGAAGAGTGGCGAGAAGAAAACCATTGTTGAAAGACATAAGTCCGCTTGCAGTTTGCCACACCTCATATAGGGGATATAGCAAACATGTGGAAGAAGGTGCTCTGGTCAGATGAGACCAAAGTTGAACTTTTTTTTTTTTTTTTTTTAAATACAAAGTGCTATGTGTGGTGGATAAGTAACACTGCTCATCACCCTGAACACACCTTCCCCACTATGAAACATGGTGGTGGCAGCATCATGCTGTGGGGATACTTTTCTTCAGCAGGGACAGGGAAGCTGGTTAGAGTTTATGGGAAGATGGATGGAGCTAAATACAGGACAATCCTGGAAGAAAACCTGTTCGAGGCTGCAAAAGACTTGAGCCTGGGAAGGAGATTCACCTTTTAGCAAGACAATGACCCTAAACATACAGCCAGAGCTACCGTGGAATGGTTTAGATCAAAGAATATTCAGATGTTAGAATGGCCCAGCCAAAGTCCAGACCTAAATCCCATTGAACATTTGTGGCAAAACGTGAAAATTGCTGTTCACAGACGCTCTCCATCCAATCTGACTGAGCTTGAGCTATTTTGCAAAGAATGGGCAAAAATCTCAGTCTCTAGATGTGCAAAGCTGGTAGAGACATACCCCAAAAGACTTTCAGCAAAAGGTGGCTCTACAAAGTATTGATATAGGGGGGCTGAATATTTTTGTACGTCACACTTTTCAGATTTTTATTTGATTACAATTTTGAAACCATGTATTTTCATTCCACTTTACAATTATCTGTTACTTTGTGTTGATCTATCACTTAAAATCTCAATAAAATACATCTACATTTGTGGTTGTAAGATGACAAAATGTGAACAAGTTCAAGGGGTATGAAGACTTTTGCAAGCCACTGCATATATTAATTTTTAGGGTACTTTATCACACATGAAACAGTTTCTCCATTTTCATAGAAAAATGAATTTGGTTTTATAATTATAGACAATCCTGCAACATATTAACTCCTAGCTTCACAAAGCAAATAGAAGGTTGTTTTGGTGTTGATTTACTAGAAACTGTTCCTGGAAGTGTTCCCAGAACGTTAAAGGAAAACACAATGTTAATGATATAACTAAGGAATTTATGATACATAGGACATGTAGTGTTTATAAGCTTGGCTTGTCCTACAAACTGATTTTTACTGGAAACACACTAAGGCCTCATTCACATGTGATCAAATCCAGGAGTAGAACCTGAACCCAGAAGGCCCCATTCACACGGCAGAAAATGAAGATTCCTATATGTTTTTTCCCCCTGGCATCCAGTTGCGGAATACCAATGCAGGGCATTGGCATTCTTTCGTGGCTTTCCACCGCTGATTAGGCCCTTTAATTTGGGCAGGGAGTCTCGCACTGTGACTCTGCAGCAAGACTGAGCAGGACGCCTATTTTTTCAGCGTCCTGCTAAGATCTATGCCTCCAATTGAAAACAATGGGAGGCAGAATCCAGGGGCAGATTAGGACCTGAAAAAAAAAAAAAAGTTGGCACCATTTTATAGACAGGGTCAGTGCAAGTAGGTGAAGTCAATACAAGTAGCTCTTTCATGTAAAGCAGTCCTGTGTAAAGTAATTTTGCACAGGTCTGCTTTACATGGAGGGAGAGACAGCAGTCCAATGTAAGTTACCATGTCAGCAGTCTTTGTGTAAGTTAGTTTCAGTCTGCCTCTTACTCCACATAAAGCAGACATTTGTTACACAGGGCTACCTACTTTTATATAAAGGCAGCAGTCCTATGTAAGAAAAGTTAAGGGCAGTGAGGTTAGTTTGTAGGTACAGCAGCAGCCACCATCAATCTCAAAGTCCACCAACTCCTCAATTTAGAGGCTCTCAGGATTTGGACAAACTCCAGAGGGGCCCAACACAGGTGTAGTAGTAAAAAATATATCTATCTCTGTTCCCTGGTGTCCTCCACCACAGCCCATTTGATCGCGCACCATGCTTCCGTCTTTGGAACCCCATGTACTCCATGGGACCACTGAGGCCAATCAGCAGCCTCAGGGGGTCGCTGGAGAGGGACTGGTAGCTATGTGAGTGCCATCACTGGTCCCTCTCCAGTGACCACCTAATTGGCCTCAGCGGTCACTTGAGGTGCAGGGGGAATGAGGCAGAGTGTGCGACAGAATGGGCTGCCGAGTCAGCTATTAGAACGCTGGGGAAAGCTAAGCATGCTTTTTTTTTTTCTTTGTTACACCTCTAAGAATAATGCCCTATCGTGACTCCACACACTAATGCCTATTGTGGCCCAAGCTTTTTTCTTTATGAATGTTCTTCCAAACCCGAAATTTTGGGGGGTTTCACCACCCATGAACCATTATTTTAGTCTGGGGTCTTTTCAGAGGAGGCCCTGGGGAGGTGATTAAACAAAAAAAAAACTGTGTTACTCACCTTCTCTGGTGCAGATCTTTCATTTTTTGAGATGTCATGAATGACATCAGAGACCAATCGTAGGCCTCAGCAATATGACATCTCAAAGATCAGTAGACCTGTACTGGATCCCAGGAAAGGTGAGTAACTTTTTTTTTTTATTATTATGTTTGATCACCTCCCTTGGGCCTCAGCATATTATACTTTGGGGTCCCACGAAGTATGTCCAACAGATATTCTCAGTGCACCCGGTGACCTCCACTCTTTGAAGGTATAGAGCGGGGGCCACCAGGCTGCAGTCTGCAGCAATAGTCAGCATATGGACCTCAGGGCAGGTAGCTGGCTGGCCCAGCATTACATATTCTAGTTGTCTGATTCCACCATGTGAGCAAACATATATTTAAAAAAAAAAAAAAGTTACCTCCCCAGGCTCCAGCGCTGCTGGTCTTAGTTATGTTCTTAGGCTCCTGAGACCACGTACCGCTGAGACCCTATCACAGACCTCAGCTGTCCCAAACGTCTTTAGCAGGCTTGTTGGACTAGGATCAACACTGGCACCCAAGGAAGGTGAGTGACACTTTTTCTTTAAGTTTACTCACCTTACCTGGCAATCTGCTAATTTTGAAGACCCCAAAGTATAAAAGCAGTTCCAGTTCGGATGTGTTCAGTGTGGCCTAAATAATTGCCATTAATCATAATCAAGGTAAAATGCCTGATCAATGACTTTGATTTAGGTCATAATCACCCACCCCTATTAGTATTCTCTCACTAAACCCCTTTAAGGTTATGTTGAGGGTGTGCACGTGCTTTTAATTTCAGCACCGATATCTCCCCACTGTCAGAAAGTCAATCCTTATAGCCTAGCGTCATCGCTGGGCTGTGAAGAACCCATCTCCCTCCCACCACAGTACTTGGGCTGTAAGGCCTGCCTTACTAACAGTGGGGAGCTATTGGTGTCGAAATGAATTGCAACGAAATTAACAACACCGCTATCTCCTGCACCGTGGCTCATACCAGGAAGGCCGATGGTGTGTTCAATTCAGCACCCTGTCAGCTTTCTAGCAGTATATAATACCGCACATTTATGAGGACATGAAAGGTCCTTAACCTCTTCCGGGCCACCCATAGACTATACGTCTGGGCAATCCCTCTCTTGTTCTGCAAGGACGTACTGGTAAGTCCTTGCAGTTTCCAGCAGCTGCGCGAAATCGTGCAGCTACTGAAATGGAGCTGGCTATAAATACAGCTGGAGCTCCCCTAGAGAAGGCAGGGACGGTAATAAATGAGCACTGTATACACAGCTATGGGCGCCGCCATGTTGCGGCTCCCATCTGAGCCCGGCGGTCACGTGATCCGCCAGAATCAGAGTCTGTTAGAGCTGCTGGATCCTACAGGACCCAAATCAACTCTATAGTAACGTGCAGGAGGCTGTATTCCTCCTGCAACTAGGGCTAAAATGTACCAGCCCCAGTTACAGGGGAAGTCCGCCTCCCCCCCACCCAAAAAAAATAAAAAATTTAAGACACATGCAAAAATAAAAATAAAGCCCTGTGTCACCAAAAAAAAGATACAGAAATTAGTTGAATAACCCAAATGATAACAATGTTGCAGCCTGGTACTGAAGTGGTTAAAGGGGTTTTCGAGGCCAAAAAAAAAAAAAGTCAGTTAGTGCTATAATAGGGTAATAAACACACCCAACTACCTCTAGCAGAGTTTTGAGTGGTTTCTGGGTTTATCTGGTAGAATGGCATGCCGTCTCTATCGCACAGACGTGGGAGCCCGGCAGACGAAGGAAGTGATGAACCCACTGTTGACTTCGGCTCATAAAACCTGCATAAAAAAAACAAAACGTGACCTCAGCCTTAAATGAAGTGTGTCGGGGTTCTGGGTTTCCATTCTTTTGGCAGCAGGAATAATGCTGACTACTTGATGAAGCCCACGCCATAGATTCAGCTTCGTCTGTTCATCAGTCTAGAGCGGAACAGCGGTGTACATGGCAACCTACTCACTATCCATGTAATGTTATATGACTTGCTCCTCGTACCATGCTAACACATTTGTGAGCGAGCACCTTACACCTCCAGCTTACACTCATACTACATGGAACGTATAATAACCCGCACTATTTATATACACAACCAGATGCCGATCCGAGTCAGGTGGTGTGTCACGTGCTCTGTGACGTACACAGCCCTAACTAAGCAGGGCAAGTAGCCGCTACCGGAGCAGAACAGTGGCTGGATGTCATAGGTAACTATTCCACTATTTTTTTTTCAGTTTTACACAGTTTTTCTAAATGGAAGTATATCGATAAAAGGAATACAATAACATGTCCCCTGAGAACACACGGGAATCGATCAGCTCGGCATGTCTTTTGCTTTGATCTAGATCTTGTGTCCCGTTTCCCGCGTTCAATCTGACGGCGCGCTCTTCCTGACAGCAGCTGAGCAGGTACTGTGCCGTAGCGCTCTTATAAGCTCGGCTTGTAGTTCTTTTTGCTGTACATTGTTTAGCTGGTGAACAAAGTGATATTTTACACTGTCCAGTTGGTTGTTTAGCGCAAGTTCCCCACATATAGAATGTGTCATATGATTTGTGATTCTTGTGTGATAGGTCATTATGGGCTACTGAAGGAGCATTTGACTGTGTGATAATACAATGTCTCCTTAGTGGCCTATGTGGGGGCCACTGAGGGGGCATGATAATTTGTATGGGCCATATATGTTGAGGGGGGGGATAATGAACACTTTGCACTGGGCCCACCAATGTGTTATATCAGCCCTGTGTGCTGCCATAGTTTAAGCATACCTTCTAACTGTCCCAGGTCTTGTCCCGGTCAGCTGGATGTATGTTTAACTCATCTGTGTCCTTTTTACACAGATGAGTTGAATACAAAAATGGTGGAGCAGAGACTTAAAGGGATAGTCCAGGCAAAAATGGAAAACTCTTTTAGTGTTTAAATAAGCTGAGGGCAGTGAAAAAAAAAAAAAAATTGTATACTCATCTGTCTCTGTGCGTCCTGGTTCTTCTGCTCCGGTGGCATCTTCCAGCGTTCCGCTGATTGGCCTCATTGGTCACGTGACCGCTGAGGCAAAAAATCAGCAAAGGACCTGCAATGTCACTACCTGTGACATCACGGGTCCTCTTCCTGAGGCTTCTGATTGGCCTGAAAGAGACCCGGAAGACCCCATTGTAGCAACGGGACATGCGATTGTGCATTTTTTAAAATTTGTTTCACTGCCCCCAGCTGATTTAAACATTAAAAGGGTTGTCCATTTTTGCCTGGACAACCCCTTTAAGAGAAGATCAGCAGTCAATGGGGCTAGGTGAGTATTTAGGTTTTGTTTGTTGTTATATGAGGGGGACTTTAAACCGTGGGGGCAGCTGGAGGGGGCAACTTTAAACTGTGGGGGGTGGAACGTTAAACCTTGTGGGCAGCTGGAGGGGGGGGGGCGGAACGTTAAACCTTGGGGGCAGCTGGAGGGGGGGGGCGGAACGTTAAACCTTGGGGGCAGCTGGAGGGGGGGTGGCGGAACGTTAAACCTTGGGGGCAGCTGGAGGGGGGGGGGCGGAACGTTAAACCTTGGGGGCAGCTGGAGGGGGGGGGGGGCGGAACGTTAAACCTTGGGGGCAGCTGGAGGGGGGGGGGGCGGAACGTTAAACCTTGGGGGCAGCTGGAGGGGGGGGGGCGGAACGTTAAACCTTGGGGGCAGCTGGAGGGGGGGGGCGGAACGTTAAACCTTGGGGGCAGCTGGAGGGGGGGGCGGAACGTTAAACCTTGGGGGCAGCTGGAGGGGGGGTGGCGGAACGTTAAACCTTGGGGGCAGCTGGAGGGGGGGGTGGCGGAACGTTAAACCTTGGGGGCAGCTGGAGGGGGGGGTGGCGGAACGTTAAACCTTGGGGGCAGCTGGAGGGGGGGGGCGGAACGTTAAACCTTGGGGGCAGCTGGAGGGGGGGGCGGAACGTTAAACCTTGGGGGCAGCTGGAGGGGGGGGCGGAACGTTAAACCTTGGGGGCAGCTGGGGGGGGGGGGGGGGAACGTTAAACCTTGGGGGCAGCTGGAGGGGGGAGGGGCGGAACGTTAAACCTTGGGGGCAGCTGGAGGGGGGAGGGGCGGAATGTTAAACCTTGGGGGGCAGCTGGAGGGGGGTGGTGGAACGTTAAACCTTGGGGGCAGCTGGAGGGGGGGCGGAACGTTAAACTTTGGGGGCAAAAATAAAAATCATAAAAGTTACTGAAAATAGTGACAAATGTTTTTCTAACTTTTGGATTTTTTTTTGTAAAGATATTAACAAAAACTAAAAATTTGGTATCGCCATAATCATACCAACCCTGAGAATATAACATAATTTTTACCCAGTATATTGCATTGATCATTATGAAGCACAATTGTCCTAGAAGAACTAGCTGTCATAAGCCTCTGTGAACAGAAAAAGAAAGTTATCCCCATTTACTAACCTGATCAAGCAGTTCAGTTGTTTATGATGATGGTGGGCTTCTACCATCGATTGCTGTGACCGACTGTTTGATATGTTTGGCTAGCCTAATACTGCTGTAACTACCATATAAATGTTATGACTACTGAAGAAGCAGAACCTTAAGGCTAAGGCCCCCACATTGTGGAACGCAGCTGAAACACATCAGGTTTTTTTCCCCCAGCGTTTTTCATTGTGCTTTTGCTGAGGTTTACTCTGGATTTTTGTCCCTTATTAAACCTGTAGGGAAAATGTAACCTTTTTCCGCAGATATAACTGACATGCTGCAATTTTCACAAACTTTTTTTGAAAGCACAAGCTTTTCTGCAGTGGTTTTTTTTTTTCTGCGGTGTGTGCAGCAGCAAAACGCTGTTTTCACAACATGGGGCTTTAGCCTAAAGAGAACCTTTCACTACCTCCACCGATTCAAGTTCTTAGCATCTGTTAATAGGTGCCGCTCCACTGTTTCCAACGCAGCCAGTGTCAGAACTCAGAATCACACCCCTTGTCTGTTCCTGCCTGATTCGGCATACCTGACAATACAGAGCATAAATAGCATATCAGGGACCAAAACTAACAGCATTGATTGCTTGGGGGAAAAAAATCTAACTGTTCCAGAATCAGTGAAGCGGCAGCTATTAATTGATGTAAAGAGATGGACTTGTTGGTGAAAGGTCCTCTTTAAGTGATTTGTAAGACCATGTCCTATAGATTGTCATTGTTAGATCTGCCTAAATTTTTTTTGTTTTTTTTGTTAAAAAATTAACACTTTTGTAACCAGGTTTCTTTCTGAATTTGCAGGTGTTTTGCTTTGGTTACGTTGCATTGTTTTTTAGATTTGGAAATGGAGTTTAGAAATCGACAACAGAGACTTCATACAAAATTAACTGGAAGTAGGAAGGGGGATCATTACCCGTTCAGTCTTCAGTTCTACCAGCTTCCACCTACTGAAAACATTTCTCTCACAGAGTTTGAGGCCTTTGCTATTGAGAGACTTAAACGTGAGTACCTTTTTGAAATGCCTTTATTCTAGGATGTATTTTAACCCTTTTACTGCCAAGGATGCTTATAATATGTCATCCCTTGTCAGAACTAGACTCTGAGGTAGGTATTCTATTAACCCCCTGAGGATGTGTTGATTACCTCTTTTTTATTTTAATTATTAGAATATGAATTATGAAATCTGATATTATACAATTATTATTGTATAATTAGATGCAGAGCTTGTTACATATTTTGTTTGTTAGAAATGTTATGAAATATACTGTATATGTTCTGTTCTGCCAATCTGAGGCCCCGATATAAAACTGATATAGATTAGCATTTTTTCCTTTCTTCTTTCTTCTTGGCCAGTTTTAAAGTTCTCATAAGAAGCTTCTATCTCTTCCTGCTCTCATTTTTGTTTGGTGACATCTGAGGGTCAAACATGACTGCGGCATCCAAGGGGTTCCGCCATGCCAAATGTCCCAAATCCCCCGCGGTGAGATTGGGGGGTGCCCATATGTATTTTCTACACCCTGGGGTCTGGCCAATGACCCCAGGCTGCCTGGAGACCCCAGTACCTGGTTGATCCTGCCGGGACCTCTGTAAGTCAGCCTATAGCGTCTGCATAGGCTGACTTCCTCTATAGACTGCAATATACGTGTATTGCAGTCTATAGTGCTGAACCAGCGATCAGTGCATAGCTGGTTCAGGACTCCTAGTGGGACATCACTAAAAAGTAAAAAAAAATTGGAAAAAAAAAAGTGCCGTATATGGGGAAAAAAAAACAATAATTAATAAAGCAAGGATATAATGATTTTTCACCATCTTGCCTTAAAAAATGCTATAACAAGTGATCAAAAAGTCATATATACCCCAAAACAGTACCAATAAAAAGCACAGATCGGCCCACAAAAAATAAGCCCTCAACCAACTGTCAACCGAGAAAAAAAAATTGCTACACATCTTTCTTTCCCATCACATTTCTTTCCCCAAATGGCTTTTTGTTCTGCAAAACTAGTAACACATAAAAAAACTATAAATTAGGTATCTCCGTAATCGTACCGACCCACAGAAGAAAGGTAACCTGTTACTTATGCTTTACGCTGCTACATGGAAAAAAAAAAAAAAAAAAAAGGTAAAAAGCAATACCAGAATGGATGTTTTTTTTTTAATCCACCAAGAAAGAGTTAATAAAATTTAGTCAATAAGTTATATAGGCACCCAAAAATATCATTACAAAATACAACTCGTCCCACAAACAACAAGCCCTCATATGGCTATATCACCAGAACAATAAAGAAAATATAGCTTGCACAATATGAAGACAAAAACCCCAAAAATCGCCAAATCATTGGAACAAAATTGGTTGCGACAGGAACGGAATGTATAAGCTGAGACACCCCAAATTTAGAGCTTACAAGGGAAATGACACCAGAAGTGACCCCATCAATCATAGGAGCTACTGGGGCTATAGTAGGGAATTTGGTGTTCCCAATGTGCTCCGAACAGCTTACATATTCACTGTTCACCATCCTCTGTGCATTCACGTCTGGGATACTAAAGTTTGCTACACCCCTTGATAAATTCTTTGAGGGGTGCAGTTTTCAAAATGGGGTCCTTTCCCTGGGCAGTGATGGTGAAACTTTTAGAGACCGAGTGCCCAAACTGCAACCCAAAACCCACTAAATTATCGCAAAGTGCCAACACGGCAATTTAACCTTAAATTAACCAGGACCTGTTTTATAGTGACCATGCAATGTTATTACAGCCTGTAATAATATCACATCTGCTATAAAACAGGTACTGTGTGATATAAATAGTGAAGGGCCCCCACACAGTATAATGCGCTCCACAGTGGCCCCCAGACAGTATTATATGCTCCAAAGTAGACCCCACACAGTATTATATGCTCCACAGTGGACCTCCACACAGTAGTTTATGCTACTTACCCAGTATGGCTGCAGTCCCACAAAGTGCGTCGTCCTTCTTCTTCTGATTGCAGGCGCTGATGACTTACGTCCTTGTGCCTGCGTTGGGGCAGAGGTTACACTCTGCAGTCAGTATAAGTGAGGTGGGGTCCAAATCCTAGTGGACTAAAGGACCCGGTCCCTCTGCCCACTTGGATTTAGCCTGTACTATATAGAGAATGCTAAATCCTAGTGGGCTAAAGGACAAGGTCCCTCTGCCCACTAGAGATAGCTAGTTTTCAGCAGAAAGACCAGGTTCCTCTGCCCTCTTGGATTCAGCCCGCTCTATATAGGTATGCTAAATCCTAGTACTTCAATTTGTCTCATTCTTCCTGTTCCGTATATGCATCTCCTCACTCTAATTTGAACCTATGGGCACATTTAGATGTCCACGTGTGGTCTGGACAAAATGGTCGATGTATTGGCCGCATTTCCTTGATTGACCATGGGTCAGATGAGCAAAACTCACTCTAATATAGATCACTATGACACAGTAATTTTGGTTCAGATGAGGTGCAGTCAGTCAGGCTAATGTGAATGTCACATGGACCGACTCCCAGAAGAGCTGTAGAATCTTTTGGATACCCCACATACACGCCGATCCCCCTTATTTTGTTGATAATTGTAACTGATCCTTGGGGGTAGATGATTGAAACTTTGTGTGGAAAGTTGATAAACACTGTTCTAGTGCTCAGAAGGAACTGCTCTTTTAACCAACTAGCATCCTTAGGCTGAGGCCCCACGTTGCGGAAATGCAACTTTTTTTGTTGCAGATTTTGCTGCGTTTTTTTTTTTTTTTTTTTTCTTTAGCCAAAGCCAGGATTGGATTGAGCAGAAGGAAGCAGTATAAGAACTTCCTATATATTTCACATTCCTTCTGTAGCTACTTTTGGCTTTTGCTCAGAAAACCGCAGCAAAATCAGCAACAAAAAAAAAAGCTAAATTACGTCAAGGTGGAGCTTCAGCCTTGTACTGTGTAGAGCAGGATAAATCCTAGTGCACAGCAGGGCTGTGGAGTCGGAGTCGTGGAGTCGGAGTCGGTGCCTATTTTGGTGGAGTCGGAGTCGGTATAAAATGGACCGACTCCGACTCCCAAAATATATAATAAATTGGTACAGTTAGTAGTACAATGCAGTATGTGCTGAATATATTTTCATAAGAATTTGGGAAAATGATGAAATGTTGAAAATGATGAAATGTCCTGTAAAGGTCTGATCTATTCCTCATATAATGATGGGACTGAGTTCTGAGTGAACCTATAAGGTTTAGCAGTGCCAGGGCTGTGGAGTCGGAGTCGTGGAGTTGGAGTCGGAGTCGGTGCCTATTTTGGTGGAGTCGGAGTCAGGGGAAATTGAGGAGTCGGAGTCGGGGCTTTGACGTACCGACTCCACAGCCCCGGTGCACAGTGCAGCTGAATCCTTATTTTCAGAGCGAGCTGTATTCTAGAGGCAGGGTGATTAAGTCTTTTAGCCCACTAGATTGAAAATGTAATGTTATTTATACAGTAAGATGGCTGCCATAGAAAAAGTAAAAACTCTATACCAGAAATGCTGTTTTTCTGTCACCTAGCCTCTTAATGTGTACAGGCTGTTCTTTGAATTGCAGCTTAGCCTCATTCACTTGAATAGAAGTGGGCGGAATGGGGGTGCAGGCTGTGTGTGAGCAAAAAGGGCGAGTGGGCGTGCAGGCTATGTGCGAGCAAGAGGGTGACGTGGCTCACACACAGCCTGCACTCCCATTCCCCCCTCTTGCTCCCACGCAGCCTGCACTCCCATGCAGCCTGCACTCCCATTCCCCCCTCTTGCTCACACGCAGCCTGCACTCCCATTCCCCCCTCTTGCTCACATGCAGCCTGCACTCCCATTCCCCCCTCTTGCTCACATGCAGCCTGCACCCCCCATTCCCCCTCTTGCTCACATGCAGCCTCCATCCCCCATTCCCCCCCTCTTGCTCACACATGCTGTCTCTTCTCTCCTCCTTACCTTCCATCAGTCTCCTTTCCCAGCAGCTTCCTTTCTGTGTAACACCACACTGTCCTGTAGTATCCAGAATAGCTCCGCCCACACAAGAGTCTGATCATATGGTCGTGACGTCATTAAAGGTCCTTTAGCCCACTAGGATTTAGCATCTATAGTGTAAGCCGCAGTCTTCTGAAAGAAGCGATCGCTCACTAACTGGGAATCCTGTACTGGATTCCCCGTTAGTGAGCGATCATGGTGCCGGTGCACATGCCAACTGAGAGGGCTCTGCGTGCCCTCTCTGGCACGCGTGCCATAGCTTTTCCATCACAGTCCTAGGGGATTCCACTTTACTGGTACTTTAGAGGCTCTGCAAACATGACATGGTGTCCAGATACCAAACATCTAAATCTGCGCTCCAAAAGCCACATAGCGCTCCTTCCCTTCTGCACACAGCAGGCTGCTGATTGGCTTCAGTGGTCACATGACTGCTGAGGTCAGTCAGCGGCCTAAGGAAAGGGAAACGGGACAGAACTCTGAAGCAGCAGGACTCGATCACACTCGGCGACATCTGAGCACTGGGGACAGGTGGGTATGGTGGTTTTTTTTGTTTTTTTTGTTTTTTTTTTGTTGTTTTTTTTATTCACCTTCCCTGGCCTAATAATAAAAAAAAAATAATAATAAAGTTTATCCTGGACAACCTTTTTGAGGTGTTGTTCAGTTTGGATTTTTTCCAATATACTTTCTGTATCAATTCCTCACGGTTTTTTAGATCTCTGCTTGCTGTCACTCATTCTGCTTACTGCCAGTGGATGAAAATCAGTCTATGGTCATGTGATGGACAGTCCATGGTCATGTGATGGACAGTCCATGGTCATGTAATGGCGTCCATGGCATGTAATGGACAGTCCATGGACATGTAATGAACAGTCCATGGTCATGTGATGGACCCACAGGTGCACAGCTCGTTATACTCACATCACAGTCATCAGATATATGCCTGGAAACAAGCTGTGCACCTGTGTGTTACAGCTGAAGCTGGACAACCCCTTTAATGTCAAGAAAATGGCATACAAGGTTTGACAAATACCTTCTGTTGTTAAATATATTCAGGGCATTATTAAGGCCATCATTGCAGCTCCACAATGTTGTCACTGAGCTTTCTCAGGACACCAAATGTCAAGTCATTCTAAGTATGTGGGGCAATTTATTCATAATACAGGTTCAGAATGCATGCCATACGAAGTATAGTGGCATGTAAGGGCCTTTAATAGAGGGAGAAACATACCTTTGTGGCCACAAACCAATGAAGCAATGCAGATAAACATCTTTTTATCGATAAGCATAGCAGCCTCAAGTGCATCAGGGGTGGACCTGATTTGGGAGATTTGGCTATGTACAACTGTGAGGAGAGGAGAGCTGAAGCACTTGCAGCTGTGTTAAAGGTAAAACTAACAAAAACTGGAAAAAAAAATAGAGAAAACAGCGCTTTCATAAAATATGGCTTGGTACAGACCATGATAAATGGCCCTCACCCTATCCTCAAGGTGGAGACTCACCAGGATGAGTTATGTTAAAATATACAAATCCATCAGTGTTGTCTATCTATCAGACTTGTTGACTAGCACAGCCAATCCTGCAAATCCTAGAACTTACATCAGGGTCAAATGTGCAGCAATGTGACCCATAGGTGAAAAAAAAAAACAAACCTTTTTTTTCACCACACCAAGATGTTCAGCAATTCTCTAAATTATAAAGACTGCAGCTTGTAGATCTGGTGGCTTCAATCAGCAGTTTATTACAAGACAAGATTTTACGTTACAGAAGAGAAGCTCTGCCCCAAAAAACTGGAAAAAATGGAGTGTGTAACACCTGGGCCTGGGCCCTCAAGGGCCTAAAATACCCAAACTTGTTGAAGTTCCACATTAACTGGAATGCTGCCATTGGGTATGTTCACATGGGAGAAAATTAATAGGAATTTGAGGTGGACATCATTTTCCACCCCACAGCGGAATGCCGGTTGCAGAGCATCACCACTGCATCCGGGATTTCTGATGATGACTAAAGAGCCTAATCCGAGGGAAGTCTCGAGCTGGGAGGCAGAAACAGGGCAAAAAATGCCGCTGATTTAGGGGCGGACTAAGTGCAGCGTGCTATTGTATGACAAAAAAACCAATAAAATATCGCAGAAAAAATGTTTTTCCAATGACTCTTTCATTGTTTTTTTGTTGTCTTATGTAATAAGATATCATGCAGACATGTGGGTTAACTCTGCTACATCTGTAGGTGTATACGGAACAGAAGAATGAGCTGCAATATGGAGTGGACATTTAGGCATTATGTATTGAGTGATTTTGGGGGCATTCCAGTTGATGCAGAACTTGTACAAGTTTTGAGATTTAGGTATTTCTTATAGGCTGTTGAATTTGTACCATGAGTGAGTCAGCAGATGTTTTATTTTCTTTTTATATTTGTTATACATATGATAACTTTGTACATAGACCAGTTCCCCCTTGAGGGGCCAGGCCCACTAGTAACACTCTCCATTTTTCCAGGTCTTTTAAAAGTGTGTATCTTCATGAGTGAAGTATGATCTTATGAGAAGGGAAGTTCTTTTCTATAAAGTTTAATCGTGTCCTGAAATAAAGCTGCAGTATTAAAACAGCTTAGGAGATTGCTGAATACCTTGGTGTGGTGAAAAGGTGTGGACTTTTTCCACCTAAAGTATGATTAACCTATAGATTACCAGAAACACATGGCTAATAAGAAAAATCACGCTAATCCCCAACAAATTATGAAACCTACATAGATATAGCCCAAAAAGAATAACACACAACTGTCTATAATCCAATACATATTTTATTTCATTATTTCAACACACAAAATATATAATTACAATTAAAATCATGCATAGAGTGAAAGTCCCATGCCGTTCTCAATTTGAATATGTCAATAAAGTGCAAATGCAGAAAATAAGACTGATATATACTACCCAGAGAAAAGATGAGGTAGAAGTAATAGCAGGGTCAATGCTCAAACAGGTAGTAGTATAAACACTATGCTACATCAGTATACATTATAACATAATATGACACAATAATATACCAATTACATGAGATTAACAGACATAGAGATAGTACCAGTAACGGATAGGGACCTCCACCCTGAGCCCCACCCTTTTTCCACCTAAAAGTTGCATTGCTGCACATTTGACCCAAATTCTAGTGATTTGTAAATCTGGCACAATAGACCTGTCCCCAATGCACGTGAAGGCTGATTAGCATATCCATATAAAGATGATTATCTCTACATTGATTTATGGACTTGTGGCCACAAAGGTATGTTTTTGCCCCTATTATAGGCCCCTAAATGACACTATTATTGGTTTGGGAGATCTTTTGGACCTGGCAGATTCCCTTTAACCATGCAAGTTAGAAATTTAGTCTTGAAAAGCCGGGGAACAGTTTTGACGAAACCCTTGGTCAATATATGTTATATGTACTAATACACACACGTATATGAAAAAGCGTGAATTATCACAGCAGTATTAGGCTTTCGTTTGTTCTATTTTTTGGTTTGGGTTTTATGTCTAGGTGTCCTTTGATTTGCAATATTATTTTTGATTGTAGTTTTGAAGACTGTTGAGAACCTTGGTGTAAGTTATGTGAAAGGATCAACAGAGTACAATGCAAAACTGGACAATGAACTGAGAAAACTCAAGTTTTCACAACCTGTAAGTATGAGGGTGTTAACTATATATTTATAGTACAGAAATACAACATTACATACATCTGAATCAATTGTTTTAAGGCTTGCTTGTTTATCAAAATTTTTCTGTATTTGACTTCTATAGGCAACAGTAGATGAGATGAATGATAAAGTATATGATGTACGGAGAAAAGATCACATATCTCACTTTATATTGCGCCTTGCATATTGCCAGTCGTAAGTAAAAACATTTTTTTCTGTTGAAATATTTTTATTTGCCGTATTTAGAAAATGTCTCCAGCTACAAAATAAAAAGATTGAATTATATTTAAGTATACTGTACAAGGTTTAATATTGTATCGTTAATTTAGGTGCATATTTATAGGAATTTAATCACTAGCTTTTTATTGAATTAGAAGATCTTTACTTATTTTGACCAGGACTGCCAGCTATTTATGAAGGAGGTAGGCTATGAAAAAATAGATCGGAATCAGTACACAGTTCTATACAATGTTTAATGCTATTTAAGCACAGTTCAAATCCACATTATGGCAAGAATCACTGAACTAAGTAAAGAGAAATGACAGACTATCCTTACTTTAAAGAGGTTGTCCGGAAAAAAAAAAAATAAAAATCATACTCTCCTGTCCCCAGTGCTGCGAGGTCCTCCCAGCGCGGTCTGGTTCTGCTGCTCCGGTGTCTTCTTGAAGTGAAACTTCTCACTGGCTGTGACATCCCGGATCCCTTCCGCTGAAGCCACTGATTACCAATCAGCAACCTCAGGAAGGGACCCGGGACGTCACAGGTAGTGACGTCATGTGTCCTTTACTGAGACCACTGATTGGACTCAACGGTCACGTGCATCGGGGACTTCCATCGGAAGACAACAATGGACCAACAGGACTGGACTGCACTGGAGGATCGGGTATAGTTGAGTATTTTCTTTATTTTTTTTTCTTTATTTTTTCCCATCTCACCCAGCCTATTTTAAAAGATACATTTTTTTGCCCGGACAACCCCTTTAAGACGTGAAGATCAGTCACTCAGTCCAGAATATTTAAAAAACTTTGAAGGTATCTTCACTTGCAGACATAAAAACCATCCAAAGCGATGATAAGACTGACCAAGTGTTACCTCTGCTGTGGAGGATAAGTTCTTTAGCGTTACTAACCTCAGAAATTGTAAATTAACAGCATCTCGGAATACAGCCCCCTAAATATTTCAGAGATCAAACACCAGGAACATTTCAATATCAAGGGGAAGATAGTATTGAAACCATCTGAAAGCAAACCTGCCTTATTTGCCAATAGCAAATTGTGATTGGTTGCTATGGACAACAGTGTTGCTTTTAGACCATTTTAATAAGTGCCTTCAAGTTTTCAGAGGAGACTGTGAGAATCAGACCTTTTTGGTCGAATTGCTGCAAAGCACTACTTCTACTATTATTGCCACTGTTGAAGAAGAAGAAGAACAGGAGAAATGCTTGGGCCAAGAAACTACAGAAAGAATGAATGTTAGACCAGTGTAAATCTGTACTTTGCCTGAGTCCAAATTTGAGATTTTTGGTTCCAACTGCCATGTCTTTGAGAAAAAGTGAGTGGTTGGTATCTACATGCGTGGTTCCTACCGTAAAGCATAAAGGAGCAGATGTGATAGGGTTGTTTTACTGGTGACACTATAAAAGCACAAGGCACTCTTAACCAGCATGACTACCACAACACTCTGCCAGGATAGAACAGTGACCTCAAACACATGTCTGGGCTATGTTAGGGTTATTTGACTGAGAAGGGGAGTGATAGTGCCCATCCTGCACTCAGCTGGTCCCCCTGGACAGTGGCAGAATTAACTCCCATACCCAGGGGATGAGCTGAATGCATTATGGGTGTGTTTAGTGATGATGCAGCAGTGCTCAGTAATAGAAGAAAACTCCCCCTGTGCTCCGAGGTTCTCATTTGAAAAAAGAATAAAAGTGCTTTTTCTATGCATCCCTGGGGCTCTGAAACATAAGAAAGGTATTGTTTTTATTCTGCTAACAGCATCTACAGCACTGTGGGAGCGGTTTAAAGTAGCTGGGGACAGTGATGGACTCCCTTTAAAAACTACAGCCAGAGGGAGGTCACAGCAGTGAAAATGGGACTTCTCAATAACTAAGCAGTATCATACTAGGTTCACACTAGTGTTTGGCTCTTCGTCGTTTGGGTCAGCATGTGGACCCGAAAGGCGGAGAGCCTGTCCACTTAAAAAGTGGTTACCTGTGTACCCCATAGACTATAATGGGGTCAGTCGGGTTTCCACGCAGGACTTTTCTCTCTGCCAATTTTAGGCAGAATCTGCGGTGGAGATTCCAACACAGATGTGAACCTAGCCTTACACAATATCTCATATATATAAAAATGAGTTTCTATCTGTCTGTTCTTTATGCGCGATCAAACGACGGGACCGATCCTCACCAAATTTGGCACACAGGTACATCAGGTGTCCGGGAAGATTTTAGACCAGGTCTCATCTCTATAGGACGTACCGTTAGCAACCAAGCTATTTATGACCTGTATTAGTCAGTAACAGTTGGCAGGTCCTTTAATATTCAGTCATATCACGTGTATCAGCCAATATAAGTTCACATTTAATTTACCAGGTTTCCATAACAACACAGCCATAAATAGACTGTACCTATACTGGACTCAGTGGCGTAACTAGGGATGGCTGGGCCCCAAGGTGAACATTTGACATGGCCCCCCACTTGCACAAACCGAATTCCTGCACACACTATTATGCCCCATAGTGGCCCCTTCACATAGTATTATGCCCCATTGTGGACCACCCATGAATAATTATTATACTCTGGGGTCTTTGCAGACCCTAGAGTATAATGATCGGAGAACTTAAAAAACAATGTTACTTACCTCTCCCTGGCTCCAACGCACTCCCCGCTACCTCTTCAATGTTGGACCAAACATCACGTGAGCCAGGCACGCGTCGCGACGTCACAAAGGAGGCCCGAAGCCTGCTTGAGCGCAGCAGAGGTAAGTAACAGTGTTTTTTATGTTCCATCATCTCCCCTTGGCCTCCGATCTTTATACTTTGGGTTCTGAAAAGAGCCCAGAGTATAATGATAGCAGTGTTTGTGAGGTTCGCGGCCTGCAGGGCTTACTTACCGATCCCCGCTCCTGCTCACAGCCGCCTCCGCAGAAGGTGAAACGCAGGCGGCCGTGAGCAGGAGCAGGGATCGGTAAGTAAATAGGGCCTTTTATCTGCTGGTGTTACACCAACAGGTAACTGCCTATAAATAAAAAAATAAATCAGGGGCTCGCCGGGCCCCCTAATGTCCCAGGCCCCGTGGCAGCCGCTACTGCTGCTACCCCGATATTTACGTCACTGACTGGACTGCCATACTGGATGTCGGCATTCTTATAAATTGAAACATTTTTAAACTACTCATACCTCCTGCAGCAAAACACATGGCTGCTGCTCGAGCTAATAAAAACTCTCAGCAGACCCAAGCCCGTCTCCAATCTGACAAGGTATTGTCAGCCACATGCACACAGCTGCACTCCATGTTTCCATAACAACCCAGCCATTTTTCTTCACTGCTGTAGGTCAGCTTTAAAGGGGCAGGGTGCTGTGGATGACACTATTACACAAGGTCACATACACACAGCTTTACTCCAGGTTTTCCATAACAGATGATTGCAGGTTTTTCACTGATATCCAAACTGAGATACACATGATCACATGATGCTTATGGACCAATGGAAAATCGCAGGTTCTTCAGTCTTAACACACAGACAGCTTTACACCAGGTTTCCATAGCAACCAAGCTATTTATGACCTGTATGAGTCAATAGCAGTTCGCAGGCCCTTAAATATTCAGTCATATGACGTGTATCAGCCAATATAAGTTCACATTTCATTTACTAGGTTTCCATAACAACACAGCCATAAATAGACTGTACCTATACTGGACTGCCATACTGGATGTCAAGTGCAAAACTGGCCAATTCTTATGGGGCCACTACACAAACAAAAAAGAAATATACCCGTGCAAAGCCGGGTCCTTCTGCTAGTAAATATATAAATGTCAAACAAGTTATAAACCTGTTATAATAATATAGTAAAACAATCTAATAAATATCGCCATCCACACAGACTTGCTATAGAAGTATAAATTGCCAAGTAATGTAAATGGGAACTAAACACAATAAATAGTAAAGATGTGCTAAATACAATACTATATCATGGTGTAATGACTCATGTTATGGAAGTTCCAAATACTGCTGTGACCTCCACCTTAGACCCTGGGACATGACTTGCCTTTTGCTTTTTATTGGAGAATACAGAGGTAGTGGAGGAAAGAACAGATATTTATAGCCAAACATTCAGCTGTAAGTACTTGCACCATTAAACTAGCCACACTAAAGGGAATGCAGATAGGAGAGTGGGCAGAGCCAAAAGCACATCACATGGCTCCACCAATGCCAGTGACTGGGTTAAGGGTGCCTAAGGCTTATTGTGCAGTGTCCATATTAGGACATCCTCAGATATCAGAGTCAAACATCAGATTAATGGCAGTTTACAACTGTGACACCTGACTCTGACACAGACACCTGACTTATTATACCTGACTATATGCAGTTTCTGATTGGCCAACAGATGAGGTCCGCCCCTTATTTAACTGTACTTTACAGGGGCTTCAGGCTCTTCAGACCTCATTCCTCACAATAGTGGCAGAAGAATCATTTCAGTGCATCAATAGGCACAAACATTTCTGACTTTTACTTATCCTAAATAATACTTCCTTTCTACTGCTCCCTTAGGGGCCGTTCACACTACTGTTGTATGTCTGTTCTGATAGGGTCCGTAAAAAAAAAATGGGCACCTATCATAACAGACAGTAACTGATGTTAATGTGTCCGTTTTTTTAGACTGTCCGTTTTGCTTATTTTTTTTGTTCTTTCTGAGCATACGCAGAAAAAACCCAACAGTATAACGGACGACCATCTATTACTGTCCATTAGCCATAGACATTATTGTTAAAAAAAAATAATGGATAGTTAATGCCTGTACCCCGCGTTATTCTGTCCGCTAAAAAAAAATGGACATGTGATGGATTTGGTGAAAAAGGACATTCATGGAGAACATATTTGCCAGTGGCTAACTTGTGGCAATTTACTGGCACAGCAAAGTGAATGGCATCTAAACAGGTCCCATTCACACTGTGCAGTTTGTGGGCTGGTTGAGAAACTCAGATGACTTCTGACTTTCATCTCTGACTGAGTCAGGTATCAGACATCTTTGTGTCAGACCTCTTTTTATCAGAGCTCATGCAGCTTCTCAGCCTGCAGCCTTATATACAATGTATCTTCTACTCTTGAGTGTGAGCAGTGAGTTCACTCAGAGGTCAGTCATCGTGGCCAATCATTAGGAGGCACACAGTGTAACATTGTTGTGCTTTATAGCTGACTTGTGACTCAGTCAAAGATGACTTTCAACCAGCCCAGTAACTGCATATAGTCAGGTGTCGGAGTCAGGTATCACAGTTGTAAACTGCCATTAATCTGATGTTTGACTCTGATATCTGAGGATGTCCTAATATTGACACTGTATTATTGGTGTGTGTGTGTGTGTGTGTGTGTGTGTGTGTGTGGGGGGGGGGGGGGGGGGTGACAGAAGGCTAGCCTGTTTGGTTGGAAAGCATGGTGGTGCAGTTGTTAGCATCGGGGTCCTGGATTCAAATCCAGCCAAGGCCAACATCGGCACGAAGTTTGTATATTCTCACAGTGTTTGTGTGATTTTCCGGTTATCTCACACTCCAAATACATACTGTAGCTACAGACTTGTCAAGAGTGCCCATGCTAAACCGCGAACTATGGAATGTCTGATGAATTATGTTGTCGTTTACATTGTGTTTATGACCGTGTGTGTGTATGTGTGTATATAATATATAAAATATATTTTATTGGGAAATTTCTGTATTCAGTCTATTGTGTATAATTTTTGTGGCTGCATGTTGCTTTACTAGTTCCAGCCAGCAGGTGGCTCTCCTGTACATTATATGTGTGGGTTCTGTGAACCAAATGTATGTATAGGTGCAATTGCATAGATATGGCTTTGTGAGAGGTAACTTGATTCAACCAGTAGGATATAAGACCTTGTTAATTTCATCTACCTGCTTCAAGTTTAAAATCCCTACTTACCCTCATCCTTCCACTGTAAATTTCTTTTTTTGTATGGTCAGTATGATTGGGTTAAAACCGAATACCGTTATGTACTTTTTTATGTTGTACTAATTTTTGCACAATAAGATATTACATTAAGAAAATATTTTTTTTATGTTGCTGCATTCCACAAGTCATATCATTTTTATTTTTTTTAATTTTCCTCTAGCTATAACTTCCTGTCGCCTGTGGTGTTTGTTTGTTTTTTTTCTCCCAGGTGTCATTATTTTTAATTGAACCAAATATATATATTTTTTTTTAATATTGTTGGCAGTACTGTGCACATAATACATCAAATAAGCTTTATTAAATTTTGATTTATCATTCATGCAAAATATAGGGCATATTAGACCATAAAATGTGCTTGCTATTTGAAGCATAAAACAGCACTTTTTTTCTTAATTGTACTTTTCCTATGGGTAATATTCAAGTGTTACAGTACAGATACAGTGCCCCACCTTATTTCCAGACACAGTAATCCATCATATTGCCAATTAGTGTCCTCATATTTCCCTGAGCTAAGAAGTTTAGATGAATCTGCTCCAACTGGTCAGATCATTGCTAAAGAGTTGTTGCTGCTCTTATAATAGAGGGGCTTGTCTACAACATAAGGTCCCTGCAGGACAGTTACTGCAGATTTACTGTGCTGTGAGATATGACTCGCATGAGAGGAACTTGCTAAAGTTATCTACCACAAACTTTCTGCAGGATGGGCCTATCTAGGGCCTTTCTGTCTTAGTCTAATAAGGCTGATGAAAGGTTTTATACCTGAAATGTACCTTGTAATGTGCAAACCGGCATCTGGAACATGATTATTTAATAAACTTACTCTACTTACCACATGATTGAATTACTGTATCATTAGAGGGGAGGTTTCCAACCCCCACAAATTATATCTAAAAAGGAGAGCGCTGTCTGATCTCTTAAAACGCACACAAAAACAGAAGTATGCTGTTATGACCCTTCCATAGAAAACAGTCATGGTACATTCAAATGTATACATGCAGTGTGTTCAATATGTTTGTTTTCCTCTTAATAGTGTTACATATTGGGAAATTTCCATGTTCAGTCTGTTTTATCAATCTTTGTGGATGTATGTTGCTTTACTGGTTTTAGCCAGCAGATGGCTCTCCTGTTTATTGTATTATTGTATATGTGGACTGTGTGAATCAAATGTATGTGTGCTGTAACTTGAATCAACCTGTAGGATATAAGACACCAGGAAATGGTATGTACATTTCATTATGGTATAAATGTGAACCTGGTTCTAGGCAACATTATTATGATTACCGTATTTGTGCCATTGTGTAAAATGTTTGCTAAATTAAACAGAATATCCAGGAATTGAAGTAGCCTGTTAGGAGGCCAGAGAGGCGTAAAATAAAAAAGCATGCTCTCTTGTTCCTAGTGCCCTGTTATCCGATGCTGAAGTCCTCAGTTTAACATGACCAATCAGCGGCCTTAGCAGTTGCTGGCAAGGAACCTGTGACATCACGGGTCTCTCCAGTGACTGCTGATCCCGCTGATTGGTCTCAGTGGTCACATGAAACTAAAGACTTTCAGCATCCAGGCACCAGTGTGAGACCAAATGGAGCACCGAAAACAGGTGAGTATGCTTTATTTTTTTATTTATTTTTATTTTTTTTACACCCCCTGACTTGTCGCTTCAATACCGGGACAACCCCTTTAGTAACGTTTGCTTTGGCTTTATACCATAAATGTTCATTGTTTCTTTCTTTGCAGGGAAGACTTGAGAAGATGGTTTATACAGCAGGAAATGGACTTGTTCAGATTCCGCTTTAGCCTTTTACCAAAAGAAAAGGTCCAGGATTTTCTGAAATTCAACGATTTGGAATATGTTGCTGTAAGTAATAGTGGCGTATATACTTGCGAGTTTCCATACACTCCTATATTTGTGGTTGTAAGTCTTTGTTTCCAGTTCAAAAATTAGTACCCATAGGATTCAGCTGTTTCTTTCAGTATTGACTGCAATTGTAATGACCCAGACATGTGACAGTCAGGTGTCTTAACATAAAAACTCTTAAACAGAATAAAAATCAATAGTCTGAACTGTACAACAATCCTTGACATCTGCTGGAAACTCCAGACAGTTTTATTGAGCTTTAGCTAAAGCTCAGATTTAGATCTTTTTTTTATGAAATTCAGATCAATACTGCACTATTCTGGGCACTGTGGATTGTTTTTATGAAGTGTACTTTTCCTCACCTTTTAGAGAAGACACTCTTACATATGGTTAATGGAGCTGTTGCTATGGAACTAGAATAAAAGATGACTATACTGCCTTGTATCATGTCTTGAAATCCTAGGCATTGAGAAAAGGCTACAGAAACTTGTGGAATCATTTGGTTATCAAAAAGGCTCAAGGTGAATAATGTCATTATCAATCAGAATATTTTATTCATCTTTTGGAATCTCCTGATTCATAAGGGGAAACTGCCGTTAGGTTCAAGTCATCTGAATCAATTTTCAGGGTTAGGTTCTGGTGGCAGACTCCCTCTAAGGCAGCCAGGGGCCTAACAATGAAGTTAAGTCTGGACTGACATGTCAGTAATCATGACATCGAGAAGAAAAAGATTGTCAAACCACCATAGCCTTCTGTTCCCAGGCATAATACACTGCAGTGCAGAAGTTTTGCAGTGTGTTATACAATATTCCATTGATTGCTAAAGAGGTTATACCAGTTTCTGGAACTCGGCAGTCACAAGACACTTCCATTCTGTTTTTTTTTTTTTTTTTTGATGGGCCGAATGAAGTGGTCTAATACTGTATGCATGTCTACTTAGTTTAAAAAAACAAAAACAAAAAAAAACAAAACTGTAGGTTCAGTAGAAATGTACAGTTTCCATCTCAAGCTTTAAAATAATTGTACTATTTTATGTATTAAGAACAATACAGTTTAATGTATTGTATATGACTATTTTTTAATATTCATTTTAAATCTGCTGCTTTAAGAGTAAATTTGTTGCTGACGTTCTGAATTTGTTAAACTGCTAAATATTTGTACATGAGGCACTTGTATAAATACATGAAGTAGTCAGAGCTGTAGTTGGAAGTTTGGTTTACTGACTCCATATTTCTAAATTAGGGGCCATTAACATCACGTTTTGATGATCAGTTTTATGGATACAAAAAAATTATGCTAAAAATGGATGAAAATTAATAACCTTCTGTTTACATAGTGTCAGTGTTAAATATAAATGGATCAGTTTCTGCCAGTTTTTTGTGGGACCATGAAATGGATCAGTTTCTGTTTAACATTGATATAAATGGATGGTCGTTATTTTCCATCTGTTTTCATCGGTTTTTAGCATCAGTTTTTGTATCCATAAGGCTAAGGCTACATAGTAATTTTTGGCAGTGATTCCTGTCACATAATCGCTAGGTCGCTATGTGAATCTTTCACTCGTGTTAGTCCGATCTCTGGTACGGCACCCTCAGGGTCACAGTGTGACTACATTCGCTAACTTGAGTGAAAAAAATCACAGTGCACTTTGGCAATCTCTGGTCATGTAGCTCTAGCCTAAAACTGATGATCAAAACATGATGTGAACAACCCCTTAAACAAAACCTGACAGACCATTATAAATTGGCTCTATGTGTTGGGAATAATTATACAAAATACACCTATTCTTTCTGTGTGTAATAGTGGATTAGGCCTTATTCACACGTCCTCATATCATGTACGTATGGCATCTGCATTTTTTGTGAATAAGGTCTTGGTGCCATTATTATTTTAGGGGTTATTTCAATTGAATGTAAGGGGACGTTCACGCTACTGTTGTTGTTGTCCATTGCTAGAATCCATCAGAAAATGTTAACAACCTCATTAATTTCAATTATCAATCGTCAGGTGTTGGAGATGGGGACCCAAAAAAGGAGGCAGGCAGCGCTGGTCCAGTGAGGAAGTCTTTATTGCAGTAGAACAAACACAATGCGTTTCAGGGCACAGCCCTTCTCAAGTGTATGTGTCATCATAAAGTGCTCAAAAAAACCACATGTTCATAGTAAAAAATGGGTGGTAACCCCGCCCCAAGGTCAAAACAGCATAGGTCAAAGTGCAAGATCATATTTAAACTCATAAAAGACATTAAAATGGTTGTCCCCAAATATACATAGTATAATGGATAGAAATACCTGTATAAAGATGTGCAGAAGGGAGAATAAATTATTTCCATAGGTTTTGTGATCTGTTATACTGTACTTTACTTCTGTCCATGTTTTTTTTTATTTTGTTTTTTCCTGCATATGGCCAGAAAGCAAAACAAAAAAAATAAACAAAAAAAAGACGGTATAAAAATGTCCATTAACGGACACTAACTGACTAACTGATACATAGCTCATGCTTGAACTGTGACTTTTCCTGATAAAAATAGCTGATCGGTAATGGAAGCAGACTTTTGTCTTCATGAGACAGCTTGAAAAGAGTTAATGGTATTGGTTTACAAAGAACATTTGGTCCTTTAACAGCACTACGTTTTTCCATGTGCTGTGTGTCTGGTTTTGCTCAACTGAAGGTGAATAAGGCTAAGGACCCACTTTGCGGAAAATCTTTTTTTTTTTTTTTTTTTTTTTTTTTTTTGTTGCAGATTTTTCAGCCAAAGCCAGGTGTGGGTTGAGCAGAAGGGGGAAGTATAAGCGCTTCCTTTATATTTCCCATTGCTTTTGTAGCCACTACTGGGTTTGGCTCATAAAACCACAGCAAAATCTGCAACAAAACAAACAGCTTTCCCGCAACATGGGGTCTTAGCCTAAAGCTGAGTTGCTCCAACTATGAACAGGTGTGGCAGTGTTTCTGAAAGAAAGGAAACTTGTGTTTTATATATTTTTTTTTTCTTTATTAAATTGTAAACAAATAACAAATCATACAAAAATGAATAATAAATTGCATAACTACATAGGTCTATACAAAAACAAGAAGAAACTGAAAAAATATAATAAGGATGATAATAATTAGAGAGAAGAATCTCCATAATACATGCGTTGATTTGTAGCAAAAATTACTTCATCCAAACTAGGAATACTCCTACCTTTACCCATTTTAGCTATACAAATACGCCTACATTAAAAATGTTCAGCATCACTGGTGTAATCTGACCTGGTATCATGTCTGCTTCTACATTATAAAGCCAATTCTAGCTTTTTTAGTATAGTTACCCCTGTAAAATCAGAAACTAAATTATAAACCGTCTGCCAGAATTCCTCAAGGGGGAACAAAGTTGGTGGAGAGGTTATAGATGCTTGCCTCAAGAACCCCTCCAACAAACAGGAAAATAACCAGAAAAACTAATTCTGGTTGGGGAGAGGTGCCACCTAAGTAGCAATTTACAATATTGCTCCAAGTGGTTAATGCAAAAGGTTATTTCCTTTGGCCAACTCTCAGCCCTCTACCATTGTATGACGGACAATATTTTCCCAAAATCCCTCTCCCAACAAGTTGTCTAGTGACCCTAGGTGCATTTAGTCATAATTGATAGATTCTTTAGGTCCTGTTATTTACCTTGCCGTCATTCAGAACCATGCTAAATTTATGAGTAACTTTAGAGCCACCCAAAGTCTATTTTGGTAATTGATGATAATGCTGAAGGGCATAGGGATTCTGTAAATGACCTAAATGTGGAAATACTATTCTGACATACGTTCTAAACAAATCTAGCAATGCCCCATTGAAAGCAAGACATGGAAAGTTCATAAATGATGCAAGAACCTGACTTTACATAGTTGGTAATCCTGGACTTTGCAGGCAGTGCACACAGTTCTGAGAACTTAGTTAAGATGTATATTGTAAGGTGGAGCAGAGGTAAATAACATTAAAGCTGCTAACATAAATGTAGGTCATCATCATTCCCTGGTTTGTGTGCCTTGAAGCTCAGTTATAACAACCTACACTCCCAGTGATCAAAGATGAAATGAGAAAGAAAATGTCAATCCTGTTTGTGTACTATGACTTTGCTTTTTTCTGTTTATCAGTAGGGGGAGCTCTTGTACCATTAGCTACCTATTGGCAACACATCATATTTATAAAAATGGTCTTGAGGGAGAGTGTAACTAATAGCTAATAGCCTTTGTCATTTGCTTCACCTTAAAAGAAAAAAAGAAACGGGGGAAAAATCCTTTAGTGGGGTTTTATGTCTGCTCATTTTTCTGTATAGTTAAAGTAGTTCCTTCAGTGCATTGCAAGACTTCTTGGATTAACTCCTTGTATTTTCTCAGAGCAGGAATATACAATAGTTACATTGCTGTAGCATCTAGCTTCCTAGTCTTTATGACTGATTCATATGCTATATTAGTATATTACCTTTCAATAAAACAAAGGGCAAACTATGCACAAAGAAGGAATGCAATAGTATTTTCTGTCAAAAGGGGCTGCAGATTTCCATGTGCTTAATGAGAACAGAGAAACTTCTGCTGGAAGTAGTGTGCGTGCTGTTCACACTGATGCATAGAACGGATCTGTTGTGTTCCTTCTTTGCTAGATCTTATTGCTTCACAGTTCATCTTTCACCATGCTGCATATGCCTGGCCACTATTCAGATATATAATGTCTAATATAATCAGGTAAGACTGTACAGGTGATCTTATGTATTGTCTGTATATTGAAGGTCAGTTCACTAGGCTCTTTTATCTCACCTTAGTGGTTTGTAACAGATCTCTTCTTTTGGCACTGCCTTGTTAGATTCTCATCAGATTCTCATTTGTAGTATATGTATAGGGAGACTGTATGATTTGAATTTTTCTTATATATATATATATATATATATATATATATATATCTGCACCCCACTCCCCTCATTCTCTTCAGTGGGAATGCCAGAGATAGCTGTGTGGGCTTGGGTTTGCACATGGGTTCATTCACAACAGAGTTAACCCCTGTTGTGAATGAACCCTATTCTCAGGATTGGTGGGGATCAGACCCCCACCAATTTAGCAATTTATCCTATTTTTTTTTCTTCACTTAAGCCACGCTAGGGGGCATGTACCATAGGCTGCAATTCTACACTACTGCAGTATGGGAAAATCCTTATATAAATCTTGAAGCCAGCCACAGGCAAGCCCTAATAGTTATATTACTTTAATAGGCCTGGGAGCTTTCAGAAGTCTCCCAGCTGCCAAAGTAACCAGAAATAATCAGAAGGGACTCTGATCATGGGCATAACTGCCAGATCTACACTGTGTAATACAGCGGAGACCCAGCGGTTATAGAGCCCACTCTGCCTCTGAGCGAGCCCCATATTCAAACACTAACATCTGCTGTACTATTATGTGATTGCCGGGAAGGTGTTTTTATCTGATTACATTCTCGATTTAACTTGTTCACCACTACAGGCCTGAACCAGGTTAACACAGTTTTAATCAATTATGCTAATTGAAAACACTGGCATATGGCAGCTTTAGAAATCAGAGTCAAACTCTACCTTACTGCGCTGTTCTAAATAGTCCTTTCGGTGTTTCTGATAGGGTTGGACACCCGTTTGGGGCTGCAGTGACTAGCCAGAAGCTGCTCAAAGTAGTAGTGTACACGCAGGGCAGGCAGCAGAAACTGGAAGAAGAATACCCCCTCTCGAGCCTCATAACGCACTGTATGTAGTATTAAGGGCTGTGGCACCATTTAAATGTCTGCAAGAATCGTGTTCTGATGATTCTATTAAAATAAAAAAAATGAATTGTCAAACTCTAAGGGCGAATTAATTTGATGAATCAATCTGCCCTACCTAGAATTTATGCCGGCCTTTTTTTGTCCAGCCACCAGCATTCCCCTACATTGTTGGCCAGCCATGCACAATTGAATGTCCTGTCCTGATACCTGTGTTGTGGTGTTCCTCAAACAGGTGTCAGCTAGTCCGCTGCCATAGAAAATCCTTGATTGGTCCTGGACTTGAGCACAATGCAGTAGCAGGGCTGAAGTTGGTGCTCTGTGCTCACTAGAGATCCTGGGAGATGGAAGAAGGATGATATGAGCTGGCCACATCAGGGAATGTTGTAAGCCCACTACAAAACTGGAAATATCATCCAGATTCAAGCAGCTGGTTTTTTATTATTATTATTTTTACAAATAACGAAATAACACTATCTGCTCCTTATGTCTCCCATAGACCCATGGAGAAAATAGAAATTCTGCCTATCTTTGTCATTCACAGCCTCTGGCATCTCTCACACTAGGGCAGCAAAGTGAGTGAAGTGTTTAGACAAGAGATAAAGGAAAGGAGCTTTCTAAATGGATAAAGAAGCATTTTTCATTGAGCTATATTAGTTTCTGATAGTGCACAACACACCATGTACAAGTGACTATCAACAGGGTGAAAAGGTGAGAATTCTATTACTTGATATGGAGCACACGTCTAGTGGGAGTATGGCTATTGTATCTCTCTGTTATGTATATGTATATACATTGTTAACACACTTAGGATTTGTCTATGGCAAATTCATCATGATTTTACAGAAGGATCTGCAGTAAAAATCCAAGGCTAAAACTCTGATTTCTGCCGTGGATGTGTCAACAGATATGCATGAGGATTAGACCCATTGTCATTCAGAGTGGCAAATTCGCAGCTATTTTGTGCAGAATGCAGATTTCTGTGAATTTTTATTTTTTTTAAATGAGATGCAGACTTTATTTCTAGAGCATGTGAATTGGGTATAAAATATTCATTTTCTTGAAATGGATTCAAATGTTATTAGATTTGATGAGGTTTTAGGCACAGAATTTGCACCTAAATTTTCATCAATTTTTCAATGTGTGAACAGAGTCTTAATTAGTCCTGCTGAAGAATCTAACAAGCTGCAAGCTGTCTTCTGGAATTTTTTGCTTTGTCTTTGTCCATAGTGTCCAATACACCATTTGCTAAAACATGTTCAGAAAATAGATGCATCTTGTACAACCAAAAGAAACATAAGAAGCAATATGGCAATTGTTGGATAAAAATAAGAATGTAGATTATATAAATCCTTGGGACTCCAGTGCTGCAAGGCTGCAGTGCTAACCACTGAGCCACCGTGCCGCCTGTTAATACGTGTTACTGCATTTTTTGAGAGCCTGTTCACATTCCACTAACTCTCCCATTGGAGTAAATGTTACTGTAATGAACATGGATTATTTCATATTGCATTGTCAATAATGGCGCAATCTCTGGGCAAAAAACTGACGTGCTCTGCCATTTCTGTAACTACTGTACAAATGAATGCTCCCACTAAGTTCTCCCACTTAAAAAGATGAGGTCGGCCTGTAATTGACATCATAGGTAGACCTCAACTATGAGAGACAAAATGAGAAAACAAATCCAGAAAATCACATTGTCTGATTTTTAAAGAATTTATTGGCAAATTATGGTGGAAAATAAGTATTTGGTCAATAACAAAAGTTCATCTCAATACTTTGTTATATATCCTTTGTTGGCAATGAAAGAGGTCAAACGTTTTCTGTAAGTCTTCACAAGGTTGGCACACACTGTTGCTGGTATGTTGGCCCATTCCTCCATGCAGATCTCCTCTACAGCAGTGATGTTTTGGGGCTGTCGCTGGGAAACACGGACTTTTAACTCCCTCCAAAGGTTTTCTATGGGGTTGAGCTCTGGAGACTGGCTAGGCCACTCCAGGACCTTGAAATGCTTCTTACGAAGACACTCCTTCGTTGCCCTGGCAGTGTGCTTGGGATCATTGTCATGCTGAAAGACCCAGCCACGTTTCATCTTCAATTCCCTTGCTGATGGAAGGAGGTTTTTACTCAAAATCTCACGATACATGGCCCCATTCATTCTTTCATGTGCACGGATCAGTCGTCCTGGTCTCTTTGCAGAGAAACAGCCCCAAAGCATGATGTTGCCACCCCCATTCTTCACAGTAGGTATGGTGTTCTTTGGATGCAACTCAGCATTCACTCTCCTCGAAACACGACGAGTTGTGTTTCTACCAAATAGTTCTACTTTGGTTTCATCTGACCATATGACATTCTCCCAATACTCTTCTGGAACATCCAAATGCTCTCTAGCAAACTTCAGACGGGCCCGGATATGTACTGGCTTAAGCAGGGGGACACGTCTGGCACTGCAGGATCTGAGTCCCTGGCGGCGTAGTGTGTTACTGACGGTAGCCTTTGTTACGTTAGTCCCAGCTTTCTGCAGGTCATTCACTAGGTCCCCCCATGTGGTTCTGGGATTTTTGCTCACCGTTCTTGTGATCATTTTGACCCCACGGGGTGAGATCTTGCGTGGAGCCCCTGATCGAGGGAGATTATCAGTGGTCTTGTATGTCTTCCATTTTCTAATTATTGCTCCCACAGTTGATTTCTTCACACCAAGCTGCTTGCCTATTGCAGATTCAGTCTTCTCAGCCTGGTGCAGGTCTACAATTTTGTTTCTGGTGTCCTTCCACAGCTCTTTGGTCTTCACCATAGTGGAGTTTGGAGTGTGACTGTTTGAGGTTGTGGACAGTTGTCTTTTATACTGATAACAATTTCAAACAGGTGCCATTACTACAGGTAATAAGTGGAGGACAGAGGAGCCTCTTAAAGAAGAAGTTACAGGTCTGTGAGAGCCAGAAATCTTGCTTGTTTGTAGGTGACCAAATACTTATTTTCCACCATAATTTACAAATAAATTCATAAAAAAAATCAGACTGTGATTTTCTGGATTTGTTTTTTCATTTTGTCTCTCATAGTTGAGGTCTACCTATGATGTCAATTACAGGCCTCTCTCATCTTTTTAAGTGGGAAAACTTTGCACAATTGGTGGCTGACTAAATACTTTTTTTTCCTCATTGTACCTGCTTGATTGGACCTGCAGCAAACTCTCACAATTCTGAAGAAGTTCAGGTGGATGGTTTTGCTGCATTGCAGAAAAATACATCCAGAAGAATATTAAACCTTTTTTTGTGCAAATTGAACTAAAGTGCTAGTGCATTTAGTTTAGTAAATCTGCTACACATGTGTTAAAATCCTTTGAGACATATTTAAATTAAAGCTGTAATTTTCTTTCAGATAACTGAAGAAGAGAAGATGATGTATGAGGATGAACTGTTGAGTTCTGTGTATGGCCTGAGCAAAACTAAACTGGAAGACTTGGAAATTTACAAAGTAGGCTTCTCATTACTTTAAACAGTCTTCAAACTGATCTTTATAGAAAAAACTGTCTTTAGAAGTATAAGTATCTACTTCCTGATATACCTGATTGCAGCTATGCCGCAGTAACAACCTTATGTTGATGTCTTTGTTAATACAAACATATAGTTCTTGGATTTGAGGTGACGGTTTTGGTGAACACACCATAAAGACATATCATAAGTTCACATTGACTGTTTCCAAAAGTATTGACTGTTCCATAACTTGCAGTATAGCTTAGAAGTGCTTGCCACTCAGGTATAGCATACTAGTCAGCTGCAGCTGTCAGTTCCTTAGTCAGTGGACCCCTACACCACCACAATGAGATGTCACATATTTAGGGTCACATTCAGATGTGGTGGATTTGATACTACTTTTCCATGCAGATTCTGCACCAAAAACCTGCTTCGTTCTACAGTACAATACGTGTGAATTACTTTTTCGGAACCCTATCTATATGCTTTTCCATACTTACTAAAAAACCAAGTTAAAAGACCTGTTCCCTGCAGGACACAGACAGGCCCCAATGTTATATGAGGGATATTGCAGAGGCAAAAAAATGCTAATGAATGTCCCTCACATACCTATCATCCATGATGAGGGTGGCTGCTTAGTATTCTAACTGCACACAAATAAGGCTTCTATAATGTGCAGGTACAAGGCTATATGTAGCACACTGTGATGGGTAACAGCCTATTGACTCTGCCCATACAGTTTAAATCAGGGAAGCTCCCCAGTACCACCTTAGTACAACCCACTGAATACTGACACCAATTCTCCCTTCAATGGGTTGTCCATTTTCAGCAAATAAATGTTTGTATGCTGTAAAGTTATACAATTTTCCAGTGTACTTCCTACATTAATTACTCACTGTTTTTCTAGATATTTTGCTTGCTGTCATTTTTGGTTTACTTCCATTTGATAAAAATCAGTCCGTGGTGATGTGATGAACACACAGGTGCACAGCCTGTTACAGTCACAGCACAGTAATCGGTACTGTCTTGTCACTTGTGTCTCTATCACATGACCATGCACTGAGTTTTATCCACTGGAAGTAAGGTTACGTTCACATCTGCATTGAAGTCTCCATTAGGAGGCTTCATCACACTGCCCACCTTTTTGTCCCCCGCTTTCAGTTTAAAAACAGACTCCCAACAGTCAATGGAGTCCGTCGGACTCTGTATGTATCCGCTGTTTTATCGGTCTGCCTGTCCGTTATTCTGGTCCTAGCGCTAGTGTGAACCTAGTGTAAGCAATGAATGACAGCAAGCAGAGATTTAACACTCCATGAGGAATTGATACAGAAAGGCAAATTGTATGCAAAAAATAACCTTTGCTAAAACTGGACAAGCATCTTTTGATTTTCTGACCATAAATGTTGCAATATACTTTATTCACAGATATTGCTTCTATTCTGTGAAATCCTGCACTGAAATTAACTTCTGTCCCTCCTGTTTTCCTTGTTTCTTCACTGCTTCTCACTGGAGTACGAGAGTATACAGGCTCTTTGGTAATGCAGGGAAGCTGAGGCTGGGGGGCATACATTTATACATTTACAGCTGTTTGTCCTTATGCAGTTAAAGAAGCCTCAGGTCTACATCTAATGCACCTATCCATTAGTGGTCTTTTCTATAGTGACTGTTTACATTATCGTGCATGCTTGATGACTTTGGCTTATTGTGATTTTTTTATTTATTTATTTTCACCTCTTATTTGAAGGTACCGTTTCAAGCTGCCCTTGACTTAGTGCGTCCACGAAAAGTGTTCCTCTCTAAAGGATTTGCTTTCATTCCACACAAGGACATTATTACTTTGATCTTGAATGACTTCAGGACGAGATTGTCTAAAGCTCTTGCCGTAAGTCGAATTACTTTTATCAGAGTAAAACACTACAGCCCGTTCTGTATTATTATTTTATTTGTTTATTTTTCATCGTTCTAAAAGAAAACTGCATTTAAACAGTGGTACGTGTGCCATCCTTTTCTGTTAAAGGGTACCTGAGTTTTCTTCAGAAGTTGAAATACCTGCAGGGTCTTGCAGGGTAGTCTGTTCTCTGGCTGTATAAGCCTTCATATGTGGTGTTCTGACAGTTTTTCTGCTGCTAATAGCCCCATTATGGCTGCAGCATATATATTGCGTTTCTGTCTAAGGCTATGTGTCTGCCCCCTTTCCAATCCATTATTACTACTACTGGTAGTAACTGATTTCTTGACATGCAATTCTGCAAGGATACGTGTAAAATAGCAATCAAATACCTGAAAAAGCCCAAGAGATAATATAGGAGATCCAGGCTTCCTATGATTAACATCAAATCATTAATATCACAAACAGCTAGTCAGAAATAAATATACTGACTCCTAGGTCTAGGCATTCATGACCTAAATCAATATCATGATTAATCAGGCATTTTACCTTGACCTTCGGAACGGCAAACTATTAGACTCTCTCTTCAGATCCCAGAATATAATAAAAAACAGTGTTACCTATCCTGCGCTTCAGCATGACTCTTTTTTTTTGGGCCTTCTGTCTGACGTCAGCGACCTCTGAGGCCTGTAATTGGGCCTCAGTGTTCACGTAGCATTGTGACACATAGACGCAAGCATCACCACGCCACATGAACACAAGCCTTAGTGGCCTGTGATGATTCCACTTAAATATGGCTATAATTCAAAGATATATTTTGATCTCTGGGTATCGTATCTCCCTCTTACTTCCATTTACTCATAATGTGCGCAGCTCTAATCCTAGGTGTATGTTGCCAGTAGTGGCAACCATGTAACAATAGGGCTTTGTATCCATCCCAGAATGGCTCCATTGAATTCCTACATAGCCCTGGGTGATCAAATACACATGCATTGTTCAGCCTGGGCTGTTGATCAGACATGGTTGATAACATATAGAAGGCATTGTGTCATTTCACTTGGTCCCATCTCCTTACAAAGAATCTTGACTTGAGTGCGTTAATCAATCAGACTTGCCATCGCCGGTGACCTCATTCTGGGTGGTGTAATCAAGGGTATAAAAGATGAGGTAAGAGGTCAGTGAGAGAGACTACAGGAGAATACTATGATGAGACTACTAAGAGACTACTGGGATATACTGTGATGAGCATGCAGGCTGGAATGCTGTGATGCTGCTAGAAGCCTCCACTTGTTATTCACACATACCAGAGCATGTGTGAGTGTTGGACTACAGAACCACATCAAGGATATGTGTGGTAAAGTAATTATTTCACCTTTATTCCCTTTTTATTTTATGCGCTGTATATTGTAACTAGTAACTGTTAATGCTTGCATATATCTGCATATCTGTTCTGAACTGCATGTGTTAGATGTTAATACCGACCCATTTAGGGGTTAATAAATATACAAAATTTAGAAAGCTTGTCTTGTATTTATCTTGTGAACCCAGCACTCACTGGCGGCGAGTGTGGTTTTTTATGAAAGAAGTCTCAGGTTAATTGCCCAGCTCTAATATGAGCTGTGAGAAACTTCTGTGCAATGTAGATTCTGGAAAATCCTCTCCTCTCCATTCACTGTGTGAAAAAAGCACAGCCCCTCCCCCTGCTCTTCCATCATGCTTTTGATTGTATCTATGAATGGGCCTTCCCTAGTAACAGGGAGTGATGCCTAGTAGCAGCAATTTTAGTGCGGTTTTTCAGGCAAAAAAAAAACCGCAACCCTTTTTTTTTTTTTTTTTTTTTTTTTTAATTAAACTGCATTACATTTTGGTCCAGAATCACAAGCCCTATTAAATGAAAATAAGATGTCTGAAAAGTTAGTGACCATTTAAGTAGTTTGAAAGGGTTTTATGGTAGGTAAAAAAAAAAAAAAAAGAAATTACCCAAGGCTCAAGATGGTTTAAAAAACACCAGACAGATTCCCCCTGCTCCCATTCTGATTCTGCTCCGGTTCCATTTTGAGCTTTATTTACTGGTCCCTCTTGACAGGTAATGCCACTCAGACAATCACTGGCTGAGGCTGCTAACTGCTGTGACCAGTGATTGACTAAATGGCAATTTCTGTTGTATGTGTTGATAGAAACTAGGAAATTGAGAGCGGCAGGGGCTCCAAAAGCATTGGAAAAGGAGCGTCAAGATCTTTCTTAATGATGGGTTTCTGAGAAAGGATGGTGAATACTCCTGTAGATACTGTTACTCTCTTTGACCCAGCTTTTCCAGTATTATAACTGGTTAGTCAGTATAGATCTGCAGTTATATATGTAGAGGTCACAAGAATGCCTCATTGTTTCCATTGAAAAAAGACTCCTGCTTATCCTTGTACTTGGCGAACTCTGCAGTACATACGTACATATATATGCAGTACATATAAACATTGCATCCTCTTACAGCACCAAACACCTCAGCATATTAGGAGTAGAGCTAATATTTGAGGCAGGGATCAGAAAGCAGAATAAAGTTACCTTTTATTCGCGTAAACCCTATCTGACTGTGCTTATAATTCAGTAGGGACTGTTCTGGAAAAAGACTCCCTTATAAAGGAGAAATCATAGGTTTCATGTGAAAAGGCCAGCTACTTTGTAAGGTACAAATTTGCCAAAGGTACATACCAAGAAATGTAGAGAAAATCTTGATATGTTCTGCACCAGGTCTTTAATATTGCATAATGATAACTTTTACATAGGATAATACAACCAGCTTTCTCAATCTGTAAAGCTACAATGCATGCTTTATTCTTATTATCATGTCATCAGTTTGTCTTGCTTGCATTCTTATTAAATCTATATATTTAGATGGATTTTCAATAAGCGCAGGTATCTAGCAAACAGTGTACAGAAATTCCACCGTATAGTACATCTCAGAGTTCCATCGATGATGGACTGGGGCATCATCATCATGTTTTTTATGGCAGACACTATTTGACCTTGGGGAAACGGGCAAATGCACTTTATTTCTGAGGTCCTGCTTACTGGGAAACTTCCCCACGCTTTTTGTCAAATAACTCCTTTTCGTAAGGAAAGTATTTCACATAATAAAAAGGTATTAGAGAGTTGCTATATATATTTCTTAATCTAACGTGTTGGTTTAGGTTCATCCAGAAATACATGTACACTGTATGCAATTTGTTCCTTGCATTAAAAGGGTTTTATGCAATAGGATTCTCTGCTTCCCATAGAAATGAATGAAGCAGTGACACTTGGGTACTTGTACAGAGACCCAACTTTTTACCCCATATCCTGTGGACAAAGGATAAGTGTCTATATTGGGATAACCCCTTTACAGAGGTTATGTTGACACAAAAACATGAATGACCTATTGTATGCCATATTGTTATGACTGCCACTGAACATATAAGCTAGGTACAGTTGGCATGGAGCAAGGTTGTGGGGTCAGTAGGTTTTTCCAAAAGTCATTCTCCTGCCCCATCTCCTGACTCCTTTTATAAATGACTGCTAGCCATGGTCAGACTGGAGCAGTAAATCTCCTCTTACTCATGAAAACTAGTTATTGAATGTATAAAATATTATGGCAATGATGATGTTATTCATACCCATAGGGGCATATCAGGAGTTCTCAAGTTTCTTATAAAAATGGAAATGTTTTGAAGTCTTCATGAATAGTAGCAATAGAAAAATATACAGAATATCAGATGTAGCAATCAATGGCCACTGTAGTTAAAGTTGTCATGTTTATGGATTTGAAGTGTATTCATATATGTGCGTTGTCTATCAGTGTGACCACCACATAAGCGTGATACCCCAATATGTGTGTATACCAATCAGTTAGTGTAGCTGTGTCTTAGGACCTTGGACACTCCTGTCACTATATATGGATAACTCCAATATAGCTTCTATCTTAGCACACAAGGGTGTGTCATAGGTATAAATGTTATGTCAGCAGTTGCATATAGTTTATGTCCCATTCACATGAATATTGTAACAACATATTAATGAAAATAAACATGCAATAAGCTATACATCGAATTAATTATACAGTATTGAGAATTTTGTAATATAATTTAAAATAAGTAATCATTTTATTTTGAAACCATAGTCAGTAATCTTTTACCAGTTATATATCACTCCCTTTTTAAGTACTTCAGTTATCCCTCCAAGGTAGATGGTAAGGTTACCACCAATGCAGTGCCGGCCGTAATGTGTGTATTGGACACACACACACACACACACACACACACACACACACACACACACTGACATACCGACACAATTTTAAAATAATCTGTGAAATTTATAAGGATTCCTGCTGTGAAAGTTGCCTGTAAAATAGTACTGTGTGTTTCCAAGAAGAATTGTCTGAATATTGGGCCTACTACAAATTTCTTCCAGTACGGCTCCACTCCTCTTGACACTTGGCTGCACTTAAACACAACAGATTTCATTCACATTACCCACTAGTGGTGAGAAAACATCAGCAGATTCTTGTTGCTAGGAGACGGGCGAAATCGCTTTTTTGTACTTGTAAATTCAGTTCTGTGACAGTTATAGTTTTATAGAGCAAAATGTATTAAATCTCTCCAAAGAAAATGCATATTCTGTTCAGGGTCTAATATAGAAAGAGGGGCAGGGGGGAATGTCCAGTAAACGCTAATTACATGATGCACTGACTGCAAATAAATAATAATAATGATGATAGAGCTTGGTATGTAGAAGGCAATGTAAAATGGTCACGTGTTATGTAAACTGTCACTGCAGACATTTTATATATAAAAAAAAAAATGTAACCTATAGAAAGGAAAGGCTTTAAATAGTTAATTGGGCATAGTTTAACTCACATATCCATTACCTATGAATCCTCTTTCATAACATGTAATGTTCGCATAAAATTAGATTTTCAGCTTTAAAGGGAGTCTATCATGTGATTTAGCCAAATTTCCCTAACATGTTGGAATAGCCTTTAGAAATGTCTGTGCATCTGCAAAGGGATGGCATTCTGTGCTGTTTACGCAAGGGAGTATATATTTAGTACTTTTTGCACAAAAGCACATTTATTTTATTACAGCATTTTTCCTTCAGCTCAGCCATATGAGAACCTGTTTCCTACTGATCAATTTATTTTATTGCCACCGTTTTTGGGTACATATGAACAGCGAATCCACCAACGGGTTTTGGGAGGGGAGTTGACGTAATTCATTGTTTAATATAAATATTATTTTTACTTTATTCTACGGCTGTGATTGGGGTATTGCCATATATATGTTTTAATGAGCAGTTTTAACCAGATGCCAATTGCCCATTGACTATAATATCTGGGTGGTCGTACAACAGCCATACATTCAGGTACTAGAGGAGTCCTAGAGGACCCAGATCAGCTCTGCAGTAAGTACTGGGAGGAGGCATTCCTCCTGTTAGGCTAGGTTCACACCTGCACCGGGCTCTCCGTTGTTCGAGTCTGCCATATAAATGTTAAAAAATATGGACAGTTCACATCAGTAATAAGGGCATTATTTTGAATGGATCCAAAAGTCCTGCACCCAACATTATTATCTATGCCAAAATAACAGACCTGTGACTGATTTGATGAAAAAGGACACTAACAGACGAAATCCCATTGAAATTAATGGGATTTTTGACAATCTATTAACATTTTCTGACGAATACTAACAGACTCTAACCACATTAGTGTGAATGCCCCCTTAAAATGCCATCGCAAAGGTCTATTATGAATACAAGTTAGGGTGGGTTCACACCTGCGCTTGAGTCCGTCCGCTGCCAATCAGAGTGAAAATCTCAGGAAACAGGATAGGCATCGGATACCGATACCGACTGCTTAACGACCCATATAAGGGTTAAGCCGCGGGTGCCAACGAAAAATGGCTCGCAGCGCAGAGGGTGTGGGGCGCCCCCCCTGCTTAAAAACCCATTCAAATGAATGGGTTTTTAACCAATGCGTCGCTAACCTGTCGGTATCCGATGCCTATCCTGTTTCCTGAGATTTTCACACGGATTGGCAGCGGTAGGACTCAAGTGCAGGTGTGAACCCACCCTTATCCCTTATGCAATGTATAAAAAATAAAATAAAACAAAATGTAAATACCACACCCTAATCACAGGTTCTAGACCCACCACTGGCGACACATTGTTTCACCTAAAAAAAAAAAAATTACTCACTGTAACCGAGAGGGAAAACTTATTATTGCTATTTGAATAATATGAAAGAAAAATGTTATAGCCGTCAAAAATGCATGCACCAAAAAAATGTGTCCCATCCTAACCATGGAAAATGGCCCGGTCCTGATGTTAAATCCAAGTAAAGGGTTGTGGTGGTTTTTTTTCTTCTTTTTTTTTTTTTCTTTTTTTATGGGGTGGATTTTGCCTCCAAATCTAATCTGTTTATTACTGGCAGTCTTTTAGGCAATGCATTTGATGACATCAACAGATATCTATTGCTGTGAGGGATCAAGCAGAGGGCTTACATATGGGTATGAACAGAATCCTATTATAGTATAATATTACATGCACTGACATACCATACAGCAAAACATGTGTTTGATTTTTTTTTTTTTTTTTGTTTTATTTCTTCATCCCTGCCTGGCATGAGCCATAACTTTTTTTCATTTGTCCAGTGCTGGTATGCCACTGTTTTTGTCAATATGCAAATGAGCTCTTTGGAGCAACCAAGGCATTGCCCTTGTTCCAAAGAGTTAGGCCTCCCACTGATCTGTGCTCCTCTTTGGAGAAATGCCAATGTTTTCATTGCTTCAAATAGCTCATTTGCACATTGACAAAGATGGTGATTTCTCGGAAATGGACACATTGATTCACAAGGGGAAAACACAGCTTTCAATCTGCAGGACAGGGTTCGGGTGAGAGACTCCTTTCAAGTGTTTACAGTATAAATTACACAGTCACTTTATTCTGCAATTCAATCTGATTACATAATATTTTATAATTTAACTACTTTTGCACAATTAAACTTTTTAAAGAATAGAAACATTTTCTTTATTCAGACGTTTTTCATTAATAAACTGTAGTTTTTATTGGGAATATTTGGGGTACATATAACAGTTTATTCACTTTTATTCCTTTTTTTTTTTTTTAGGCTGGATTCACATCTGCGTCGTTTGGTATCCTTCCGCTTGCAAACCGTTTTAAGAGAAAAACGGCTTGGTACAAAAAGGATTCCAAACGGTTACACAGCGAATATCCGAATCGGTTTTTTTAGACTGATTAGTCAATGGGTGTCCGTTCACAAAAACGGTTTGTGTCCGTTTGTAATCTGTTGTGTCCGTTTTTGACCAATCCATTTTATTTTTTTTTCTTCCCCCTTCTTCATTCTGAGCATACGCAGAGGGAAAAACAGATTGCAAAACGGACACAAACGGATTGCTATCCGTTTGTAATCAGTTTGTAATCCGTTTTCCATAGACCTCAATGTGAAAAATAAAAGAAAATAAAAAAGTATTGGTTGCTGTCCATTTGGAATCCTTATTTTAGTACGGAGACAAAGTCCTGCAAGTTCTACTTTTCTCCCCGCACAAAAAAGCAGAAACCAAACGGAAATAGCACAAACTGATACTTGCGGATTACTTTTAAAACCCATTGAAATTAATGCATTTTAATCCACACCATTCAAAATCAGTTTTTGAAGATTTCAAATGCTGATTTCGAGCAGATTGTCGAACGCAGATGTGAACCCAGCCTAAGAGGGGATATGAACAGACAAATAGCATTTTTAGCACTACGTTGCATAATTCTATGCGTTTTCAGTGTTGTGGGTTTTTTGTTTTAATTTTTCATAGTAAGGGAGGAAAATGTTTTTTTTAAATGTTTAATCTTGTAAATGAAGCCTACCACCTCCTCCAAGCATATTCATCTGTCACCACCGTTTTAGAGAGCACATTACAGTGATAAATAATATACCTTTGTTATGTATGTCACTCTTGTAGATTTAGAGAAAAATAACTTCAAACTCTTATGTAAATAAGGCAGTTGGTGCACTGGGGGTTGGCCTTGAATCCTGGGAGCATGCTTGCGGAGGTTGTAGATTCCCATATTTAATGTGTTTTTAAACTTTTTTTTTAATTATGTATTTTAGTTCTTCTAGGGGACTTATACTTCTGATAAATTGATTACTTTTATAATTCACTGCAGTACTTCTATAATCTGAATTTTCAAGTGACTAATTTTCATTCCTGTCCACACCACTGCAATGACAGCTGTTTGGGATGTGTCATGTCACATTTGTCGAACTCCCACAATCTGTCATGTAAATATAATATGTAATAGGTTGGCTCCTGCAGCTCGGTCCATGGTTAGTTATGGAGAGCATGTATTACTTTTTATGACAAAGATCTGTCACATTGTCTAAGAAGTTCCTATACAGCATCCCTGGAAACAGAACATGCAGCAAAAGGTTATGTTGAGCACAAATCTTCATTTACACGAAGTGTTAAGTGTTATGTTTGACAGTGTTAGAATAAAAATAGAGTAAAATTATGCTGGCAGTTTTATAAGAAAATTGATTATGTATGTTCATTGAACCATTTCTGAACCAATAAAGCAGTTATCAAATACCTGTCTTTCCTGATAATTAATGTGATAGTAATCCAAACACCACAATCTAAAATTCTAGTCTTCCGAGTGTACATATTCTATGATTGATCAAACATTAAGGGTTGTAGATGATACAGGGATTCTCACTTTTGATCTTTATGCCATTGTAAGATGATAAATATTCATTGCATGTTATGATGTTAACAATGTATCTTGCTTAAACAGGCATGTCCTGCCTCAGTTTCATCAGGCAGGATTACAATGATAACTATATATAGATACAACAGGATTACATCATTCACAATAGATAATGGTCACAGATCCCCTCTTCTACCTCCCACACAGGTCACAGAGTATACTTAGAAAACTCCTTCCATAGATTTAAGTGAACATCTCATGCCTATGCAACTGCCGTAAAGCAATGCTGTTAATAGTAGCTCAGATGGCAGCTCTTTTAAAAGTCAGCAAGTAATGTCTCTGTTCATAAGAAAGTAGGACCAGCTGTACACAGATGGCTTAATATAAAGATTTTTCGCTTGGTGTATCTATAAGAAATGAGTATCTTCTGTAAATTAAAGGAGGAACCTACTGCATAGCATCCTTACAATGCTATGTTGACAGAAATAACTCAGCAGCCTCTGCTTTAAGTAGTTGGTGTCTGAAAATTGTGATTAATGAGCGTTGCGTCACTTGAAATTCATTTCAGGTATTATCTCTTCAGTGTTAAACCAGGGTAATTCATTGTAACATAGATGGATGATTTTTATAATAACATGCATATACAAGGTTAGCAAGGTAATAACTTTGGCAGGGCAATATAAAACATGATTAACACAACTTTGTCCTTTGACTATTATACATTTGGTTGAACTTGATTATAAGTAGTTCAAAAGCAGGTTTTTTTTTTTTTCATTACAGCAGGAATTCAATTAGCATACCAGTGTGTAATATATCATCAGAGCAGCGGAAATAAAATAGCTTGTGAAATATGTTTCATTGAATATTATTAATTGAAATGTGACTCTCTCTAGTGTCTAGTTGCTGCCTATCATATGGCCATCCATGGTGATATATTTTACATATTTGCAGACTGCTTTCCTAGTTTGTGTGAGTAGCCACAGTTAAGTATAAACAGCTTTACCTCAGCACAGTTGTACATTATTTTCCACAAGGCAACTATAAAATGGGAGAAAATAATAATAATTATTTTTTTTTTCATGTTTCTGGGATGGTTCAATGCCCCCAAAAATGGCATCTTAAAATAAAAACATTATGAGAAAATAAATGGATAGCTAATACATGCTTATCGAGCTATTTTGGGACCATTTAGACTCAGGCAAGGACTCTCTAACATCCAGTATGTTAGGGTCAGGTTCCTTTTGAGGATTTAGTCATTTATGGCTTGGCTCAGAGGTTAGGCTATTAGGATGTGATAGGCCTAACCAGAGGCGTATCTACCAGGGCCCCAATGTTGTTTTTTTTAATAGGCCTCCAGCAGGTAACGGGCCCGATTTACTTAACAATTCCCGCTCCTGCCCATGGCCGCCTGCGCTTCCCATTCAGTTTCACCTTCTAGACTGTTGCATATGACTAGTGGTGAATTTGCTAGCCGCTCCAGCTGCTATGAATGCTTTTTTTTCACAGTGTGGCACACAGTACTAATTCTGTCAACTATTTAAACAGTTGTCTTACTTCGTAGCAATATTTTGATCTTAAATTGTTGTGCTATGGTGCACTTTATCATGTAATTTTTTTAAGCCTCCCATCCCCCCCCCCACACTAATTCACACCCGTTTTTTCTCCAGATTACATTGTCTTGTCTCAAGAGATGAAAATATAAATTTAGTGCAAGATGTGTGTTGTTTGGTGAAAGATGAGCCAGAAAGCTGCAGCAGTAAGGGGGCCTAATAACACAGTCTGCTACTGAGGCCAGTGATTGGCTGCAGCCAGCGTGCAAAGTGATCATTTTATATGTTTAAAGGGAGTCTGTCAGCAGTAAATTGGTTATAAACCTAATCACAGTACCTTGGAGAAGCAATTCCAAATATCTGTTAATCATCTTCAAGACCCAGTTCCATTCAAGTCACTGTTTTATTCATATGCAAATTAGGGGGAAGTACTTTGCCTGGTAATCTAGAGCCAAAGTCCAGGCAAGCTAAGGCACACCTCCATAGTACGTTTTCCCTCCTTTGCAAATGAATAAAACATTGATATACATGAGAATGGGGCTCCATAACATAGTAACAGAGGCATATTTGGAAACTGTAGAATCACCTCTGCAAGGTATGATTAGGTTTCTAACAAATGTATTGTTAAGACTCCCCATAACAATGGCATGCTCTTATTTATTTGGTTGTTTGCCTGGTTGACCTCTTCAATCTAGTATGCAAACGTGTGCCTGCTTATCCTTCCTCTTGGCACAAGACAACCGTTTTGGAAAACGTTTACTTGTAGCGCATGATAAAATAGCGCAAAAGCCACTTATATCATGCCACACATCCTTGGATATCTCTTGAGTGATAAGGATAGGTATGGAAGGACATATATATGTATCTAGAGAAACAAGTCCTATAGCTACCTGCTTTATTTGCCTTTTGTTTCTCAATAGAATTTAGACCCTGCTGCTGGTTTTGCTTTTCAGTGGGCTAGTGCATTTATTAGAAGAAATGCTGGGTCAGCGTGCTGCTATGGGGAGACTAAATCAAGATAGCTGGGATGTCTTTTTTAATGTCAGAAATAGTAGCATCACATCTTGCAGAACCTGCACACATTTTTCAAAGATAGATAAATCCTATAGTGTTGCATTGTCAAGGACACTGGCTTTAGCATTCAATCATTCGCACTCCGAGAGACGAAGTTCCTGAGAGATGCGAAGGTGAAGTATATGCACAATAACAGTGCAAAGTGCCTGACATGTTACTTCATTGATTCCCTGGAAAAGATGACAAAGTGCATTTACAGAATAGAACACACTTGATATTAAATAATAAAAAACACAAAATAATCATTCATATTCTGTGCCTGCTGAACAGTCTCTACAAAATGAATTTTATACGTTCTGTCCAGTTATTTTTTAACGTTAGATACTACCTATATATTTATATAAATCTCATAAGCATTATTTTCATTCTGAATTGCACATCTCAGAACCACACCTAAGGGGGCGTTCACACTACCGCTGATGACCGTCAGTACTGTCCGTTGCTATTGTTGGTTACAAGATTTTAGCAATGGACACTAGCTGAAACGTCACAAACCCATTAGTGTCCATTATACACCCAATCCATCACATGTCCGTTTTTTTTTCGCAGACAAAAAATCCTACATGTAGGACTTTTGTCCGTTAAAAAAAACTGTTACATGACAGATGTCAAGCATCCGTTATTTTTTAACATTAAAGTCTATGGGTAACAGATGTGTGTACGTTATACTGTCCATTATTACTGTCCATGTTGTTTTCTGCGTATGCTCAGAAAGCAGAAAAAAAAAAGCAAAAAATAAACAAAACACTAATGGACACTAACTGATGCTAATGTGTCCATTTTTTTTTTTTTTAACTGATCTGACTGGATCAGTTAAAAAACCGGACACGTTAACATCAGTTAGTGTCCATTATTGTCTGTTATGATAGGTATCCGTGTTTTTTTGTGTTTTGTTTTGTTTTTAATGGACACTATCATAATGGATATCCAACAGTAGTGTGAACTCACTCTAAGGCTAAAGCCCCATGTTGCGGAAACTCACCCTTTTTTTGTTGCAGATGTTAAAGATATAAAAGGAGTAATAACTTACTAATCACCTATGCTGAAACGTCTCAGGTTTCCTACCAGTTTCTATTCACCCAGCTCCTGTATTGACACTTCAGGTGATTTCTGTACATCTTGACCATTCCCCCCCCACCCCAGAAATGTTATTTTTATTTCCTTTTTGTTTTATCCGCTCTATCCTTCCAAATGGCTTCCTTCACCCTCCGTGGTGTTATTGGAGAGGATAAGAGTAGTCACTAATTATACATGAAGCGTTTATGTTTCGTTATAGAGGTGAAACTAATGATTCCTGACTGAGGGTTTCAGTTACAACTGTCTTAATATCAAAAATTAATTTTCCTTGACAGTGAATTGTGTTTAGAAACTTGTTTTTAATAAATCATCTTGACTACTTCTCAACCATGAAAAATTGTAATGAATTTGGCTTTCCCCTTTCAGTCGTGTTTGATGCACAAGGGGAAAATATTTTGGCATATTAACTATGCATCTGGAACAGAATAATTTTCAAAATCCTAAACAAAAATTAAGTTTGTTTTTTCTTCTAAAGTTATCTTATTTGTTTTCGCCCCACAGTTTGTCTTTCCCTTAGTACCTTCTTGCTGTGATATTCTAGTAGAATGTGTTCATAAAACACACATTTGTAATTCCCTTATATTCTTGTTGTATGACGACAACATTTCAGTAACATTATGTTTTGTTTTGTTTTTTATCACCTCTTTTCATTAATATTGTTTGTTTGTAATCTGTTAACTGGCCTTATTGAGAGAATGCTTTACCATTATCCCTGTATATTAATAAAAGTTAGATTATGTACAGCATGTTAGACAATGCTCACCAGGCTCAGACTGGTCCACAGGGCAGCAGGTGAATTCCCCCAGTGGGCATCTGACCCAGAGGGTCTAGTGGGCCCCTGGCAGCCTATAATAAACTGGGTGGAACATTTAACAAACTCCTCAGTTTATTATGTATAGATGTACTGGATGGCTAATATGCCATCTAGACACAGAAGCAGGTCAACCACTATTCTCTCTCATGGGTGAGATCTCCTTGCTATCACTGTCGGACCCCCATCACCATTCGTCTTGCTCAAAGTCAGCAGACTACTGAGTTGGACACAGGACAGAAACTATTTAAGTTAAGGCTTAGGTAACAAGCTAATACTGAAAAAAAAAAAAGGTTGGTGCAGTTTTATTTTACAAATAGGAGCAGTGTTGGACTTAGATGTCTAGGGCCCACCAGTGGAATTGTTTCTAGGGGCCCACTGCCAGGACCCTTGAAGATAAGCTGTACCGAGACAGGGCAACTTATGGACAACCTCTTTAACCCCTTCAAGACCGAGCCCAAAAGTGCGTTAAGGACCAGGCCTCGTTTTTCAAAACTGACATGTGTCACTTTATATGGCAATAACTTTGAGACGACTTAACTTACACAAGTGATTTTGAGATTGTTTGTTTTTTTTGTGACACATTGTACTTCATGTTAGTGGTAAACACTAATGAATATTTTTGTATTTATTTATATATAAAAAATAGGAAATTTGATGGAAATTTGGAAAAAAAATCGCAATTTTCAAAATGTGAAATGCTCTGCTTTTCAGACAGATAGTCATACCACCCAAATACATTAATACATATTATCTACCATATCTCTGCTATATATCGGCATCATCTTTTAATTGTCCTGTTATTTATTTTGGATGTTAGAAGGCTTACAAGTGTAACAGCGATTTTGCAGATTTACAAGAAAATTTCCCAAACTAATTTTTTAGGGTCCACTTCAGTGCTGAAGAGGATTATAATGGTCTATATATTAGAAACCCCCATAAATGACCCCATTTTGAAAACTGCACCCCTCAAATAATTCAAAATAACATTTGGTAAGTTTGTTAACCCTTTAAGCATTTCACTGGAATTAAAACAATATGGAGGTGAAATTTAGACATTTAATTTTTTCCCACTAATTCCTTAATTTGGCCCTAAAATTAACACATTCACAAAGGGTTAAAGGAGAAAATGCATCTCACAGTTTGTTATGCAATTTCTCCCGAGCACGGAAATACCCCACAAGTGGGTGTAAACTGATGTTTGGGCGAATGGCAGTGCACGGAAGGGAAGGCGCGACACTGGGCGTCTGAAAAGCAGATTTTGCTGGAATAGTTTTCAGGTGCCATGTCTCATTTGCAAAGCCCCTAGAGTACCAATACAAAGGAAAACCCCAAAAAGTGACCCCATTTTGGAAACTACACCCCTCACAGAATTCATCAAGGGGTATAGTGAGCATTTTGACCTTACAGCCGTTTCACAGATTTTGCTAACACTGGGATGTATAAATGAAACATTACTAAAATGTCACTTTATCCCCAAAGTTTTCATTTTCACAAGGGGTTAAAGGAGAAAAAGCACCCTACAGTTTGCAAAACAATTGCTCCTGAACACGGCAATACCCCATATGTGGTCGTAATCTGCTGTATGGGTACATGGCAGGGCTCAGAATGGAAAGAGAGCTATTTGGCTTTTGGAAGGCAGATTTTGGTGGAATAGTTTTCAGGTACCATGTCGCCTTTGCAGAGCCCCCAAAGTATCAATACAGTGGAAGCCCCCTAAAAGTGACCCCATTTTGAAAACTACACCCCTCACAGAACATATCAAGGGGTATAGTGAGCATTTTGACCCTACAGCTGTTTCACAAATTTTATTAACATTGGGACATTAAAATGAAAAATTACTTTTTTTCCAATAAACCGTCAATTTAGCCCCAAATTTTTCATTTTCACAAGAAGACAAAGGAGAAAAAGCACCCCAAAGTTCGTTACACAATTTCTCCTGAACACAGAAATGCCCCATATATGGTTGTAATCTGCTGCATGGGTACATGGCAGGGCTCAAAATGGAAAGAGCGCTATTTAGCTTTTGGAGGGCAGATTTTGCTGGAATAGTTTTCGGGTGCCATGTCGCATTTGCAGAGCCCCTAAAGTACCAATACAATACAAACCCCCAAAAAGTGACCCCATTTTGAAAACTACACCCCTCATAGAATTTATCTAGGGGTATAGTGAGCATTTTGACCTCACAGCTGTTTCACAGATTTTATTGACTTAGGGACGTAAAAACTTAAAATTACTTTTTTCCAATAAACCGTCCATTTAGCGACATATTTTTAATTTTTGCAAGTGGTTAAAGAAGAAAAAACACACCACAGTTTGTTACACAATTTCTTCTGAACACAGAAATACCCCATATGTGATTGTAATCTGCTGTATGGGTACATGGTGGGGCTCAGAATGGAAAGAGCGCTGTTTGGCTTTTGGAGGGCAGATGTGGCTGGAATAGTTTTCAGGTGCCATGTCGCATTTGCAGAGCCCCTAAAGTACCAGTACAATGGAAACCCCCTAAAAGTGACCCCATTTTAGAAACTACACCCCTCAAGGAATGTATCAAGGGATATTATGATTTTGAGCCTAAAAATGCTTCCCAAAAATTAATGTACAAAGTGAAAATTAAAGTTTTTAAAGAAATATCCAATTTCAGTGCCTAATACTTTGCGGCCACTTTGTGGCATCAGAGACATGAACTCCTAAAACTATTAAGTGGGCTATCCCGGGGACAAAAAAATTAAATATGTGGTTATAAACTGCTGCTTGGGCACACAGCAGGGCTCAGAAGGGAAGGAGCACTGTGTTTTTTTAGCTTTTGGAGTACTTTCTCGTCGCCATGTTGTTTTTGCAGAGCCCTGGAGGTGCCAGTAAATTGGAATTCCCCAAGAAGTGACCCCCATTTTGTAGGGGCAATTTTAGGATCTCTGCAAATGTGACATGGCGTCCAAAAAAACAACAATCTAAATATGCGCTCCAAAAGCACATAGCGCTCCTTCACATTTGCGCCCTGCTGTGTGCCCAAATGGCAGTTTATGCCAACATGTATGACACTGGTGTACCCAGGATAACGTACTTAACAATGCCATATGTGGGTATAAACTGCTGTTTGGGCACAGCCGGGCACAGAAGGGAAGGAGCGCTATTTTGGTTTTTGGAGCACAGTTTGGTTTTTGGACACCATGCCACTTTTGCAGAGCCCATGAATTGCCAGTAAAGTGGAATCCGCAGACATGTCACCCCATTTTGGAAACTATACCCTTCAAGGGATTTATCAAGTGGGGTAGCGAACATTATTAACCCTTAAGTGTTGCATTCTTTTAATTTCCAGAAATTAATGCGCAGCTGATAATGAAAAGTTAAAAATGAAATTTTTCTATAGATACGACATTTCAGTGCCCGATATGTTGTGCCCAGTTTATGTCTGCACAGACACACACTCCAAAAACTGGTGAGCGGGGATCCCAGGCACAACAGCTTTTGGAGCTTTCATCTCTGATACAAGCCGGGCACAACATATTACGCACTGAAATGTCATATTCCTGGGTAAATTGTCATTTTCACCTTTCACCATCAGCTGCGTATTCATTTATGGATAATAAATTATAGCAACACTTGGGGGTTAAAAATGCTCACTGTACCCCAGGATAAATTCCTTCAGAGGTGTAGTTTCCAAAATGGAGTGACATGTCAGGGGATTCCACTGTACTGGCATTTCAGCTCTGCAAAAGTGCAATGGCGTCCAAAAACCAAATAGCGCTCCTTCCCTTCTGTGCTCGGCTGTGCCCAAACAGCAGTTTATACCCACATATGACATTAAGTACGTTATACTGGGTATACCAGTGTCATACATGTGGGTATAAACTGCAGTTTGGGAACACAGTAGGGCACAGAAGGGAAGGAGCGCTATGTGGCTTTTGGAGCGCAGATTCAGATGTTTGGGATCTGGATGCCATGTCATGTTTGCAGAGCCTCTAAAGTACCAGTAAAGTGGAATCCCCTAGGGAATGACCCCATTTTGAAAAGTGCACCCCTCAAAGAATTTATCAAGGGGTGTAACGAGAATTAGTATCCCAGACGTGAATACATAGCGGATGGGGAAAAGTGAATATGTAAGCTGTGCGTAGAAAATTGGGTACACTAAATTCCCTACTATTTCCCCAGTAGTTCCTATTATTGGGGAGGTCACTCTGGGGGTCACTTCTGGTTTATTATCCCTTGTAAGCTCTAAATCTGGGATGTCCCCTGATATATCCTCACACAGTTTATACATTCCCTTCCTGCCGCAGCCAGTTATGTTCTAATGATTTGTCGATTTTTTGGGGGGTTTTTGTCTTCACATTGTACGAGCCATATGAGGGCTTGTTGTTTGCAGTATGAGATGTATTTTTTAATGACATCATTTTTAGGTGCTTACAACTTATTAAATAAATTTTATTAACTCTTTCTTGGTGGATTAAAAAAACAACCCCATCAATTCTGGCACTGCGTTTTACCTTTTAAATTTTTCACCATGCAGCGTAGAGCGTAAGTAACTTGTTATCTTTATTCTGTGGGTCGGTACGATTACGGCGATACCTCATTTATACTGTTTTTTTATGTGATACCAATTTTGCAGAACAAAAACCCATTTGGGGACATAAATCTATTTTTTTTGCATCGCCATCTTCTAAGATGCGTAGCATTTTTATTTTTCAGTTTAGAGAGTTGGTTTAAGGCTTATTTTTTGCAGGACAACCTGTGCTTTTTATTGGTACTGTTTTAGGGTACATATGACTTTTTGATCACTTTTTATGGCATATTTTGTAAGGTGAGATGGCGAAAAATCATTACTTTTGGCGTTTTTTTTGCGTTTTTTTTTCCCTGACGTTCACCGTGTACATTAAATATGGTTTCAGTTTTATTGTACAGGTTGTTACGGACGCGGCGATACCAAATATGTATTGTTTTTATTAATTTTTAGGTTTATTTTTTATAGAATTCATTTTATATAGGAAAAGGGAATTTTTGGGGCTTTATTCTTTTTATTAATTTTTTTCACATACTTTATTTATTTATTTTTTTCACTTTTTTTACTTTTTCATGTGTCCCATTAGGACACCTGAGCCAGAGATACTTTGATCTCTGGCTCAGTACTATAGACTGCAAGACACACGCATGCAAGTGTCTTGCAGCCTATACAGAAAGTCAGCGCTATGGAAACACAGCGCTGACTTCCTGAGGTCTCGGCAGGATCAACCAGGTAGTGGGAGCTCCAGGCAGCCTGGGGTCACTTGGCAGACCCCAGGCTTCAGATTATAGATATCGGCACCCCCCGATCTCGCCGCGGGGGGGTGCCGGGGGGGGCGGCAAGATGGCGGAACCCCTTGAATGCCGCGGTCATGTTTGACCGCGGCATCCAAGGGGTTAAAACCTCCGATCGGAACTCAGTTCTGACCGGGGGTTATGGAGTAGGGTGTTAGCTGTCAGTTACAGCTAACACCCGGTTCCGATGCCGCCCGCAAGATGGCGGAACCCCTTAAATGGCGCGGTCATGTTTGACCGCGGCATCCAAGGGGTTAAAAACCCCGATCGGCGTTGAGCGCCGATGGGAGGTTAAGGAGCAGGGTGTTTAACTGTCAGTTACAGCTGACACCCTCTCCCGATGCCGCCCGCGGCACTAAGTGCCGCTAGCAAACACTTAAAATGCCGCGGTCGCTATTGACCACGGCATCTTAAGGGTTAAACAGTGGGGATCGGTGTTATCACTGGTCCCCGCTGTTGCAGCGGGAGCCTGGCTGTCAGATACAGCTGGGCTCCCGCGGTGATCGCACGGGCTCTGCTTCTGAGCCCGCTCGATCACCATCACGTACCTGCACGTGGGGATGCGGTAACTAATCACATTCTCCCACGTGCATGTACGTGAGAATGCGTGAAGGGGTTAAAGGGGTTGTCTGGGCCAAATGTTTTTTATGGCCACTTCACTGGTACCCCCATACAGTGGTCTCTTCACTGGTCCTCCATACTGTATGGGGGAACAGTGATGGGGCTATTATATTGTGTGGGGGTGAGGCATTCTACTGTGTGGGGCTGTGATGTCCCTGGTTCCTTCCCTTAGGCTGCTGATTGGCCTCAGGTCACAGGATGTCACAGGTAGTCAAGTGCAGCAGGGACTTCTGCTGGAAGAAAACAATGGAGATGCAGGATCAAACTGTGCTGGGAGACACTGGGGAAAGGTGAGTATATTTATTTATTTATTTTTATTTTTTACCCTGGCTCCCATCACTGCCCTCCCACAATATAATGACCCCATCAATGGTCCCCATACAGTATAGGACCATAGTATTGGTGCTTATCTTGTGTTAGAGCAGCAAGCCTGTGGCTTTCTGCTGTACTAGTAGCAGAACTGTGTTGGCGGCGCCACTTCTCCCTGCTTTGTGATCTGGTTGTTAAAACCGGATCGCAAAACCGAGGAGAACCTGGCTGCATCACTTGCCTCTCCCCGCTCCTGCTCCCGGCCTCCCCTCTTCAGCCTGGGCCCTATGCGCCACAAATCATGTCGCAATGACATAATGTGCAGCGTATGGGAGCCCCCTGGAGGCTGAAATAGAGGAGGCCAGGAGAGGTAAGTGAATAGGGGCCATTACTGCACTTCCACTGCCTATTAAAAAAAAAAACAAAACAATGGAGGTCCGGTAGGGCCCCTAAAGGCACGGGGCCATGGGGGAATTCAATGGTACTTCGGTGGGCCAGTCCGACCCTGAATAGGAGGCATGTAATATTTGCATTTAGCTGTTTAGCAGGCCCCCAGAATGAATTTAGCTGGTGGACCCTAAGCATTGCAGTCAGGCACTGAAGCTAACCTTGGATATTTTATAAATATAGGCAATCAATCACGTTGAACATGGTGTCTGGCATCATGGGATAGAGCCAGGAGGAGCTGAGAAGACCGATATATTTGTGTGGGAAAATATTCTGTATAACTTGCATTTGTATATGCTCTTTCTTAGCTGAGTAGTTATGTGGGTGGGTGAGCCTATTCAGCGTGACCACCACTACATACAAACAAAGGAACTTAGAATCTCCATTCTTGTGATTGTGGGGGTCCCAGTAATCTGACACTTAGCCCCTATGCTGTGAAATAAATCTTGTTTGTGGGGTAACCCTCTTTATGAGACTTGTGATCTTTAGAAAGGCCAGGAAGCATTTTTGCACCTATACAGCATTGTAGGACTATGGAGATGACTCCGTGGTCCTTCATCACTGTGCTACTGTATATTAAAATAAAGAACCATGGTTGCAGTGATTTGGAGGGTAAATATTCAGGTGGACTATACAGGTGAATCTCAATAAATTAGAATATCTGTGAAACGTTCATTCATTTCAATAATTCAATAATACAATACATAATCAGCGTCTTACATGATTGTGTGTCCTACTGAACCAGACTGAGGGACCATTTAAAGCAGGGGTCTCAAACTCGCGGCCCGCGGGCCAACTGCGGCCCTCGGGACAATAGTTTGCGGCCCCCACCTCAATATCAAAGTTTATTGTTACTGCGGCCCGAGTAGGGTAGCAGGGTACGGAGCCCGCGGCCAGCTGGAGATGGCCGGGCCCCGGACCATTATGATAGCGGTCGGGGAAAGCCTGGTTCCCTGACCGCTATACATACTGTTATTGGAAAGGGGCCCTGGCATATTGCAGGCCCCTTTCCAATACATGCCAGCCCAGGGGAAGTGACTGAAAATAATAAATACATATTCTCACTTCTCCTGGGCGCAGTGTCCCTCTCCGGCGCTCTTCCGTCATCACTGAGGCCTGTGATTAGGCCCCAGCGGTCACATGAGGCGCGGGCGCGTAATGACGTCAGTGCGCCCCATGTGACCGCTGAGGCCCAATCACAGGCCTCGGCAGCGACGTCGGAAGAGGGTCTGAAGACGACGGCAGGATGGAGCGAGGATGCCAAGGAAAGGTGAGTATGAATGTTTGTTATTTTTAATCACCTTCCTTGGGCCTCCGATTATTATACTCTGGGGTCTGAGGAGACCCCAAAGTATAATAATAGCACCGATGCGGAGGGGGCTGTTGGGAGCTTATAATACTGTGTGGGGGCCACTGTAGAGCATATAATACTGGGTGGGGGCCACTGTAGAGCATATAATACTGGGTGGGGACCACTATGGGGGGCATATAATACTGAGTGGGTACCACTGTGGGTAGCATATTATACTGTGTGTGGGGGGAACAATGTAGAGCATATAATGCTGTATGGGGGCCACTGTGGAGCATATAATGCTGTGTGGGGGCCACTGTTGAGCATAGAATACTATTTGGGGCCACTGTTGAGCATATTTTACTGTTTGGGGACCCGTAACCCGTTCGGGGGGGGCACCATGTCAAATGTTCGCCTTGGGGCCCAGCCATTCCTAGTTACGCCACTGCCCCGGAGTATAACAATCGGAGGCCCAGAGGAGGTGAGGGAACATAAAAACCAATGTACTCCTGCGATCGGTGTTACTCCGAGCAGGCTTGGGGCCTCTGGTGACGTCATCAGGTCGCGTCGCTGGCCCGATCACGTGACGTGTGTGCGCAATTAAACAGGGCCGGAAGCTGCAAGGAGTGCACCGATGTCCAGGATAGGTAAGTAACATTGGTTTGGTTTTTATGTTTGTCACCTCCCCTGGGTCTCCGATCATTATACTCTGGGGTCTGAAATAATACCGTGTGCAGGGGCCACAATGGAGCATAATACAAGTGCAGGGGCCACGAGGGAGCATAATACCGTGTGCAGGGGCCAATATGGAGCATATTACCGGTGTGGAAAACCTGATGCGGCCCCCCCCAGACTCTACCTCCAGCGGCCCCCGGGTAAATTGAGTTTGAGACCCCTGATTTAAAGGCTTAGGAAACCTTGGCAGGTGACACACTGAATTTACAATACTGAACTTTTTCACACTATTCTAATTTTCTTAGATTTTGGTTTTCATTACGTGTAATCCATAATCAACATTTACAGAAATAAAACACTTGAAATAGAACACTCTGTGTGTAAAGAATCTAGAAAATATAGGAGGTCACTTTTTTAATTTAATTACTGAAATAAATGTTTCAAAAATATTCTAATTTATTGAGGTGCACCTGTGCATTTATATAGGCTTTTATCCTGTAGCTGGTAGAGGGCTATTGTCCTTATATGACAATATGCATAAAAATTCCCAGATATTTGGAAAATTATAAAATGTGGTTTATTTTCTTGAGAATTTGGCAATGTAATTAGGCCAATCTTGAGAATTTTTTGTTTCTAAGTGTAGACTGATTTTCTGTAAGTAACTAAACATGAATGCGGATCTTTTCAGTTGTTCTCAGAAGTTATTTGTATTGTGTGAAGTTGAATTCTCTACACGCAGAAGGGGTGTGGAATTGGGAGGTCAGTCATGCAGTAAATTTCCCAGTTGAGATCAGTTTCAGCACAGATGAGATCTTTGGCTTCTTCAGAACCAGCAGATTGAACAAAAGTATTGTAGTGCTAAGTTATGTGCACGTTCTAAATTAAAGGGCAGAAAAGTGAAACATGTTTTCTTTATAAAATTAAATCAGAAATTCAGCAATATTTCAGAAATAATCTACTTATAGATTAGAAAGCATTAACTGGAATACGGTTTTAAATTCTACTTTAAACTATAACACTCACCAATATGGAAAGTTGTTACTTCAGTACTTGGGCAGTTTATATTTATTGTTAAAGTGGCTCTATCAGACCTTTATATTCTACTATATCTTAAGGCAGCATTGAGGGGCAGACACTGAGCTGTTTTGCATTCAGTATTTTTATTATTATTTATTATTATTAATAATAATTATTATTATTACTACTATTTTTTTCTTAATAAGCTGTTTACATGCTATCGTTTACTGCATGTAGATGTGGCTTTATCTTTACCATTCAATTTTATGAGTGAAAACTAGACACAGAAGTGACCAGGATGTACATATCATCATAGTCTACTACATACTATATGCTAAAATTGTGAAAGATGTTTGTAAACCCTCTTATGTTACCTAAGGTTTTACATGAATTGTACCTTAAAGGGAATGTATCGCCTATATCTTTTTTGCTAATTAAGACCAGATTCTGCCTGTACTGATGAGGTGACTGCTGCAAATACACAACACAGCCTATTATTCAGGTGAGAGGCTAGAGTGAAAACTGCAGGGTTTTATATTAAATATAGTTAAATATAGGTATTGACATGAAAAATGTTAACTTTAACTTTCAATAATATACATTAAAATTTATACCATAAAATCTGTGTCAAACATAAAAACACAATTGGATCCCTAGGCCAGACCATACAGATCATCCCAAAGAAAATGTAAATATTGGACTACAATGATATACAGATACAGCGGCCTCAAAATTTGAAGAAAAACCACAAGGTCTTATCATGTGGGTAGTGCTAGATGAATTTCCTCCATAAAAAGGCCCACAGAATCAGTGGTCCACAAGTAGATGGATGGTCTTTGGAGGGTCAGATGGACAATAAAGAAGAGATTCTCTTGTGCTGGCTGAGATCTGGGAAAGAGAGGGAGGTATGTAACTTATTCTAGTATTCCCTATCAGCAATGCACTTATTCCCTCAATTCTTAACTCTGAGCCACCGCCCTAGGTAGCGAATGGTCTGATCGGAACCTGACCCTGCAATAAAAAATGCCCTAGATGCACCCTACCTGTAGGATAGAGAGAGGAAAAAAATGTAAGTTTTGTGTTATTAATTATGATTTCTTTCTTTCAGTTGTCAGCTCGCTCATTGCCAGTAGTACAGTCAGATGAAAGACTGCAGCCCTTACTTAGTCACCTCAGGTATGTTTATGTGCCACATTACTGCTCTGCTAGAAGGGAAGATATATGTTATCTTATCTGACCTGGTTAGTTACAGAACAGGAAGTTGAATCACTGTTTTATAAGGATAAATAAAATGTATGCTTTAATAACATTATTACGCTCATCCCCTTCACATATTTTCCTCCCCTTCTCTTGTGTGACTGAATGTAATGCAATGTCTGATCTCGCGTGTAAACAAACAAACCTACCTGTGCTGATATCAAACTTGCTTTCTGTCTATTACACATAACGATCCATTATAATGAATATACAAGCCATCATTGCTAGGTTCATACTGGTAAATAAAATGACCCAGATTTACCATGCCTTGTATGCCAGTTTTCGGACATACAAGGCATAAAAAGTCACTATTTTTTTTGTGCAAAACATTGTTTAGCCATAAAAGTTACGACTTTGAAAATCTGCACTGCCTTTGCCACTTTTCCAAAAATGGCCCCCCCAACTTTGCCTTCATTCGTGCCAGAAATCTGGTGTACAGTAAATGATAGAGAAAATGTATGCCAGCTATGAGCAAGTGTACAGCCAGGCGGAGGGTGTACCACATTCAGACATGGACCTCGTCTTATATGAAGCACATGCTCGCCAAGTCCATAACTCTGCCCCATAGTATGTATGAATTGATTTAAATTTGGTTATTCCAGAATTAATGCTTTACTAGTCAATGTACTATTCCCTCTTATCCTTCTAATTGTCACACGGGAGGTTCCATTTTAGCTGACCTGAAATGAGGGTAGTTGTCATACTTTAGAACTGGTCCTTGTTATTCCACGCTTAAACAGGAGCTGGTTATGCAAGGTCCGATGACCTCAGTTCTTTTTCATCTAACTTTTCTGGCTGCCGCTGGTTAAAAATACCTCTAATAATGTTCCAATTTCAAAACCTTTTTAGTCTGTTAGTGAACTATCATTTTTATGGAGCTCTTTTGCTTTGTGTGTGTCTTGCATATGCATTCTTTTCTGTCTGATTTGTTTGTGTCTGAATTGGTAAAAGTCTGTCAGGGGGAGCTGTGGGAAAACTGTAGCGCAGCAGGCGAGTAATTAATTTGACACTCCTGGCTGCTTGTTTTTTAAATACGGGCTTAATTTAATTGCATTTAATACTGGACTACCTTGAGTTTCCATTTGACTTAATGCTTTAAGTATGTTTTTAATTAAAAAAAGGCAGGAAATAATTGAAAATGTTCTGTGATTGGGCAGTGATTAGTTTTACTCTTACACTAACCATTTTCTTTCTTCAAGATCTGTCTAAGCAGCTCTTGATGAAATGAGATATTGATCGATTTGCTGTCATAATAGCATTTAGGTGTACAGATTTTACAAATTTTCTTAGAGGACCTTTCACCACCTTCATCAACTCCAGTTCTTTGCATTCTTTAATAAGCACCGCTTTACTGATTCTCGTGCAGCTGGAATGTTTTCTCAGGCTCCGATCAAAGCAGTTACTTAGTTCCAGCACCTAATATTCTTTTTAGGCTCCTTACTGTCAGGTGGGCAGTCGCAGACTATCTGCTCCATTCCAGGACCACCTACCTGGCAGTTGAGAGCCTTACTTAGCATATCATATAAAACTAACTGTACCAATTGCTTGGGAACAGTGGGCACTAGAGAAAAAAATTCCAACTCTGTCAGAATCAGAGAATTGGCATGTATTAAAGGATGCAAAGCTGGAGGTGGTGAAAGCTCCTCTTTATCTTCTACATAGTACAACCCAGAAATACATCAATATCTGAATTCATGTTTTCGTTTGACAGAGCTTGTAATGGTGGCTGAGATGTCAAGGCAAATATTAACCAAAATTAAATGCATAGTTAAAAAACCTTCAATCCCTTCTGTGTTCTTTCTGATTTCCAGTCCCCTCTTTATTTATGTAAAATGACCATAGTCCTTTCTGACTGCTCTATGCACATACACTGCTTTGATCGTCCAAGACATTCCACCTTGCTCTCTGCTGGGTCCATTCAAGACCTGGTCCATTCAACTATTTAGCACTGTTGCCTTGCAGAGCTGGAGTCAGCCCTAGGTTCAAAGCCGACCAAGGACAAGATTTGCAAGGAGTTTGCATGGGTTTCCTCAAGGTACTCCAGTTTCTTCCCACATTCCAAAGACTCACTCATAGGGAATTTAGATTTTGAGCGGAATATTACGGCGCTATATAAGTAAAATGAATAAATAAAGAGCCTGAAAAACTAGTGCCCATTTTCCAGAAATGAAGAGGGTACTGTGAATTGGGCAAACTACACCTTAAATATCAGGTGCTCACCTTTTTAATATTTTAACGATGTTTATACATTTTTTTTTTAAAGAAATTGTTATTGTGAATCAGACAGTCACTTTAGCCACTTGCCTTCTGCAAGTGGTTAAATAAACTCTGCAATGATCCAACTGTACTTACCAGAAAACCAGAAAATGTGACAGGTCATGTCCCTGTCTCAGCCCTGAAGTGCTTAAGCATACAATTTAACTTAACAAAACATTTTCAGATATAACTTGAACTAAAATATAACTGTTTCATATAATGCATTTATACACGACTGTCAGTTATATTTTTTGTTAAAAAATTAGAACCAGTTCTGACTGTAAAAGTCTGAGGGTTTGTTCACATATCTTTATATTCAGCTTATGCTTATTCCTCAAATTCTTTCCAGGGATCCATTCCTGCTTTCCCTAAGAAAAAATTGCTATAGGGAATGGCGTGTAAAATAAAGTGATCCTCATGCTTTAAAAGTGTCAGTTTCATCCATAGTAGACAATCAGATTGTAGTTTTGTAGCTGAATGTTTGCGGTAAGTAACACTGATAACATAAGAACCCATCCTTAAAGGGGTATTCCCATTTTAGCAAGTTATCTCCTATCCATAGGGGCAGCATGTGCACTCTTTTCAAGTGGAATGCCTAAGATAGCTGAGCTCTTTATATTGGCTATCTCCAGCTCTCCCATTGAAATGCATGGAGCAGTTCGCATGCTGCCTGACTACTGCTCTGTTCAGAAAGGGGGACAAAACTCCCCCCGTTCTCTTGATCAGTGGGGTTCAAGTTATCCTCTACTTGTTTGGGGATAACTTGCTAAAATACCCATTTAAGGTCCTTTTACACAGGCCAGTGATCGAGAAATATGTGATCGGTGGGGAGGGCTCTCAGCCGTTCCTTGCATGGATCAGCAGATCGGGGGTGCATCTGGCTCCTGGCACACCTCCAAATGGCTTATCCTTGCAGCGGCTGGCTGTTACACACACACACACACACACACACACACACCCTCCACAGATCAGATATTTATGGCCTATACTAAGGATTCACTTGACTACACATTTATTTTACTTTCCAGTAAATTGTCTGTCTACGTTTTGCTTTCCAACTTGAAATGCAAGTCTGCTCTAATTCTTTTTTTTTTTTTTTTTCTGTTAGTCATTCATACATTGGGCAAGACTTTAGTTCTCAAAGAAATGCAGGAAAAATTTCACTTGATCAAATTGATGCGGTAAGTATTAAAAATGTTTTTGAAGGGATCACTCTCATTTCAGCATTTCTTCTCTATTCAACCATGTCACCCACATTGCTGCATAGCCTGAATAATGTGAGCATGCAGATACACATAAGTATGCCTAAATAGGCGGAGTTACTAATGGATGAGTGATCAGACACGCATACTTACATTCCTGTGGGTGGAGTTGCTGTCTGAGATTTTCCTCATGCAGTGGTGATGTGCATTCAGGGTGCGTGACCATTGATGGAGAGTTCACCATTTTGGTGTCTGTACTACATACATAACTCTGATGCCAGTGTCTTCCGACAGTGATAGAGGGGCGTGGTGTCTGGACTAAAGAACACTGATGTCAGTGGTGCAGTATATTTGTTAGGCTTCCCTGAATGGCCATGAATCTATGAGTTAAACAAGCACCCAAGTGATGGGGGGGTGTGGCCTCCAGATTAGTTTTGATAGATAAACATTGGCTCTATATAGTATAGATATGGAGAGCCAGGTGTAACTATGGTCCCTTTGGAGTGTCAGTATGCCTTGCTGTAAATAGGTATGGGTGCTTTTATAATATATACATATACACAGCGCTGCCTTTTTTATAAGACAAATGTAGCCACACCTCTCATGTCTCCTGACATGATGTCATAGGATGCAGCCTATGTGAGTATGTTTGGAGTGTCGGAATACATCCTACATGGAGAATGGCGTCCCTGACATCACATGTGGTGAGTTATCCAATGATTATAAGGCTATTTAAAAGAGTGTATTATTGTCAAGTGTTTTGTTTAGGCCCTTGGAACTAGCCACAGAGTAGTTTAATTCCCTAAGTTGTGCAATTGAGTGACGGGTATATACTACTATTTCTTTACATGACAAGTACATGTCCATACAGGACTGAGTCTAGATTTTTTTATGAGCCCATTTTAGGATTCCCCTGTTGAGTCCTTAATAGGATGAAATACATATTGGAACAAGGCATAATAAGGTAATAGTAACAGGGTGAGCTTGTCAGAGCGGGAGCTAATGTTGGGCACAGGGCAAATATTATAGGGCTCACTTGGGTGAATGATGTGCTTTTGGTCTTATTGGTGACTCCCAGGAGTCAGTGGTAGAATATCCCAAACCAAGTCCAATCCTGCGTATTGGTAAGATCCAACCTTACACGTTGGGAGATAACTCATATTTATCTGTGTTCCAGACTAGCGACCTGTTTTATAGTTTGGCCTAATATGGTCTTTGATGGCATGTTTTATTGATGAATATTAAAAGTTATGTTTTAAGGTAGCCCAATATAGTGCTGATTTCGTCATCCATGTCACCCACTTTGTAGCTTCATTATTTTTTACTTTTATTTTGTTTTTGTGTCCCTAGATGACCATTTATATATCCTTTTATTTATTATTTTATAAAAAAAAAATGTACAATTCTAGAAACTGCATAGTTTTGAATCCTATTCACCATCTCAATTTCTTTCAGCTTGCTTCAAAATCATTTCCTCTGTGCATGCGTCAGCTGCATAAGTCTTTAAGAGAGCACCATCACCTTCGTCATGGTGGACGCATGCAGTATGGCTTGTTCCTTAAAGGCATTGGTTTGACGCTAGAACAGGCTCTGCAGTTCTGGAAGCTGGAATTTACAAAGGGAAAAGTTGACTCTGAAAAGGTATCCATCACCTCTAAGCTTTTAGATTAGCTAGACTATTACATTGAATGAATATTTCTTCATTTTTTTGTGGCATTTTTCTTTCTTTTTTTTTTTTTTTTTTTACAAAATCATATAAAATCTTTGTGGTTTTGTGTAAGTGCAGCAAATTGCTTTCCTTATTAAAGAGGATATTTATAGAAAAATATAAAAAATGAAATATATATAGAAAAATAAAGTTAAAGGGGTTGTCCAGGCAAAAAAAAAAAGTATACTCACCTGTCCCGGTTGCTCGGGTGTCCTCCCGCGTCTCCCTGTTCATCTGCTCTCGTGGCCTCTTCCGACGTTGTGCTGAAGCCGCTGATTGGCCTCAGCGGTTACATGACTACCTGTGACATCACAGGTCATCTTCCTGAGGCCTGCTGAGACCGCTGAGATCAATCAGCGGCTTCAGCACAACGCTGGAAGAGACCTGGGAGAACAAACGAAGCAGGAGGTGCGGGACGACAACGGAGCAACTGGGACAGGTGAGTGTTTTTTGTTTTTTTTTGTTTGTTTGTTTTTTTTTTTTCACTGCCCCCAGCAGATTGTAATTTTAAAAGTTTAGCTTGAACAACTCCTTTAAGAATTTTGGAATACAGAAATAGGTAGAAAAAAACTGCTAAGCTTTAATGCCTAAACTGGGATGTGTCCTTATATGTCCATTGATGAAATGACATTTATTATAATCATTATTGATATTGGAGGCGCTTGTATAATTTATAAAGATATGCCTGCATTATCGAGACGCTCTGGAATGAGTGGCGAAAGTTATACAGGAATTCCGCATTAGCTCCTGACAAGCGTACACCTCAATTCTAGCATGGGTGTGTGCCTAATTTATCCAGAGTCTGGAGCCTCTCGATAATTCAGGCGTACCAGTCAAGGCTGAATTGCACCAGTCGGTGGTTGATTACGACTTCTGCCACTCTTTTGCTATATTTGCAGCAGAAAGAGAGAAATTTGTTCAATCACAGTATGCTACTGGCTGGACCCCAATGTGAAATCTGCTACAGCCTTCCCTCATCGTGTGCCATTTATAATACGGTTGTCCTTTTTTTGTGACAGGATTCCCTCTGGCATCAGGGATTGGACATGATTGCTACATTCCTGCACACATGCCATTTTATTTTGTATTCTTATTAAAATGACATTTTTACAGCAAAAAATACAGACAGTACTTGGAGTAGTGGAATGTGCACGCTCATCTTTAGCACCATGTGGTTGTTTTTATGTATGAAGGGTGTTCAAAAGACACTGACCATCATAAAATACCTACTAAGAGGAATTTGTTTCAGGGGGTTCTGTCTTGGAGAGATAGAGACAAAGACACATGGGTAGATAGTATACATGTATGTTATTTAGCAGCTAGTTGAGAGAGGCAGCTACCCTTCAGCTGTATGATTTCCTGCTGCATACCAGTGTCGTTTTTGCAGAAGTGAAATATGCACTTTCCAGATAGTGTGTGACATAGCAATATTGAGCTGAAGCAGTGTTCACTAATTTAATGACTGCATGCAACAGTCCAAGAAGACTGTAATATAAAATAAATTTCATGAAACAGATGGAGAATTATGGATTTCTTGTGGAGAATGCTAATAGAGTGTTGATAGGTTTGTATAAGATCGAAGGGAAGAGCCAAGGCAGTGAAATTACTCTGAATCTAGTTTATTTTTGTGGGTCAGAGGGATTTGTTAAAGGGGTTGTCCAGGCTAAAATTAAATTTTTTAATTAGGCCGGGGGAGGTGAAAAAATAAATCTTACCTGTCCCTGGCGCTCCGGTGCTTCCCAGCATGGTCCTCTCTAATCAGCAGCCTCAGCGGTTACGTGACGAGGAATTCCACTGCTAGAAGACAGGAACGCAGAAAGCAGCAGGAACGGACTGCGTTGGGAGGACACTGGAGCATCGTGGACTGATGAGTATGTTTTTTGGGTTTTTTTTTCACCTACCCTGGCCTAATTAAAAACTAAAAGTTAAGCCTGGACAACCTCTTTTAAGCTATGAATCAGGAGTTTCTTTATTGACTAACCTTCTTCCTCAGTTTCTAATTTTCTTGGACACTGTCTTATGTGTATGTCTTATGTAACTAAAAAAATGCTGGTAGTTACTGTGGTTTACTGTGGCCAAATTTGTACATTTCTTATGTTAGTGTTTGTCTTGGAATTATTTGGTATTCAGACAGGGGAGTTTTAGAATTGCTTCTTCTGTTGTGTGGGTAACTTTTAAAATGTATAGATACATTAGGGCTGCATAACCATTAGTAATGTGGGCAAGACTCAATATTACAAGATGACCACGACACATTCTCATTGTTTCTCCATGGGACAAATACCAAAGGTGACATTGCAACTTCAATAATGATCAGGAGGTCAACAGCACTCTTATTTCCCATAGAAAAGTATTGAGGTTTTGGTAATTCAGTGTTTGTAGCACAACTCATATAGACTGTAGACTAGACTAAACACTATAACTCTAGCCTTTGTGCATAGAGTTTCTATGACACAATTTATCACTTTTTTTTTTTTTTAAAGGGAGCGTCTCTGCTCTACATAATCCCCCCCAACTGCTGCCCAGCTTTGCCATCTAATTGCTTGAGTGACATCTGCCTCTTTGTCACACTTTGCCTTCAGTTAGGGGCAGCTATCTAGAGCAGAGAGCAAAGCTCTGGCAGAAGAAACGCCCCTAAAGCTCTTTTCAACTAAGTTGCATAAGAATAAAATGCAGGTTTTCATGAAAAAGGAACCTCAATCCAGACCAAGGGGGCCTTTCACATTACCATTGGTGACCGTCAGTAGAGTCCTTAGCTATTGTCCGTTAAAAGATTTTAGCATCGGACACTAGCTGAACCGTCAGAAATCCGTTAAAATTTCCATTCATTTCAATGGGTTTTTTTTTTCTGCAGACAATAAATCCTACATGCAGGACTTTTTTGTCCATTTGGAAAAACAGATTCTTGACAGACAGCAAGTGTCCGTTATTTTTTTAACATTGAAGTCTATGGGTAACGGACCTATAACGAACAGTAACTGATAGCCATCAGTTACTGTCTGTAATTTTATGTCGGTTTTTTCTGCGCATGCTCAGAGTTAAAAAACGGACATTGATGCTAATGTGTCCGTTTTTTTAACTGATCCATTAATTGGATCAGTTAAAGAAAAAATGGACACATTAACATCAGTGTTCGTTAATGTCTGTTATGATAGGTGTCCGTTTTTTTTTTGTTTTTTGTTTTTGTTAATGGACACCTTCATAACGGAATCCAACGGTAGTGTGAACCCTCCCTAAGAAAGACCTCTCTGGAAAGTGTAGAAGCTGCCTTACAAGGTGCTGTCATTCCTTTGATACCCATTTTCCTGCTGACAGATCCCCTTTAAGTACTGCTACTGAATATAATTGCAGAAAAGCATGTTAAATAGTCATTTTTAAAAAACTTTCACTGTTGCTTTACCTCCTGTATTATGTGATCTGCAATTGGTTATTGAATTTTTGAGCAACGCAAAGACTCTGTTAGTCATTTTCTTCTGCACTTTAACTGTGGTGTACTATACACTAGAATTGTTTTTAAATGGAAATCCAATAGCATTCTCTTGTCTGGTATATTGGATACCCTTATATTCATTTGTGTGGTATTGATCAAGGGATACACACATTATTTTGTATTTATATTTAATCTACATGGTTTTTTACTTTATTTTGTAGCTTTTTTGTGGCATTGAGTAAAAATAGAAGTAAGCTTAGGATGTAAAGTTTCATGAGTTGCTTATTGTGTAATACCTCTAAAGTTTGTGTTTGATTTTGGATTTGTTTTCCGTCTGAAATCTCTTTAGCCCCTTAAAGTGAGCCTGTCATCCCGGGCTGACAAGCTCTCATACAGATACATTGACAAAAAAGGCTATAGGTCTTTGTATATGATGATGGATAAATGAAACAAAAAAAATTATTTGGTTAAAAGAATTTTCCAGTTTCAGCAAATAAATATTATTGTTTGTATAATGAAAAGTTTAAACAGTTTTCCAATATAGTTTCTGCATGATTTCCTATATCTCTGCTTGCTGTCATTCATTTTTTACTCCCAGTGGATAAAGATCAGTCCATGGTCATGTGATGAACACACAGGTGCACAGCTTGTTATAGTGACAGCATAGTAATCAGACAGCTGCTTGGTAACAAGCTGTGCACCTGTGTCCACTACATGACCATGGACTGTAGATCACATGACCATGGACTGATTTTTATCCACTGGAAGTAAACAGTGAATGACAGCAAGCAGAGATCTAGAAAACTGTGTGGAAAATTACCGTATTTTTCGGATTATAAGACTCACTTTTTTCCCCCCAAAATTTGTGAGGAAAATGGGGGTGCGTCTTATAGTCCGAATGTAGGTGTTGGGGGGGGCGTTTAGGAGCGGGGTTGCAGCATCACCTCACTCCTGCCGCTGCCGGATTCCTGTAGCAGGGCTTCCTGCAGCGGGAGGAGTAGGACGATGTGCGGGCCCTGGGCTTGGGGGAGAGGGTGTCCTAGCGAATCCATCCCAGCATCCACCGGGCTTTTACGGCAAATGCCGAGCCTGTAAAGATGATGGCGGCCGCTCTGCTGCAGAGCGGTCGCCATAGCTACCGGATCTCTGCTGTAATGTACAGCACAGACCCAGAGCTAATGCCCGTGATCAAAGTCCACTCTGATCACGGGCATTACTACTTCAAAGCCCTCCTAAAGTATAAAAAAAAATAGCCCCAGGGGCCGGTCCCCACCGCCCCCGTACCTTTCAAGTTGCGGGCCGACTCCCGCACAGCGAGATAGCGGGAGCCGACCTGTTCCTGTGAAAGCCGGTCATAGGAATATTACTACTAAGGCTGGTCTATGACCAGCCTCAATAGTAATGTACAGAATCTCTCATAGACTGCAATACAGTTGTATTGCAGTCTATAGGACTTGTAATCAAATGATTGCAGGTTCAAGCCCCCTGGGGGAGGCTAATAAAATAGTAAAAAAAAAAAAAGTTTTAAAATAAATAAACGAAAAGTTCTAAATCACCTCCCTTTCCCTAGAATACATATAAAAGTAGAAAATTACTGTGAAACATTAGGTATCCCTGTGTCCGAAAATGCCCGGTCTGCAAACTTATGAAAATATTTTTCCGTCATATCGGGGGAAAAAAAAATCAAAAGTGCCGAACCGCCGTTTTTTTGGCTGTTTCACCTCTAATTTGAATAAAAAGTGATCTAAGCAATAGACATTCCCCAAAAAGGTATAACTAAAAAGAACATCTGGCCCTGCAAAAAAAATACCCTATGCATCACCGTCTCATAGTCCGAAAAATATGGTACATATCTTTTAATTACCATATTTTTCGGACTATAAGACGCACTTTTCTTCCCAAAAAAATGGGAGGAAAATGGGGTCCATCTTATAGTCCGAATGTAAGGGTGTTCTGGTGGGGGGGGGGAGGAGTGGGGCTGAGAGGGTGTCCTGGCGGTGTGAACCTCCCGGCATCCGCCGTGCTTTTACGGTGGATGCCGGGTCTATGAAGTTGATGGCGGCCGCTCTGCTGCAGAGCGGTCACCTTAGCTACTGTGTCTCCACTGTAATGCAGAGACCCGAAGCTAATGCCCACGATCAGAGTCCACTGTGATCGTGGACATTACTACTTTAAAGTCCCCCCATAAAGTGACAGAGTAGATTTTACCACATTTTTTTGGTTCAAAATTTTTTTTCCCTATTTTCCTCCTCTAAAGCCTAGGTGCATCTTATAGTCCGGTGCGTCTTATAGTCCGAAAAATACGGTATATTAAGTCCATTGTAAAAAAGCTGATTGCAAATTGTAATGTATTCTGACCAGTCCATAGTGCTCAATATCACATGGACTTGAGGATTGACGGCTGAACCTGCAGGTTTTAGCGCAAGTGGTCAACTGTCTAATGTGTATTAGGACCATCTTAACTCTCTTTCAACTGAAGTGTTGACGAGATAAGAATAGGCTATTTTGTTCTTGGTAAGATAAGCCATTGTAGCTTGTCCCCATTTAGGACACATGGATGCTTGGCGGAGCTGAGCATGCATATGTATTGGGGATTGCTCAAGGCAGCTGTTGGCCAAATGTTCACCAACTATCTTATCTGTGTGGTCAGTATGATTCTGAACCAGAGTTTGCAGCATTTGTCTTACATCCCTTTATTGATTCCACCTAGTTAAGGGTCTTATCCGAGTTTAAAATTTGACTTGTCACAGAAAGACTGAATTGTTACTTTGCTGTGAGCTTGTATAAATATTTGCGGGCAAATGTGTTTCTATGTTACAAAAATATCAATTACTTGTTTCTCCGTTGTAGGCATATCACCTGGTTGATTTACTAAGTTAAAACATGACACCAGCATTGGAATCACTTTAAAGTAAAAAGCTCAAATGTCAGGATGGCAATCCTAGCTCTTTTAAGGAAAGTCTATGGCTGGTAGGAGCTTTGGGCTAACTGGAGAAGTTGAAGATCAGTGCTATAGAGACTAGAAATAAGTGACAGTGAATGCTTACTCATGACCCCTTTCCCACATTACATCTTGCCTACTGTTTTAGTCTACTTTTACCACTAATCCTAGCACAATTCTTATGTTATATCAATTGGTTATCAAGTTCCCAGTTGTTTCAGTTGTATGTAAGAAAAGTGACACCACGGTCTATCATTTGGTCTTGTTGCATTCTATCAGCAAAATCACGTATGCATTAAAGGAGCTTTTCCGGGCAAATAATATTAATGACCCATCTTTAGTCTAGATAATTAATAACAGATCAGCAGGGTTCAACACTCCCTGACGATCAGCTATTCTCAGCATCTGCTGTATGGAGAACAGAGCCACCAAAAGTGGTACTGCAGTAACTCTGCAGAGCCACCAAAAGTAGAATGAAGAAAATTCTCTAATTACGTAAAGAAAATGCTTTGACTGTTTGACCTGGACTGGATGACTGGATCAGTACATGAATCTTACACGGTATAGTTCTTTAAAGTATAATAACATACTGTATATTTAACCTGTACTTAAAGAATTATATTGAGATTAAACTATATTAGCTAGCTACAAATCCTTGCAGTTTTTTTTGGCTAATTTCCCACGTTGCGGAAACGCAGTGTTTTTTGGTGCGGTTTTTGCTGCAGTTTTTTGAGCCAAAGTCAGGAGTGGATTTAACAGAAGGGAAATTTCTAGGAGCTTCTATTCCATTTTCCTTTCCTTTTTCAGTCACTCCTGACTTGGCTCAAAAAAACGCAGCAAAATCTGCAACAAAAAAATGCTGCATTTAGCCTTAATGTGCATGTTCTGACCAAAATCTGTATGGCTCATGGATCCTTTCATTTCACTTGGTTTTCTTTTGTTTTTGCAATCAAGTTATCCATTTTGGAATTTTTAGCAGTCTAAAAAAAGATACTGTCAGCGTACCAAAAAGGATGACAATGAAAATTTTTCAATTCTTTGTATACTACTAACTGTAAATGCTTAAAGAAAACCTGATATGTTTGAAATGTTCTACAATTTGCAGGCAGCCTGTTATAGAGCAGAAGTAGCTGAACAGACTGATATCTAGTTTTATGGGGAAAGATTCAGTATAACTTGTTATTCATTTAAGCTTCTGCTCATTCTGGGTGCTAAGCCTAGCCCACTGAGATGAGGGTGCAGTAAAATGCAAAAAAGTCACAATTTGTGCAATTTTCAACACATTTCTTTTCAACACCAAAAACAGATATATATGAATTCCTTACTATATTAGGAATAGTAATTTCTATTCATATTGTGCCAACATGACATACTGTTTGTATAACTTAAAGGTATCATCCCATTAAGGACACTTATCCCCTATCCACAGGGCAAGGGATATGTGTCAGCTATTAAGAGAACGGGAAACCAAATGTCCCCCCATGCCTCCTCTTTGTGAATGGAGCACCAGTGTGCTTGCGTGACTGGTGCTTCATTCACTGCTATGGGGCTGTCAGGATTGCAGTCTCGGTAGCACCGTCATATCCATTGGCAACCTATCATGACAAAATTGTCACCACTAAGATGGTTAGAGAAACACCTTAACCCTGTAATAATACAGCAGATGGAGGTATTTGGACCACTATACACGGACTGCGCAGATCCAAAGGCTATTAGCAAAAAATGATTGATTTCCCAAGGTATGGTACAGTAAGCACACACAATGCGTTTCGGGACCAGCAAGTCCCTTTTCAAGTGTATCACACTCCCTCCAAGAGGAGTTTAAGATCTCACCAGTGAGATCTAAAACTCCTCTTGGAGGGAGTGTGATACACTTGAGAAAGGGACTTGCTGGTCCCGAAACGCGTTGTGTGTGCTTACTGTACCATACCTTGGGAAATAAGTCATTTTTTGCTAATACCCTTTGGATCTGCGCAGTCCGTGTATAGTGGTCCAAATACCTCCATTGTCCTCTCACCTCCTGCGGGTGTTACACAGTGACAGCAGCGATCCTATATCCACCTGTTAAATACTCTTGAAGTTGGTTGTGTTATCAAACACAACCTAAAAAGGTGAGGAGCAAATTGTCTCTACCTTGTCTTCCTTTCATTCTAAATGGTAATGCACTATGCACTGCTCGGTGCTTTTTTTCTTCTGTTTGTTTGCATAATACGGCAGATGTCGGGTATTATACGGCAAAGACCTGGCACTAATGCCCACAATCAGAGGCCACACTAATTGTGAGCATTAAGGCTCCCCCCGTGGTGGATGGGTGCTGCCATTTTGTCGAGGATTGCCAGTGCCCAGAACGGGATCTGGGTCCAGCGATCCGTTACCATGACAGCCGGGAGCCTACTGAAGGCTCCCAGACTTGTCTGGCATTAATTGGTATGACAGGCTGCTTTACAAATGCCTGTATTTTGCAATGCATTAGCATTGTAATGCATTGCATTAGTGATCAGACCCCCTGGGGTTCCTGATAAAAGTAGAAATTTTCTGTGAAACACATACACATTAGGTATCCCTGTGTCAGAAAACGCCTGGTCTACAAACTTTATAAAAATATTTTTCCTGTGCTGTGAATGCCATAGCGGGGAAAAAATCTAGTGTGCCGAAACGCTGTTTATTTGCTGTTATGTCTCTGATAAAAAGTGATTAAAGTAATAGATGTTCCCCAAAATGGTATAACTAAAAAGTACACCTAGTTCCACAAAAAAGACTCCCTATGCATCCCTGTATACAGAAATCTAAAAGAGTTACAGGCATCGGAATATGGTGACTTTAAGGAAAAAAAAAATTTTTTACGAAGTTTTGGATTTTTGTTAAGGGGTTAAAATGTAAATAAAGCTATATAAATTTGGTATCCCCAGAATCATACCGGAACATAGAATACAGGTGACATGTCGTTTTGGCTGCTTAGTAAATGCTGTAAAAACGAAGGCCGTAAGAATGTCGCACAAATGCACTTTTTTTCTCCATTTCCACCGCATTCTGAATTTTTTTTACCCAGCTTCCCAGTACATTGTACAGAATAATAAATGGTACCATTATGAAGAACAATTTGTCCCGCAAACATTAAGCCCTCTGTGAATGGAAAAATATAAAGAGTTAAGGGGTTTGGAAGGCGGGGAGTCAAAAATGAAAATTGAAAAATTCCTCCAGTGGTAAGGGGTTGAAACTCAGCAAAATTTTTAATTTATATTTTTCAAAAATATTAAACTTTTTAATAGTCTACAAATGTAAATGTGGTTATGTTCATGGAAGAACTTCTTTAACCATTCTTAGCAGTTTATTCTACAGTACGTAGTAGGGCGAATTCTACACTTTCCATAAAGCCTCTTATTCTGTATTGCAGCTCCATTTTCATGAAAATTGTTGTTTTATTCTTCTGCAAATTGTTTAAAAATGCTTTAGGGGCTTGATTCTCTGTTCTAGATAACTACACCTAACTGCCCCCCCCCCAGCCACCCCCTCCATTGCTTGAGTGACATCCCCCACTTTATCACTTTGTCTGCAGTTAGAGGTGGTAATCTTGAGTGAAGAGCAAACCCCTGGCTGGAAAAAAAACCACCCCTAAAACCCCTTTTCAGCTAATTTACATAAGAATAAAACAATGATTTGCATGAAAATGTAGCTGCAATGCAGAATTAGAAAGGCATTTTTGGTAAGTATAGAAGCAGCCCTACAAGGTACTGTCATTCATTTGATACCTAATTTCCTGCTGACAGATTCCCTTTAAAAACAGAAATGGTCAATTTTTCCTGTGGGAAAGGACCATCCATTTTTATTTTAACATTGAACTCATTTATGATTGATTGCAAACAGAAAGCTGCCCATTCCCACACAATAAAAGGGAAACCGTTTTTATGTTGTTCTGATCCTCTGATGGATCAGGTCTGACGGAAAAGTTAACAGCAGTGTGAGCATAGCCTTAAATGGACAGAAAAAGCTAATATTCATTCTTTCCCAATGCTTTTAAAATGCCATAGTCCCCTGTTATCTGTATAAACCAAGGTGAGCTTTAATCTTCTAGTTTGAGATCATGCAGGGTACATATACCCATCAAGTCTATTTCAGACAACCTTGGCGACAATTGTGAATCTCTTCTGTTTAACTTTACTGCAATTACAATTTTCTGTTTGCCTAATTTGGCGTTTGACCTTGTAAACTAAGGTCCCTATTGGTAGAGTAGTAGATAAAGTATTACTAATGAGAATATCTCCAGGACATAGTTATGTAGATTTCATTGAGTGATGTACTTTTAATTATTCCGCACGGCTAATGTGAATGTCGATTACAGCTAATTATACCTCAGCGTATTTCACTGTAAAGCATATCCTTTTCAGAGACCCTAAATAACTACATTTATCGCTGTACCCCAAGGTTAAGCAAGCTATGTAAATGTTGACACTCTGTTCAATTATCTCAAGCACAACTTTTTATATTAATAGTTTTGTTAGGTACTTTCGCAGATAAATGAATGGCTTTTTAGAAATTCATAGGAAGTTGTTTTCTCCGAAGTGTACAGTAGCTCGGTTGAGTACCTGTTCTATCACCGTGTGCTGATTTATGCTCCCGGCCCCTTCTCCTTCTTACATCTGAGTTCAGAAAGTAGCTCAGCTACAGCAACCATTTCAGCAGCTATAAAGCTATAGTTCTGTCAAAGGTCAGAGATAGATAATGGTACCTGAATTCAGTGCAGCTACTGAAACCTGGAAGTCAGAACTAACCCTGGTGGTGTTAAAAAGCGATTTGTGGATAAAAGGGTAAAGTAGCTTGCGTAGAGGACATTATGAATATTTATTACCTGTATAAGCTGCTCATTTTTCTTTCCTTTTAGTCTTGGTTTACATATAATCATACAACTGCAATATTTTATTATATTCCATAACATCTGCCTTTATGATAGATGCAGAATTATGGGGCATTAATAAGCTTAAACTGTCGTGTTTTTTTTTTTCTCTAAACTGGCTTTCAGTGCTGTTAAAGGGAACCTGTCAGGTCAATTTGGGACATTAAACCACTCACAGGTCCTTATAGACCTGAGCTTTAGTGTCCCAAATTGCCCTGTTGAAATGCAATCTGCAGGCGCATTAAAAATAAAAAACCTTTATACTTACCTAGAGATGAGTCCGATGAGTCTCCCGGCGCCTGCTCTGTTCTTCAGTGAAGCCGGAGATGGACACCCCAGCTTCACTGCGCAATTGCCAGAGGTATGGGACATGCACCTTGAAGTCGACTTCATTGAAGAACTTCGCAGGCGCAGGGAGTACAGCGGCAGGGTGAGTATAAAGCTTTTTTATTTTTAATGTGGCCATGGATTGCGTTACTACAGAGTGATTTGGTGATATGAACCTGTGGGTGGTTTAGTGTCCCAAATTGCCCTGTAAGATTCCCTTTAAAAAAATAAATGAATAAAAAGAAGTCATGCTCATAAATTTTCCCAACTGCTCTCTTTCAGGTGCTTTCTTTGGCTTATAACTGGTGATGCAAAAGACTGATGTGTGAATAAGGCCTAATAATAATAGTATTTTGGTGTTTTTATATTGGACCACTAGTTAAAATGACGCAGCTATCTTTTGAATTTAACCGTTATAAGTAGACTTTGTATTTGCCTTTAAGAGATTATATCTTCTTCCATCACTGCCAAACATAAGATGTAGTACTTATCAGATCACAGCTCAGTGGCTCATTCCAATGATGCTTAGTCACAAACCTAATAGAGCTTTTCTTATTTTTGTTGAAAGAGCCTGGGACCCTGATTTGAGCCCACTTAGCCAGTCACTAGCTACAACAATGACCTGTCACATCCAGCCATTGACGGAGCTGACTTTTCCACCCATTTCCTTGTGTGGATCATAGCGTAGACCTAGGCACTGTTGTGCACCATAGCTTTATAACAGTTTGATTGAGGCTCACACTTAAAGGTGTTGACCAGGATAACCTTTTTTTTTTTTTTTTTTTTTTTTTTAATATCAGGTCGGGGAAGGTGAAAAGAATATTTAAAAAAAAAAAAAAACCTATACTCACCTGTCCCCGATGATCCAGTGTGTCCCAGCGCACTCCAACCCTGCTGCTCTGGTGTCTTCTTCTGGCAGAAGTCCCCGTCACACATGATCGCTGATGCCAATCAGCAGCCTCACCGGCCTAGGGAAAGGACATGGGATGTCTCTGGTAGTGACATCCCATATCCATTCCTGAGACCACTGATTGGCCTCAGCGGTCACATGCGCCAGAACAAGATACCGGAGTAGCAGGACCAGACCTTGCTGGGAGACACTGGAGCATCAGGGACAGGTGAGTATGGTGTTTGTTTGTTTTTTTGTTTTTTTTTCCCTCCTTCCCTGGCCTCACAAAAAACAAAAAAACCTGTTATGCTGGATAGCCCATTTAAAACATTCATCAGGGCTTCAGTCTGCAGGTTATAGAAATGTTTGACCCTATGCACTCTTTATTACAGATGTAATTTTATTGGAATGATCGCTCTAGTCAGCGGAAATTTCTATATACCACTTTTTATAAAAAAAAAAAATAAAAAATTTTTGTGTAGAAATTTCAAAAGCATGTGTTGCACTTTCCCGTTAAATAGTTTAAAGCAAGAGGTAGTGTGTAAAATTCCAAGATTGGCTGTTTTTTCCTACTATACCAGCATCTTAATATGGATGGGTTTATTCTCCTGCTGTTTATTCAATGCCTTTGCTGGCTGTAAATTATATATTCATAAGTATGGTAGTATCCCATCTGTTTCTGCAGAGTACGGCTGTTCTGTTCTGGGGATAATTATTTGTACAGCACATCTCATTAGATTACTGAATAATTCTAGTCCATGGCAGTAACAAGTAAGATCTGTGGTAAAAGTTGACTGCTCAAAGGCATAGCCAGACATTTTATGGGTGACAACTTTACTTCCAAGATCAGAAGTCGGCTAGCCACTCACTTAATATGGAGATTAATTTCCTTTAAATCAGAAACACTGAAACGTTTCTCTCCCTGCTCTGCTTAACATGCAACTACAAAGGCTTATGGTAATTTAAAGGCATTATATTGCAATTGAGCAGGAAAAATAATGCTTTTATGTCATATTTTAAGGGGTATTCTGTTTGTGTGCTTGTGATTTAAAAAGGCATTAAGGTTTTATCAATTTCACATCTTGCAAGCATGATAGCTGGGAAAGGATAAACAAAATATGTCATCACCATTTTGTGATAAGGTGATTTGCTGTGATGGAAACTCTGTGAAATTGTTTCATTTTTTTTAAAGTTGTGACGAGGGAATTTTATAAAAAAAAAAAATTAAAAAAAAAAAAAAAAGCAGCTGTCCTAGACTCAGTTTGTTTTCTGCACTGTAAACAGTTGGAAATGAAAGCCCTTCCATTTAGGAATAAATAATGCAGAATGAAAGTTTTTGATCAGTATCCATCAATTTGCAGATGGTGCTCATGGCTTTGAAACACTTTACATATCACAGCATTTTCTGGATAATTTCCTCTCTGCTTAACCCTATATGCAACAGAAGTTCTGTGCAATTCACAGTAACAAATAGTGGATTTAACAGAATCTGTTGTATGAGAATCTGTATGGAGTTTGGGACAAAGTGATGGTATCTATAAATTTAAGAGTAAAATGGGTTAAGAAAAATGAAAGAAACCCCTTCAAAAGTAGCATAATGTTATTTATTCACATGTTTATATATTATCTATCTGCTATTAACATTAATTCATTGTCATAACAAGTAATATGTATCTAGGTAATATATTTTTAAGAAGAATATATAAATAAGTAATTAATTTTTTTTTATTCTCCTTGTTGATCCTTTGTCACTAGTGTTCGTTCCATTTTATGGAGGATCTCATGATATTGTTTTCTGATGTATGAAAAGACTATGGCTTAATAGCTGTTGTTTAGGAATCGAAAGGAGTATTGTCTAATGTTTCTGAGGTTACACATGAGTTGAATTTCCAGCATTCTGCTGGATTGGAATCCTGTTCTTGGCAAATTATAATAATAGATACTGCTATGTTAAGAGGCATATTGACTGGGTCACAGTGCCCATAGTAAGACAGATGGTGTTTCAAGTGATGTTTTTTTTCACTATGTACACAATATGACTGCAGCTTAGTCAACACTTGTATTACTTACAAATTCCTGGTATTTTTGTTAAAAGTAAACCTCATGTCCCTTATAAGCCTTTTTCAATTACACATTATACCCTTGTGTCAACAGCACTTGGAAGTTTGCCATATAGATTTTGAGGTACAAGAAGCCACTTGGGTAAAATATTGTTCCTAAGGATAGCTATACTGTATATAATTCTCCAGCTGCTTTGTGTATCTAAGGCCTAGTTGTCACTTAGTTAATGACAGCTTGTATAGGCCAATGCCACTATCAACAGAAAATGAGGAGCTTTCAGATGTAAACGGAATTTGGCAGAAAATATGGTTACATAATAGATATGTGTTTAGAAGTCTGACAATCGTCCTATCATAGCAACAGTATTTTTGTGCTCTTAGCTGGAGTGGGCATAGATGCAGCCACTCAGCCCTTGAATTAATCTCCACTATCCATCCATTTACATCATAACTGAATTACAGACAGGTAATTGTGAACAACAGTATATTCAGCTGCTGAGCAGCCTTGGTTATGTGCCAGTACTGGTTTGATTTAGAATATTTCTTCTTTGTAGGGCTTGTCTTTTACTACACTGTGATAACATAATCGCAACATTACACTAGCTTTGTTTCGGTGTTCTTTTTGGCGATGGATTACCAAGGAAGTTGGGGGGGGGGGGGTCTAACAAAGTTCTCCAGACGACCCATTGCTGTATGTCTACTAACAAAAACACAAATCAGAAAAAAAGGGATTAAAGCCTGTTAACCATAATTTATCACACCAGTGCTTGTCTCAGGGTCTCACCTGTTAAATAAGAAACATCCCTTTAGGAGTGTCTGTCTTATATGCCCAATTTTTTTGTTCCCTATATAACTAATAAAGGGATTTTCTGGGACTTATTAATTGATGACTTAGTCTATGATCAGTTGAAGATCACTGAAGGTCAGACACTTGGGACCTTCATTTATCAGCTGTTTGAAGTAACAGCAGTGCTACCTGAGTACCACTTCTTCTTCAGAGGCCATGCAACATCACGTTCATTGGTCACATGGTCTGTCCGCAGCTCAGTCCGATTCAAGTGAATGGATTGAGCTGCAATATCAAGTAGAGTTGCTATATAAATGTAGGACACTGTGCTTGGTAAGTAGTGAAGATGATGTATCGCTTATCCTAATCCTGCATTTTTACATTCTGTTCTTTGGATCCGTCAGATAAGACCAACAGACTGTAAAATGATCGACTGAAGTGTTAACAAAAGAGACAGGAAGTACCTTTCCTTAGTGTTCAAGTTTTTTGTAGAAGAAAAATAGCAGCATGTTGTGGTTTTTCTTCAGACTAAGAAACTGAAAGCTGACAGAAGGAAACTTCTGTCTGTTTTCTTAACACTGCGGTCAGTGACTGATAAATAGAAAGTTCTCAGTCTGTATCAGCCATTTAGTTTTACAGTTTGTTTTCATCTTCCAATAGAACAAAAGAATGGAATGTAAAACTCCAGTGTGAAGCTAGCCTAAGGCTGATTTAACATGAATGATCCGTTTTGCGAACCAATAAAAAAACAGACCTTTTGTACATCCGAGTCTTGATCCATTTCCAATTTGTGTCATCTGTGTCCATTTTCTATAGTGGTTCCATGTGCTGTCTATATACAATATAATATTTATTTATTTATTTATTATTATTATTTAATTTTTTTTTTTTTTTTTGAAACAGGCAGCAGGTAGAAAAAAAATATTAGTCAGAATCAGCCCTTAGACTGCAATTCAGGGACAGACTAACCTGAAGCACTTTGGAAGATGAGCGTATATCAACAATGACTTCATGCCTTCTAAAGAGCACCCCCTTCTCCATTTCTAACATTAGTAAGAGGAGCGATATAGTATAGCAGTTATTATCAGAACCAAGTGTCAAGTGAAAAGTATAATGTTCTGCTATTTCCGCTAAAAGAAGAAGCAGATGTAGCAGATTTGTTGTAGAAATTTCTGCAACTGAAAATTTGTTCTATACATCTAGATAGGGTTGCAACACATCAAGGATTTCTGCGAGCCCCATTCAAATGAAATATGCACCATTTTAATCTCCAGGTGTCTCTAGTTTTGCTTAATATACACTTAAATACTGTAGTTTATTATGCATATTGCATAGTTTATTTCACATATATTCTAGAGCAGGGGTTGGCAACCCCCGGCATGTGTACAAAGAGTGGCACGCGAGGCTTATTTCCCTGGCATGGGCAGCCCGAGTCCTCTCCCAGCTGTTTCCATCGGACCAAACACGGCCGAAAAGAAACTGCTATTATACTTTGGGGTCTCTTCAGACCCCAGAGTATAATAAACGGAGGCCCGGGGATGTGAGGAAGCATAAAAAAATAATGTTACTCACCTTCCCTGGACTCCGCAGTGGCTCTGTGCTCTGCAGGAGCTTCTGCCTGAAGTCAGAGAATGCTGATAAGGCCTCAGGGGTCACGTCTGCGTCATTATGCTAATAATAGCTAGTGAGTGGCGAAAATTGGAATATTATAAAAAAATATTATAAAAGTTGGAATATTATACTGTTTGGAGGGGCCACTATGGGACTTAATACGGTGTTCAGATTCCGCTATGGGACATAATACCGTGTGCTGGGACCGCTATGAGACATAATACCATGTGCAGGTGCCGCTGTGGGACATAATATCGTGTGCAGAGTCCGCTATGGGATATAATACCCTGTGCAGGGGCCGCTATGAGACATTATTCTGTATGATGGTGTGTTTTCTGTATTAAGGATGTGTTTTTGTATAGAAAACACAGGCGCTTTTTTTTTTTTTTTTGTGCAAAAATGCGCCATGTGAAAGCAGTTTTACATCAAAATAAAAGTTCCAGTGGCCTAAGAATATAGCTGCATCCAGATACATAGTGTGTTTCCACCATAAGGATGCTGCCATACGGTGCTCCTGGACACATACATTTACCACTAATTGTGGGATGTACATGTACTTTCATTGCTTCTAATCAGAAAGTACAGGAGCGTCCCAGGAAATAGCAGTAAATTCATGTGTCCTAAAGCATCTGGTGGCAGCACCTCTGTGTTATGGTTTGTGGTATATGACTTTAGTTTAGGGGTCGTCAGACTTACAATAATTGACCGGCACTCCAAGTACCTCATCTTTGATTTTTTTTTTTTTAACTAAAATTGGCACGCCGAACAAAAAAGGTTGCCTACCCCTGTTCTAGGGCAATGTTCTATTACTCAGAAGTATGGGTTTATGTTTTTTTTTTTATGTCTCCTTCACCTCTTTACAGTGCTTCATGTTCTAACAAATTCCATTTTATTTTCAGTTTGACAAAACGTATTCATATTCCATTCGCCATAACTATGGTAAGGAGGGAAAGAGAACAGATTATACACCATACAGCTGCATGAAAATTATTTTATCAAACCCACCAAGTCAAGGCGACTATCATGGTAAGTTTGTTATAATTGAAACTTGCACGATAATTTACAGACTATATTTAGAAATGGTGTACCATAGTAGACAAGGTTAGATAAAGACACAAGTCCATCAAAACAGCTCACTGACTATAAAGTAAGAAAAATATATAAAATGTAATTTTTAATATGAAATCTAGAAATAAAAATTAATATAAAAGTCTCTCAAATGTAACTTATGCCGCCTTACAGTTGCGGCACAGATCGACAATATTAGTCCCATGTAAGCGTACGCTGCAGGGGAGCAGAAAAGGGTACTGTGAAAGGGTGTTATGATGTCATCAAACACCCCAAAAGATAACCCTAAATACTGAACGCCCTATCCGTGATAAATATAGGAGACCAGTTCCCATTGTTAAAAAAAAAAAAAAAAAAAAAAAAAAAAGAATGCTACATGATGTGTATAAAGTTGAAGTTTTTAATATATGTATGTATAGTCTGTTGCACTTTCCTTTATAGCTCAAAAGGTATATTGACGCATATGACCTTGACAGAGGTCAAAAAAAAGACTGAGAGTTTTTCCTTCCGGGTTTCTCCAAAAATAAAACCTAACCCGAAAGCCCTGGCTACATTTTCCAGGTTTTTTGGAGTAGGCTTGAAATATAAGCCCTACTCCAAAAATAAGCCCTAGCTAATTTAACCCCTTCCCGACATCTGCCGTGCGATTTCAGCAGATGCCAGGTCCTTAAAGATGGCGGTCGTGCTGCTGCAGAGCGGCTACCATAGCTGCCGTATCGGGAGTTAATGCCCGCAATCACTGTCTACCCTGATCACGGGCATTGTTCAGCGTGACCCCCCCCCCCCCCCCCTTCCTCTTTCCCACCAAAGTAGCAGACCCGCTGGAGTTCATACCTGCGATCAGAATGGACTCTGACCGCGGGCATTGCTAAGTGTGACCTCCCCTGCCCCGCAGTCCCTAGGGCCGGTCCCAACCCACTATAGCTACTATACCGGGTCTCCTTGTACAGCAGAGACCCGCAGTTAATGCCCGCGATCAGTGTTGAGTGTGCCAGTCCGTTACCCCCCCCCCCCTCCAAATCGACCCCCCAAAGCAGAGAAGCTATCCCCGAGGCAAGTCCCCACCGGCCCCGTACCTTTCACGTTGCAGGTCGGCGAGATCGCAGGAGCCGACCTGTTCCTTTGACAGCGGGGAGCGTTATGAAGGCTCCCAGGTCTGTCATAGTAATATTGCTATTGAGGCTATGACCATCCTCATTAGTAATATAGATAATCTCCCCTAGACTGCAATACATTGTATTGTAGTCTATGGGATGATTGCAGGCTCAAGCCCCCTAGGAGGGGTTAATAGTAAAAAAGAAAAAGAAAAGTTCAAGCCCACTCCCACTTTCACTAGAATACATATAAAAATAAAATATTACTGTGAAACACATACACATTAGGTATCCCTGTGTCCAAAAATGCCCACTCTACAAACTTATAAAAATATTTTACCTCTATAGTGAATGCCGTAGCGAACAAAAAAAATCAAAAGTGCCGAACTGCTGTTTTTTTGCTGTTTCACCTCTGATAAAAGTTGATATAAAAAGCGATCAAATGTGTGATGATTGTTCATGGAAAAAATTAAGACCTACCCCGAAAATAAGCCCTAGGCCTTTTTTTCAGAGAAAAAAGTAATATAAGACCCTGTCTTATTTTCGGAGAAACACTGTAGCATATATGGTAGATAAAGGCCTTTGACGCAGTGTGCGCAGAGCCTTTAAGTGAAATAAATGATACTTATTACTGTTATTTTAAAGGGAGTCTGTCACCAGAACCCTCTTTTGACAGATTGCAAATGAGCTATTTAGGGCAACAAGGGTGTTGCTGCTTACCTCTTTGGGGCAATGGCAATGTCCTTTCTAATCCAAAGAGCCAATTTGCATATTTATAAAAACATCTCTGCGACATAGGCACCAATTCGCAAAGGAAGAACAGCGTTTGATTCAGGTGACTCTAGCCAGTCTATCTGTTTTGATCTGCTGGGTTCTGGTGACAGACTTCCTTTAAGTTGAACATTTTAAAATGACTTGGAACCTGTACTGAAACTTTTGGGTACAGCAGTGAACAGATTTGTGGGAAATTATCCTAGGGGGTGCTCAGAAGGAATACTTTGTTATGGTTCCTAAAGGTGTTTTCTGGGTTAACCATATTGATTCGCTTTCTTTAAGATTGGCCGCAGATCGGGGGGCTCTGACACCCAGGACCCCCACTAATCAGCTGTTCTTTGCTATTGGTACACAGAAAACAGCTCTAGTAATAGACTGCTCTGTTCTCTGTGTAGTGGCCATGTGAGCTACTGCAGCTCAGCTCCTCACTTGAATTTGGGCTATGCTGTAGTGATTCGTCCCAGCCACTACAAAGAATTGAGCAGTCTGCTTTCTGCTTTGGTCTTTGTGTATTGACAGATAAAAACAGCTGATGGGTGCTAAACTCACACCGATCTGATATTGATGACGTTATCTTAGTTAGCCCTGAAAACCTTTTTAAATCCTGTGAAAATCTAAGCAGTCCAACATGGCTGTTTTTTTATGCTGTGATACAGTGCTGGCCAAAAGTATTGGCACCCCTGCAATTCTGTCAGATAATACTCAATTTCTTCCAGAAAATGATTGCAATCACAAATGCTTTGGTAATAATATCTTCATTTAATTTGTCTTCAATGGAAAACCACAAAAAGAATTGTCAAAAAGCCAAATTGGATATAATTCCACACCAAACATAAAAAAGGGGGTGGACAAAAGTATTGGCACCCTTTGAAAAATCAGGTGATGCTTCTCTAATTTGTGTAATTAACAGCACCTGTTACTTACCTGTGGCACATAACAGGTGGTGGCAATAACTAAATCACACTTGCAGCCAGTTGAAATGGATTTAAGTTGACTCAACCTCTGTCCTGTGTCCTTGTGTGTACCACATTGAGCATGGAGAAAAGAAAGAAGACCAAAGAACTGTCTGAGGACTTGAGAAGCAAAATTGTGAGGAAGCATGAGCAATCTCAAGGCTACAAGTCCATCTCCAAAGAGCTGAATGTTCCTGTGTCTACCGTGCGCAGTGTCATCAAGAAGTTTAAAGCCCATGGCACTGTGGCTAACCTCCCTAGATGTGGACGGAAAAGAAAAATTGACGAGAGATTTCAACGAAAGATTGTGCGGATGGTGGCTAAAGAACCTCAACTAACATCCAAAGAAGTTCTAGCTGCCCTGCAGTCCGAGGGTACAACAGTGTCAACCCGTACTATCCGTCGGCGTCTGAATGAAAAGGGACTCTATGGTAGGATACCCAGGAAGACCCCACTTCTGACCCAGAGACATAAAAAAGCCAGGCTGGAGTTTGCCAAAACTTACCTGAGAAAGCCAAAAACTTTTTGGAAGAATGTTTTCTGGTCAGATGAGACAAAAGTAGAGCTTTTTGGGAAAAAGGCATCAACATAGAGTTTACAGGAAATAAAAAAGAGGCCTTCAAAGAAAAGAACACGGTCCCTACAGTCAAACATGGCAGAGGTTCCCTGATGTTTTGGGGTTGCTTTGCTGCCTCTGGCACTGGACTGCTTGACCGTGTGCATGGCATTATGAAGTCTGAAGACTACCAACAAATTTTGCAGCGTAATGTAGGGCCCAGTGTGAGAAAGCTGGGTCTCCCTCAGAGGTCATGGGTCTTCCAGCAGGACAATGACCCAAAACACACTTCAAAAAGCACTAGAAAATGGTTTGAGAGAAAGCACTGGAGACTTCTAAAGTGGCCAGCAATGAGTCCAGACCTGAATCCCATAGAACACCTGTGGAGAGATCTCAAAATGGCAGTTTGGAGAAGGCACCCTTCAAATCTCAGGGACCTGGAGAAATTTGCCAAAGAAGAATGGTCTAAAATTCCAGCAGAGCATTGTAAGAAACTCATTAATGGTTACCGGAAGCGGTTGTTCGCAGTTATTTTGTCTAAAGGTTGTGCTACCAAGTATTAGGCTGAGGGTGCCAATACTTTTGTCCGGCCCATTTTTGGAGTTTTGTGTAAAATGATCAATGATTTGACTCTTTTTTCATTCTCTTTTGTGTTTTTTCATTGCAAGCAAAATAAATGAAGATATTATTACCAAAGCATTTGTGATTGCAATCATTTTCTGGAAGAAATTGAGTATTATCTGACAGAATTGCAGGGGTGCCAATACTTTTGGCCAGCACTGTACATGCACTGAATTAATGAGTCCACTTTATAGGAAGTGAATGTTGTCTTACTACTTCTATAATGTTCCCTGGATATCTTTAATCTGTAATGCTCTAATAAACACACAAGACTTATTGTGGAAAGAAAAACAATGTAACAATCACAAGCATGAAGAATGAACTCTCATGTTATCATTATGGAGTTTCTAGGCAATTAATAGTAATTTAGTCAGTTTAGGAAGCATCGACAATGTTTATAGTTCTCATTCTTAGGTAAACAATTTTTAATTGCAATGTTGTATTAGGTTGTCCTTTTAGGCACAGTGATCCGGAGTTGCTGAAGCAGAAGTTGCAGTCATATAAGGTTTCCTCAGTGGGAATTAATCAGGTATGTAAAAATCATTGTTTTTTTCTATGAAAATGCATTCCACACCCATTAATAGTATCCTTACATTCATATTTTAACATATAGGCACTGCCACCAGTTTTCATCTCCACCTTTCCAAGAGCCAGAACTTTATTTTGACAGTCAACTTACCTATTTTTTTTTTTTTTTTTTTTTAATCATGACTTGTTGCATTTGTATTTATATCATATAATTGATAAACCTTTTAAAGGGAGTCTATCATTAAAAAATGACATTTTTAAGTAATGGCATGTTGGAATAGCCTTTAAAAAGGCTATTTAACTCCTACTTCTCATTCTCTTGTGGTCCCTGCCGTTTCTGTAAAAAAGCATTTATTCTGATATGCAAATTATGCTCAGGGACCACAGGGGTGTTCCCTCTGTGCTCCGAGCACACCAGCGTCATCAACTGCTCGCCGCTTCTTGGTGCCTCCTGTTTACTCCCCCCTGCATCTTCTCCTTGTCTTCAGCCTTGCGTAGGCATCCTACGCAGCACTATACACAGTTGAACACCCCCTGTGCTCCCTGAGCATAATTTGCATATCAGAATAAACGCTTTTTTACAGAAACGGCAGGGACTACAAGAGAATGAGAGGTAGGAGTACAACAGCCTTTTTAAAGGCTATTCCAACGTGCCATTACATAAAAACGTCATTTTCTAATAATAGACTCCCTTTAAAAATTTTTGGGGAATGAAATAAAAAAAAATAAAAGCAATTTCACCATTTTTTTGGGTGGGAAGGGACATTCATTTATTTGTTAACTTCATACTGCGGATCATTATATAGCTTGAGAAAGGTACTACATTTATTGGATCGAAAAACATCGAGTTTGGAATAGATCCACATTGAACTTTTTTCACTAACTGGAGTGCTGCCTGTGTTTTGTTGTATACCTATTTGGGATCTTATGCCAAGTCTCTGGATTTGTACCCATTCTCTGAAGAAACTATTAAATAATGATGCTCAAAAAAGGAAAAGTTAATTATAATTAGTGTGATATAATGTTTTTGTTGTGTGTTTGTTTTGTTTTTTTTGTTTTTTTTATGTTTACTTTTTAAGAACTCTTCTAATTTTGCTGTATGTCGCCATATTTCAACACCCTTAACTATTATTTTTTTGTAATTGCGGAGCTGTTTTTTTTCAATTTGGTATTTTTAGAAGTGAGCTGTAGTTCTTATTGATACTATTTTTGGGGTACATATAAATTTTTGATAACTTATTTTTGGGGGAGAGCCAAAGTGACCAAAAAAAAAGTAATTCTTGCATTGTTGGGTGGGAGGGTGTGTGTTGTACAGCATTCACTGTGCAGGATGAGTAGTTTGATATTTTAATAGTTCATGACATTATGACAGCTAGCCACCATCGTCTTCATTTGCAGTGGGGTCATGAAGAAAAACCTGAAGTCCAACACACTGGAACCATTTTGTGTTTAGCGTTGAAACCAGGTTCTCTTTGGGATGTGACAATGGTTGGGTTAGAGTATGAAGGCCTCATGGTGAGCGCTTCCTTACTGCCCCAGCTGCTGGTGTGATGATCTCGGAAGTCATTGCATACGACAATCGGTCACTAGCAGTGACACGAGGGTCAGTGTGATTTGATCCTAGCACTGCTCTGGGGGGGATGAGCTGAATGCAGGGTGGGTGTGTTTAGTGATGATGCAGCAGTGCTCAGCGCCTGAAGAAAACTCCCCCTGTGCTCCAAGATTCTCATTTAAATAAAGAAAAAAAGTGCTTTTTCTCCGCATCGCTGGAGCTCTGAAACATAAGAAAGGCACGAGTTTTTTTTATTCTGCTAACAGCATCTACAGCACTATGGGAGTGGTTTAAAGTAGCTGGGGGAAGTAATAGACTCCTTTTAATGCTTCAGCATACCAAGATAATTTGGACAATTGTATACTTCCAACTTTGTGAGAACAGTTTGGTGAAGACCCTTTTTCTGTTCCAGTATGACTGTGCCCCAGTGCACAAAGCAAGGTTTATTAAAGCATGGCTGGGGAAGCTTAGTGTGAAAGAACTTATCTGGCTCGCACAGAGCCCTGACATCAACCCCATCGAACTTTAGGATGAACTAACACCTGGATTGCTAGTCAGACTTTCTCATTCATCAGTTTCTGGTCTCATAAATGCTCTTCTGGATGAATGAGTAAAAATTCCCACAGACAACCTCTAAAATCTTGTAGAACACATTCCCAGAAGAGCAGCAGATACTTTAACGCTAAAGGGCAGGGACCTACTTCATATCACTACCTATGGATTTAGAATGGGATGTGAAAAGTTTATGTAAGTGTCTTAATACTGTAGTTTTCCCTATGTAGTGTATCTCATAAGAAATTACTGAAAGATAATGTCAGCTATTGAAAGTAATTGGCTACAGTGCAGATGTTGCTAGATAAGACCCAGTATAATACCCATTTTCTACAATTTGTTTAGTTACTATTACCACTGGATACCTCTTGTGGTCCATTCTCATCCAGGTTGAGTATGTGCAGTTGCACTCTTTTTAGTTTTCTATGGCAGCATCTGAAATTTTCTGGCAGTGCTGCGCATTTGCAGCTCTAATAGCACTACCAAGAGCACTGACAGGAGTAATGCACAGCTCACTCTAAAGTGACACTGCAGCATATGCTTTCTGCTGAGTTAGGAGCAAAAACCTCAGGGAAACCAGTTCAAGCAAAGGTTGCCGTCGAAAAACAGGGTAATTCTGAGGTCTCCACTGACCTCACTGTGGTGCCAAGGTCCGCAATGAAAGTTCTACTCTTCTCCCTGCCTTCCACACACTGAGATATATTGTGAATTGCAACACCTTGTGAGCCTCAGGCACCTCTTAACTTCAAGATTGCAAAGCTAGAGGATCTAGTGAGATGTGCACTGAAAAGAAGCTTGTGCTAGGATATAAGAGAAATTTGGGGGTCTCACTGCTTGGGATGTACAATTTCTTCCTTATGTGTCACAGCTTGGCTAGGATGGCTCACCATGTAGGGGTTTAAAAGTCCCGCAGTTTATCTCTATTCACCTCAGGTTGTCATGTAGCGTTCATCAGGAAAGTAGTGGGTCACGTGGTATGCAGCTCTGGACCACCCACTTTTTCCTCAAGATGCTGAAAGTATGATGGAGGTTGCCAATCTTGGAAAGAAGGGCACATAGGAGATATATCTGTATGGTTTATGTAGGTTTTTTTGTTTGTATTTTTAAGGGTGATATTGTGAATGCCCCTTTAATATTTCTTGCTTTACATGAGTAAAATGACTGCCCTCCTCAAGCATGAGAGGCAAATAGGGCAGCAGCCTTAGCCACTGATAAGATGGTGAAGTGGTGTATGTACTTCTGACTTCCTTTGTAGATTAAGTGGCTGTCACTTTTTCCATGGATGGGATTCGTGGTTCTCCATTTCATCACTATAGACTGGAGAATATATTTTAATAGAAAATAAGTGTTTGTATAAATCTCACTTTAGTGGCATTTGCAATGTATAATGCATTCCCTGCTCTCTGGTTTTGTATCTTCTAATGTGCAGCAGCTTGTACCACTCCAGTAGTGTGCACATGTCCTAATGTTCTGTGACTGCTTGTAGTAGGAACCATTACTTTGTCTTAATGTGATGCTTTCATCTCTTCTAATTGCATGTAAACACTTCAGTATCATTATCATAATGTAGTCATTTGTGTGTGTTGCAGTAGTTCAAGTTCATACCAGTTGAGAAATCATTAGCAAATTGCTCAGTCCTTTGGTTACTGGGCATACAAGTGTTTATAGTCACCAGGAGGTATTGCTCTTCTGGATGACGATGATAGAATAGCATCAAGTGAAAGAAACCAAATCTTCACATCTGACTACAGTTTTATGCAGTCTGCCGCAGGGTAGACCATCTGGGCTTGGAATATGTGTTTCTCCATGATCTGAAATCAGCCTGGCAGTCACTAACATGATTCTCACTATTCTTTTCTCTTGTCATTTTGGTATGTGTATAATCTCATGTTATATTCTGTGTTTTATATGATCTCAAAAATCTAAACTGTAACAATGGTGTTTTTGACTCCCTGAAATTTAATCCAGAAAATATGTTAGGCTGTGTCTTTTTAGCTAAAATCTCCTAGTAAGAATTACATTTTTTTCTAGACAGTGGGGTAGATTTACAATTGAAAATGAGCCAGAATTCTGGCATAGTGTGCACCAAAAACTGCCATACATGTCTTACACCACATTAAATAACTAAGGCATTTTCTGGCACTTAGCTTTAAAAAAAAGGGGCATGGCTTAACCAAATGGGCAGGGCTTAAGATGCAACACCATGTGACAACATTTTTTTTTTCTTTTGTCAGAAGCTAAACTAATAGATGATATAAACTTAGACTAGATAGTCTAAACATACATCAGATGTATCATCCAACATCAGCCACTTATATAAATCTGGCACATTTGAAAACTTTCTAGTCTGAGTTTGTCTTGTTTAAAACAGACAGTGTTTATACATTTATTCTTTTACACCACTTTTTAAACACCAATTGAGGCAATTTTTGGTCAAAAGTGGCGTTTTAGTTGCAAACCGAGGTGTACAACAATTTTGCTACCACATTCTTCACTTTCCTTAAAGGGGTTGTGGCGTGGGCAGGACTACTGACCCTCCCAGTTTTAAACTCTGATTTGTTTTTGTTTTTTTCTTATTTATTTTTTTTTAGTGGGGAGTGTTTAAAGTTTTACCTTGAAACTAATTTAAAGGAGTTATCCAGATTTCTAGTACTGATGGCCTATCCAATTTTAGATCTTCCGGGATCTGACAGCTGATACCCCCACAAGTCACCTGGACAGTGCGGCTGGTAGTGATGTGTTTAGGTACTGCAGAGATGTTCCATTAAAGTATATGCGACAGCGCTGCAGTACTTTAATCCCACCATTACATAATGTACAGTGAGTGAACTGTACCGCTCTCAGCATGTAAACATTACCAAACTGTTCCGAAACAGTTGATCTGAAGGGGCCCTAGCAGTTGATCCCCCACAGATCTAAATATGATCGCCATCAGTATTAAAAAGGTGGATAACCCCTTTAAGACTTGATATTTTACTGTTAATTGTCACTTTACTGCAAACTGTTTAAACTAGATTTGGCGATGCCTATCTGGTCTCAGGTAAAAACTATTTTATTTATATTGCAGCAGCATATTCTGCAATGCTTTACAGATACTGTCATCACTCGTTGTCCCCAGTAGAGCTCACAGTCTACATTCCCCACCAGTATATCGTTCAGTTGTGGGAGGAAACCTACAATTCTCCACAGGGAGAGCATACCAATGCGGCTATGGCAGTGCCTGGAGGAAGCGCAGATAAATTTTGTCCACTTTTTCAGTCGATATGGAAATTTGCATCAACCCTTTTCAAGTGTAATACCCTTGTTCTTTTGTATGGACAAGTACTGCAGCACCTCAAAACCTGCACACAAGGCTCACCAGTTGTGGTGTTCCAACTTGAGGCCGGGCCCCACAAAGTGCATGGGATTCTGGCTAATCCCATTCACTCATTGCAGAAAAATATCTGCAGTGGACATGCTGCTTTCATAGCTGTTGCCTTTTTGTAAATTCCAGCATGTCACTTATACCTATGGAAACGCTGCTTTTTTCCGTATAGGTATAATTGAAGCAGAAAGTCCACAGAGGAAAACTGTGTGGATTTTCTGTGAAGAGTACTGAGGGAAAAATGTGATTTGTTTCCAACACAATTTTTCCACAGCACTTTTTGACTACAGCTCGCTACATGAGATCCTTAGCCTTAGGGGCATTTATTTTTGCTCTATTTTGCAGTTGAATATATTTAAGGCTCAGCACAAGGGAGCGCTCTGTTGGGTTTTTTATTAGTACTATTAACAATGCCATGCAGTTGGGTGCCCTTTGGTTGAATATAAACCTTAGACCCCAGTTCTGCAAGACTGGTAGCCACCTTACTGTAGTAACTAACAATGTGTTCATTTCCCATTTATACGCTGTCCAAGAAATGATAGTTGCACCCTCTGCAGATTTCATGCCTGTCACGGCTGAGGATATGTTGGTATTTTTGAGAGTGTGTTGCTTCTTTAGAAGTTGATTTAAGCATAATGCTCAAACTAGGAAATAAAATGTAAGGCGGGTATATAATCTGTTTGGCAGTAACAGGAAAACCAAATAGTTAGTACTTCTAGCTATATCTTCTGATATAATCCATTCAGTAAATGTAATTTATTTCTTCAGCCCTCAATAAATGTAAGGCAGCGTCTAATAATGTAGTCAGCGGGGATTTGAGGCTGACTCAGTTGCTGTGTCTGACATGGGAAAGCATGGCTCTAGAAAGGAGGGGTAAGATGTCACCTTTCTTCAATTGTGTACTCTAGTAGAGGTTATCTCTTCATAGCAGCAATTTCCTGGATTTGATAAGCTGGCAAAGGACTTCTTTTGATTGTTGTATGGGACTTAGCAAGGGATGTTGTCTATCCACTATAAAGGTCAACCAGCATTGCATTTTGTTGATAAGAATTGGAGAGCATTCAACCCTGAAGAGATTACGTAAAGTCAAAATTAAGAAGCAAATTGTATTTTTAACAGGCTGTCATCTTAACAGATGTTAAAAAGGGAACTTTCACACTGAGGTACTTGGTAGGGCTGCGTTCAGTTAGCTGTAACATTGTACAATCTGATTACATTGCCGTGTTGTGTTCCACTCTGTGTTAATAAATATTTTAGACTTAAAGGTGATGAAACTACATCTGGACTTAAGACCGTTCTTTAGCACAATGTTATTACTGGTGTCAGCTGTTTTAAAGTGTAATATAATGTAAAAGCTGTTATATATACCTGTTTGCTATCTTAATTCTTTCCTCCCCTCTAATATGGTTTCCCTCGTGAAACCTATATTTGTCATCTAGTATTTGGCTTTTAAAAGACAGAGGAAGAGTGGAAAAGTCTCATAACGTTGCACTTACTCTTCTCAGAGTTGTCTAAAGAAAGCAATGACAGATTAGTGAGACAGAGTTGTCTCTAACTCTCTAGTCTCAGTGTATTCCTGTGTGATGAAGTTACTGTGTGTTTTCCCTGCTTGTGATATTTCTCCCTATCAACTCTTACAAGCAGGAGGAAGGAGAGAGTGGTCTGAGGTAGTTTTTATAATAAACCTGTTTATTTTTATTGTGACTGTTTTCACCCTAGCCACTAGAGCAGTCACAATATGCTAACATTTCCTGATTTGATTCTGTGAAACAGAATGAACACAGTTATTTTGTTAGTGGGGCTTTATTGTACTGTAAAAGGCCTAGATAAGGCATTGCAGCCCTGCTGTCACTCCCTGGTCTCTGGGTTAGGGGCTGTACTTCAACACTTTCTAGAGAATGTAATAGCCCATGACTTTTACTTTCATTTACAGTATTTCAACTGGCAAATAATAACACGCACCCTGCTGTATTGTTTATACTGGGGGGTGACCTTTGTTTGTACAGTGTGCCAATTTAATAAAAGAAGAAAAATCAAAGATGAAGTACTTGGTGTGCCATACAATAATTGAAAAGTTTTTGCCCCTTAATTGAAAGTCATATACAGTGGGGGAAAAAAAAGTATTTAGTCGGCCACCAATTGTGCATGTTCTCCCACTTAAAAAGATGAGGCCAGCCTGTAATTGACATCATAGGTAGACCTCAACTATGAGAGACAAAATGAGAAAACAAATCTAGAAAATCAAATTGTCTGATTTTTTTTAAGAATTTATTTGCAAATTATGGTGCAAAATAAGTATTTGGTCACCTACAAACAAGCAAGATTTCTGGCTCTCACAGACCTGTAACTTCTCCTTTAAGAGGCTCCTCTGTCCTCCACTCATTACCTGTAGTAATGGCACCTGTTTGACATTGTTATCAGTATAAAAGACACCTGTCCACAACCTCAAACAGTCACACTCCAAACTCCACTATGGTGAAGACCAAAGAGCTGTGGAAGGACACAAGAAACAAAATTGTAGACCTGCACCAGGCTGGGAAGACTGAATCTACAGTAGGCAAGCAGCTTGGTGTGAAGAAATCAACTGTGGGAGCAATAATTAGAAAATGGAAGACATACAAGACCACTGATAATCTCCCTCGATCAGGGGTTCCACGCAAGATCTCACCCGTGAGGTCAAAATGATCACAAAAACAGTGAGCAAAAATCCCAGAACCACACGGGGGGACCTAGTGAATGACCTGCACAAAGCTGGGACTAACGTAACAAAGGCTGCCGTCAGTAACACACTACGGCGCCAGGGACTCAGATCCTGCAGTGCCAGATGTGTCCCCCTGCTTAAGCCAGTACATATCTGGGCCCGTCTGAAGTTTGCTAGAGAGCATTTGGATGTTCCAGAAGAGTATTGGGAGAATGTCATATGGTCAGATGAAACCAAAGTAGAACTGTTTGGTAGAAATACAACTCATCGTGTTTTGAGGAGAGTGAATGCTGAGTTGCATCCAAAGAACACCATACCTACTGTGAAGCATGGGGGTGGTAACATCATGCTTTGGGGCTGTTTCTCTGCAAAGGGACCAGGACGACTGATCCGTGTACATGAAAGAATGAATGGGGCCATGTATCGTGAGATTTTGAGTGCAAACCTCCTTCCATCAGCAAGGGCATTGAAGATGAAACATTGCTGGGTCTTCAGCATGACAATGATCCTAAGCACACCACCAGGGCAACGAAGGAGTGGCTTCGTAAGAAGCATTTCAAGGTCCTGGAGTGGCCTAGCCAGTCTCCAGATCTCAACCCCATAGAAAACCTTTGGAGGGAGTTGAAAGACCGTGTTGGCCAGTGACAGCCCCAAAACATCATTGCTCTAGAGGAGATCTGCATGGAGGAATGGGCAAACATACCAGCAACAGTGTGTGCCAACCTTGTGAAGACTTACAGAAAACGTTTGACCTCTTTCATTGCCAACAAAGGATATATAACAAAGTATTGAGATGAACTTTTGTTATTGACCAAATACTTATTTTCCACCATAATTTGCAAATAAATTCTTTAAAAATCAGACTATGTGATTTTCTGGATTTGTTTTCTCATTTTGTCTCTCATAGTTGAGGTCTACCTATGATGTCAATTACAGGCCTCTCTCATCTTTATAAGTGGGAGAACTTGCATAATTGATGGCTGACTAAATACTTTTTTCCCCCCACTGTAGCTGTAATACAAAGCGTAGAATATGTCATTATTACAACCATTTGAACCTTGTAAGAGGCTGTGTTCCATTTGATGTACCGCACATCTTCATGCCTTATGCAAGACAATTTTATCCATTTTATTTCTTACATGTGTAAGGAATGAAGTGAATGCAGCAGTGCTGTGTGAGGAATGAAAAGGTGCAGGATGCAGCAGTCCTGTGTAAGTAAAGAAGAGCGTGTGGACTCCTAGCCACTTGCCAGCACAGCCATATTGATAAATAAACCACAGGTCCCATACCTGCTACCCCATACCATATGCAGGAGCTATGTATGGGAAGGAGGAGGTAACACTAACAGTAATTGGGCTGGGAGGAAGCAGACAGAGGTAACACATGCTATGGTTAACTCCACTGAGAACGTTGGGACACTAGCACTGGCATCTGGTAAGGGAGCGATGATTTATTAGTCCGATCTTGACCTTACAACAGCACTAGTGTTATGACACGTTCAGTGGAGTTAACCCTTGCTTGTTTTATCTCTGCCTGCTTCCTCCTGGCTTAATCTCTGCCGTGCTTGGGAAATATGTCTTTCACACCCTGGTTTGTATTCGTGATACAGGAAGGAAATGTGTTTCTCCAATATGACTGCTCTACTGCCCCCCCAGGAAAATGTTAAAATATACTAAAGAAATTCTTTTGAGTGAAATACATGAGACAGCCCCCCTAAGTGATCATTGCTTATACATTGCAATGCCAACCAAATTGGAGTACTGCTCCTCTGTTCTTACTAATTGGGAGTAAAACAATATATTTTTTTTCATTTTGTATAATGTGGAAATTTATCTGTTTTAACATTTCATGCTTTTGTTAATTTCTCAATTTTTTTTTTTTTTTATTAGATATTGGATCTGGTAAAGGGTATGCATTTCCAGCTGGCATGCCAGAAGTATTTTGAGTTAACACACAATGTAAGATTTTTTTATGTGACTGTTTCCAATTATTATGGGTAATGCTGAAGTAGAAAAGAGATTTTTTTTTTTAATTTATTTATTTTTGCACCTTATGATATTTTCATAATACATTAACATTTTCTGTAGGAGATTTCTCAGCTATATAATACAATTCTCTTTGCACTGTTTTCTGTTTAAGGTGAATAATTTCCCCAAATCATTTTTGACACCCAGTATATGCAAGCAGTTGACCCAGGTTGATATATGCAATTTTTTAGCCAGTTCCTTAGCAGGTTAGTAGTTCTTCCTGTCAGTGGCATAACTAGGAATGGCTGGGCCCCAAGGAGAACATTTGACATGGGAACTTCCCCCCGCATTCCTGAACACACTATTATGCCCCATAGTGGCCCCTACACACAGTATTATGCCCCATAGTGGACCACCCATGAACAATTATTATACTCTGGGGTCTTTTCAGACTCCAGAGTATAATGATCGGAGACCTAGGGGAGGATACAAACATAAAAAACAATGTTACTTACTGCTCCCTGCAATGTTGGACCAGACGTCATGTGAGCCAGGCATGCGTCGCGACGCATAATGACGCCGGCCTAGCCTACATGACGTCGGGGATATCACCAAGGAAGCAAAGACTGCCGGAGCGCAGTATAATGATAGCAGTGTTTGTGGGGTTCGCGGGCCCGCGGCCTTACTTACCGATCACCGCTCTTGCTCACCGCCACCTCCACTTCCGCAGAATGGGAAGCGCAGACGGCTGTGAGCAGGAGCGGGGATCGGTAAGTAAATAAGGGCCCGTTACCTGCTGGTGTTACTCCAGCAGGTAACGGCCTATTTAAAAAAAACAAAAAAAAAAAGCTAATGACTAATGTCCCGGGCCCTGTGGCAGCTGCTCCCGCTGCTGCCCCGGTATTTATTCCTTCCCAAAATTCTGCTGTGGTCTCCTTCCTGTACAATCCACTTCTCTCAGAGGCCTTTTGAATACTTCATCTCCACTCTGGGCATCCCTGCATTTGAATGGCACCACTATTGACAGATTACCCACTTTATATTTTCTCTTTTCGGTACCACAAAGTTTTCCTTCCCAACTTCTTTTGAGAAAATATGCTATGTTGGCATTTCCACAAAAGGTCTGATCTTTCTTCTCCGGAGTGACGGGGGAACCTCCTGTCCATAGGTACCTGACTAGCCAATGGCAGATAATATGGCCATGTGCATCTAAGTCCTCCACGTGCGTGTCATGTGTAAAGAAACGCAGTTTAAACTTTTGATGCATTGGTGTCATACTCCTTAAACCCTGCAATTCCTAATATTGGTTTTCTGGAGGGAGGTGTGGGATATGACTGGTACATTCTTTATACAGGGTGTCCCGCTGGATCCCATCACTTACATGCTTAATCTGTCCCCCAGTCTTCTAGATTGCTTCTTTATCTGTGTACAGTGGCCAAGACCCTCATTGCACTGCATTGGAAACAGGTCACTCCTCCATCAAGCATCGATGTACTTATATCATATCAGTAGTCTGAAGGGCCTGACCACCTCCTTGAACGAAATGGCAGAGGCATTTCAGTCTTTATGAAACCCATGGGACACCTACTGCATTCTGGAAGGTCTCTGAGGGTTCCACTTTTTTTTTTCCCCCTTTCCACCCCTCCCAAATCTTTTACTTTCTTTGCATTTCTCCACTCTGATGTCTTTTTATGTCATAACATTTATTGTTGGGATTTTTTTGTATCTACATAATGCTGAAAGTTCAATACTTTTCTTTTAAAAATTTTAAAACTAATTTTTCAAAAGTGATACAATTATGTCACTGTTAAGCATAAATAATTTTTGTAACATTTGAGAACTTCCTGAGAAACTCTTGTTACCAATACATGTTTAGTAGCTGTCATCTGGATGTTTGTGCAGCCAACAGTTGCTCCTTATTCCCCCATATACATACATGTTCAGTTCTGAGTATGCATGTGTTCAATATGGAAAGGAGAATAAGCCAGAGGATCAATATATTAAAATTCAGTATGTCCGATCCTTCTTTTACCCCAGGAAAGAAGGATTGGAAAGTCTGCATACCCTCATACACTTAAGATATTTGACTGGTCCTGCCAAAATCAGCAGTCCTGCTTTACTGTTGTGTATGGGCACCTTTGCATTGTTGGACTTATTCCATTATGCATGTTCCTTTATCAATCCATCGTAAAATCTCATGGTTAATAAAAAGAAGCTTGATGGGAGAGGATGTTTTATAATTCATTAGGTACAGTACATCAAAGGGACCGGGAGGAACAATAAGCCTTACCTTAATGCACAGAACAATTCACTATTGTAAGCAAGTGCTACCTGCTCGCAAAAATACATTGGGAATTACTAACCTTGAAGAAAGAAGAATTATAAATTCCTTAGCTAGTGGCATTATCTACATGGGTGCCTGTGTTCATCTGACTATGGTTTTGTATAGCTTTCCTACAGTCATGGCTGTAAGTGTTGGCATCCCTGAATTTTTTTCAGAAAACAATGTATTTCTCCCAGAAAATTATTGCAATTACACATGGTTTGTTATACACATATTTATTTATTATAAGAAGCGATTGATTTCAGTTATCTTTTCTAAAAGGTGTTCCACCAAATATTAAGTTGAGGGTGCCAGTAATTTTGTCTGGCCCATTTTTCAAGTTTTGTGTGAAATTATATCATTTTTGGCTTTTTTTTCCCCTCTGTTTTATGTGTTGATCCGATACACACAATGAAAATAAACATGTGTATAACAAAATGTGTAATTGCAATAATTTTCTGGAAAAATCTCAGGGGTGCCAACACTTACGACCATGACTATATCTGTGTGCTGTTTGTATCTGATCTATCTAATTATGTCAAGTCTTTGATATATGTTGTGACGTATGTATATTGTGTTTAAGCAAATTAAATGCGTGCCCTATAGGAGTGCAGGCATGTCACCCTGCAAACTGATACCGGTAATCACAAAGCATTGCACATTGTACCATTTGTAATATGAACAGTTTCTTTATCTGCAATAAACCACTTAATTAGACCCAAAAGAAATTCCTAAGTGTTCCAGTAGTGCAGCGATTGCTCTAAAACCACATCAGGCTTTGTCTGAAACGTGAAACTTTTGTTTGTGTGAAGGTCATTGTGCATATACTGCAGAGACGACAGATAGCATCACTAACAAGTTGTAAGGAGCCTGATCTGACTGATCCATGCTGCAGCTTCTTATTGATCTGTCATAATGGCATACACATTGAAGAGAATTCAGAATACATATGAATGTTATTAGGTGTTTCTAGTCAGTTGTGCCCCAGTTTTATTGTGTATTTCCCTAATGGGTAGCTATATTTAAAATACATGTGTGACCTAATACATTTTTCAGCATTATGCTTCATTAGAGCTAAAGCTCAGGAGCATTTATGTGCCTGCCTAATTGAATTTTAAAAGGAGATCAGATGGGGCTCATTGATCCCAAACAGGCAGCAAATCTACATGCTTGCAAAAGATGAAGGAATTGAACGTTGGATCTGATAATACAGCTCGTCTAAGCTCCTGTTTGCATCATGCTTGAGTCTTCCATCAGATAGTATATGTTGAAATCATTTCCCAATGCAGACAGACTCCTAGGTCCCATAGCCAGAAATGATTTAAATTATTTTATATACTAAACAAAATGTATATAAGACCGCACCAGTATAAGCATAGGGTGCTCACCAATGGGAAAAGGATCTGTCCTGTTCAGTATAGCTTCAAAAAACAGGCGGCACACCAAAGAGTATGTGGTAAAAAAAGTGAAGGAGCTTTAATGCCTCATGCTGCGACACTTCGGCTCAAAGAACCAGTTTCAGCCGAAACGTTGCATGAAGCATTAAAGCCCCTTCACTTTTTTTACCACATACTCTTTGGTGTGCCGCCTGTTTTTTGAAGTTATATACAGTATAATATAATATTATATAAATTATTTTTTTTACTGGACACCTCTGTATTAAATCACACGGTTAGCTATCTGGTTTAGTCTTATAAAGGGAGAGACCTGTCAATCACGCTAAGCTCAAGGTGAGCCTGTCATGGAGAAGCTGGGAGGCACCCAGATAACTCATCTCCCCATATATAAACTGTGTTTTTTCTAAGACTAAGGCCCCACATTGTGGAAACACAGCTTTTTTTTTTTGTTGCATTATATTTGAGCCAAAGCCAAGAATGGCTACAAAAGGAATGGCAAATATATAGGAAGTTCCTATACTTCTCCCTTCTGCTCAATCCACTCTGGGCTGGGCAGTATGGGACCTTAGCCTTAAACTGTGCCTTTTAGAGTCAAATATGGCTGTTTGGTAACTAGGCAGTCCACATTTCATACTCCATGTAGGGTTAATATCAAAAGTATACATTTTTAACTTGGTTGTTAATTCTGACATGGGTCTTAAAACACACGTAATACATTTTGAAATTCACAGAAAATAAACTAAGGCTGAGGCTACACATTGCTGAAAAGCAGATTTTTATTTGCAGATTAAGCAAAGAGTGGCTTTGAAAGGAATGGGAAATGTAAAGGAAGCAATAATACTTCTCCCTTCTGCTAAATCCGCTTGTGACTCAGCAAAATGTCCAACAAAAAATTCAGCTTTTCTGCAATATGTGGCCTCATCCTTACGGTAAATTCACAAAAAGTTTTTTGCAGACAGATTTTGAGGTGGAATCCGCCTCAGAAAGCATCTAACTTTCATTTCTATGGGAGTCAGTAGATATTTTCCTGTAGCTGTTTTTTTTTTTTTTTTTTTTTCTTTTCAGCTAGAGGAGAAAAAAGAAGCTTCATGACATATCTTCAGGTGGATTCTGTCTTGCAAACCCCATAGAAATGAATGGGAGGCAGAAAAAAACACGATGTGGATTTTCCAGGCCCATCCCCAAAACAGTGTGCTGGAGGAAAAAAATGACAAAGTTTCCCAACTCCCGAAGCAGATTTTTTCAGGATCTAAAAAACTCTGTAAACGCAACCTTAGGCCGGTTGCAGATGACCGTGTGCTTGCAGGCGGCCATGAATTAAAGGCATGGACAGCGCACGGGGGATACGCTTCCTCGGCCCCTTTCATTAAATGAATAGGAGCCACTGAAGCAAGGCCGCAAAATAGGACAGGAATAGGACCTGTTCTATATTTTGCGGCCTGGACTGTTAGCCCACACACGTGACCGTGTAATTCACGGTCATGTGTACGAGCCTGTAGAAATGAATGAATCGGTGTGCTATCCGGGAAAAACATGAATAGCACACTGATCTCGCCCACTGTCGTCGGCAAGAGGCCTTAATGTAAGGCCCCACATTGTGGAAATGCAGCTTTTTAGTTGCAGATTTTGCTGCATTTTTTTTTCTTTCAAAAATGCTTATATTGGGATTTCTGCTGTTGTGGCATGCGTGTGTTTAATCCATTATCCGTGGACCCCTGTGTGAGCCTGACCCTATAGTTTGCTCACTTTTTTTTTTTTTTTTTTTCTTTGTAATTCTTGTTGTTTTGATTGCCTCCACACAGGTTGATGACTGTGGGTTTTCATTGAATCATCCAAATCAATACTTTGCTGAAAGTCAGAAACTGCTTACTGGTGGCCGTGATGTCAAGAAAGAGCAACTACCCATGGAAAGTTCTCAAGTAGAGTCTCCAAGCCAGATCACATCTAGTTCATCCTCAAGTGCAAATGTCACCAGCACACAGTCAGAGGATATGGAACTTCTTGAGCAGTTTTTAGAGGAATACTGAAGTCACAGAGTATCTCTACTTATTATAATTATTGTGTTTTTTTGTCAGTGTGTGCTTTTGTACCGTGTTGAATAAAACATTACAAGCCAGTTTTTCACAAAATAATTTATTTCATGTATTGAGAAATAAGGATTTCTTATGTTTTGTTCTTGTTCTCCCTGCTTAAAACTGAACTGTATACTGGATCCTTAGAAAACTAAAATGCAGGCCAGTAAATCTCTTTTTCTGCCATTACAACATTGGTGTAAAATTTTCCATTGATGCAGAAATAGACTTGAATTTTAGACTACAAAATTACACTGTGTAGAGTTTAGGGTTATAGCTATTTTTTTGCACTTCACCTTTCACACTTACAGTATGTCATATACTACTACTGGAGTCATTCACAACTCTGTGTATGTATTTTTTTTCGCCATTTATTGGTCTGCCTTTTGATCTATATATCCATATGTTTTTTACTTTTTACTTCGCTCCCTTTGGTAAATGAGACTTAAAGGAGTCTGTCAGCAGGAAAATCAGTATCAAACTAATGACAGTACCTTGCAGGGCTGATTCTACAATTCCCCAAGATGCATTGTTATTCTGCATTGCAGCTTCATTTTCATGAAAATTGACATTTTATTCTTATGCAGATTGGCTGCTTTGGGCTTTAAGGCTGTTCCTCCTGCTGGGGTTTGTCACGCTTTGCAGTTATCTAGAGCAGAGAGCAAAGTGGCAGATGTCAATCACGCAATTGGGAGCTGAGATGAGCTAAAGTTATCCAGACCAGAGAGTGAAGCCCCAGCAGGAAAAGAAACTCCCCTAAAGCCCTTTTCAGCTAATTTGCATTAGTTTGATACCAATTTTCATTCTTAAAAGGGAGTCTCTCACACCCCCTAAGCTACCACTGCATTACAGAGCACATTACAGTGATAAACGACATACCTCTGTCATGCATGTCACTTTTGTAGATTTTGAGAAACACATCTCTGAGGTTGTTGGTGCACTGGGGATGGGCCTTCAGCCCTGGGAGCACTGCTTTTGCTGCTCAAGTAGAATAGGTGTTGCCATAGCAGTGAAAGGACCACCTCTCACTGCATGGGGTGGTACACGCAGGCAATAGTGGCAGTATAAGTGGCAAGAGCAGTTAAGCAGCTGAAGATCTGTCCCCAGTGCAGCAACTGCTTTATTTCCAGAAGACTTCAATGTTGATTTTCTCCAAATCTATAATATTAACTTTCATAACAAAGGTATGTTGCTTATCACGCTAATGTGCTCTGTAACATGGAGGTGACAGCTGAATATGCTTGTCTGGGGTAGTAGTCTCCCTTTAATCCCTTCCTGCGCCATGATGTAATAGTATATCATGGAGCAGGCTAACTTCCCTCACCATGACATACTATTACGTCATGGTAATGGCCCCCACTCAGAAGCTAAGTGGGTCGCAGCTGTAAGAAACAGCTGAAACTCTCCTGTAACATCTACAGTTGGAGCTAAGCTCCAATCACAGGTGTTAACCACTTAGTTGCCACGGTCAATCATGGCCTTGCAAAATTTCTCATATGTAACTCAAAATACACCACAGATTTACAGTTTACAAGGGAAAATACATCAGAAGTGACCAACCAAACCCCTGCCCCTACCCCCCCCCCCCCACAAAATCATAGAAGCTACCAGGAAAGTAGGGAACTTGGTATACCCAATATACTCCCCACACCGCTTACATATTAACTCTTCCACATCTGCTGTGCATTCACATCTGGGAAAAATAATGCTCATTACACCCCTTGATAAATTCTGTAAAGGGGTGCAGTTTGCAAAATGGGATCTCTCCCTAGAGGATTCCACTTTGCTGGCACCATAGGAGCCATTCTAAATCTGTGTTCCTTCACATCAGACCTCTGCCTGGTAACAAGCTGTGCACCTGTGTTTATCACATGACCATGGACTGTATTATATTATACAGTCAATCATATTTGTCTCTCAGTATTGGTATGAAAGTGGCCAACCCCTTTATGTGTTTCTTGAGGGGTATAGTTTTAAAAAAATGGGGTAACTTCTTGGGGAAAAAATTACACCCACATGTACAGATGTAGCAAAGTTTAATGTGACACTTAATGCATTAAGTAACAAGTTGCTAATCTATATATATATATATTTTTTTTTTTTTAATTGGCTTTTCTTGTGGGAAAATCCATGTCTCTAACACAAAGTGGACAAAACATATTGGGCACAAAATGATCAGTATACCTTGAGAGGTGTAGTTTCCAAAATGGGTTCATATTTTCAATTTTACCTCCGAGCCTCTGCAATTGCTTGTCAGTGCAGTGTAAATAACCAAAATTAGGCCTCCAATGTGCATGGTGCTCTTTCATTTCTGAGTCCAGTCATATTTTCAGATAAAAGATTTGGACTGCATGTAGGGTGTTTCCAAAATGAGGAAACTGAGAATAAAAACTGGAGAGCTGACATTTCGCAGGGCCATAAGCTGGGCATAACATACTAGACACTAAAATAGTATAGATCTGGGAAAATTAAAATTTTCATTTTGAATTTTATTTTGGACAGTATGTCTGGGGTCAAAATGATCACCATGCCCCTTGATACATTTTTTGAGGGATGCCCTTTCCAAAATGAGGTCACATCTTGGTACTCTCCCTTAGGAGCTCTAAGAAGGTGTCATAGCACCTGAAAATAATTCAGCCCTCCAAAAGTTTAATGGCACTCCTCGCCTCCTGTGCTGTGACTGTGCTTCCAAACATCAGTTTTCATCCACATATGTTCTATTTCCGTAATTGGAGAAATTGTGTATTGAGGGGTGCTATTTCTCCTTTTAAACCACTTGTGAAAATGTCAAATTTTGGGCTAAAATGATGTTTTAATGCTCACTATAGCTTTCTGTTGTAAGTCCTGCCATGTACCCATACAGAAGTTTACAACCACATTGCATATATTCCTGGAAAATCCTTAAAGGTTAACAAATTTCTCAAGTGATATTATTTGAGGGGTGCAGTTTTGAAAATGGGGTGATTTCTGGCGGGTTTCTTATATATAGACCTTTAAAATCCCTTTCAGCACTGATATAGCTGCTATATTTCCCTAATGTCCAAAGTAACTTCAAGGTCAATTAAAAGATGATACCCACATAAAGCAGAGATATGGTAAATAATATATATTAACTAATTTGGGTGGTTTGACCATCTGTCAAGCAGAGCATTTCATGTTTTGAAAATTATGAATTTTTCCAAATTTTCACCAAATTTCCTATTTTTATCAATAATTGTCCAAACTGTTGACCAAGTATCGAAGCTTACTAGTACCAACATGAAGTACAATGTGTCACAAAAAATCCATCTCAAAATTGTTTTGGTAAGTTAAAGCATCCCATAGTTATCCCATGGGGCTGTGTCCTTAAAGGTTGAAAGGGGTTCTCCAACTAATTTTTATTGAAAATCTGTTCTTCGGATAGCTCAATGGGATCCAACATCCAGGACCCCTGCTTATCAGCTATTTAAAGGGGCCTCAGCCCTCATACGTAACTAACTTCTTTACTGTTTACATCACACTCTGTTTCTATGGGACTTGGATGTAATTACATTTCAATAACGCAATTTATGTGCATTATTAGGTTAGGTTCACACTAGCACTCAATCTCTGGTCGGGTATTCCGTTCCCCATTCTGCTTTAAAAATGCGGAAAGAAAAGTCCTGCAAACAGGACTTCTCTCTCCGCATTTTTCCGCCCTTATCGGATGTAAACTCGGCGGACCCCATTATAATCTAGGGGGTCCGTGGGTTTCTGAGGGTAACCAAATTTTTAAGCGGATTAGGTTTCTATTCGGGGGTGGTCCCCAAGCAGACCCCCTGAACGGAAACCTGAACACAGGTGTGAGTTTAGCCTAACTTAGTATGCTTTTTTTTATTTTGGGGAATACATGGGAGATATATGTACTATCAATTTTCTATTAATTTTCTTGCTATCTAGGGGCAGTTCTGTAATTTGTAGGTGTCCAAAAATGTTACCTATCCAGCTCCTTGTAGGCCTTTATAAAGGCTATTCTAATCCTACCTTTCTTTTCGGTTTTTGCATAGCTGTTTCTTGTTTTTCGATTATGCAAATGATGCTCAGGGAGTGTTTCCCCCTGTGCCCCGAGCACAGGCTCGTCATCCCCGCAAGGCCGCCTCCTGTATCTTCAGACGTTCTCTTCACTGCGTCAGCAGCCAACGCTCTCTTGTTAGGGATCGAAATCCCGCTTATGTGCTGTCGGCTCTGCGTCTTCAGGTTCGGCCAGACCCGACATAGCATGCCAAAAAGAGCAATGCTCCTTCCTGTCTATGCCTTGATGTGTGCCCAAACATCAGTTTGCATTTATGTATGCAACTTATTATTGTACCCAGGTAAACTTTCAAAAGTTTTAGGAATGCATGTTTCTGTTGACACAAAGTGGGCACAACATATTGGGCAGTGAAATTGCATATACTTTAAAAAGTTAAATTTTCACTTTGCACATTCCTTTTTGGGAAGCACACTGGGGCTCAAAATTATAATACCCCTTATATTTCTTAATGGGTGTAGTTTCTAAAATGGGGTGACTTGGTGGTGTATATGAGTGACATCACCAAGTTCTTTCCAGCCACTGCTGAGGTCATGTGCAGGACTTACGGTGGGAAAGACACAGCAGCAGACAATGTAGTGCTGGGGACTGTTGAGTGTAATTTTTTTTTTCTTTTTGAATATTTCACCATCCCCAACCTCCTCTTTGATTTGTTCTTCAAGGGGGTTATCCGGGGAATATTAAAGCTTACCAGTAAACTTTATTATTTCCTGGAAAACCCCTTTACTGCTGCCCCAATGCCCCCTTATATTCATACTGCCCCCACTGACCTTCTTTATAATAGATTTGATCACACACCAGCTCCTCCCACCCCAGCATGTCATTCAAACCCCCTCTCCCACACTGGCCTCACCTTCTGCTGTTAGTTCTCACCAGACCAGTAAATCTAGCAATCAGTCATCATCTGGCTACAGTCTGATCTTCACACGTGCCCAGGTGAGAGCAACTGAGAAAGATCAAGGCGGGAAAGGCCTCAGGGCCAGATGGCATCAGTGCCAGGCTACCTAGCACTAGAAGTCCCAGAGAGGGGTCATTTAACATTTCTACCTTTGGAACCCAGAGACGGGTCGAATGACCTGAAGGATTTAAGCAAACAACCTATAATCACCGCTTTTGTTTTGTAATTAAGGCCATTACTGTCACACCACAGGATTTACAATAGGCTGCTGTGGGGGGGCTGCGTGTGTGTGTGTGTGTGTGTGTGTGTGTGTGTGTGTGTGTGTGTGTGTGTGTGTGTGTGTGTGTGTGTGTGAGTGGCATGTCCTTCTTGTGTGACTCACTCAGTAACTGCGATTTTTTTTTTTTTTTTTTTTTTTTTCTGCACCCATTGACTTGAATCTAAATATACAAAAATGTAAATATACAAAAGAACAACTGTTATTTGTTTCCATGCTTTTTATTTTTGTTGTGAAAATAATAAAAAAAATACAAGGAATAAAACAATTCCACACATATTTACAATAGGCTGCTGTGGGGGGCTGCGTGTGTGTGTGTGTGTGTGTGTGTGTGTGTGTGTGTGTGTGTGAGTGGCATGTCCTTGTGTGACTCACTCAGTAACTGCAATTCTTTTGCGATTTTTTTTTTTTTTTTTTTTTTTTTTTTTCTGCACCCATTGACTTGAATCTAAATATACAAAAATGTAAATATACAAAAGAACAACTGTTATTTGTTTCCATGCTTTTTATTTTTGTTATGAAAATAATAAAAAAAATACAAGGAATAAAACAATTCCACACATATTTACAATAGGCTGCTGTGGGGGGGCTGCGTGTGTGTGTGTGAGTGGCATGTCCTTCTTGTGTGACTAGCATTTCAGCACTTACTCAGCAGTCTGTCTGCACTGTCGGAACATACCTGGCACTGCCTGGGTATGTCCCTGGTACATTTGCCACACGTGTATTTGTAGCAGTCAACACATCTCTCAGTTGCACAAATGTTCGTGCATCGATGGTTGACCTGACACTTCGCCCTTTTGCCAGGGCTGGGTGTGGAAGGTTGTTGCCGAAGGAGTTTCTCCTTGCATGCCTTCTTTTCAGTCACATGAGAGCCACCTAACTCTTTTGCAAGCTCAACCAGGAAGTCCACCTGTCTCTCCTGCACCCCAGTGCATGCCTGATAAAGAACATGAGCATTCAGTGCTGCCATGTCAATCATGTTGTAGAACACGGCGAATGGCCATCTCCGTGTTCCTGCACGCACGCTGTACTCCCGCACCATTTGGTCCATTACATCCACACCGCACTTTGTGTGGTTGTATTGTGTGACCGTGTTTGGCTTCCTTTTGTTGGTATCCTCAGTCTCAACCACGCTGTGCATGCTGCTGAGAATGTAGACGGCCTTCTTTCGTTTGGGTGCATACACTGTCAGTGTGGCACCAGTGGTTGAAAACACCTGAGTGGTGAATTCAGTGCGGTCCATCTGTCTAGCGGATTGAGGAATTTCCCGGCGACTCTTGTTGACTGTGCCGAGGATAGTGGTTTTCCGGCTAAGCAGTCGTTGTGCAAGTGACAATGATGTAAAGAAATTGTCCGTGGTTACAGTTCTGCCCTTGTCCATGAATGGTTCCATCAGCCTCATCACTACAGTTTCAGACAGTCTCTCCCCGCTGGGACGACTGGGGTCCTTGCCAAGATATGGGAGGACATTACAGATGTACTTTGATTTCAAGTCGCAAGCCACCCAAAACTTGATGCCAAACTTGTCTGGTTTTGTTGCAATGTATTGCAGAAAACAGCAGCGAGTCTTTGACGGGAAAAGCTGTTCATCAATAGTGATGTGTCGACCAGGGTTGTAGGATGCGATGCAGTTGGTGACAAACGATCTCCACACATCGGAGATTGCAGCAAACTTATCGGTCTCCACTCGCTCACTGCGTGTGAACATGTCATCAAAGCGTAGGTGTTGCATGATGTCTTGGAAGCGGTTTCGGGTCATAGTTGCAATGATCCTTGGGTTTGCTAGGTTTGCTGACCAGCATGTCAAGAGTGATAAAACAGAGGAAGCTCTGAAGGCGACTCCGGACACTTCGTCTGGCCTTAGCACTTGGCTCTCCATCTGTAGGGTACGGTTCTATTGGGGTGAAATGGAGACGTTTCCCCACTTCTACTTCATGCCACACTGTGCCATCTTTTGCGGTCTCTGTCGGCTCACTCGCCAACCGAGCTCTCTTTTTTGGTAGAGGAGGAGTCTCCTCATCTGCAAGATAAATAATTTCAAATTAACATTTTGTTTTGGTTCTAAATAAAAAAGATAGTCAGGAAATAAAAATCGGTAATTTGAAAAAATCTAACCTGAAGACAGCTCAGAGTCCGAATCCAGTTGAAGGACTATGTCTTCTCCATCTGAGTCAGAAGGGTTGGTGTAGCTCAGGATCAGTTCCAATGCCTGTTGAATGGTGTGCCTTCTCTGCATTTTGTTTCTTGTGAACAAAATAGGTGAAGCAGTCCCTTCACATACCCCACAGCACAAAAGGCTGCATGCAAATTTGCTAAGGTGTTAGCAACCTTATGCATATTCCCAGCACAACAATGCAGCTGGGGGATGGGCAGACACACTCAAGAGCATCTTACATTCTTTTGTTTACACTCTCTTACAAGACCTGAGGTTGATCAACACAATTGCCCCCTGCAGATTCCTCAGACAATGGCCACATTTACAAATGAAAGGATGCTAATTGGAGCCATCAGAGTTGTCTGTTTGGACTAAGGGTCATTTGACCCTCTTTCAGGACTTCAAGGGGGAGCTCGAAATTTCTGGGACTTCTAGTGTTAAGATGGGCGGGGACCAGCTGAGTGGTGTTATTACATATATGCTCAATATGAGCCTGTAGCTGGGAATGGAACTACAACTGTGGAAATCATCTTGTGTGGTACCAGTTCCAAAGACACCTCATCTGATGGACCTTAACGGCTACAGACCTGTAGCATTGACATCCCACTTGATGAAGGTCTTAGAGAGATTGGTTCTCACACATCTCTGTCCTCTAGTGAGCTCGACTATGGACCCTCTCCAGTTTGCTTATCGGCCAGACATATACAGAGCTCTTTCTCACCTGGAGAAACCAGGCAACACTGTGAGAATAATGTTCTATGATTTCTCCAGTGCTTTTAACACCATACAGCCAGGACTACTGAGAGACAAGCTGGGCCTTGTTGGAGTGGACCACCACCTCTTCAACTGGATCCTAGACTACCTCACAAACCGACCTCAGTATGTGAGAGCCTGGGACTGTGTTTCAGACAACGTGATCTGTAATACGGGGGCACTTCAAGGTACAAGTTCTTGCCCCTTTCCTCTTTACACTGTACACTGCAGATTTTTGGTGCAACTCATCTAGCTGCTACTTACAGAAGTATTCTGATGACTCTTCAATAGTAGGCCTCATCACAGACGAAGATGACAGGGAGTACAGAGAATTGAACCGGGATTTTGTGGATTGGTGCCATCAGAACCACCTTAGGATTAATGCTGGGAAGACCAAGGAGATGGTGGTGGACTTTCGCAAGGGCAAATACCCTCCAAAACCTGCGATAGTCAAAACCTGTAAGTACCTAGGTGCACTCCTCAATAATAAGCTGGATTGTGCAGATCACTTGGATGCACTGTACAGGAAGGGCCACAGCAGGGTCTACCTGCTTATGAGGCTGAGAGCCTTTGGAGTCCGGGGGGCACTTCTTAGGGCCTTTTTCAATTCAGTAGTGTCATCAGCCATCTTCTTCAGAGTGGCCTGTTGGGGGGGGTAGCATATCAACTAGGGATAGGAATAGACTCGACAAGCTGATTAGAAGGACCAACTCTGTCCTGGGGAACCTCCTGGACCCAGTGCAGGTGGTGGGTGACAGAAGGATGCTGTCTGTCGTGAGCTCCATGCGGGAGAATAACTCCCATCCAATGCATGAGACCGTGATAGCACTGGGCAGCACTGTCAGTGACCGACTGCTCCACCCTAAGTGTGAAAAGGAGCACTATCAGAAGTCTTTCCTTCCCGCTTCTGTTAGGCTGTACATCCAACACCAACCTAAGCGGAGATCACTCCATACAGAGAACTGAAAGATCTTTAAGTTGTGGTATCCCTTCTACTACTTTTTTACCTGTACCTTTTTATCTGTACATACTGTCACTGTAATGCCTCTATCTTGGAGCTTTTTGTATATAGTGTATTTGTATTGTATTATCTATGCTGCTGTAACACACTGAATTTACCCATGGTGGGATTATTAAAGGATTATCTCTCTCTCTTTTATTAAGGCTGCCTAATACCCAAATGTCCTTTCTTAAATATATTTATTTAAATCCCTCAGGTGTGTAAAATTAAATAAATAAACGATACTCACCTACCTCCGATCCCCCACTGCCGCAGCCATTGCTCACTGGAGAGCACCAGGACCTCTGTGTTCTGGCGCAGGACATTGACGTAATTGCGCCAATGTCTGCGGCAGGACGCAGACATCTTAGGGCAGCTTGTTGGCCACAGGCCTGTAGTGGCTTGTGGCTTACAAGCTACTTACTAGTAGAGAACAAAGCGAGAGGCTTCCTCCTCTACTATGCACTTCAACTGCATCAGTATCATGTAGACGCCAACCCCTCTGCCCCCCCTTCCTGGTAGCTACGCCTCTGTACATGGGTATTTCCATGCTCACGAGAAATTGCAGAACTAATTGTGTGATGCATTGTCTCCTTTAACCCCTTCTGAAACATATTATTTTAAAGTGTTAACAGCTGTGATCGGCGTCGGCACCAATCGCAGCTGTTAGCAGCAGGTCCTAGCTGTATTATACAGCCGGCATCCGCCGGGTATGGAGAGAGCTCAGCTCTCTCCATACACTCCTTCGCGCATAATGACGTAAATTAACGTGATTATGTGCGAAAGGGTATAAAAGATGCCAATATAAAGCAGATATATGGTAGATAATATCTATCAATGTATTTGGGTGGTATGATTAGCTGAATGAAAAGCAGAGCATTTCACATTTTGAAAATTGTGAATTTTTCCAATTTTCTATCAAATTTCCTATATTTTTTTTACATAAATGAATGCAAAAAATATTGCTCAGTATTTACCACTAACATGAAGTACAATGTGTCAGGAAAAAACAATCTCAAAATCACTTGGAGAAATTAAAGTCTCAAAGTTATTGCCATATAAAGTGACATATGTCAGTTTTGAAATATTTTAGCTTTGTGTTTATATAGAGATTAAACAACCTGTCCGAGCCTCTATCAGCAAACTACAATTAGCTGAACTGATAAGAGCAGGAAATAACAGCTCTAAGAGCAAGCATGATCTGTAGAACTCGGCCTCCCTCCCCGCCACAGTCAGAGCAATAAAACTAGTATAGTACTGATGAAGAAACAGGAAATTCTTAGTATTTGCTGCATCCAGCAGATTTTGTAAAGCAAACAAACTTCAAATTCTTTTCTTCGTATTATTGTGGAATATTTCCATTAGTAAATCTGCCCAAAGTGTCTGTTAATCTGGAATACATTAAAATTGCATGCAAAGCATACATCATGTTTAAGAGACTTTTTCCTTACTAATATAATGGGAATGTCCTAGACATCACAGTAAGAGATCTTGTTTAAGTGCCATATAGTTCTCACTGCAGGATTGAAATGCAAAATTGAAATCGATAACCTTATTTTCGGAACCCTGGGTGTTGAAAATTCAATTGTGTCATTAATCAAATGGGCCAAAACAAAGCTGGTTGGCATAAAAGTCACATTCGACATGCCAGCTTTTGAAGAAAAGAATTTCATAAAGCCTTTATTGTCAACAGATTTTGCTGAATGTCCATCCAGGGAATAAAATCAGTAATGTAATTTAAAATGTGCTCCAAACTGAGGAAGGAAAACATTTGGGAAACACTGTTCTACAGCTGATAAATGACTGACTTTATTTTAGATTTCGTGTAATGAATTATACACGGCTTTTCTGTAGTGATGTGCATCAAAATGTCTAACTTTGTATCCTTGATGAAGGTTAAACTGATAGGAAGCTGACGTTCACCTTTCCCCACATAGACATTTACAGGGAGAGGCCCACATGGCGATATCAAGCAGGGACAGCTTTCTTAGGGACATAATGGTATTCTCCATCGTGACTGTGTGCTGCCATCAGTTGTCGAAATGCAATACAATGCAGTGGCTGACAGAGACTGTACCGCCAGTAACTTGGCCAGGTGTGAGTTAAAATTGCAGACCAGCTGGATGACTGGGTACAGATTGCTGTTTATTGGACACATACTCCATTATGGATGATGACTGATGTTGGCATTATGGAGGAGAAGCAGATGGAGATGATAATGATGATGACCATGTGTTAGGTGTGGACGTGGCCTGTAAACAAAGATGATCATGGGGAAAAGGGATAGAGCAGGGTTGCTCACTTGGGGCGAATGCCAATTCCATTGTGCCAAATGAGATGGGGACGACATTTCATGTGATTAAGAAGAGAGCTAGTTCTTACACAATTTGTCATTTGGTAATGAACAAAAAGATCCCATATGGTCCATGACCGCACGTAGCTGCTGCTGTAAAAACCAGCAGCAGTGGAAAAGTGAGTGTCAGTGCCACCACCTGAGCTTGACTTAGATATACCCCTAGCAAGTTTTTTGGATGTTTTGAGGCTTCATATCAGTGGAATTATTACTATTGCTCTGTCACACTGTTTATTGGGTGAGCAAATAAAAAAAAATTTTTTTTTTTTGGATTAGTGCAGGCAAAATCAGCTTTTTTTTCTGTTAGAACAGCAGTTTGTATATATTTAATGAAAATGAAACTCTTGCCCAAAAAAAACCCTTAAGAAAAGATTTTTCACTAACAGGACTGACTGCCAGTAAAACTATATTTAAACATTCTGTAGACAACTGGAAATGCTCTATTGCACAACAAACTTAGACAAAATTAGATCATTGGCAATGAAAGGGTTAACTGTCCTTTGTCTGTTTGTATTACTGTTTCAGTCATGCTCACACAGCACAGATATTCTCCCTCACACCTTTTATCTCACAGAAAATAAATGGTTTCAAACGATAAAACTTCACTTTTAATATTTTAAAATAAAAATTGCACAAAGGACGTCCACTAATCTACTAAAAGACAGATCAATATGGTCTGTGCCTGCCTATTCAAAGTTTATTCAGGATTTAAATGTTAGACAGTATTCACACTCTCCAACTTTCCACTGGACCTAGGGTGTAATTAGATACTTTCACCACCCTTAGACTAAGGTTATAGTATCACGGCTGCATCATGCAACAGGTCAGTATTTTGTCAGTTGCTCTTAGTGCTAGGAAAACCCAAACACCTGGTCCCCACACACATAATTTGTAAAGCCTCACTGACTAGACTCCTGCACAGCCATGATATACCTCCACAACCCTAGTCTGTAGTATGTACATATGCCAGTAATCTAGGTACAGGTCACAGTAACTTCATTTCCTGTCATTAAAATGTTATGAACATAAGGGAAACTATGATATTCTGACCCTTATACTCAATAAACTCTTATATTGCAGCCATTACTGATATCCCCTATGTTGACTCCAGGGATATACAGCTACCATTTCCATTAGTGACTCAAGTTCCACCAACTAATCTCCAGGCTAATCAGACTGCCCCAGTCTCCTGTCAGTCCTTCATGCCCCCAAGTGGTATGGCTTGTGGTCAACTAACTCAAAAATAGAAAATAAACTTGCTCTACGCGTTTCCCCTGTGTTATCTATATCAGGTTCATCAGGAGCCAATGCTAATAAACTAATCAGTTGGTCTAAGCTGCTATAAATATTTATCAAAAATGCAGTTACAACTGCAGTTCCAGGAGCACTGATGGTGTGCTCCAGTGTATAGAGTAGCCGACGCCACACTGAGCCTTGCCTGCTTTATAAAGGTCAGCCCATTCATTCGGAGCCACCCCCTTTCCTAATGCTGTCTGCAGTGAGCCAATAGAAATCACTAGCTCACTCCACCAATCACGCCTCCTAGGGGGTGTGTCCACCTCAGTCCTCTACTGTGTTCATGTGACTGCCGATCATGTGACCACTGAATGTAAACAATTACAGTGATCCAACGCTAGACGGTGAATCTACTGATTCACATTTGATTTTCACCTCATCTACACAGGCTGCTGATCATCTGGCTGCTGCGTCTCAGCCATTCCGATGATCAAGGGCCAACTGGTAATTTTGTATACTTAACCTCCATTCCTCCATATACCAGGTCATAAACCCAGAAGGGAGATATCCAAAACAGAGTTAAATCCGGATCCATAGTATCCTATCACAACTGTACTCTAAAGGAGTCGGAGGTTAGGTTTAACCCCAGACCGTGACAGCGGATGGATCATAAATCTACCTATCATAGTTCACATACAGTGGGCTCTCCCTTATTGTTCCCCAAACTATAGATAACCTAACCATCCCACTCAGATCCATTTGCATACCTCCTAATGGTCAATCCCTACAACTCTAACTCTTTTCTATTTCTCAACCCTCTGATTGCGTACCAAAACTACCGTACATCATAGCTACGACCCATCAAACACCACAACATTATATTGTAAATCGTACCTCACCACCTAGATTCAGGCAATGCAAAAGATAACGGAAGAGAGACCCCTAAACGTCTACCCATCTAAATACGGGGCGATAAATGACACGATACACCTCCCATATTTCTCACCCCTATTTATCTTTCTTCAATAAATGGCGCAAAGGATATCAAATCATTGAGGCCTCTAGGTTTGACACAGTTAAACCTAAATATCCATTCCGCTTCCTTCCTCAAAATTGCCCTATCCCAATCTCCTCCTCGTGGTGATTTGCGTACTAACTCAGTGCCCTGAAATCTCAATGTAGATGGGTCACCTCCATGTTTGCTCCAGAAATGTAAACTCAGGGGACGTTCTTCTCTCCTGTTGATATATCCAACATGATCTAATATCCTACGACGTAATTCCCTTTTCGTTTTACCCACGTAGTTCACTGGGCATGAACAGGATGCGACATATACCACACCCACAGAGCGGCAATTAATGAAATCTATCGTATAATATTTTTTACCCGTAGCTGCCACCGTAACTTCACGTCCCTTCAAAATGAATTCACAGGCCCTACAACCACCACACCTAAATGTGCCTGCCGGTCTTTCACTCCCCAACCAGGTACCCCCAGACTCCTCTGATTCCAGATGACTATGAACTAGTCTGTCTCTGAGGTTACGGCCTCTTCTGTAGGTGATTGATGGATATTCAGATACCCTATCCCTTAAATCAGGGTCCTGTCGCAGGATATCCCAATATGACCTCAATATGTCAACCACCATTCTGGAACCTTGATCAAATGTCCCGATTAATCTAATGATATTTTGGGGAGGCGGTTCATCTTTTGGTATAAGTAATCTTTGTCTGTCACATTCTGTCGCAAAACGTCTAGCATCCTGGAGCACATTTATCGGGTACCCTCTACTCCTAAATCTTTGTTCTAATAACTGAGATTGAGCATTAAATTCCTGGACCGAAGAACAGTTTCTGCGTACACGTAAAAACTGTCCCTTGGGGATCCCACTACGAAGTGGTCTCGGATGGGAGCTTTCCCACCTCAAGAGATTGTTTGTTGCTGTCTCCTTACGATACAAAGTGGTGGATATATTCCCATCACTCCCAATTGATATACTAAGGTCCAGGAAATTAATATTGTTTTGACTGATGGTCGCTGTGAATTTCAAGTTCAAATCATTAATGTTCAATTTCCTCACAAACTCCCAGAAACATTCCACTGAGCCAGTCCATATTAACAATATGTCATCAATATATCTGAGCCATAGGAGGATGTGTCTAGTCCATTCCTCCCATGCCTCAGAAAAGACGTGACGCTCCTTCCACCACCCCAAGAACAAGTTGGCATATGTCGGGGATGCAGGGCTGCCCATGGCAGAACCCTGCAACTGGTGGAAGAAGCGTCTATTGAACGTAAATACATTCCGAGTCAGGATAAATCTCATCAGTTCCATGACCAACTGATTATGGGAATCCATGTGTAGGCCCCTCATATGTAGGAAATACTCCACAGCCCCACACCACAAATCATGGGGTATGGAGCTGTATAACGCCTCCACGTCCAGGCTTGCCAATGATGAATTAGCTGTAACCTGTACTCCCTCAAGGTGCCTCAAAACATCCATCGTGTCCCGGACATACGACGGCAGGGCCAGCACAAATGGACGCAAGATCTTATCCATGTAAGCGCTGGCCCCTTCAGTTATGCCGCCGATGCCCGAGACAATAAATTTCCACGTATGGCTACCTTCTACTGTCTCCCCAAGGTGCACAAGGGGTATCCCCCCCTTAAGGGGTGTCCAATTGTCTCGGGCATCGGCGGCATAACTGAAGGGGCCAGCGCTTACGTGGATAAGATCTTGCGTCCATTTGTGCTGGCCCTGCCGTCGTATGTCCGGGACACGATGGACGTTTTGAGGCACCTTGAGGGAGTACAGGTTACAGCTAATTCATCATTGGCAAGCCTGGACGTGGAGGCGTTATACAGCTCCATACCCCATGATTTGTGGTGTGGGGCTGTGGAGTATTTCCTACATATGAGGGGCCTACACATGGATTCCCATAATCAGTTGGTCATGGAACTGATGAGATTTATCCTGACTCGGAATGTATTTACGTTCAATAGACGCTTCTTCCACCAGTTGCAGGGTTCTGCCATGGGCAGCCCTGCATCCCCAACATATGCCAACTTGTTCTTGGGGTGGTGGAAGGAGCGTCACGTCTTTTCTGAGGCATGGGAGGAATGGACTAGACACATCCTCCTATGGCTCAGATATATTGATGACATATTGTTAATATGGACTGGCTCAGTGGAATGTTTCTGGGAGTTTGTGAGGAAATTGAACATTAATGATTTGAACTTGAAATTCACAGCGACCATCAGTCAAAACAATATTAATTTCCTGGACCTTAGTATATCAATTGGGAGTGATGGGAATATATCCACCACTTTGTATCGTAAGGAGACAGCAACAAACAATCTCTTGAGGTGGGAAAGCTCCCATCCGAGACCACTTCGTAGTGGGATCCCCAAGGGACAGTTTTTACGTGTACGCAGAAACTGTTCTTCGGTCCAGGAATTTAATGCTCAATCTCAGTTATTAGAACAAAGATTTAGGAGTAGAGGGTACCCGATAAATGTGCTCCAGGATGCTAGACGTTTTGCGACAGAATGTGACAGACAAAGATTACTTATACCAAAAGATGAACCGCCTCCCCAAAATATCATTAGATTAATCGGGACATTTGATCAAGGTTCCAGAATGGTGGTTGACATATTGAGGTCATATTGGGATATCCTGCGACAGGACCCTGATTTAAGGGATAGGGTATCTGAATATCCATCAATCACCTACAGAAGAGGCCGTAACCTCAGAGACAGACTAGTTCATAGTCATCTGGAATCAGAGGAGTCTGGGGGTACCTGGTTGGGGAGTGAAAGACCGGCAGGCACATTTAGGTGTGGTGGTTGTAGGGCCTGTGAATTTATTTTGAAGGGACGTGAAGTTACGGTGGCAGCTACGGGTAAAAAATATTATACGAGAGATTTCATTAATTGCCGCTCTGTGGGTGTGGTATATGTCGCATCCTGTCCATGCCCAGTGAACTACGTGGGTAAAACGAAAAGGGAATTACGTCGTAGGATATTAGATCATGTTGGATATATCAACAGGAGAGAAGAACGTCCCCTGAGTTTACATTTCTGGAGCAAACATGGAGGTGACCCATCTACATTGAGATTTCAGGGCATTGAGTTAGTACGCAAATCACCACGAGGAGGAGATTGGGATAGGGCAATTTTGAGGAAGGAAGCGGAATGGATATTTAGGTTTAACTGTGTCAAACCTAGAGGCCTCAATGATTTGATATCCTTTGCGCCATTTATTGAAGAAAGATAAATAGGGGTGAGAAATATGGGAGGTGTATCGTGTCATTTATCGCCCCGTATTTAGATGGGTAGACGTTTAGGGGTCTCTCTTCCGTTATCTTTTGCATTGCCTGAATCTAGGTGGTGAGGTACGATTTACAATATAATGTTGTGGTGTTTGATGGGTCGTAGCTATGATGTACGGTAGTTTTGGTACGCAATCAGAGGGTTGAGAAATAGAAAAGAGTTAGAGTTGTAGGGATTGACCATTAGGAGGTATGCAAATGGATCTGAGTGGGATGGTTAGGTTATCTATAGTTTGGGGAACAATAAGGGAGAGCCCACTGTATGTGAACTATGATAGGTAGATTTATGATCCATCCGCTGTCACGGTCTGGGGTTAAACCTAACCTCCGACTCCTTTAGAGTACGGTTGTGATAGGATACTATGGATCCGGATTTAACTCTGTTTTGGATATCTCCCCTCTGGGTTTATGACCTGGTATATGGAGGAATGGAGGTTAAGTATACAAAATTACCCGTTGGCCCTTGATCATCGGAATGGCTGAGACGCAGCAGCCAGATGATCAGCAGCCTGTGTAGATGAGGTGAAAATCAAATGTGAATCAGTAGATTCACCGTCTAGCGTTGGATCACTGTAATTGTTTACATTCAGTGGTCACATGATCGGCAGTCACATGAACACAGTAGAGGACTGAGGTGGACACACCCCCTAGGAGGCATGATTGGTGGAGTGAGCTAGTGATTTCTATTGGCTCACTGCAGACAGCATTAGGAAAGGGGGTGGCACCGAATGAATGGGCTGACCTTTATAAAGCAGGCAAGGCTCAGTGTGGCGTCGGCTACTCTATACACTGTAGCACACCATCAGTGCTCCAGGAACTGCAGTTGTAACTGCATTTTTGATAAATATTTATAGCAGCTTAGACCAACTGATTAGTTTATTAGCATTGGCTCCTGATGAACCTGATATAGATAACACAGGGGAAACGCGTAGAGCAAGTTTATTTTCTATTTTTAAGTTAGTTGACCACAAGCCATACCACTTGGGGGCATGAAGGACTGACAGGAGACTGGGGCAGTCTGATTAGCCTGGAGATTAGTTGGTGGAACTTGAGTCACTAATGGAAATGGTAGCTGTATATCCCTGGAGTCAACATAGGGGATATCAGTAATGGCTGCAATATAAGGGTTTATTGAGTATAAGGGTCAGAATATCATAGTTTCCCTTATGTTCATAACATTTTAATGACAGGAAATGAAATTACTGTGACCTGTACCTAGATTACTGGCATATGTACATACTACAGACTAGGGTTGTGGAGGTATATCATGGCTGTGCAGGAGTCTAGTCAGTGAGGCTTTACAAATTATGTGTGTGGGGACCAGGTGTTTGGGTTTTCCTAGCACTAAGAGCAACTGACAAAATACTGACCTGTTGCATGATGCAGCCGTGATACTATAACCTTAGTCTAAGGGTGGTGGAAGTATCTTATTACACCCTAGGTCCAGTGGAAAGTTGGAGAGTGTGAATACTGTCTAACATTTAAATCCTGAATAAACTTTGAATAGGCAGGCACAGACCATATTGATCTGTCTTTTAGTAGATTAGTGGACGTCCTTTGTGCAATTTTTGTTTTAAAATATTAAAAGTGAAGTTTTATCGTTTGAAACCATTTATTTTCTGTGAGATATGAAGTAATAGGGAATGGTGTAGAACCCTCTGTGATATTCCCTCACACCTTTGTATGATTTCTATTACCATTCTGCCTGTAATTGATTAAATCTGACTAAACTCTCATAATCCTAAGATTCTCTAGCTATACTGCCATTTGCAAGCTTTGTACCACTCAGTGCTCTCTGTATCATGCAGTGAGATGATTAACATATATATCCCTACATCCACCATCACTGTATTGCCTTGTGGTCAAGCCCACAGCACCTTATATAGTGTATATGACATCAGCACTCTAAGGTGTACACCTACCACTGACTATTGGCTGAGTGGATGTCAACTGATATCTGGTGTCACCAGAATGTCACAGTGACTCACAAGACATGTTCTGAATTATTCTTGTGCAGTATATGTGGCGGAAGCCATTTTAGTTAATTCAAGATTGATCACCATTTATTTGATTTTGTTAAAAAACGTCATTAAAATTTGAAATATTTGAGTAAAACCTGACTTGTGACAAATCAGTTTTCCCATTTCTACTTGTGAATTGGCTTTTCCTCTTTAAGGTAAAAATCAATGGTCCAATGGCATCCATGGCCGCCAATGGTAGACAGAATAAAAGAGCCATCAGAATCTCTTCTGAATCCCATGGTTTTGAGCCATAATAGTTGTTAGGGCCCGTTCAACCAGCATAGTTTTCATGGGCCGATATAAAGTTTGAAATGCAGCCTCCTGGTCCTTAAAGAATACCTTTGTAAACCACTACTCAGATCTCTTCAGGGAAATCATTTGAGCAGTCTGAATTCTGTCCATGAGAAGCACTGCCCCTTTGGGTTACTTCTTGTTAAATCCTTATGATTGTGCTGCTGGTAGGATTCAAAGGAAGCATTGACTGCTACTGTTAATTTGTTTCTCCTTAGTGTTAAGGGCTGCAGAAACGTAAACTCCAAGGTCCAAGTTATCATCTCTTCATAGGTGATAACTTGGAAACTTGGTACAACTTCTTTAAAATCCTAGTTAATTTTTCCACTTAATAATGAACACAGTGTGGGAGGGGCTAGTGCAGTCTTTATAGTGTTGGGGGAGGCATTTACTTATAGATTTAATTCACTGAATGTTCCATCTGTCATTCTAGCTCACAGGGGCTGAAAATCCCCATTATTGTGCTGGTGTTAAACTTAAGGGAAAACAGAATTAGGGGGTTATCTGGGGGAAAATGTGAGTAAAATAATGCTTTCAATGTCCTAGAGTTAATAAATACTATTAATACTCAGTTATGTCCCTCCACTCCTGTTGCAGATCTGCCCGGGTCCCTGCTGCTCTCTTCTTCTTGGTCCTGCTTGAGACACAGTAAATACTACTTGTTAACCAATGGTCACCATTGTGGCTAGCTTTTGCCTGAGCAGGCTCTTCCTGTGAGTTGTACAGGAACAGGAAGTGTTAGAATGGGCCTGCCAGGGTAATTTGTAAGGGTGAGTATCATTTACTTAGGATATATTTTTCCTAGGACATGCAGGTTCCACTTAAAAATTCACATAAATTAGATAAAGTTCACACAATTACGGATTAAGTGTACAGTAAGCCTGTACAGTAACTGTATTTTTTTTAAAGTATCCGTCAAAAAAGACATACAGCTGAATATGATTTTGTTATTTAAATCCCTTCATGCAAAATTACATGAATATACAGTATGTGATTCAGCGTGATGGGGTGTATGGACACTTTCAACACTTTGCCTCCTATATAAAATGAAATAATAAGAGGTCAAACCATCAGAACTTCCCCAAAATGGTATCAATAAAAATGCCATCTTGTCCTGCATAAAAGACGTGATACCCAGCTCCATACACATAAATATAAAAAAGTTACAAGTGTCACAATATGGCGACACAAATTTTATACAGTATTTCTATTTTGCAAAGTTTTACATTTTTTAAAAGGTATCAAAACATTACAAATATTATATAAATTTGGTATTGCCGTGATCGTACTGACCCATAGAATACAGGTAACATGTAATTATTACCACATAGTGAATGCTGTAAAAATTAAACCCTTAAGAAATTGGCGCAAATGCGACAATTCCACCTCATTAAGATTTTTTTTCCAGCTTCCCAGTACATTGTACAGGATGTTGAATGGCGCCATTACAAAGTACAATTTTTTTTCACAAACAATAAACCATCATGTGACTCTGTGAACTGAAAAATAAAAAGATTATGGCTCTTGGAATGGGGAGAGGGAAAAACAATAATGCAAAAACAAAAATTTTCTGAGGCATGAAAGGGTTAAAGGGGAAGTAAACTGTTTTTTAATTTATCTTTCTTCAGGCAAATTAATACCTCTGTTGTCAGATTACTAGCATTGACCTCGATCATGTATGGAAACCATGTTTGTACTATGTTTTGGCCCTATGTTGGAACCAGCAGTCTACACTATCATGTGTTTCTGTATTAAAAAAAAGTCCATAAAAATAAAGCTGTTAAGAACAAACTAAACACCTTTACAGCCATGAGTAAAAATCCATGCAGCCGCAAGAAAAATATTTTCTTATTTACAACTTTCATACCACCTCTTTTTGAAGGAGACTCCATTCAATCTTCCTGCTGAGTAATCTGCTGAATAATTGATTATCTTATAGATTTCTGCTGCCTCTGCAACATTTCTTAAAGCGCACATTTCATCAGAAAAAATGCACTCCATTCTTACCCAACACAAAAGCAGGATTTTTACTTTTAAGAATCCTTTCTTCTAGCTCTCTACTAGTTCATTGTTCTTAAAATATACTAATACAAATGTTACAGACAGTGGCAAAACTTCCTTTGCTTCATCTCATTAGTTAACTTTCCAGCAGATTGGAGCTGTGATTTTCTTACAGAAAAGACAGGCAAGTCATCCTACTAAAAGACTTAATATAAGTGTGTGCTGATGTTTCAGTTTCATGCAAAACAAGAGAGAAATTGTCATTCAAGTTCTGTAAAAGTTGGTTCCAACAGTCATATATTAACCTTGTTAGCTTTCAATTTTCACACTTTTGACAAATACAGGTGCATCTCAATAAATTAGAGTATGTTTGAAACGTTCATTCATTTCAGTAATTCAGTAATTCAATTCATAATCAGCGTCTTCCATGATTGTATGTCCTACTGAACCAGACTGAGGGACCATTCAAAGGCTTAGGAAACCTTGGAAGGTGACACTGAATTTACAATACTGAACTTTTTCACAATATTCAAATTTTCTTAGATTTTGGTTACCTGTAATCCATAATCAACATTTGCAGAAATAAAACACTTGAAATAGAACACTCTGTGTGTAAAGAATCTAGAAAATATAGGAAGTCACTTTTTTAATTTAATTACTGAAATAAATAAACGTTTCAAAGATATTCTAATTTATTGAGATGCACCTGTACAAATGCAACATGAATTATAAAAGAAAAAGTATATCATCATACATTTCCTTAAAAGTTTCCCACCTGGTGACGTACTATTACATCAGCAGCAGGAACCTGTTCCCGGGAACTGATGTCATATTACGTTTTGAAGATGGCATCAGTTTAGCTGACTTGGGGCTATCAAGGAGGATGTCAGCTATAACACACAGCTGACATCCTGCTTCAATGGCTGTAAGCAGTGAAAACACCATTTGTTGATGTTTAACCTCATTCGTAGTGATACCTTAGTCTTTGCCACTGAAACAACTTATTTTTGGAAAATATGTAGTTTTACTGTGCAATGGTAGTAACACATTAAAAAACAATATAATCTTGGTATGTGTAACATCCGCATCTGTTCAGACTTCTGCGCTATCTTCCAGCCATTTGGTACAGAGCAGGAGGCGTGTCCGACTATGATTTTATGCTGAACACAGCTCTATCCTCTCACCTCTGCTCCTCAAACAGTTAACCTCAGTTTTGCTTATGTGATTGACATCCTTCCTTTCCATTCTCACTTCTCTTGTTCCTTCTGTGATTGATGGGAGATCAGGGTCCAGTCCAATCAAGCCTGGGGCGGATTCCTGACATCCAATAAATAGTTTTCTAAACCACACCTGAGTGCTTGATATTAGTGTCTCTGGAGCGTGGTAGCGTTTTCTCCTGCACCTGTGCTTTCTGCAGACCTTCTAGTTCTTATTTTCTTCTTTGCTGCCTGACTGGTTCTGATCCTTGGCTTATTTCCTACCTGTTCTTGTTTGTTTGCCTTGTCTGCGTTTGTGATTTCACTTGTGTCATAGGAAGGGACCGTCGCCTAGTTGTCCTCTACCGCTTAGGGTAGCTGACGCAAGCAGGTAGGGACATCTGGGTGGGTCTAGTATTAGGGCTCGCTGTCCTTGTCTTCCTTTTTCTTCTGGGATTCTTGCAGCAGCCATAAACCTTCTAGTATTCATAAGAGACGTAACAGTATCACTGTAATCTAATGGCTAGCAGAATAAAGGTAACAGGTCATTTATGATGCTAAGGGCACCATGCAAATTTAGAACATATAAAAGCATGGCAAAACCGACTTTAAAATTTGATCAATAAGCTAAATATTTCCCATAGTGGTGCAATAGAATATTATAACTCTTTGCACAAGAAACAAACACTTATATGGTTATGCCAACATTAAAATGAAAAAGCGATTTTAAAATGTGACAATGGAAAAGAAAAGCTAAAGGACTTGCGTCCTTAACAGGTTGAAGCAGACGCCTGAAACATTGTGAAAAGGTCACGCATTATGTAATGCACATGGTTATTTTTATGAAATCAAAGCATAACATTTTGTAATAAAATATGTTTGTGGCTCACCCAAGCAGAACCTTAGATACACAGAAAGTTACATTTTAAATCTCTTCAGAAGATAATGCAGAGCAGGCTATAATCAGTATCAGAAGGATTGGGGGTGTGACACAGAGACCCCACAATGATCAGCTGTATTGGCCAGCCTCTGGAAGCCACACAACATTCAACAGATGAAGTTAGAAGCAGAAGGGTTCAGAGCAGAATCCCTACTAATCAGATACTGATGGCCTACCTTTATCAAAAAATGTCACAGAACTTTGACAACCCTTTTAAACAATAAAGTGCACACTTTATGTACACCTGTTATATGTGAGTTCCAGTGTATCCTATGTGATGCATGTTTGGCTTGTCTCCCCTGATCTAGCTTGTGATTTATATTTTTTTATGTTAGCTCATACATGCAGGGGCAGTATGTACTGTAAGACACTACACACAACACATAGTAGGGGCAGGCAATGTGAGTAAAAGTCCTATGGCACTGTGCTGGGCAGCAAGAGAGCCAATAAACGATAAACATGTTGATTTGTACTCTTATACCCTTATGACAGAAATGATATCTTCAGCAGCACTGGAGGGACATACAGGGGAACACGGAGGGTGGAGATTGGAGGTGTTTGGGAACTGCTAGGGCAGAGTTGATGATGCATCACAGAAGAGCATTACTGAGCTCAGGCTGCTAAACACATGATCGAGCTTCCCATAATGAAAGGGTTCAGATTGTTTGAATGCAACTTAGCTGGGATGTAACAAATTACACTCCTATAATACTTCTGGTGAGTTATTGTGTGAAAAAAAAAAAAATATGTCCCTGCGTGCTTCTATAACCCCTTTATTCTTGGAACTGATGTCCTTTTTTATCCCTCTATGAAAGAGTTAATAAAAGTTAGTCAAGAAGTTATAGGCATCTAAAATGGTGTCATTAAAAATGCAGCTCAAGTCGAATAAAACCATCATATGGCTACATCACCAAAACAAAAACTGCAGCATCTTTAGGGCAAAACTGGTTGCAGCAGGAACATCAGAGCACACGCCTGGCTTACAGTTTAGGAGGGTAAAGACACCAGAACTGACCACCCAGAATGCCTCCCTCCAAATCCTAGAAGATAGTGAGAAAAGAGGAATTTGGTGTACTCAATGTGCATCACCTAGCTTATATATTCACTTTTTACCATTTGCTGTGCATTCACATTTACAAAATAAAGTGGTTACTATCCCTCTTGATAAATTCATTGAGGGGTTCATTTTTCAAAATAGGGTCACTTTCTAGTGAATTCCACTTTCCTGACACCTCAGGGTCTAACGTGCAATAGTGTCCAAGGTCCAAAACATCTAAATTTGCAGAACAGTACTCCTTCCCTCTGCAACCTACTGTGTACCAAAACAGCAGCTTATACCCACATATAAGACACTGCTATACCCAGGATAAGGGCACAACCACACACAGAAAGGAAGGGGTGATATTTAGTTTTGGAGCACATGCCACTTACAGAACCCTGAAATGCCAGTAAAGAGAAACACCTGACACATGAATCTGCACCCTTCAAGAAATTTATCCAGGGATGTGGTGAGCGTTTTTACATCATCATAACTGTTGCATTAATTTGTTTTCCAGAAATTAATGCACATGTGGTGTCAAAAATTGCAATTTTTCCAGAAATACAGAATTTCAGTAACTAAGTATGCCCAGCTGCTATACCTTGAATAATGGCTAAACAGTTTTTTGGAGTGTGCATTTCTATTGATACAAGTTGGCACAACATATTGGGCACTGCAATTGTGTATTTCTGAAAAAAATTGCAATTTTATCTTTTTACTTTTACTTTTTTTTTTTTTTTTACTCAACACTCAAGTGGTTAAAATGCTCACTACAACCCTTGATAAATTAATTGAAGGGTGTAGTTTACAAAATTACACTTTACTAGCACTTCTGGGGCTTTGCAAAAGCTTCATTGCATCCAAAAGCCAGTCTCTATAAATTTACACCACAAAAACCGAAGAGTGTAGCACTATGCTCACATATAGAACTTTTTTCGAACCTGAGATCGCCTACTTAAAATTTTAAAAGTATGTTTCTTTGTTGACACAAAGTGGGCTGAGCATATTCAGCACTGAAATGGCATATTTCTTTAAAAATTAAAATTTTCACTTTCCTGCTCTGCGCCATACTATTATATCGCGCTGAGATTGTAGTTCACAGCACTGCTATAGTTATTACAGTGCTGCAGCATTACTTCCAGGCTCACGGCTGTGTTATACAGCCAAGAGTCGGGACCAGCCCTCAGAGTTGGAAGATACTCCAACTCCGGCGGATTAACCACCTGGATGCCGTGATCACTACTTGCCCCAGTGGGTCCGGAGGTAAGATCTGCCATTGTATTGGGGGTTGTGATATAGTATTATTCAATGTATGTGTGGGGTATTAGTAATAATACATGTGGTGGCAGGGCCAGATTACTAATAGTATGTCTTGCTGTGTATTGAGGAGGTGGTGGGAGAATTACTATTAGTAATTCTGTTCCGAAACTCCAATGCACAGCAAGACATACTATTGGTAATCTGCCCCTGCCACCCCACACACAGCAAGGCTAATCGTACATTGTAAACTCCTGCAAGCAGGGCCTTCACTCCTATTGTGTGAATTGATTTTTTACTTTATAATGTCTCATTTTGTCTGTACTTGAACCCTATAACGCTGTGTATGACTTTGTCTACATGGAGATATTCACAATAAAACTAAAGAAACAAAAAACTCTATGAATTAGATGCCAGTAAACCTTTGACTTAGGCTACATTTACAAGGCAGAGCCCTGCACTCGTCTAGGGAATAAACAGTTTTATCACGGCCGAGTGCACACCCAGGGGTAGTCCAAATTTATGGACCCCTAATAGACATGAGTCTAGTGAGGGATCCGTGAACTTCACCCATGAAATAGCAGATTCCTTTTCTTATCGGATCATTCACACAGACCATTACAATGCCTATGGAGTCATGTGCTGGCTCTGAATACAACAGCTAGCACATGGCTGATGAACCACTTTCATTTGAATGAGCACTAACAGAATTGACAAATGTCCCTGTTAGCTAAAGACATGATAAGATGTGCAACTCTTCATATTCTCTTTAGTAGGCAATAACAGGGGCAATTAGCATACGATCAAAAGAAAAACAAAGTACTGTCTTTTTGAATTCTATGGTTTTATATTTCAGGATGCAATAAAAACATCTGGTCCTTAGGTCTTAACTTTAGGCAAATACAATCTTAGATGAACAAGAACACACTACAGTTTGGACCATTCTTCTTTACAATTCATTGAGATTTGTGGGCATTAGTTTCTTAAGGTCTTACCCTTACTGTATACTTAGAATACAATAGTATACAGAGTAGTTCATGTCATCTCAATAACTACAAGATGCCCGACTTCTGTGGATGCAAAACAAGCCTAAATAATCTAGAGGTGTTCTTGCTGATATGCTGTGTTTGACTTTCTCCAGTACTACCATGAACATTTAACATACTAACTAGTGATGGGAGATCCCTGCGAGACTTGTTTAGCGAATATTGTTAGGTTAGTTAGAAAGTTTTGTGTCAGGCTATTATTATACATCTTTGCAATATGGCATCCAGTCTTCTTTTGTGGCATCTTCCAGCATCCTCTGTGAAGTGATTGGCCTATGATTGGACTTCAGCGGTCACGTAGGTGGTGTCAACATTATGCTGAACAGTGTCATGATGTCATGTCTAATGAGACCTGAGAGTATTTGTGAGTGGGAAACAACAAAAATCTTGGGTATGGCCGAATACATTTTTGGGAAATTTGTAACAAGTCCAGTTTATTACAAATTTGTTCGCTTATCTCTAATGCTGATGGAGGCCTGTAGATTTTTAGATGTGGCTCTTGGATTTTTTGCAATTTATCTAAGCATTGTATGGTCTGACATTGAAATTAATTTACTGGGATGCCCAATTCTGGGAAGACTTTTAACTGTCTTGAATGTTTTGAATTGGTGAATAATCTTTCTGACTGTAGAATGATAAACTTCAACTTTTATGGAAATGGCCTTATAACCCTTCCTAAATTGATAGGCAGCAACAATTGTTTCTCTAAGATCTTTGCTGATATCTTTCCTCCTTAACATTATGTTGTGTTCAGCAATCTTAAAACTGCTTTTATGGAGTGGTTGCACTTTCTGATGGTCAATTATTTAAGGATATTTGATTAGCAGCACCTGACTACTACTTAGACTCTGAATTGTGTACTTTGTTTTTCTCTGACTGTATATACTCCCTGACTGGTCAAGGTATAACAAAGTTACTGTGTGCAAAGTGTTATAGATATGAACTGATGCCTACCCATTGTCTCTGTTGTGTGAGGAGAACAGTAATGTATTGTTTGCAAGTTTTCAGACTGATTGAACTGAGATTTGAGAGCCACGTAATCTTCTGCAGGGACCTGCTGAGTTCGATGCTCTTAACGTTTGAGTGTATTGTTTCTGAACTGCTGAAGTTTGAAATAAGTGGAATCTTATGTCTTCAGTAGTACTTGGGGATTATCTAATTATATTTTCCTCCTTGATCAGAGTTTTTCAGATGCAAGTAAATGTTTATTGCCTCTGAGGCATTGGATTGTAATGTGAAGCCTACCAGCTTTAACACCAGTCATTTAAAACAAAAGACTGTATCCCAAAATTTACTGTAATGTCTTGTGCTATGTTCCCAAAAATATGTCTATGAAATGTGTAATACATATACAGTACATTTCACTGCATTGCTTCCATGGGATAGTTTAATACAGAAAGTTATTGACAGAGCACAAAAGTGTAGATGTTTAGTTGAAATTTCCTTTTTTAATGCCACAGACTTAGTTTTATGTATATTTCTTTCTAATGTACAAATGCAGGCCTACAATTTTCATACAGTGTTGAATAAAGGCAGACTTTTATGGCAGTCTGTATTCTCCCAATCACTTAGCAAACACAGACTCATAAAACAGTCTCCAGCAGATGGGATACAACAGAAGACCACAACCAGTTCCATTCCAGTCAGCTAAAATTGTTCTCTCATAGTTCTAATTTAATCCGTGGCTCTTCTCCTCATGTAACAATAACACAGACAGGAGAGTCAGCTAGAGACATCTACAAAACAGATTTGTAGTTAATTTTCTTAGCTATCACTTTTGTAGTGAATTGTCAGCTAGGTAGGTAGTGCTGTCTTACTCAGACACCCAGCTCAGCTAAACTTTTTGCAAATGCAAGCAAAATTCTGGAGACTCCCTTTTATGACTTTAGAGGCTGAGATATGTTTAGATCTGGGAAAGATGGGTGACACCAATATATACTCAAGGGTTGTTAGCCTGTTCCCAGATATATCACACATACTGGGCAGACATGCTAGTAAGGTTGTGGAAAAAATACCTGACAACACTCGCATGACCTTTAATAGCAGCCATATTGTACAGGTGCATCTCAATAAATTAGAATATCTTTGAAATGTTTATTTGTTTCAGTAATTAAATTAAAGTGACCTCCTATATTTTCTAGATTCTTTACACAGAGTGTTTTATTTCTGTAAATGTTGATTATGGATTACAGCTAATGAAAACCCAAATCTAAGAAAATTTGAATATTGTGAAAAAGTTCAGTATTGTAAATTCAGTGTGTCACCTGCCAAGGTTTCCTAATCCTTTAAATGGTCCCTCAGTCTGGTTCAGTAGGACACACTATCATGGAAGACTGCTGATTATGAATTGAATTACTGAATTACTGAAATGAATGAACGTTTCAAAAATATTCTAATTTATTGAGATGTACCTGTACATATATGTCATCAGTATGGTGAAGAGATAACTATAAAATTATTTTTAATAAATGCGGTTATATAATATAATATACTTTGATGCCTTAACAACAATGTACAGCATGAATAGCATCTTAACTAAATTAAGACATAAAATATAGTAAGACCAAAGAAACATTAAGACGGAATAGAGGACAGATAAAAAGGAACATTAAAGAGGAGAGAAAAAAAGGGGGGAAGGCAAAATCAGACAAGCCCCACTGTATCCATCACTGTCAGTCCAACTCATTGTGTGAAATTGCACAATCCCTGTAACTCTCTATAAGGGATCAATCTTCTAACCCAAGCGGCGATAAAAAACAGGGTCTTTGATCAACTACTGCCAGGGGTACCAGCATTATCCAGACGAGTCATGGCATAACAGTATTATTTAATCATGGTATGTTGGTATTATCCAGTGACGGTATGCGGGAGTTATCCAGTCAGTTTCTGTATGGAGGTAACATTTAGTCAAGGTATTGAGGTATTATCCCATCATGCTATGGGGAGGTTATCCATTCAGTAGTATAGTAGTATGGTACTTTTTATTGTCTTGGGTAGGGTACAGATGTGTCCTTATTTGCCTGACATCTTGGCTGGATACAGTGTGGCATATTTACAAATGCTGTCTAAATTTTAGACAGTGCAAGCTTAGACAGATTAAGACTGGCATAGGAAACTCTAGTCTTAATACAATCTTCCATTAGGGGGAATTTATTATTCTATGTATACCAGATAACTGGTGTAGGTAAGAGTAGGATCTATCATTTTGTGGCTGAGTTGCTGTTCCTAAAACCTTCCATTTTCCAATACTACAACTAAAAGTTGATCATGGAACATCCAGGAGGGAATCATTGTCACATACTGACTTATTCAACAGTGACATCCTATAACAGTATCACTCAAAATCAGTGAAATCTTTAGAATGATCCATTCTTTCATAAATGTTTGTAAAAGCGGAGTGCATGGCTAAGAGTTAGAGAGTTGGATTCTATACACCTGTGACAATGGGACTGAATGAAACACCTGGATTGAAAGATTAAGATGTTTAGCCCAATACTTTTTATATATATATATATATATATATATATATATATATATATATATTATATAATATACCCGGCTTCGCACGGGTATATTTAATTTTTTGTTTGTGTAGTGGCCCCATAAGAATTGGCCAGTTTTGCACTTGACATCCAGTATGGCAGTCCAGTATAGGTATAGTCTATTTATGGCTGTGTTGTTATAGAAAGCTGGTAAATGAAATGTGAACTTATATTGGCTGATACATGTCATATGATTGAATATTTAAGGACCTGTGAACTGCTATTAACTCATACAGGTCATAAATAGCTTGGCTGCTATGGAAACATGGTGTAAAGCTGTCTGTGTGTCAAGACTGAAGAACCTGCGATTTTCCATTGTCCATAAGCATCGTGTGAATATGTGTATCTCAGTTTGGATATCAGTGAAAAACCTGCAATCGGTTGTTATGGAAAACCTGGAGTAAAGCTATGTGTATGTGACCTTGTGTAACAGTGTGATCCACAACACCCTGCCCCTTTAAAGCTGACCTACAGCAGTGAAGAAAAATGGCTTGGTTGTTATGGAAACATGGAGTGCAGCTGTGTGCATGTGGCTGACAATGCCTTGTCAGATTGGAGACGGGCTTGGGTCTGCTGACAGTTTTCATTAGCTCGAGCAGCAGCCATGCATTTTGCTGCAGGAGGCATGAGTAGTTTAAAAACGTTTCAATTCATAAGAATGCTGACATCCAGTATGGTAGTACAGTCAGTGGCATTAATACCGGGGTAGCAATGGTAGCGGCTGCTACAGGGCCCGGAACATTAGGGGGCCCGGTGGGCCCCTGATGTTTTTTTTTTTTTAATAGGCCATTATCTGCTGGTGTAACACCAGCAGGTATCGGGCCCTATTTACTTACCGATCCCTGCTCCTGCTCATGGCCACCTGCACTTCACCTTCTGCGGAGGCGGCTGTGAGCAGGAGCAGGGATCGGTAAGTAAGGCTGCGGCTCGCGAACTCCACAGGGGAGGTGAGGGAACATAAAAAACAATGTTACTTACCTCTCCTGTGCTCCAGCAGGCTTCGGGCCTCCTTGGTGATATCCCAGACGTTGGTGGACCAGTCCGACATCATTATGTGTCGCGACGCATGCATGGCTCATGTGAAGACCCCATAGAGAAGACCCCAGAGTATAATAATTGTTCATGGGCGGTCCATAATGGGGCATAATACTATGCAAAGGGGTCATTGTTGGGCATAATAGTGTGTGCAGGGGCCACTATGGGGCATAATACTGTGTCCAGAGGCCACTATGGGGCATAATACTGTGTGCAGGGGCCACTATGGGGCATAATAGTGTTTTCAGGGGCCTCTATGAAACATAATACTGTGTGCAGGGGCCACTATGGGGCATATTAGTGTGTGCAGGGGACACTATGGGGCATAATAGTGTGTGCAGGGACCACAATGGAGCATAATACTGTGTGTAGGGGCCTCTATGGGACATAATACTGTGTGCAGGGGCCACTACAGGGCATAATACTGTGTGCAGGGGCCACTATGGGGAATAATAGTGTGTGCAGGAATGCGGTTTGTGTGGGGGGGTGGCGGTTGCCGGGGGGACCCCATGTCAAATGTTTGCTTTAGGGCCCAGCCATTCCTAGTTACGCCACTGAGTCCAGTATAGGTACAGTCTATTTATGGTTGTGTAGTTATGGAAACCTGGTAAATTAAATGTGAACTTATATTGGCTGATACACGTGATATGACTGAATATTTAAGGACCTGCAAACTGCTATTGACTAATACAGGTCATAAATAGCTTGGTTGCTATGGAAACCTGTGTGCCTGTGGAGAGTAAGCGCCTGCGAGCTTCTATTGGCTGATAAGGGACATATGACCATGTGTATGGCAGTTGGAACATGAGTGAAAGACTTGCACGCTTGTATAGACGAATACTGTATCTCAGGAAAGGTACATCCTAGAGAGTTGAGACCTGATCTAAAATCTTCCCAGACACCTGATGTACCTGTGTGGCAAATTTGGTGAAGATCGGTCCAGTTGTTTGGTCGCGCATAAAGAACAGACAGACAGACAGACAGACAGAAACTCATTTTTATATATATAAGATACTAATAGAAGGACCCGGCTTCGCACGGGTATATTTCATTTTTTGTTTGTTTAGTGGCCCCATAAGAATTGGCCAGTTTTGCACTTCACATCCAGTATGGCAATCCAGTATAGGTACAGTCTATTTATGGCTGTGTTGCAATGGAAACCTGGTAAATGAAATGTGAACTTATATTGGCTGATACACGTTATGTGACTGAATATTTAAAGACCTGCGAACTGCTATTGACTCATACAGGTCATAAATAGCTTGGTTGCTATGGAAACCTGGTGTAAAGCTGTGTGTACAGTACAGACCAAAAGTTTGGACACACCTTCTCATTCCAAGAGTTTTCTGTATTTTCATGACTATAAAAATTGTAGATTCACACTGAAGGCATCAAAACTATGAATTAACACATGTGGAATTATATACTTAACAAAAAAGTGTGAAACAACTGAAAATATGTCTTATATTCTAGGTTCTTCAAAGTAGCCACCTTTTGCTTTGATTACTGCTTTGCACACTCTTGGCATTCTCTTGATGAGCTTCAAGAGGTAGTCACCTGAAATGGCCTTCCAACAGTTTTGAAGGAGTTCCCAGAGATGCTTAGCACTTGTTGGCCCTTTTGCCTTCACTCTGCGGTCCAGCTCACCCCAAACCATCTCGATTGGGTTCAGGTCTGGTGACTGTGGAGGCCAGGTCATCTGGCGTATCACCCCATCACTCTCCTTCTTGGTCAAATAGCCCTTACACAGTCTGGAGGTGTGTTTGGGGTCATTGTCCTGTTGAAAAATAAATGATGGTCCAACTAAACGCAAACCGGATGGAATAGCATGCCGCTGCAAGATGCTGTGGTAACCATGCTGGTTTAGTATTCCTTCAATTTTGAATAAATCCCCAACAGTGTCACCAGCAAAGCACCCCCACACCATCACACCTCCTCCTCCATGCTTCACGGTGGGAACCAGGCATGTAGAGTCCATTTGTTCACCTTTTCTGCATCACACAAAGACACGGTGGTTGGAACCAAAGCTCTCAAATTTGGACTCATCAGACCAAAGCACAGATTTCCACAGGTCTAATGTCCATTCCTTGTGTTCTTTAGCCCAAACAAGTCTCTTCTGCTTGTTGCCTGTCCTTAGCCGTGGTTTCCTAGCAGCTATTTTACGATGAAGGCTTGCTGCACACAGTCTCCTCTTAACAGTTGTTGTAGAGATGTGTCTGCTGCTAGAACTCTGTGTGGCATTGACCTGGTCTCTAATCTGAGCTGCTGTTAACCTGCGATTTCTGAGGCTGGTGACTCGGATGAACTTATCCTCCGCAGCAGAGGTGACTCTTGGTTTTCCTTTCCTGGGACGGTCCTCATGTGAGCCAGTTTCTTTGTAGCGCTTGATGGTTTTGGCCACTGCACTTGAGGACACTTTCAAAGTTTTCCCAATTTTTCGGACTGACTGACCTTCATTTCTTAAAGTAATGATGGCCACTCGTTTTTCTTTACTTAGCTGCTTTTTTCTTGCCATAATACAAATTCTAACACTCCATTCAGTAGGACTATCAGCTGTGTATCCACCTGACTTCTGAACAACACAACTGATGGTCCCAACCCCATTTATAAGGCAAGAAATCCCACTTATTAAACCTGACAGGGCACACCTGTGAAGTGAAAACCATTTCAGGTGACTACCTCTTGAAGCTCATCAAGAGAATGCCAAGAGTGTGCAAAGCAGTAATCAAAGCAAAAGGTGGCTACTTTGAAGAACCTAGAATATAAGGCATATTTTCAGTTGTTTCACACTTTTTTGTTAAGTATATAATTCCATATGTGTTAATTCATAGTTTTGATGCCTTCAGTGTGAATCTACAATTTTTTTTTTTTTTTTTTATAACTGTAATTTTATTGAAAAATTTTTCATTAACAAGGAATAAAGAAAAAACAAAAAAACAATAATAATCAAACAAACAGGAAGCATTGAGGTAAATAGAGGCTATCTGCCTCCTCCCCCTTAAGCAATATGCATTTAAATTAAGCAGTGAACAAGGGAGGGGGGAATGGAGGGGTTAAGAAGACAAGGGTAGGACCAAAGGGAAGGGGGGGGGGAGGGAAGGAGAGGACTAGAGATCAGAGACCCTGTAATGTACAATACATGTCCCAGGGTGCCCAAATAGCCCCAAAGGCTTCCCGTGAATTATGTAGGCCAGCAGTCAGGTATTCAAGACTCCTCACATCCTTCATTCTAGCCACAAGCTCAAGACTAGATGGGGGACTCACCTTCTTCCAGTTTCTAGCTATGAGAGTTTTAGCTGCAGTACAAAGATGCAAGAAAAGCCTGGATGACTTATTGCTCAGGTGTCTGGGGGGAAGGTTCAGGAGATAAAGAAGAGGGTCAAGAGGAACCTCTTGCAAAAAGAGAGCAGTCGTCAGAGTCCTGACCTCCCTCCAAAAACCGAGGATGAGAGGGCACGTCCAAAAGATATGGTGCAGGGTACCCACCGCAGCTCCACAGCGCCAGCACCATGGGGGAACTAATGGGTTTAAAGTATGAAGGAGAGCCGGAGTATGATACCAATGCATCAACAGCTTATACTGCGTTTCCCTAAACGTAATGCACTGAGATGATTTCTGGGCCCGAGACCATACAATCCGCCACTGTTCCTGGGAGATGGGTTTACCCACCGCCTCCTCCCATTTAAGCATATAGCGATGATTAACAGGAGAGCCTGTAGTTTGTGAGTTAAGAAGTTGGTAAATAGAGGATATAAAGCCCCTAGTGGACGTGCCTGCACGGCAAATCTTTTCAAAAGCGGTGGGGAGTGACACCTTAAGAGACCCATGGAGGGAGCGGACAAAGTGAACCACCTGCAAGTAATGGAACCATTCAGTACTTGGCAGGTTTTGATTAGCTGTAAGATAAGCAAAGGACCTGAGTTCCAAGGTTCCAGGGTCAACCATATCAGCAATCCGGTAAAGGCCAGCTTCAGACCACACTTTAGTCATGGCAGAAGTCAGGCTCTCTGGGAGAAGGGGGTTGTATAGTATGGAGACCATAGATGAGCGCGGGGACATCAGGGAAAATCTAGCACAACAGGTAGACCAGATAGATCTAGTAAACCGAATGGGGCCCAACAGGTACGAGGCAGGGGGGGTGGGGGGGGAGCTGACCCACAGAAGCGCGTTAGGATGCATGGGTGCCAGCCATAGCTTCTCTATCTGCACCCATCTGGTGTATGCTGGCATAGCCGCCCAGAATGGGATATGGCGTAAGTGGGCCGCCCAGTAATAATGTAACAGATGTGGGACAGCCATACCCCCAGACCCCCTATCCGCCAGCATAACAGATCTAGGTATTCGGTGTCGTTTTGCTTTCCAGATAAACTGGAAGATAGCTTTCTGTAGGTTCCGTAATTCTCCCCGAGGTATCGCGACTGGGAGCGTCTCGAAAAAATACAGTAGCTTCGGGAGGAGAGTCATCTTGACCGCAGCAATTCTCCCCAAAAGGGAGATAGGCAAGGGTTGCCATTTGTCCAATAGGGCTCTTAGCTCACAAAACAACCGCGGGTAGTTTGCCGAGTAGAGGGTCGCATAGGAAGTGGATATATGGACTCCCAGGTAGCGGATAGAGGACTCCCGCCACTGGAAATCGTAATTACTGCGGAGGAGAAGGAGAAGGTCCCGTGGGATGTTAAGTGGGAGTGCCTCAGTCTTCGCGGGGTTCACCTTATACCCTGAGAGATCACCATAGGTCTCTAGCGAGCGCAGCAAGTTTGGAAGGGTAGTATGAGGGGAGGTGAGAGTGAGGAGTACATCGTCCGCAAAGAGAGATATCTTAAATTCCTTATCTTGGACCATGATGCCCTTGATATTAGGGTCTCGCCTAATCTTGGCCGCTAGCGGTTCAATGCAGAGGGCAAATATGATGGGTGACAGGGGGCAACCCTGCCTAGTGCCATTTCGAATAGGGAAGAAGGGCGAAGATGCATGGGGAAGCTTAATTGCTGCTGAGGGTAAGGAGTAAAGGGCCTGGATAGCTGTGAGAAACGGTCCCGTAAGCCCAAACGCCTTAAGCGTAGTATGCATAAACGACCAATTTATGCGGTCAAAAGCCTTTTCAGCGTCCAGGCTCAAGAGAAGGGCCGGGGTAGAATAATGATTGGCCACCTCCACCAAATCCACAGTCCTCCTGGTGTTGTCACCACCCTGACGACAGGGGATGAATCCCACCTGGTCCTTATGGACAAGCAGAGGGAGCCAAGCATTCAGTCTGTTGGCTAAGAGTTTGGTGAAAAGTTTCAGGTCCGTGTTCAGCAAAGCAATCGGTCGGTAGTTAGCACAATCCTGCAAGTCCTTACCCGGTTTAGGGACCAATGTGAGTAGTGAAGAGAGCATAGTCGGGGGTATAGGGGAACCTGAAAGGAAGGAATTGAAGAGGGACAATAGATGAGCAGAGAGTTCACCCTGGAAAACCTTATAATAATTGTAAGTGAACCCATCTGGGCCTGGGGCTTTCCCATTTGGGAGGTCCCTCAGGACCCCTTCTAGTTCCTCCCTGATGATGGGGGTGTTCAGGGAGGTTAGGGCCTCAGGAGGAAGGCGTGGGAGACAACAATCCTTTAAATAGTCTTCCAGTAGTGTTGAGTCATCCCCAGGGAGTAGTGCTCGTGGGGGGGTAAGTCATACAGCTTAGAGTAATAAGAGTGGAACGCCAGCGCCACAGCATCAGGGTGATGTTGAAGAGTACCCGCGGGGTCACGGACAGAGTGTGGTGTGGAAGAGGCCCGATGATCCCTGAGGGTTCCTGCCAGGAGGGTATGAGATTTATTACCTCGTTCAAAAAACCGCTGACGGGTATAAAGGAGAAGTCGTTCCACATGGCGGGTCTCCAAATCACGGAGGTCCGCCCGGGCCAGGACCAAACGGCGAAGAACCCCCAGGGATGGATGCGCTGCCAAAGTCGTCGTAAGGGACCGAATACGGGCTTGGAGGAGCTGTTCCTGTGCCTGTCTGTCCCTTTTAAGCCTAGAAGCCAATGCGATACAGCATCCTCTCATGACCGCCTTATGGGCTTCCCAGAGAATGGCAAGAGAGTCTACCGAGCCTAAGTTGTCCCTAAAATAATCTATCAAGTGTGTGCGCAGGGTCTCGAGGGAGGTCGGCGAATTGAGCAGTGTTTCGTTAAGACGCCAATGACATTGGCGAGTAGGCACTGGAGTCGTAGATAAGGTAACCATGACTGGGGCATGATCAGACCAGGTGAGAGGGCCAATGTTCGTGTCCCTAAGCAAACGAAGAGCGGGAGCATTTCCAAAGAAGTAGTCAATGCGGGTGTGAGTGTTATGAGGGTGAGAAAAGAAGGTGTAGGAGCGCGCCGTAGGATTGTCCACTCGCCAAAGGTCATACAAAGAGTGGGCGCGGATCAGCCTGCGGAACTCCCTTGCAAGTTGGGCCAACCTATGGGAGGTTGGGCCCTGGGGTAACGCCAGACGATCCGCCCGTTCAGAGAAGACCATGTTAAAGTCTCCCCCCACCAGCCAAGCTGATGGTGGGAGAGCGCGCAGACGGGAGAATACCCGGCACAAGAACGGGATCTGTGCTGAATTGGGGGCATAGACATTGCATAAAACAATCGGGGCACCATAAAGGAGCCCCTCCAAGATAACAAACCGGCCACCTGGGTCTATGTGGGAAGTCGTCACTGTAATTGGGCAGGATCGAGAAAGAAGGATAGCCACCCCAGCTCTGCGTCGATTGTGGAAGGCTGAAAAAGCTACGGGAAAATAATGCTTAGCGAAGGCAAAAGTACCAGCGCGGTCAAAATGAGTCTCCTGAAGAAACGCCACATCCGCTCGTAAGGAGCGGAGTTCTCTAAGGACATGGCGCCTTTTAATGTTGGAACCCAGGCCCTTGACATTAATTGTCACGCACCTAACCATTGGGACCCAGGATTGGAGGACAGTGGCGGATTGCAATAAGCTCACCCATCTCACATGACGCTGGCAAGTTTCCCTCGGAGAGGCAAAAGGGCAATCCACAAACAGGAACCCAAAGTCGAGGCAGGGTCTCTAGATCAGGGAGGGGGGGGGGAAAGAGAGGGAGGGAGGGAGGCAAAAGACATCATAAATGACAAAGTAAAAATAAAAACAGTTAAACAATACTTTGTGGGCGAGGCTAAGTCACTCGCCTGGGGACCAATGAGGGCAGCCAGAGGTCCAATCAGGATCAATGGCCGCACAGTCCAAGTATCCCCTTAGGGGGGAGAGCGTGGACAGGAGGTCGGAGGGGAGGCGGTGGATCCCCAACCACCAGTAAAAAGAAGGAAGGAAGGGGAGTCACCGGAACCCCACCCCGCCCCACTCCGCTAAAACAATCCAATAATAAGCATAATAGATGAGACCCGTAGACCTAAAAAAAGAAAAAAAGAGAAGCAAACATAACATTAAGGCATGCAGATTCCAAAGCACCACCGAGAAAAGGGAGAACGTCTCAAGGGGGGGCAGCCTCCTCAGGGATCAGTCTCCAGCCGGGGCCTCCAAGTGGTCACCACCGCAGAGGATGCATGACGTCGTCTGGGCTCCAATCGTTGCCAAACCGGTGGTGGGGGAGGGGGTGGAGAGAATAGCTCCCAGTCTGTTAAATCCGGCAGGGGAACATCCAATAGGTCACAGAAGAGAGGCAAATCCGCAAAGGAGCGAAGCGTAGCGGAGCGACCATCCCTACGAGCAATGAGAGCAAACGGAAATCCCCACCGGTAAGGAATTTGGTGCTCCTGAAGAATCTGGAGGAGGGGTCGGAGATGGCGGCGTTTCTGGAGGGTGATTAGCGACAGATCCTGATAGAATTGTAGTGGACCTCCCTGAAACTCGAAGTCTTTGAGTTTGCGCACTTTGCTCATTATAGCCTCTTTAAGGGTGAAGTCGTGGAGGCAGCAGATGACATCACGGGGTGTGGCGGAAGATCCTCTGGGTCGAAGGGCTCGATGTGCCCTATCAAACTTAATTTTGTGGGACGGGGGCTCCTGCAGTATAGTGTTGAAGACAGCCTCCAGCAGAACAGGCAGATCCTCAGATTGGTCAGCCTCTGGGAGTCCCTTGACGCGTATATTGTTGCGCCGGCCCCTGTTGTCAAGATCCTCCAAGTGGCGTTGCATGTCCCGTATAGCTGAACCCTGTTCAGTGGTAGTATCATGCAGTGAGGCAACATAGTCCCTGGTAGTGTCATGGTCATTCTCCAGCGTGTCCATTCGGTTAGCAATGGAGTGTAAATCAGTGCGGAGGGTAGCAATTTCAGATCGGAAGGATGCTGTGATTTCCGCAACCATACTTTTAAGGTCTTGTTTAGTAGGAAGTTGAGGAAGAAGGTCCGCCATGGATGATGGTGCTGAAGATGGGCCTGGAATGCAGCTCTGGGGGTACAGGACTGGAGGGGGGGAGCCATAATCCTTGGGAGTGTGGGGCGGAGGAGCCCCTACGCCAGCGCCTTCCACCACGCCATCCCCCCTGAGCTATGGAGGGGAGGGGCGATGGGGGAAGATAGTAGATGGGGGGCCACAGAGACCAGCTCTGTGGCCACAGGCTGCAACTCATCAGCGGTGTAGGAGGGAGCAGAGCCACTGACCTCAGAACTCCTTGAGAAGCTGGAAACATCCGGGGTCCTCTCATGCCGCTCTGCCAGGAGTGCTGGTGAAGCAGAATGTAGTTGCTGGGACATCCCAGGGTGAGGAGACTGTGGGAGCACTCGTGCTGGGGAAACTCTGGGTTGCCCAGGCGCCGACAGGGATCTCTGTTGAAGCGGCGCTCCGCTGGCTGACAGGGGGAGCGCGGGAGGAGAGAAGCTGCGCTGCGACCCCTGTGCCTGGAGAGCGGAGGAAATCCAAGATGGCCGCCCCGCAGCAGCCTGGCCCGGTAGAGAAGGCCGCTGGGCCAGAAAGGCGTCCAGGGTGGCCCCCCCAGACCTCTCCACGGGCGCTGGGGTGCCCGGGGCCACCTTCCTCGGTAAGCGCTTGCCCATACTGCGCCTGCTGAGGGGTCCACGGGTCTCAGTAGCGAGCGGAGGAGCGGAGAAGGACCTGCGCGCGTGCTACTCCATGCGCGTCCAGGCCACGCCCCCCAATCTACAATTTTTATAGTCATGAAAATACAGAAAACTCTTGGAATGAGAAGGTGTGTCCAAACTTTTGGTCTGTACTGTATATCAAGACTGAACAACCTGTTATTTTCCATTGGTCCATAAGCGTCATGTGATCATGTGTATCTCAGTTTGGATATCAGTGAAAGACCTGCGATCGGTTATGGAAAACCTGGAGTAAAGCTGTGTGTATGTAACCTTGTGTAACAGTGTCATCCACAGCACCCTGCCCCTTTAAAGCTGACCTACAGCAGTGAAGAAAAATAGCTGGGTTGTTATGGAAACATGGAGTGCAGCTGTGTGCATGTGGCTGACAATGCCTTGTCAGATTGGAGACGGGCTTGGGTCTGCTGGGTTGTTTCAGCAGCTCGCTGTTGTCTGTGACATATCTTGTCAGATTAGAGACAGGCTTGGGTCTGCTGAGAGTTTTCATTAGCTCGAGCAGCAGCCATGCGTTTTGCTGCAGGGGGCATGAGTAGTTTAAAAACGTTTCAATTTATAAGAATGCTGAAATACAGTATGGCAGTCCAGTCAGTGGCGTAAATACCGGGGCTGCAGTACTGCCACAGGGCCCGGGACATTAGGGTCCCGGCAGGCCCTTGATGTTTTTTTGTTTTTTTTTAATAGGCCATTACCTGCTGGTGTAACACCAGCAGGTATCGGGCCCTATTTACTTACCGATCCTGCACATGGCTGCCTGCGCTTCACCTTCTACAGAGGCGGCTTTGAGCAGGAGCGGGGATCAGTAAGTAAGGCCTGCGGGCCGTGAACCCCACAAACACTGCTATCATTATACTCTGGGGTCTTTTCAGCAGGCTTCGGGCCTCCTTGGTGATGTCCCAGACGTCGGTGGGCCAGTCCAACGTCATTATGGGTTACGATGCATGCCTGGCTCACGTGACATCTGGTCCAACATTGAAGAGTTAGCGGGGAGTGCGCATAATACTATATGAAGGGGCCACTATGATACTGTGTGCAGTGGCCACTATGGGGCAGAATACTGTGTGCAGGAATGCAGTTTGTGCAGGGGGGGCGGTTGCCGAGGGTGGTCCCATGTCAAATGTTCACCTTGGGGCCCAGCCATTCCTAGTTACACCACTGAGTCCAGTATAGGTACAGTCTATTTATGGCTGTGTTACAAAAACCTGGTAAATTAAATCTGAACTTATATTGGCTGATACACGTGATATGACTGAATATTTAAAGGACCTGCGAACTGCTATTGACTAATACAGGTCATAAATAGCTTGGTTGCTATGGAAACCTGTGTGCCTGAGGAGAGTAAGCACCTGCGAGCTCTTATTGGCTGATAAGGGACATGTGACCGTGTGTATGGCAGTTGGAATATGAGTGAAAGACTTGCAGGCTTGTATTAGCTAATGTTGGTCATTTTTTGGGAATACTGTATCTCAGGAACGGTACATCCAAGAGAGCTGAGACCCAGTCTATAATATTCCCGGACACCTGATATACATGTGTGCCAAATTTGGTGAGGATCGGTCCAGTCATTTGGTCGCGCATAAAGAACAGACAGACAGACAGAAACTCATTTTTATATAATATAAGAGATCTATATATATTGTAAGCCGATGACTGGAAAAATATTGGAAGGGATGTACATCTCACCCAGGTTGCTCAAATGGGTGAGATGAGGGAAATCCAGAAAGTTTGCTCTCAACAGACAACTGTGTTTGCTGAGCATTAGTTAAGTGCTGTGCACTGGGCTGGATTTTTTTATAGAATGGTGGGTAGGTTGGTAATGGGACCTGCCATTCCCATCCCCTCCAGTCCACACCTCGTGGACACTCCTGGAAGAAACCCAGCTGACTGGGATCTCCTCGTTAAGGGGATATAAGAAGTCTGCTAGGAGGGCAGACTGTGGCAGAGCTTGGCTGGAAAGCCACAAAGAAAGTGGCTACTGCTGGAAGACAATCTGACTGTTTGAACTTGTTCCTATTCTAGGTGAGGTAACCTATTTCTGTTTAGTTAGAGCCCAAACGGGCAGGTTTTTTTTTTTTTTTTTTTTTTGGTTTCTGTTAGTTATGTTGCATGTACCAAGGAGTGTTTTGAGTGAATAAAACTCAATACTTGGACTAATACCTTGGAGTCTGTGTTCTTGTCAGCCCACCCAGCACTCCAGATCCTGACAATATATATATATATTTATATACACAGTGGGGAAAAAACGTATTTAGTCAACCACCATTTGTGCAAGTTCTCCCACTTAAAAAGATGAGAGAGGCCTGTAATTGACATCATAGGTAGACCTCAACTATGAGACACAAAATGAGAACACAAATCCAGAAAATCACATTGTCTGATTTTTAAAGAATTTATTTGCAAATTATGGTGGAAAATAAGTATTTGGTCACCTACAAACAAGCAAGATTTCTGGCTCTCACAGAACTGTAACTTCTTCTTTAAGAGGCTCCTCTGTCCTCCACTCATTACCTGTAGTAATGGCACCTGTTTGACATTGTTATCAGTATAAAAGACACCTGTCCACAACCTCAAAAAGTCACACTCCAAACTCCACTATGGTGAAGACCAAAGAGCTGTGGAAGGACACCAGAAACAAAATTGTAGACTTGCACCAGACTGGGAAGACTGAATCTGCAATAGGCAAGCAGCTTGGTGTGAAGAAATCAACTGTGGGAGCAATAATTAGAAAATGGAAGACATACAAGACCACTGATAATCTCCCTCGATCAGGGGCTCCACGCAAGATCTCACCCCGTGGAGTCAAAATGATCACAAGAGCGGTGAGCAAAAATCCCAGAACCACATGGGGGGACCTAGTGAATGACCTGCAGAAAGCTGGGACTAACGTAACAAAGGCTACCGTCAGTAACACACTACGCCGCCAGAGACTCAGATCCTGCAGTGCCAGACGTGTCCCCCTGCTTAAGCCAGTACATATACGGGCCCATCTGAAGTTTGCTAGAGAGCATTTGGATGTTCAAGAAGAGTATTGGGAGAATGTCATTTGGTCAGATGAAACCAAAGTAGAACTGTTTTGTAGAAACACAACTCGTCGAGTTTGGAGGAGCATGCTGAGTTGCATCCAAAGAACACCATACCTACTGTGTAGCATGGGGGTGGTAACATCATGCTTTGGGGTTCTTTCTCTGTAAAGGGACCAGGACGACTGATCCACATACATGAAAGAATGAATAGGGCCATGTATTGTGAGATTTTGAGTGCAAACCTCCTTCCATCAGCAAGGGCATTGAAGATGAAACGTGGCTGCGGTCTTTCAGCATGACAATGATCTCAAGCACACTGCCAGGGCAACGAAGGAGTGGCTTCGTAAGAAGCATTTCAAGGTCCTGGAGTGGCCTACCCAGTCTCCAGATCTCAACCCCATAGAAAACCTTTGGAGGGAGTTGAAAGTCCGTGTTGTACCAGCGACAGCCCCAAAACATCACTGCTCTAGAGATCTGCATGGAGGAATGGACCAACATACCAGCAACAGTGTGTGCCAGCCTTGTGAAGACTTACAGAAAACGTTTGACCTCTGTCATTTCCAACAAAGGATATATAACAAAGTATTGAGATGAACTTTTGTTATTGACCAAATACTTATTTTCCACCATAATTTGCAAATAAATTCTTTAAAAATCAGACAATGTGATTTTCTGGATTTGTTTTCTCATTTTGTTTCTCATAGTTGAGGTCTACTTATGATGTCAATTACAGGCCTGTCTAATCTTTTTAAGTGGGAAAACTTGCACAATTGGTGGCTGACTAAAAACTTTTTTTCCCCACTGTGATATATATATATATATATATATATATATATTTGGCTCCTGCTCCTTTATAACATGCTGCCTGCAGATGAGACTGTATTTTCAACATGATGGTTCAATTTAAACACTTGGATTGGCCAAGTGCAAAGACTTGAATGAGTTGGCCCCATCATGTCAAGTCCAAGCCCACCATGGTGAGTGCCGTTGTTTGTTTTTGACTCTTGTTTATCAACAGTAAATGCAACATTAACCCCTTAATGACAATGGATGTACTATTATGTCCTGCGCGCTTGGAACTTCACGCAACAGGGCGTAATACTACGACCCTAGGGAGGCCGCTCGCTCACTATCTGAGCGGGCGGCATCGGAACTGGGTGTTAGCTGTAACTGACAGCTAACACCCTACTCCATAATCTGCAGCCCGGGGTCTACCCAGTGACCCCAGGCTGCCTGGAGCCCCCACTACCTGGTTGATCCTGCCGAGACCTCCGGAAGTTTGGCTATGCGTCTCCATAGCGCTAACTTTCTGTATATACTGCAAGACACTTGTATGCTTGTGTCTTGCAGTCTATAGTACAGAGCCAGCAATCAAAGCATTGCTGGCTCAGGTGTCCTAATGGGACACATGAAAAAATAAAAAAAAAAGTGAAAAAAATAAAATAAAGTGTTTGAAAAAAAAAATAATAAAAGAATAAAGCCCCAAAAATTCCCTTTTCCTATATAAAAAGAATTATATAAAAAAAACCCTAAAAATTAATAAAAACGATGCATATTTGGTATCTCCATGTCCGTAACAACCTGTACAATAAAACTGAAACAATATTTAACGTACACGGTGAATGTCGGGGGAAAAAAAAAAACAGAAAAAAACCCGCCAAAAGTAATGATTTTTTGCCATTTCACCTTACAAAATATGCCATAAAAAGTGATCAAAAAGTCATATGTACCCCAAAACAGTACGAATAAAAAGCACAGGTTGTCCCGCAAAAAATAAGCACTCAACCAACTCTGTAAAACACAAAATAAAAATGTTACGCATCTCAGAAGATGGCGATGTAAAAACAATTAATTTATGTCCCCAAATGGGTTTTTGTTCTGCAAAATTAGTATTGCATAAAAAAAACAATATAAATTAGGTATCGCCGTAATCGTACTGACCCGTAGAATAAAGGTAACATGTTATTTGTACTTTATGCTGCATGGGGAAAAATTTAAAAGGTAAAACGCAGTGCCAGAATTCATGGGTTTTTTTTTTAATCCACCAAGAAAGAGTTAATAAAATTTATTCAATCAGTTATAGGCGCCCAAAGATGATGTCATTACAAAATACATCTCACCCCGCAAACAACAAGCCCTCATATGGCTACATCGCCAGAGAAATAAAGAAAATATAGCTTGTACAATGTGAAGACAAAAACCCCAAAAATCATCAAATCATTAGAACATAACTGGCTGCGGCAGGAAGGGAATGTATAAGCTGTGCGAGCGTATATCAGGGGACAAACCAGATTTAGAGCTTATGAGGGAAAATAAACCAGAAGTGACCCCAAAAGTGACCTCCACAATAATAGGAACTACTGGGGAAATAGTAGGGAATTTGGCGTTCCCAATGCACTCCGCACAGCTTACGTATTCACTTTTCCCCATCCGCTGTGCAGTCGCGTCTGGGATACTAATGCTCACTACACCCCTTGATAAATTCTTTGAGGGGTGCAGTTTTTCACTCCTTTGGGGAATCCACTGTTATGGTACCTTACAGGTTCTGCAAACATGACATGGCACCCAGATCCCAAACATGTGAATCTGCGCTCCAAAAGCCACATACCACTCCTTCCCTTCTCTGCCCTGCTTGTGTGCACAAACTGCAGTTTATGCCCACATGTATGACACTGGTGTACCAAGGTTAACGTACTCAATGTCATATGTGGGTATAAACTGCTGTATGGACACAGCTGGGCACTGAATGGAAGGAGCGCTATTTGGTTTTTGGAGCACAGGCTTGGACAGTTGGTTTTTGGATGCCATTGCACTTTTGCAGATCTGAAACGCCAGTAAAGTGGAATCCCCTGACATGTGACCCCATTTTGGAAACTACACCCCTGAAGGAATTTATTCAGGGGTACAGTGAGCATTTTTAACCCCCAAGTGTTGATATAATTTATTATCCATAAATGAATACGCAGCTGATTGTGAAAGATGAAAATGAAATTTTTCCAGGAATACATCATTTCAGTGCGTAATATGTTGTGCCCGACTTGTATCAGAGATGAATGCTCCAAAGGCTGTTGTGCCCGGGACACCCGCTTAACAGTTTTTGGAGTCTGTGCAGACATAACCTGTGCACAACATATCGGGCATTGAAATGGTGAATCTCTGGAAAAATGTTATTTTTAACTTTTCATTATCATCTGCGCATTCATTTCTGGAAATTAAAAGAATGCAACACTTAAGGGTTAATAATGCTCGCTACCCCACTTGATAAATCCCTTGAAGGGTGTAGTTTCCAAAATGGGGTCACATGTCTGCGGATTCCACTTTACTGGCAATTCTTGGACTCTGCAAAAGTGACAGTGTCCCAAAACCAAACTGTGCTCTAAAAACCAAAATAGCGCTCCTTCCCTTCTGTGCCCGGCTGTTCCCAAACAGCAGTTTATACCCACATATGGTGTTGCTAAGTACATTATCCTGGATACACCAGTGTCATACATGTGGCATAAATTGCCATTTGGGCACCCAGCAGGGTGCAGATGTGAAGGAGCACTATGTACTTTTGGAGCGCAGATTTAGATTGTTGGGTTTTGGACGCCATGTCACATTTGCAGAGACCCTAAAATTGCCCCTACAAAATGGGGTCACTTCTTGGGGAGTTCCAGTTTACCTTCACCTCCAGGGCTCTGCAAAAACAACATGGCGTCCAGAAAGTCCCTCTAAATCTGTACTCCAAAAGCTAAAAAAAAACACAGTGCTCCTTCCCTTCTGAGCCCTGCTGTGTCCCCAAGCAGCAGTTTACACCCACATATATAATTTTTTTTCCCCCGGGATAGCCCACTTAATAGTTTTAGGAGTTCATGTCTCTGATGCCACAAAGTGGCCACAACGTATTCTGAAATTGGATATTTCTTCAAAAACTTCAATTTTCACTTTGTACAATAATTTTTGGGAAGCATTTTTAGGCTCAAAATTATAATACCCCTTGATACATTCCTTGAGGGGTGTAGTTTCTAAAATGGGGTCACTTTTGAGGGGTTTCCATTGTATTGGTACTTTAGGGGCTCTGCAAATGCGACATGGCACCTGAAAACTAATCCAGCCACTTCTGCCCTCCTAAAGCCAAATAGCTCTCTTTCCATTCTGAGCCCCACCATGTACCCATACCGCAGATTACAACCACATATGGGGCATTTCTGTGTTCAGAAGAAATTGTGTAACAAACTGTGGGCAGCTTTTTCTTCTTTAACCACTTGCAAAAATTAAAAATATGTCGCTAAATGGACGGTTTATTGGGGAAAAAAAAGTAATTTTTCATTTTTACCTCCCAATGTTAATAAAATCTGTGAAACAGCTGTGAGGTCAAAATGCTCACTATATACCTAGATAAATTCTATGAGGGGTGTAGTTTCCAAAATGCGGTCATTTTTGGGAGTTTCCATTGTATTGGTACTTTAGGGGCTCTGAAAATGCGACATGGCACCCGAAAACTTTTCCAGCAAAATCTGCCCTCCAAAAGCTAAATAGCGCTCTTTCCATTCTGAGCTCCACCATGTACCCAAACTGCAGATTATAACCACATATGGGGTATTGCCGTGTCCAGGAGAAATTGTGTAACAAACCTTGGGGAGCTTTTTCTCCTTTGTCCTCTTGTGAAAATGAAAAATTTGGAGCTAAATTGACGGTTTATTGGAAAAAAAAGTAATTTTTCATTTTCATGTCCCAATGGTAATAAAATCTGTAAAACTGATGTAGGGTCAAAATGCTCACTATACCCCTTGACATGTTCTGTGAGGGGTGTGGTTTCCAAAATGGGGTCACTTTTAGGGGGTTTCCACTGTATTGGTACTTTGGGGGCTCCGCAAATGCGACATGGCACCTGAAAACTATTCCAGCTAAATCTGCCCTACAAAAACAAAATAGCGCTCTTTCCATTCCGAACCCCACCATGTACCCATTCAGCAGTTTACGACCACATATGGGGTATTGCTGTGTTCAGGAGAAATTGTGTAACAAACTATGAGGTCCTTTTTCTCCTTTAACCCCTTGTGAAAATGAAAACTTTGGGGATAAAGTGACGTTTTAGTAATTTTTCATTTATACATCCCAATGTTAGTAAAATCTGTGAAACGGCTGTAAGGTCAAAATGCTCACTATACCCCTTGATGAATTCTGTGAGGGTGTAATTTCCAAAATGGGGTCACTTTTAGGGGGTTTCTATTGTTTTGGTACTCTAGGGGCTTTGCAAATGAGACATGGCACCTGAAAACTATTCCTGCAAAATCTGCTTTTCAAACGCCCATTGTCTCTCCTTCCCTTCTGTTTACTGCCGAATGCCCAAACAACAGTTTACACCCACATGTGGGGTACTTCTGTGCTCTGGAGAAATTGTATAATAAACTGTGAGATGCCTTTTCTCCTTTAACCCTTTGTGAATGTGTTAAATTTAGGGCTAAATGAAGGGATTAGTGGAAAAAAAAGAAATGTCTAAATTTCACCTCAATATCGTTTTAATTCTTGTGAAATGCTTAAAGGGTTAACAAACTTCCCAAATGCTGTTTTGAATTATTTCAGGGGTGCAGTTTTGAAAATGGGGTGATTTATGGGGGGTTTCTAATATATAGGCTTTTATAATCCCCTTCAGAACTGAAGTGGTCCCTAAAAAATTAGTTTGGGAAATTTTCTTGTAAATCTGGAAAATCGCTGTTAAACTTGTAAGCCTTCTAACATCCAAAATAAATTAAAGGACGATTAAAAGATTATGCCAATATAAAGCAGAGATATGGTAGATAATATTTATTAATGTATTTGGGTGGTATGACTGTCTGAAAAGCAGAGAATTTCACATTTTGAAAATTGCGATTTTTTTTTTTTTTCCAAATTTGCAAAAAATGTCCTATTTTTTTTATAAATAAATACAAAAATATTGATTAGTGTTTACCACTAACATGAGGTACAATGTGTCAAGAGAAAACAATCTCAAAATCACTTGTCTAAGTTAAAGCGTCTCAAAGTTCTTGCCACATAAAGTGACACATGTCAGTTTTGAAAAACAAGGCCTGGTCCTTAACGCACTTTTGGTCCTTAAGGGGTTAAAAGCCTTCGTTGTGTGACACTTTTCAATGACTAAAGTTTGCTGTAAATAGTATAAATGTACAGATAATGGTCCAACAAGTTTTAATGCAGTATCTGGTAAAACAGCCAATTCATTCCTGGTGCAGTCACAGCATTAAGACCAACACTACTTATATGTTGATCTCAGAGACAAGGGATACTGTACATCATCAGTCTTAAAAAATATAGACCCTTTAATCTGTGGTTATTATGCATGGGTAAGTTATACATTTTCTCGCTGCAAGGACAGGTTTCTAGTGTATTGTGTTCATTTTGTGCATTGAACTGATTTGCATTTATGAATATGTTGTGTTTATATTTTAAATTATACAATTAGAGGCCGGAGGATAGAAATGAATATTACAAAATAGTGTTTCTCTGGCAGAAGATACTTTATGAAGTGTGAATTTTACTGAAGCATAACTGCTGAGTGAAGTGTTTGTTTTGCTAGCTTGATTCTCGATGACTTTATCTTCCATTAGTTCTCAAAGAACAATTTTCATACTTACAGCAGTTTGGTAAGAGGAAATTGAAAAAAAAACAAAACAAAACAAAGAAATTAAGTAATTAATGTATAATGACATTTAGTACTAATTAGCAGGCTATAAATGTATTAATGTAAAATAGTATTAGAGATATATTTATATTATATGTCATATATAGCACAGGTTAGGTAGGTAGAACAAGAGATGGCAGGTAGGGAGCAGGGGGAACCTTGGGAAAGGAGGGAAAGAATAGCTCTGTCGCAGCAGAAACAAATACTTAATTCTGAACAAAAATAATGATAAATATTCCTAATGTCATGGTGGAAGGGAAGAAGAAAAGGCAACAAATAAAGGGGGAGAAAGGTGGAATCAAGAGGATATAGAGGGGAAGGCAGACCAGAATTCAGTGGAGTAATAGTAAAGGTTCCACGGGAGCCACGTTTGCTGATGAGCTCTATCTTTATGTTTCAGTTGTGCAATCAGATTTTCCATGCTAAGTATGCTTAGAACCTCCTGAAGCCAAGACAGCAGAGAAGGGGGTGTTGGGGATTTCTACAGTCTAGGGATAACGGATCTCACCGATACTAACAGGAAGCCTAAAAGCTTCCGAGTGTGCTTCTTAAACTTACGTGGGAAGATAGAAAGGAGCAGGGGAGCAGGGTCGTCCTCCAAAGCAACACCAGTGACCATCTGAATAATATGATGTACAGCGATCAAAAGGGGCATAGTAGTGTACATCCTCACCAGATGTGCATCATCATGCCCCGGTCAATGTTACATCTCCAGCATCGGTCCGAAGCAAGGGGTAAATCTCATGAAGGACAGAGGGGACTCTGTACCACCTAGAGAGGATCTTATAGTTTGTCTCCTGTGCTTTGCAAGATATAGAGAATTTGTGACATGCCTGGAAGGCCGAGGACCATGCGTCCGGTGAGAACGAGACCCCCAATTCCCCTTCCCAACTGCCCATGAATGTTGGTAGACTGTTGGCGCAATCCGCCATGAGCATGCCATAGATAAGCGAGACAGTATAAGTTGCCACATTAGATGAGAGACACAAACGTTCAAAAGGCAATAATGCACTATGAAGGTCAGGGGATGTCTTTAGAGTAGAGTAGAAATGGGATAGCTGGGTATACTGCCAGTGTGAGGCAGTGGTATCAGGGTTTGGGGCCATAGCGAGCAACTCAGAGTGGGGAAGGAGGGAGGAGGCCAACATAACACGATGGAATCGGACAGTGGGTTGGCCCACGGAATGAAAGAGAAAAGAGGAGTGAAGTGCGGCAGGGAAGTCTGGGTTGCCCGAGATTGGGGTCATAGGGCCATCATTATGGAAAAGTCTCCGCACAGCACCATAGAGTTGGCAAGACCCAAGGATCTGACGCGTGACATAAGGGAGCACATGAGTCTTACTGTCTGACCATAATCGCTTATGAAGCCATGAAAGAACAGTGAGAGGGAGGTAGTAAAAAAAATGTTTAGGTAAGATCACGGGAACGGTTTGAAAGAGGTAGAGGAGGCAGGATAGTACAGTCAGTCATTTTCAGCAGATTAATACAACCTAGCCAGGAAAAGCCCTTGGTATCCAAACGAGCAAGATCAGTCTGAAGAGTGCACAAAATTGTGAGGAAATTCAGCGAGTATGTGTCTGACAAGTTATTAGGGAGCTGCACACCCAGGTACTTTATCGCTTTTGGGGACCATGTGAAGTGAAAGGTGGATTGGAGACCACTGAATAAAGGCATAGGTAGTGAGACATTGAGAGCACTGCTTTTGGAAAGATTAATTTTATAATTGATAAAGTAACTATAAGTGCCAATTTTACAGAGGAGGGAGGGGATAGTCGTAAGCGGTTGGGTAACAAAAAGCAGATCATCTGCAAATACTGAGATCTTCAAATGCAGATCTCACACACGAAACCCTGAATATGTGGATTGTTCCTAATGGCCACTAGCAAATGTTCCATCACCAATGCATACAGCATTAGAGAGCGGGGACAGCCCTGCAGGGTACCATTATGAATGGTGAGAGGGGAAGAGAGTGTACCATTCACTCGTATTTGCGCGTGCTGGGAGTTATAAAGAGAGCGAATATGAGTGAGCATAGTGGGGCCAAGTCCTATCTGTGTAAGAGTGGCCTACAGAAACCCCCAGTCTATTCTATCAAAGGCCTTCTCCGCATCCAAAGAAAGCAGCATCATAGGAATCCGAGAGCACTGAGCATGGTGAATCGTGGAGAAGGCCTCCCTAAGAGGGATGAACCCCACCTGATCCAGGTGTACAAAATCCTCCATATGTGGGCTCAATCTATCGGCTATCTGTTTGGCATAAAGCTTCACATCAGTATTAATTAAAGAAATCGGCCAGTAACTTGGGCAAAGCAGATGGTCCTTACCCTCTTTAGGGATAACCGTAATGTGTGCATGTAGGAAGGACGGGGGAAGCGAGTATCAGGTGAAATAGAATTGTAAGACTTCAACAAGAGGGGCGTGTAATGTCTCTGCCTGTTCGGGTCTCTGCGCCACCCTCCGCTCACACGCTGCGGCGAAGAAGGCGTGTTCAGCTTGATTCCTTGCTTAAGGCTCTTCTTTCTCAGTCTGAACACTGTCATAGACTATGCAATTGAATTTCAGCCCCACCCATCTCCTGCACCTTGTTTCTTCTGCTCCTCAAATAGTTAATCTTAGCCTTGCCTGTGTGATTGACAGCCTGTCTACCAATCAAGTCTGGGGCAGGTCCTGGACTTGCTATAAACAGGTCATCAGCTCACTCATCGTCGCTGGCTATTGAGACTCTGTCCTGTGACCTTGTTCTTGCTAAGCTGCTCCTTGTTATTGTATTGTATTGTTTACCTCTGACCTTTGGCTTCCCTTGACTACGCTCTTGGATTTTGATTCTGTACTGCGTTGCTCGACTGTTACTGAACCCTTGGCTTGCTGACTCTGCTTCTGTGTTGTTTTGTCTTGTCCTGTTCTGTGTGACACTTATTTCTAGGAAGGGTTTTGCCGCGCAGTTGCTCCTGTCGTTAGGACAGTGTGGCAAATAGGCAGGGACAGGGGCTGGGTGAGCTTAGGGCACAATGTCTCTGTCATTCCCTTGCTCTCAGGTTTCTGCAGCAGCACTGGGGAATTGCTCAACTGACAATTCCCTTACAGGGCGCTAGTTCAGTTTGCAAGGTCTTATAGAACCGGGCTGTGAAGCCATCCGGGCCGGGACTCTTATACCTCGGCAAGGATGAAATACCCAAGTCAAGCTCCTCAGGGCGTCTCAAGAAGAGCAGCGTCCTCGGGCCCAAGTGAAGAGAGAGCCATGCTAGCAATATCCTGGGGAAGAATGAGTGGTGGGTCAGGTGTCGGATTAACGGTGTGTGGAGGAGGGAGATTATAGAGAAAATCGTAATAATCACGGAATGCTGTAGCAATATCCGCAGTGAGGCAGGGAAGTGGTGCCCAAGGGGCCCTTAATAGCCATGATATGAGAAGCAGCATGGCGCTCCCATACTGCCGCAGTCACTTGAGGAGAGCATGGGAGAGGAATATGTAGTCGATCCTACTATAGGAGTTGTGGGCATGGGAGAAGAAAGAGAAGTCCCTGTCAACTGGATGGAGGAGCTATGATTTTTTGAAAAATCATGAAAATTAATTTTTTATACCAGCATATTTTTTGTTTTTGTGTAAAATACTTATTTTATTTTATGCTCCTTCGTAGCCTGTTTATTTCTTAAGTAATATAGTCTAAAACTTAGTATTGTATTATAAATTCCAAGCACTGAAACACTATAGTAAATCTTGCAGAAAACAAATGCAGTGCTCAGTATTATCACAAGGTGTAAACAGGCTTGACTAGACGTGCTGATCAATTTATTCCCAGCTTTTGCTAGGGAACAATGTTACTGTGATGGAGTAAGTTTGCCAAAAAACATAAATCACCTCTCATTGTCTTAGTCAGCAAAGTTGATACTGAAGAAAAGCACTGAAATGAAATCACAACTGTAATTCAGTTTAGTATCTCAAAGCAATTTGTCCCTGTATCTGTCTCCTGTGTCTAGCTCTGACAATCTGTTTGATTAAAAAGAGTTAAAGTTAAATCTCTCTCCTCTTTTCCCGTGACAGTGTGGGCCTGTATATAGCCATATATGTAATAATAAAAGCAACTAAGAACAACAACTGAGGATGATAAACTGTCTAGAAGTAATGAAACATTGCAGCAATGGTCACCATGTAGCATATAGCCAGTGACATGACTAGCAAAGACTGGGCCCCATAGCAAACTTTTGATTTGCCCCCCCCACGGCATAGCCCCCTTTCCTGGCCCCCACACAGTATAACGCCCTATTTATGTACACTATAATGTCCCAAAGTGTCCCCCACACAGTATAATGTCCCATAGCAGCCCCTACACACAGTATAATGTCCCATAGAGGCCCCTCCACACAGTATAATGTTCCATAGCGGCCCTTCCACACAGTATAATGTCTCACGGTGGCCCATCCACACAGTACAATGTCATATAGCGGACCCTCCACACAGTATAATGTTCCATAGCGGCCCCTCCACACAGTATTATGTCCCATTGTGGCCCCAACGGTTTTCGTTGCAGATATTGCAAAAATTTTCGGGCATAGCAGAACCTGAAATTTTTGGGATACACCACCCACAAACTATTATTATAAACTGGGGTCTTTTCAGACCCCAGGTTATAATGATCGGAGGTTCAGCGGAGGTGACAAACATAAAAACCAGTGAACTTACCTCTCCTGGGCTCCATTGTGACTCCCTGCTGTTTTCAGTCCTCTTCAATGACGTTAAAGACGTGGATTACGTAGGTGTCATTATGCCGAAGACAACATGGAGTCGCACCAAAGAGGTAACACTGGTTTTTATGTTCGCTCACCTCCCCTGGGCCTCCAAACATTTTACTCTGGGGTCGGAAGAGACCCCAGAATATAATAATAGCAGTATTTGTTGGGGTTCACTCAACAAATACTCTTGCAGCGGCACAGTAGCCTTACTTACCAATACCCACTCCTACTCACAGATCTCTCCGCTTCCACTTCTTCCCTCCAGGGGGCCCAGCGACATGATATGAGACGCAAGGGGTGCCCTGGAGGGCCCATTAGGGTCTATAAAAAAAAAAAAAAAGTCGCTTTGAGCTTCCTATATACACTGATGAGCAAAATGATTTGAACTTTCCACTTTCAGGCTCCATATCTCACCATCCACTACAACTTTGAACCATCATTTTATAGACAATCATCTTGCCTATCTCATACATTAATCTGACTTGAAACTATTTAGCATATGATTAGTTATGCAGATTCTTGTCATGTAACTGCATTGTTACTGTTTTGCTCCTGGTGGTGGAATTGGTGGAAAAATCTTTTTCTTCTTGTATACTACAAATTACAACCTGTTCTCACATTCCTAAATAGCTCAGTGTGTTATTAGATTGATTCTCAAGCGAAAGGTCACTGGTCATGAAGAAGATTTCCCAGTAAAAGAGAAAGAGCATCATCTAGCTCATTGATAGCGGTCTCTCGGCCAAGGAAATTCACAAACTGCATCATGTGAGTGCCATGACAGTTGGAAGAACACAAAATGAAGTCCATCCATCCATTCAAAAGCCTAGAGGTGGACATCCAGGCAAAATATCGTAGGCAACAAGTTGACTCCTCACAAGGTCTATCAGTTCTGGTACGACAAACACGACATTTGAGATGGCTTGTATGCTTCATAATAGTGAGATCACAGATGTCCATGCAAGCACTCTGCGACACCTGTTATGCAAGTCTGGAATGATGGCTCAAAAAAAGGTGAAAAAGCCTCAACTTCAATATCATTATAAGAAGCATGGGCTCCAGTTTGCAAAAAAGTACAAAAAGTGGACAGTAGAAGATTGGAAACGGGTGATTTGGAGCAATGAAATGAATGTCAATAGACTGGGCTCTGAAACAAGGGTAACGGGACTGGGGCTCTGAAACAAGGGTAACGGATTGAGAAATTGAAGGAACTGTCAAGTTTGGTGGAGAAAGTCTGATGATATGGGTTTTTTTCACAACCAAAAGTGTTGGATACTTGACCAGGATGCATGGTGGTCTCAATGCTGAGTTACTGTATATGTGAGTATCCTACAAGACAAGTTACTTTGTACACTCGCGTACTATGGGTATGAAAAGGACAACATAGTGTTCCAGCAGGACAACATTGAGATTAGCGAAGTAATGGTTTAATGACAATGAAGTAAAGGTGCTGGTTTGGCCCCAACAGTCCCCAGACCTTAACCCAATTGAACACTTGTGGGTAGAGTTGAAACAAAAGCTGTATACATACCCAAGTGAGTCGACCAGTATGCACAAACATTGGGAACGGATAGAAGAGACCTGGGATTAGATTTCAGTCGAGACATGCTTAAATGTGATTGAGAGCATGCCCAAAAGGATTCAAGCAGTGTTAAAAGCCAAAGGTGGATTTACAAAATACTAACAAAATAATAAAAAATTTAATTTAGATTTTTAGGAGCAAAACTGAAAAAAAGAAAGTTACATGACAAGAATCTGCATAACTAATCATACTCTAAATAGTTGCAAGTCAGATTAATGTATAAAATAGCCAAGATGATTGTCTATAAAATGATAGTAGTCTCACGTTGGAAGTTGTAGAGGATGGTGAGATATGGAGCCTGAAAGTCAAAAGTTCAAAACATTGTTACCCTTTTGCTCATCAGTGTACAGTTGACAAAAGTTGTTGACGTCCTGTCTGTCCTTTCCTTGGTAGATGTTGGGGGAAAAAAAATTAGCCTTATTGAATGATCATCTCATATGTAGCCATCTTACAGTAGGATTGTAGGGTTGTCCAGAATAGAGTTAATTTCCGAAAGTGTGGAAAATACATAGTCTACAGTATATGAAACATTCACTGAGAAATGTGGTAGTTATTGAGGGAGCTGCACTGTATATGTTGCACAGTATGTATGTATTTTCTCACTGTCACATCCATACATTGATTTTCTAGAAATGCTTAAAGTGTTAAAATCAATTTATACACTATGTTGCTGTCCCTGAGTTCAAGGACCAAACTGAGGCAGACACGGATGCCAATAAGCCCTACGTTTTAGCTCCACATAACTAATTTAATCCCTATTGATTTTTCACAAATAAGATTATTTTAGGAGAGATATATAGCAACCATAGTATATTACACAGGCATTAAGGCCAACAGCATGGAGAAGGGTTTAATAGCAAAATTATAATAACATTCCCTAGCTTCCAACTAGAGATGAGCGAATTTTTTCAAAAATTTGTTTCGGCCGATTCGCTTAATTTTCAGAAACGATTCAATTCGATCGAATTAATTTGCAGCAAATCATGTTAAAAACAGCTATTTCCTGGCTGCAGAGAGCCTATATAGTGGTGTAGAACAGGGGTCCCCAACCACACGGTCCACGAACCAGGACCGGGTCGTTGGTTTTTTTTTGCCGGTCCGTGGGCTGGCCTCAGTCTTAGCTGGATACTTTGCACTAGGCCACGTTGCTATGGTAACATGTATGTAAACTATCGGGTAGTGCGGCGTCCTGTGGCTGCTAAGGATGTCGCGCTACCCAATAGTTTACACATTACCATAGCAACGTGGCCTAGCACGAAGTATCCAGCCTCAGTGTCGCTTACCTTACCATCCTGGTGGAGAGTCTTCTCATCCACACGGTGGAGCCCACATTTAACCCCGCCCCCACATGGCCAAAGCCCCGCCCATGTTCCACCCCCCACCCCCACCCTGCTGGGCCATCCTCTACAGCAGCCAGTCCCCGGTGAAAAAAAGGTTGGGGTCCACTGGTGTAGAACACTGTGCCTTGCAGTAACAATGCTTTACAACATATAACTTGCTAATAAGACCCCAATAATTTGAATTACACAGGTATGATCTATTGCAAACCCTCAATGAGCAGCAGTATAAATGCAATCAGTGTGTTCTTATTACCCAGGCTGCAAACACCCCAAATGAACCCTGTTCTGCTTCAATACTGTATAAATATATAAATTCCTCGATTGAGCAAAATATCACTTTTCAAGTCTTTTCTAACACTTTCCCTAGCACCTGCTGATGTCTCTCCCTGCACTAAGTACACTGGAAAATGCCTGAATCCAAGATGGCGGAGGGTATTTATAGGGCTGTGACATCACAGGACTGGCTGGCTGCTGATTGGCTGCACGCATGGCATTGTGGTTGATCCCGCGTTCCCAGAGTTCCTTGCCCCATGTCCTAATATGTACAGCAGCCATTTTAGGAAAAAATGCGATTCGTTACCACGAAGTGTGAGGAAATCCGGATTGGATGCGAATCAAATATTTCCTGAAATTCGGATCGAACTCCACTTCCTCAGCTTCGATTTGCTCATCTCTACTTCCAACCCCTGAAAGCAATGACAACTCCAGCCTCATTGGCAAATACAGTAATGTTGCCAGAACTCTTCAACCCCTTTATAAATTATTTAATTTCCCTGTCTGTAGAAGACTGTGGCTGGCTAAACATTTCCCCCGCAGTGGCCATTGCATTGGAAATATAGTGTTACATGTCAGCCACACATATGCATGGGTGACCATAAATACATGTGTTATTCATGTGAGCAGGTTTTGCAAGTGCAAAAGTCTTTATGAGGGAAATATTTTGTACATATCTATTATGTGTTATAATTTGTGCTCTGCTCATACCACCATACATTTTATGATTCCTAAACACAAATAATTTTGTGTCATTTTATAAGTATAAATTTGCCCAGCTTCTATATTCGAGTACTTCATGCCATCTGATATATATGGATGTTTGGTGTAATACTAAACCCATTACTGTTGGTGACCAAATGTGTTGTCTGTCAGATGTTCTGTCAGTTCTGTAATGGATCACTCAGTTATTTCCAGCAAAGATAGTGTAGTAATGGTTTTTCGGAGGCCTGGGCGCTTCATTTCCTGAGAAGGCTTATATGCAGCATACATCACTGCTTTGAATAACTCTGTTACTGAATAGCTGCATCAAGTGAGCAAGATTGTCAGCTCCGTTCTTTTGATCAATTACCATGTTCCTTGTATACAAGCAACACAAACATCACTTGCTGTATCAAAACCAAATTACCTTTCATCAAAGATGTCTGCACTAAGTGGAATTCCATCTTACACATGACACATTTCTGTGAAATGGAAAGCAGGCAAAAGTAATGGCACCAAACATCAAAGACTGAAAACAAAGAGCGAGCCATGAAACAGCATTGTTTACATTACAATTTATTCATTGACTTTTCCCCTTACTGCTGTATCTTACTGTGTTGTTATTATTTCAATTCTACTATTAGAAATTAATGCAAGAAAATACACTGTACAATTGTTTTCCTATTTTTATATATTATGTATAATTTCTCAGTCTAGTTCCTCTAGACAGTAGGTTAATTCATGAACTGATACAGGACTCTATATTGTTTCTCTATTAATAATACCTTAATAAATCAGGCATGTGCCCATGTGCCAGAATAGAAATCTATGCCATTCAGGATCTAGCATAGATTTCCTATATAACTCATGCCATAAATATATCAGGCCGAGGTGTCCCTGACCTGCTCTCTGTTCTGCTCCACCCACATTTGCAAAAAGTGGTGAGCGAGGTGCAGAATGGCGCATCTTTTGTATAAGAAAGAACAGTGTACCAAAGGTGAGCTACATTAACACCCATCTACCTCAGTTTTCTTTTGAAAAATTCCGCTAAATATGTTTACTATATCGAAACTCCACTTGATAACTAATGCATCCATCTACAAATCATTCTCCTTCTTATAGAGAGAATAACATTTCTAAAATTTGCTGCATATTAACATAAAACTTTACATAATCCTAAGAGGTTACAATATACTGTATAACTACAGAAACAGAAAACTTTTAAAAGACATTGTAGCATACTATGAGTCTAAAATGACATCAGCAAGGTGTAAGGAACTTATTTTACTATCGCCTTTGTCTATCTTTGTAAAATGTCAATTGTCCTCTTTACTTATTGCTAAATATGCTTACTCATTTGTGACAGGTTTTTGGCTCAGAACACACTCTATTTTTTGACCTTCTGTATTTTGCTGGTCCAGCATCCTGCCTTACATTACTAAGGTTTTGACTGGCTTCTCCTCTGTGTTTTATAATGTAATTTCTAACTTTTCTCAGCCATTAAAGCTTTGCCTACCATTCCTTTTTAGGAAATGTTCCCATGATGTAGTTCTTTATTAGCTCTGTTACAAACTATTTTTCTATTATATTTGTAGGTTTACACCTTGACATAAAGGCTCTGAGATAGCAGACCTTGTGACAGATTTACTCATTCTAAATTTTAAACAGTGCAAGTTTAGACTAGACAGTCTTAAATTGTGCCAGATTTATCAAAGTGGCTAATCCTGTTTGGTAAATCTGACGTATGTTTAGACTGTCTAGTTTAACTTTACACCACTTATTAGCTGGCTTAGATTACTGACAAAAATGCACCAATTTTTTTGTCTCGCAACTAAGGCCATGACCACTTTCTAAGAAGACATGTCCCTATCCCAAAAAGCCACATCACTTTTTGTCCTAGTCATAAATATATCTAAAAATTGTTTAAGGTATTTGTGAAATCTGGCGCACGGCATGTTAGTCAGTTTTTTTGGTGTATATTGGGGCGGATTTACTAACTTAGCTACATAAATTTGCTAGATGTAGACATGGTACATCTTTATGAAAATGGAGTGGGTCAGAGATCAAGGCAAGCCAGGGTGGGAATGCTTTGGCCCTACAAATTTACTATAACTCATGCCAGAGATCCGGTGTAAGTTTTTACTTGAAATCTGTGTCAGTTCCTCACTGGTTTAGATTTCATTTCTGGTGACTTCCAGTGCTGCACCTCTTAATATTTCAGGCTCATCTTACATTGGCTGGGGAATATTGACATATGAAATGCCATTCTTAAAAAATTCACCCCATTATGTCAGAAGCCTAGTGCATTTTCCTTAGTAAATCTTTCCCACTGTATTTCTGCATAATGCCAGGATCTAAAAGGATATGTCGTAAAGAAACTTAAGGGAACTTTATTGTATTGTGAGTATGTGAACCTAGAGGGCGCTAGGGAGCGACTCAGGCCAGCCCTGAAAAGGCCCTCAGCCACACCTTTGGGTGGGGCGCGTAACTCCAGAAGGCTGGAGTATCCTGCAGGGAGCAGGAGATGGTGGACCAGCTAAGGACAGAGAGAGACGCTCTGTCCCAGAAGGGCTGGGGTCCACAGGGGACTGTTGCTGGAGCTGAGCGATAGTCAGGCTAGTTAGGGGCTCAAGGAGTGAGTTAGGGCCCTAACTGTGGCCTAGGTTTTTTGTTGTTTTGCTATGTTGCAGTTAAGCTGAATAAAGCCAGTTTTATTTTACACTTGAACCGTCTGAACGCTATCTTTCCGGCGCCCAGTACCACGAACCACCGCTGTCCGGACCAGGAGTCTGCCGCCATTTTGAGACTAATTCCCCCAAATTGTCACAGTATGTAATTTTTTTATTTTGTAAAAACATCCTTGAGAACAACCATAGTAAGAACATCTGTACCACAATTTTTCTATAGACAGTGCCAATTTTTTTGTGTGTGTATATCAGCTGTAATGTGAGTCAGTAGTCTATTACACCCTTTTGAAAGTGATAGAGCACTGCCCCCCATTTCTCAGAGAGCAAGACGTGGCTAGAAACATGCATATCTACTGTATAATAATAGCCTGACACAAAACTTTCTAGCAAACCTAACAATATTCGCTAAACAAGTCTCGCAGGGATCTCCCATCACTAGTTAGTATGTTAAATGTTCATGGTAGTACTGGAGAAAGTCAAACACAGCATATCAGCAAGAACACCTCTAGAAGCTGTCTCTCATAGTTGAGGTCTACCTATGATGTCAACTCTCTCATCTTTTTAAGTGGGAGAACTTGCACAATTGCTGGCTGACTAAATACTTTTTTCCCCACTGTATGTATAGTGCTGCTATATCTCCTATCTAGGCTACCTTCAGTGCATTACAATTGTCATACATGCTGACCTTTGTAGATAATGAGGTGACTGTGCTGATCTTGTCCCAATTTACACAGCAAAGCTAAAATAAAAGAACTAACAGAAAACACGAAATGTTAGGTTACTGTGTATACCCTATTGACCAGTGACAAATGAAGAAATCCTATTGACTGGGAGGTCTAACAATGTGCCATACAAAGGAAATCTGCTGCAGGTTATCTGCATGTTATGGCATTCTGCTGCAATATTAGTTTGTAAATAGTATTTGCAAGATAAATATAAGGTAATGTAAGGTAAATATTTTAAAAGACAGATCTATAAATTCTGGTGTTTATTCTGAAATAAATCTGTTACAAAATTAAGTGACATGAAACATTTGTGTTACATTGAATATACAGTAATTTACAGTAATATCCAAACAGGGAATGACTAAAGGTGTTATATTTGTGCATACACTATTGCAAACAAGTCTCTTAATTTCTATAATGTTTCAAGCATAGAAACAGCAATAATAGAATTTATTGAATGAAGACGGCATAAAGCAGCGTAAAGAATTTAAACAATTTAAGCAATGTGCCATAATCTCAAGTATGTAGACCCTTTGGTCTGAGCAGTGGTGTAGCTATAAAGCAGGGGTCAGCAACTATGGACCACAAAAACACAGTCAGAGGGAGAAGGAGGTTATGGCGGGGTGGGAATCATGATGCATTGCGTCCTAGTGTCCCTGTCACCAATTCCACATTGAGGCCTCTGAGTCTGCATGTAGCATTCATCTGCCATTAGCCTAACTGTTGACATTAGTTTATCAGAGCCTGATGAGGACAGGTCTCGAAATAGGAAATGTGTGTCTGTGTTAGTGTTGAGATCTGCTCTAAATATTCTGAGCATGGTGTTATGCATCGTCTTGTAAAATTGACACTTCTAGAACTTAATTTCTCTTTCCGTTTGCAGTTCTACACTGATAAAGAAAATTAAAAACTAGAAAGAGCAATTTCCATTCAGCCTAAGGTCACTCTGTTGCAGATGGGAAATTTAATGAAAATATTGTAGAGATGCTTAAATGTAATGATGAGCAACTTCCAGCTTGATTATAATTTTACCAGGAAGGTTTTTTCATCATTGCATCATTATAGGAACAAACACAAATAAAGAGCAGCGCTTGATCTCAAATATACTTTACTGATGGCAAAGATTATAAACATATCAGAAATTAAGAAGAAATATAATCAACAGAAAAGCAATTTATAAAGTAATTGGGCTATGCCTCTCATCCAGCTGAAAATACGACTATGTATTTATGGGTCTGAGTGCAAGATGTGTTTGTCCGTCTCTATTTCATCAGCAAGGTTTTATGAGATGGAAATTTTGTTAATTTAGTGAATGCAGGGGTATGAAATGTCCTTCTGTCACTAGCAAAGGGCACAGAATATTGCTTCATAAAATTGTATATATGTGTACTTGTCCTTTGTATTCTCTGTGCAACTCAATGTAACTTTGGGAGCCCTATAAAGCAATAAATTCACATCTGACAGATACATGAATTCACAGACTCATGGGTATTTATTGGTCACAGGGGTATTCATCATTTATTTTACAGTATCTGTATTCTCTTGCAATTTAGAATCTGTAATCAACATTTTATTATACAAAATATTAATCTTATTATATTTGGAGAAAAAAATTAGAGGGCACTACCAGATCAGCATAGATCAGTATACGGAAGGTGGAAGGTATAATTTATTATATGGCAATACTTGCTATTGATTGTAGACAACTGGAGCGAAAATTTCTTCTGTGGCAGCAAGAAACTTGGAGGAAACAAAGATCCATTGGCTGAAGGCAGAGATGTAACATGAAGCAACTGGGCCCCAGAGCTAAATTTGTAACATAGCCCCTTCAGAGATCCTGCAGGTGACTCTGGAGTGACCCCATAAAGGTGACTCCATAACAGTACACCACTGGTTGTAAGTATCCAGGAACACTGACAAATATAGATACTGGCTAGATGAATGTACTTCAGTAAATGTATAGTGAGATTTACCACTCAAGCAATATGCTCTTTTCTTAAGTTCCATGACTCCCTCCTGGGGATCAAGGCATGAGTTTACCTAGAGAGGGCGTCACAGAACCAACACCAGGCACATACCATCTGTGCAATCCAATTATATCCAATTGCTATTATAATGTATGGCCACACTTGCTTCAAATACTGTATTTTTAAAACTTGTGGTTCTGTGTGTGGTTTCTACCAAGGATTCACAGTCATACAGTAAGCAGAGTGGGTTCATTCCTGAGGAAAGACTTTACATCTGAAACATTGCTACATGATACGGTGAATTAATCACACTTAAATGCATAAGCCTAGAGTACAGTTCCCATCTCTGTTTACTATGCTTGCTGCGGCAACTGTGCTATCTGTTATGTATCTTAAAGGGATTGTCTCTCCAAGTCAAACATTTCTCTAAAAAGTTTGCATTAGCAATAATCTTCCTGCCTCAGGTCTAAGTTCCCAAATTCCTGATGACTAGCTGTTAACCCATGAAGAAGTCCCATCTACCAAAAAAGAGGCTGTATTACTTTGCTCCATCCACCATATTATAGACACCAATTGCACGTAACCAACCTCACTGACTCCAACTTCCATCATAGTGTCCATCATTTTACCAGACAAAATAGGGGAGTGTTTTGTACTATTTTGTCCAGCTGCCAGAGCCTGTGAACACAGTCAAATATGGACTTAGGCTGTTTTCATAAGACAGCTCTTACACTAGGTCCATTATTCATCACCTGAGCACGAGTGCTAGCATCGCTACTCCATCTCTCCCACCCCTGATGAATGTCCTCTCCTTTCAACACCCTGGGTCCGTTGCAGCTGTTCTTATTATTAATTCATGAAACAATTGTTTGAAAATACAGAAAAAAAAAGTGTTACCGAGCTTACAAAAACACAAATCTTATATTTTTATTACACTGTTCTATATCTTTTTCATCTTTTTTTAATAATCATTATTAAAGGCAGATATATTTTCTTTCCCTCTTTTTTTACCATAAATCTTGACATAATAGTTAAAATCTAGTGGGAAATCTAAACATTCATTAAAATATTTACAATTAACTTATACATTGAAGAAGTCATAGTATTCTATTCCTCGGAACTTCACAATGGAGAATAAAGGGAAGGCAGCAGACATACTGCATTTCATAGCACTGTACTGAGCAGATGCTTTGTTCCTCCAGCTATTGTGCTTTTCTTGTATTCCTTTGGGCAGAGGAATCATTTTGCACTTGCTAAAGAATTGGCAAGCTCAGGTCTTGCATTTGAATGACTCCTGGTGCATCAGATCTACATTTTGAAAGTCATCTTTTCAGATAAAAAGACGCTTCAGTTGGGAAAAATAATCATCACATCAATTCAGGGTCAGGAAAGAATTTTCTATGCCACAAATGAAATATGAGCTGGTAGAACCATCTGATCCAGAATAAGAAAACATCACCATTTACAACAGAATTCACAATGTCTTCTACACCTTAAGGGGATTTTTTTTTCTTTAAAGCTCAAACATGTAGTCTTTGTCCGTCATTGAGATGTATCACTTCTCTTGGTTTAAATGTAAGAAATGCTGAATTCCTCAAACCTCCTTTTAATAGCCTGTTTTGCAAATCCCCGTAGAACCTCAGTGGCTGTGAGCAGAGGAAAGGTGGTAAATGTGTGAAAATACAAAAGTCAAAAATGTACAACATTGCTTGATTAAAATACCTTGTTTTGGCAAAACATTATTTCTGTAGATACCAGTAAAGGAACAGTACAATGAGCAAAATGATACAATGTTCATGGAACATAAAGTAGTAAAAGTCAATAATGGCTAAGGATTTGATTCTCCATCATTTCTGATGGAGACAGTACGAAAAAGGTGGGAAGAAGCGTGTAATATGTGTTCTCGCACTTTTATTGAATTGTTGATTGGTCTTCAACTTAAATAATTGGAAAATATTGTACACAGATCATAAAAACCCAAGATCAGTTGTCTACATTAGCTACTCCTGATGAGGTGAAAAAGTTTGACACTTGATTACAATAAAATATACGTCACAGATGGTGAAAGGAATAACCAAAGGGAAATATTAGAATCACAGAAGTAGGTTCCTACGGTACTCTCAATAAATTAAAATATAACTTTTATTAACACACAGTAAAAACATAGGACAGACGTCAACTAAACATATAGTATAGGGAATATCATCTATCCCAAAGATAAAGAATGGGTTTCCCTATAAAAAGGCCCCTAATCCGCTATGTTTTACCTATTTAACAAGATCTAGGCTTTGACCTGCTAATATAGTGGACAGTGCAGGTGTGTACTTAGTCTCACCTAGGTCACTGGCAGATGTACTTATCTATCGAACACTATGCAGGTTTAGACCCGCTATGTTTTATCTATTTAATATCTATGTAATATCTAGGTATTGACCTGCTAACATAGTGGATGGTGTAGGTGTGTACTTCAGCAGTGGGTGGGATGGTTTTATGTCCCTAGCTAGTGGGAGAGAGCTGACATAATATCTCCATACCATTTAGCTGTATTTGGACTACATTTTTCACCTCCTTATGCGCTATTAACTCACTGGCTTTTGGTTACACCATACACCAGGATATATGTTACTTTATATCTAGTACATCTACTGAGTGGAGAATTATCAGTTCCCCATTTTCCTGGCTCAGACAGTGTTTGGAGATGGTTTAAACAATCCTATTTTTGATACTCATCATCTCACAATTTGGATCTATGGGTTTTTGATCAGTTTATATATTGCTGTCTTATCTATCTGGTGTTAGGGATTAGGGGTCTTTTTATAGGTACCGCATGGCTCTCAGCCCCAGAGGTTGACACAGCCCTAGATGAGTGGGCTGTAAAAAATTCAGGTGGAGTTAACGCCTGAGCAGAAAAAGAAGTTTTAATCGCTACCTTGATCCATCTAGATAAGGTAGGTTTGGAAGCTCTGAGACCTTTGTCTCTAACATATTAATAAGAAGATTCTCGGATTTCCTGAAAGGTCATGAACGTAGAAGGTAGGTCTGAAGACACCTTACTACATCTAGTGTGTGAAGACTTTCCTCTTCAGAGGAAGGAGCTGAAAGAAACACTGATAAGGAAACCATCTAGTTGATATTGGCACGAGAAGGCCAGGAGAAATCTGAGCTGGACCCTATTCACAAGAACGAAATATATGGTTCTTTGGAAGAAAAGCCTGGAGCTCACCCACTCTCCTTGCTGAAGTGATGGCTAACAAAAAGGTGGTTTTAAAGGCCAAAATACTTAAGATCCACGTCCTCTAATGGCTCAAATGGAGGACCACAAAGACCCGAGAGAACTGTAGCAAGATCCCACTGGAGAACAGGAGTTGCAACCACCGGTCTAAGTCTCATAGCACCCTTAAGGAAAATAAGGGATTCTGAGACAGTCATCTGCTTAAACAGGCGGATAGGGCTGAAACCTGTACCTTGAGTGTGGCAGGGGAAAGGCCCTTATCCAGGCTGTCCTGAAGAAAAATTTAGAATCTCTCCCATAGTAGGATTCGAACTGTTAACTTCCTGTTTGGAGCACCATTCTTTGAAGATGTTACCTATTCTTAGGTAGCTCTTATTGGTAGACTTTGCTCTGGAGCAGGAAAGAGTCTTCAGGACGGCTTCTGACAGTCTTCTAGATCTCCATAGGGACTGGTCAACCTCCAGGCTGTCAGGTTGAATTTCCACAGATCCTGGTGCTTCTGAGTTCCTTGGGAAACCAGGTTCTGGGTGGGGGTAAGCCTCCAATAGATCCCTCAACTCATGTACATGAGCTGGGAAAACCAAGCTCTTTTTAGCCCGCATGGTAGTATGGCTATCACAGAGACTTGGTCCTGTCAGACTTTCATCAATACCCTTGCGTGAAGGATATCATCCTGCCAAGAACCTGCTTCCGGCACACCTGAGATTGCTTCACTTACCTCACACCCACTCCCACTGAGTGTGATGGGCCTCTTAAGATAATACAAAAAACGAGCCTTCTAAATTTTATATATTTATTAACCCCTAAACGGGTCGGCACTAGACACTTAACACATACAGAGGATACATATAGCGATTAGCAAGCAGATACAAGTAAAAAAGCAACATGGCACGGTGCATAAAATAAAAAATAGGAGATAACAGAAAGGAAAAGAATATGTTACCAACACAAGTCTGAGGTTGGATCTCTGGCTCCATATGATGATGTGGATCATGAGCCAGGGCACGTATCTTATAAAGTCCAGTAGCATATGAATCTTAGCAGAGCAAAAGGCAGAAGACCATGTGGTCCTCACATGGCAGGCTTTTGTGTGTTCCCTGCCCCCGCCCAGAGTGATGTCACGGGGGAGGGACGTTACACCTACCAGCTTGGAGCCCCTGAACTAAAAAATGGTTCTGGTTCCTTACCAGGCGACTGGATTGTCTGGCAAGTGGAAAGGGGGAACTCAGGGTGGGATCCTCTTCATTTACATACCAAGCATGCCACCTCAATTCCCTTTGGGTAGGGAGTTGAACGTCTGGACCTGTCTCGGGCTCACAACAGCATGATGATTGGACTGACTGTGGGCGCCTTTCTCTGGGGCACCTACAGAATTTATCGAGGTAACTGTGGGGTGTCCCCCTTAGGAGATATGGGCATAAAACTATGATCTCTGTGATATTTAATCAATGCAATGTTGTCTGGTTGTACTGTGGCTCACCAGGAAATCTCCTAGGGAGAGGTTGGCTGTTTGAAAAGGAATTTTAATTACTCAGGGCAATACAACAGAGGGATGGTAATTAACCAACAACAGGGGCCCAGCTCACAGTAACCGAGCTGAGGGGGAAGTTTGAACAAATGGTCCGGGGGGGGGGGGATAAGGGGTCAGCTAGATACATAATTGTACAGACATACATATACGGGAGTCCCCTTAAGCATTACACCTTGGTATCATGGAAAGCGAAGGGAAAATGAACCAGCCTGAACCTCCAAAGGATGGACAGGGCATCCACTGCCAAGGGATAGACCTTCTGATACAGTGAGCAGAAAGTCTCTACCTTGGCGTTGAGTCTGGTCATCATAAGGTCTACTTCTAGAAGACCCCACTTCAGGGTAATCTGATAGAAGATCTCTGGATTGAGAAACTAATCTCCTGATACGGTGAGGCCCCAACTCAACTGATCCGCTGCTATGTTCAAGGAGCCCCTGATGTGAACCGCAGATAAGTGGGTCAGATTTTCCTCTGCGCAGGTAAAAATCAGACCTGTCTCCCTGAGGAGAGATAGCGACCTGGTGCCTCACTGTTTGTTCAGGTACATTATGGTCGTCATACTGTCAGACCGGATCTTGATCGCTCTTCCTCGGAGGAGAGAGAAATGAAGTAGTGCCAAGTAAACTGCTCTGAGCTCCTTCCATTTGGACAATGTCCTTTTTCTAGTCTGCTCCAGACTCCTTGTATGTTCTTTTCGTACATGTGGGCTCCTCATCCCGAGAGGGATGCATCGGTAGTTAACAGGGTCCAACGATGTTGGACCGTGGACATCCGTCTTTCAGGTGTATCCACCATCTGAGGGAAAGACGGGTACTGGGGGAAAGTCTGATCCTCTCGTCGATCCAGAGAGGAGTATGATTCCAGGCAGTGGCGTAACTAGGAATGGCTGGGCCCCAAGGCGAACATTTGACATGGGGCCCCCCCCCCCCCGAACCGCTGCCCCCAATCGCCTCCCCCCGGACCGCTCCCTCCAACCCCCCCCCCCCCCCAAAAAAAACGCATTCCTGCGCACACTATTATGTGCCATAGTGGCCCCTGCACACAGTATCATGCCCCATAGTGGCCCCTGCACACAGTATCATGTCCCATAGTGGCCCCTGCACACAGTATCATGTCCCATAGTGGCCCCTGCACACAGTATCATGTCCCATAGTAGCCCCAGCACACAGTATCATGTCCCATAGTGGCTCCAGCACACAGTATCATGTTCCATAGTGGCCCCTGCACACAGTATCATGTCCCATAGTGGCCCTTGCACACAGTATCATGTCCCATAGTGACCCCTGCACACAGTATAATGTCCCATAGTGGCCCCTGCACACAGTATTATTCTCCATAGTGGTCCCTGCACAAAGTATCATTCCCCATAGTGGCCCCTGTACACAGTATTATATCCCATAGTGGCCCCTGCACACAGTATTATATCCCATAGTGGCCCCTGCACTGAGTATTTTGCCCCATAGTGGCCCCTGCATACAGTATTATGCCCCATTGTGGACCACCCATGAACAATTATTATACTCTGGAGTCTTTTCAGACCCCAGAGTATAATGATCGGAGACCCAGGGGAGGATACAAACATAAAAAAACAACGTTGCTTACCTGTTCCTCGCTCCGATCTACTCCCTGCTGCTTCGGCCGCCTTCAACGTTGGACCAGGTCGGCGTCACGTGACGCGGGCAAGGCGTCGCGATGCAAAATGACGTCGGGGACGTCACCAAACAGGCCCGAAGCCTGGAGAAGCGCAGGAGAGGTAAGTACAGTGTTTTTTATGTTCCCTCACCTCCCCTGGGCCTCCGATTATTATACTCCAGGGTCTGGAAAGACCCCGGAGTATAATGATAGCAGAGATTGTGGGGTTCGGCCGCGGCCTCACATACCGATCCCCGCTCCTGCTCACAGCCGCCTCCGCAGAATCGGAAGCGCAGGCGGCCGTGAGCGGGACCCCGGGGAACGGTAAGTATATAGGGCCCGTTACCTGCTGGGGTTACTCCACCAGGTAACGGCCTATTAAAAATAGAAAGCATCGGGGGCCCGCGGGGCCCTCTAATGTCCCGGGCCCTGTGGCAGATGCTACCGCTGCTACCCCGGTAGTTACGCCCCTGATGCCAGGCCTTTAGAGCTTCCATCTGAAGAGGAAGCATATGTCATAAAGCCCAAAGGACTGCCATGGCTGAGGATGACATTAGGCCTAGGACTCTCATAGTTGTCCTGATAGAGACCAGTCTTGTTCTGATAAGATAGCGGACCCGTGTGTTTAACCTTTCTTTCCTTGCAGGAGTTAAGGAAATTTTCATGCGGTCTGAGTTCAGGAGAAATCCCAGGAACTTTCTCTGAGTAGAGGGAATCACCTCTGATTTTCCCCAATTTATTAGCCAACCTAAAAGTTGAAGGTCACGGCTATCTGCAAATGCTATAGCAGGATGGATTTTGACTGAGCTTTTATTTAGCCAGTCGTCCAAGTATGGCACTATGAATAGACCTTGAAGTCTATTGGCGCCACCACCTTGGCGCCACCATCTTGTTGAAGGTGTGGGAAGCTAACAGGATGCCGCAACCTAAAGATGCTTCCTGTGGCTGGGAACTGAGACAGCGATTCTGAGATACCTTCTGTGTGGAGGATAAACTGGAATGAGTAGATAGGCATCCTTTAAGTCTAGGGTGGCAAGGACCTTGCCCTGCAGTAGAAAGGATATAACAAATTTCCATTCAAAAAGCGCTTTATCCTTATGAATAGATTCAGATATCTTAGATCTATAATCATCCTCCAGTCACCTGTTGATTTTAGCACCATAAAAACTGGGGAGTAAACACCGAATCCTTCTTCAGAGGGGGACCTCTTCCAAGACCCCCTTGTAGGAGTCTCTGCCACAGGAAGAAAACAGCTGGCGTCAAAGTTAGACTTCTTCTTGTCCCCTTCTTTGGGGAACTTCCGTCCAGAACCCCTAGACTGGTATCTAGGATGCCTCTGGAACTGAGGTCTAGACTGAGGCTGATAACCTCTGACCTGGCCAGGAGGTCTTGATCTACCTCTAAAAGATTGAGGTAGTCTCTTACCCTTCTTGTCGCTAGACCCTCCATGATTTCACCCAGGCCTCTGCTGAAAGGTTTACCCGGCTCAAAAGGCAGAGAACCCAAGTTATACTTGGAGGCGTTATCAACTCTCCAGGGTTTTAGCCATAACGGTCTTTTAGCTGCCGTGGAGAGGGCCATAGATTTGGCGGCCAGCTTAAACTGATGTTGGAAGGCCTCGGATAGAGACTGACCTCAAGAATGATAAGAGGTAATCTCTGGAGACTCCAGAGTCAAAGTCCCTCTCTAGTTGGGCTAGATCAGAGTGCAACTTGTTTGATACCTCATTAGAGGCAATGGCCACCGAAGTCTGAGCAGAGGCTGCAGAATAAGCCTTTCTAAAGGTGCCTTCCTTGCTCCTATCCATAGGGTCCTGGAGGTTGGAACCATCATCCGCCGGGACAATTTGGCTACTGCCATATCGACTTTAGGAGGGAGACCCATTGGTCCAGCTGAGTTTTCAGAATAGGAAATAAGGCCTTAACCTCCTGGATAAAATAGTGGCTCTTTCAGGATGTTTCCACTCCAATAGCATGAGCTTATCAGTGTTACGACCACTTGGAAGACCCTAGGCCCCCTACTTTTGGAAGTGGAGGCTTCCCCATCAACATCTCGGTCCCTTGACTGGATGGACTTCAGCAGCCTATTTATCTTCTCTAGAGGAAAGAGAGGTCTGCTAGAATTCTCCAAGGCATCTTCATCCGATGAGAGCATCTCATTAATCACTTGGAAGTCGTCTTAGATACTAGTGAAAGAGTATGTTTCATTTCATGCCCACAGTGTGTTACAATCCACACAGACTAGGCCCCCCTTTTTTTTTTTTTTGCAAATTCCTTGCAGGATTTGAACCCAGGATTCTGGGAGAGGGAGGAGGAGGAGGAGGAGCCTTCCTCACTAAGAGACAAGCCATCTTCTGCACTGAGATGAAGGCTTCTATAGGAGGGGAGGAGGAATAAGCAAGTACTGCACCACAAAAAACCCCCCCCCCCCACAATTTTGCAAATCTTAATTCCTTGTACACAGAATTAAGCTAAAAATATACAGACCAATGTCAGAAAAGAGGCTCAGCAAATATAACCTTGCAAAAAAGGAGGAAGGTCTGTCCGAGAATTCAGTCCCAGAACACAAGAAAGGTTCCGGAACAAAGTGACCAGCGTCACTACTAGCAGCTGCGGAGCTTGTACACATCAAAGCCGCACAAGTGGCCTGCACCACAGGTCTTTGAACATGAAGCATGCAATCACCGCTGTATGTTCTACTGAAATCAACCTTTTCAGTGCCAAGGTTGAAAGCTTGGCTAGGCACAAAAAAGTAAGTGAAATGGCAATCCTCCACATCAAGGCCACACAAATGGCCTGCACTACAGGTCTTTGAACATGCGGCATGCAACTACCACTGCATGTACTACTGAAATCAACCTTTTGAGAGTGAAGGTTGAAAGCTTGGCTAGGCACAAACTGCCTAAATAAAACCCCTTTCTTTCCACATAAGCATCCAGTGGAAGAGAGATGTAAAGATGACTCCCCAAAGGTAAGATAACAAACTTTAGGGGAAAACAAAATATGGGAGGACAAAAAGACCTCCCTCCAGCTGTCCCACCACACAGCACAGAAAAAAAAACACAAGGGGGAAGAGGTCTCTTTGGCCCTCTTATAGGGTACCATAGTCATGCATAAATTATGCTAATTAATAATTCCTGTTCTATCAACACACAGGGGCAGAAATACCCCATATTGTGCTGCTGTGGGAAATAAGGGAACCTCAGTTTCAGAAGGGTGATGACATTTGTCTCATCACTAGTTACCATTCAAGAGGAAGGGGGATGATGAAAATCTTCAACAGCTTTTGTCCTATCTTAACAGGATAAAAATCTCTCAAAAATTCTCCCTCCCCCATAAACAGTTACTGGGAAACGGAGCAGGAACTTGCATGATTTGTTAGTTCACTGTCATTATGTTGCTCCATCTGACCATACTAATTCTTTTAGAATTGTTTACAGCTTGAATTGCCGAAGTGAATCAGTGATCTATTTTACTGAATGTCCTTGTGGCTTGAATTATATGGGCATTACCTAAAGGAAGTTGCCCGGATATGTCAGGATCCTGGAGCATATTTTGGATATTCAAAAGGCTCTGGATAACACTATGGATCAACAATCCCAACAAACTAAACCCATTGCTAGGCATTTTCTTGCTCTTCATAAAAATAATCCTACAAGTTTAAAGGTGAGAGCAATTGACAAAGTGCATATCGGTATCAGAGGTGGTGACGTCATGAAAAAAAACTTCTGCCAAATAGATAGAGGCATTACAAACACTTGCTCCGAATGGACTGAATGAGAAGCTTGGATTTGGTTGCTTTCTCTAATATGTTTTTATTATTGTTTTTTTGCAGGAGGGGTCACACTCTAATGTTTCCGTTATATATGGTCTGGTGGACTTTCTGTATATATTAGGTAGGACATAATGGTCAATATCTTGGGCTTTGTTGTGGCATGCTGATTTTTTGGGGGGGTGCAGATTAGTGTGATGCTTATGTATAGTTGAGGCAGCATATTTTTGTATTTCGGGCAAATATTGTTATTAATATGAACTTGATTTTTTTATTGTTATTTTTATTGTCCATATAGCTGCATGTGCATTATAATTTTTCACATACAGTGCTGGCCAAAAGTATTGGCACCCCTGCAATTCTGTCAGATTATACTCAATTTCTTCCAGAAAATGATTGCAATCACAAATGCTTTGGTAATAATATCTTCATTTATGTTGCTTGCAATGAAAAAACACAAAAGAGAATGAAAAAAAAAGTCAAATCATTGATCATTTTACACAAAACTCCAAAAATGGGCCGGACAAAAGTATTGGCACCCTCAGTCTAATACTTGGTAGCACAACCTTTAGACAAAATAACTGCGAACAACCGCTTCCGGTAACCATCAATGAGTTTCTTACAATGCTCTGCTGGAATTTTAGACCATTCTTCTTTGGCAAATTTCTCCACGTCCCTGAGATTTGAAGGGTGCCTTCTTCAAACTGCCATTTTGAGATCTCTCCACAGGTGTTCTATGGGATTCAGGTCTGGACTCATTGCTGGCCACTTTAGAAGTCTCCAGTGCTTTCTCTCAAACCATTTTCTAGTGCTTTTTGAAGTGTGTTTTGGGTCATTGTCCTGCTGGAAGACCCATGACCTCTAAGGGAGACCCAGCTTTCTCACACTGGGCCCTACATTATGCTGCAAAATTTCTTGGTAGTCTTCAGACTTCATAATGCCATGCACACGGTCAAGCAGTCCAGTGCCAGGGGCAGCAAAGCAACCCCAAAACATCAGGGAACCTCCGCCATGTTTGGCTTTAGGGACCGTGTTCTTTTCTTTGAAGGCCTCTTTTTTTTTCCTGTAAACTCTATGTTGATGCCTTTTCCCAAAAAGCTCTACTTTTGTCTCATCTGACCAGAGAACATTCTTCCAAAAAGTTTTTGGCTTTCTCAGGTAAGTTTTGGCAAACTCCAGCCTGGCTTTTTTATGTCTCTGGGTCAGAAGTGGGGTCTTCCTGGGTATCCTACCATAGAGTCCCTTTTTTATTCAGACACCGACGGATAGTACGGGTTGACACTGTTGTACCCTCGGACTGCAGGGCAGCTAGAACTTGTTTGGATGTTAGTCGAGGTTCTTTAGCCACCATCCGCACAATCTTTCGTTGAAATCTCTCGTCAATTTTTCTTTTCCGTCCACATCTAGGGAGGTTAGCCACAGTGCCATGGGCTTTAAACTTCTTCATGACACTGCGCACGGTAGACACAAGAACATTCAGGTCTTTGGAGATGGACTTGTAGCCTTGAGATTGCTCATGCTTCCTCACAATTTTGCTTCTCAAGTCCTCAGACAGTTCTTTGGTCTTCTTTCTTTTCTACATGCTCAATGTGGTACACACAAGGACACAGGACAGAGGTTGAGCCAACTTTAATCCATTTCAACTGGCTGCAAGTGTGATTTAGTTATTGCCACCACCTGTTATGTGCCACAGGTAAGTAACAGGTGCTGTTAATACACAAATTAGAGAAGCATCACATGATTTTTCAAAGGGTGCCAATACTTTTGTCCACCCCCTTTTTTATGTTTGGTGTGGAATTATATCCAATTTGGCTTTTTGACAATTCTTTTTGTGGTTTTCCATTGACAACAAATTAAATGAAGATATTATTACCAAAGCATTTGTGATTGCAATCATTTTCTGGAAGAAATTGAGTATTATCTGACAGAATTGCAGGGGTGCCAATACTTTTGGCCAGCACTGTATCACATTACTTTCTTACTTCTACCATATTATTTATTTCCTTTACATATATTTAATTTTGAGATACTTGTAAATATGTGCACAAGTGTACATTTTTATGAGGTTTCTGAATTTTGTCTGATTTTTGTGATTACATTTGTTGATATACAGTGGATTGCAAAAGTATTCATACAGAGCGTACACACTTTAGATGTAAAGGAGGAAAAGTGAACCTCTAGACAGACACTATCATATATCTTTTATATGTGTGAAGAAGTGTTTGATAGGTCTGGCTAGATGAATAGTTAAAATCTAGATTTTATTAATACCAAATAATAAAATATTGGAATCAAGACAAGACAACAAAAAAAGGAGATTGACCAGCTGCGATGGTCTGCCTTAAATATTGCACTAAGATGTTATCATTTTCACTACAAGAGGGCAATTAGGCGAATCTGGAAGAGAGTAGTTGCACACAGTATTCCTTATGGAGTATCTTTAAATGCAAATATTTAAATGACCATGTAAGCAAAAATTGACAGCAGAGACAGGACTCAAATATAACTGCATTGTCCAGAAAATGTATTTCCCCGTGTCAGATAAACCGTCTAGCAAACTGTTCACTTTATTAGGGCCAGCGCTACTTATTTATATCGCACTGAATGGAGGGGAGTCTTGTTCTGATCCCACCTTCAGCTAAAATGTCAGCGCTGATTAATTTGGCAAAGCTCAATGAAAGTCACCCTTCCCCATGAACAATGGGAAGGTAGTCACAATCATCCCTGAACTAGGTACCCTAGATGATCAACTGGCAGTCTTCAGAGATAATAGATGGCTATCACAGCTTTTTCCCCAATGAATACTAAGGGGATAGATGAAAGCACTCTTAAAAGAGTGAGCTTCAGCACCACTATCCTCATAAGTAAAGCTCAGATTCTCCTCAAGTAAGCCCTCAAAAAAAAAAAATAAATAAATTACACTAGTGGTCATAGATATCAGGAAGAGCATCAACCTAAGGCTGCTATACTAAAATACTAATCCCTATGCGTTTCTCCAGTATAATGTAACTGGATCGTCAGGCGAAAGAAAAAAATTTGCAGCCTCTTAGTCAGAGAGTGCAGCGGTAGTGAAGCCGCAGGCTCGTTAGATCCACGTATATAAAGGCCACACCACGCCCCTTAGAGTGACGTCATAAACAGCTGTAGCCTATCAGCGTGTCGAGGGAGTGGTCAATAGACCAGTGTTAACTCCCTCAAGACACGTCCAGCCGTCCCACGTCAATCTGTGAGGGCGGGGGACTTGTCACAGGTCACTTAGGAGACTGAAAGTGCGTCTCTCTCCAGATCCTCATAGGAAACAGACCTCCAGGTAGATAACAAGGTCACACATTCCTTGCATATCAAATAATGATAAATGATACTTGGAAATCAGTATTCCCATCAATCATCTCAATATATGTTCAGAGCGTGGGGTATATGCTTTTACAAATAATGCAGCAAAATCGTTCACATATGACATAACATGAAGCAAAACATCATATGGTACTGCCATATATTAGATGACACATAAACAGTTAGGTCCATATATATTTGGACACTGACACAAATTTTGTTTTTTTTACTTGTTTACTGAAACATATTCAAATTATAGTTATATAATGGACATGGACATAAAGCTTTCAATTGAGGGTATCCACATTAAAATTGGATGAAGGGTTTAGGAGTTTCAGCTCTTTAACATGTGCCTCCCTGTTTCTAAAGGGACCAAAAGTAATTGGACAATTGCCTCAAATCCTGTTTCATGGGCAGATGTGGGCAATTCCTTCTTTATGTCATTCTCAATTAAGCAGATAAAAGGCCTGGAGTTTATTTGAGGTGTGGTGCTTGCATTTGGAAGATTTTGCTGTAAAGAAAACATGCAGTCAAAGGAGCTCTCCGTGCAGGTGAAACAAGCCATCCTTAAACCGTGAAAACAGAAAAAAACCATCTGAGAAATTGATACAATATTAGGAGTGGCAAAATCTACAATTTGGTACTGTTAGGGTCTTGCGAAACGTAGCAATACCCTGACACTAGTGCAGGGGTCTAGGAGGAAGGACAGAGACAAGTGAGCCCTAATCTCACCCCAGCCACTGTCCCTCCTACTGCCTCAGTTACCCTAAATGGTAAAAGGACAACCTGAAGACGAGCCCTATACTGAGTAAGTGACAACACTGAACAAAGACAGAACAAACAACACAAAAGGAAATTAAGGAAGCCAAGGATTCTGTAACAGACAAGCAAAGCAGTACAGAATCAAAATCCAAGAGAATAGTCACAAGGCAAGCCAAAGATCAGAGAATCAGGTAACAAAGCAGCAAGAGATATAACAAAGAGAGCAGGCAAAGACAGTGCAATAACCGGCGACCATATGAGGGCTGACAACCTGTTTATAGAAAGTCTGGGCAAGCCCCGGACTGGATTGGTAGACAGGCTGTCAATCACACAGGCAAGGCTGAGATTAACTATATGCGGTCCAGAGAGAAATGCTCAGAACACGGGTGTGGCTGTAAATCCATTACATTGTCTAGGACCGTGTTCAGACTGAGCAACAAGAAACCTACACAAGGAACCAAACTGAACACGCCTCCTTCGCTGCAGCGTGCGAGCGGAGGGTGGCGCAGAGATCCGAACAGGCAGAGACGTTACAGGTACATCCTGAGAAGGAAAGAAAGTACTGGTGAACTCATCAATGCAAAAAGACAACAGTGGTGGATGATTGCAGAATAATTTCCATTGTGAAGAGAAACCCCTTCACAACAGCCAACCAAGTGAACAACACTCTCCAGGATGTAGGTGTCTCAATATCCAAAGCTACCATAAAGAGAAGACTGCATGAAAGTAAATACAAAGGGTTCATTGCACAGTGCAAGCCACTCATAAGCCTCAAGAATAAGAAGGCTAAATTGGACTTTGCTAAAAAAAACATCTAAAAAAGCACATTTCTGGAAGAACATTCTTTGGACAGATGAAACCAAGATCAACCTCTACCAGAATGATGAAAAGAAAAAAGTATGGCGAAGGCATGGTACAGCTCCTGATCCAAAGCATAGCACGTCATCTGTAAAACACAGCGGAGTGTGATGGCTTGGGCATGCATGGCTGCCAGTGGCACTGGGTCACTAGTGTTTATTGATGATGTGACACAGGAAAGAAGCAGCTGGATGAATTCTGAGGTATTTAGAGACATACTGTGTGCTCAAATCCAGCCAAATGCAGCCAAACTGATTGGTCGGCGTTTCATAATACAGATGGACAAGGACCCAAAACATAAAGCCAAAGCAACCCAGGAGTTTATTAAAGCAAAGAAGTGGAATATTCTTGAATGGCCAAGTCAGTCACCTGATCTCAACCCAATTGAGCCTACATTTCACTTGTTAAAGACTAAACTTCAGACAGAAAGGCCACAAACAAACAGCAACTGCAGTAAAGGCCTGGCAGAGCATTAAAAAGGAGGAAACACAGCGTCTGGTGATGTTCAAGACTTCAGGCAGTCATTGCCAACAAAGGGTTTCCAACCAAGTATTAAATTAACATTTTTGCAATTATTTCATTTGTCCTATTACTTTTGAGCCCCTGAAATGAAGAGATTGTGTGTAATAAATGCTTTAGTTCCTCACACTTTTATGCAATCATTTTGTTAAACCCACTGAATTAAAGAAAGTCTGAACTTCAACTGCATCTGAATTGTTTTGTTCAGAATTCATTGTGGTATTGTACAGAAATGGAAAAATGTTGTCTCTGTCCAAATATTTATGGACCTAACTGTAAGCCTCACTAAAAAGGAGGATAACACATATTTTGTAACTACTCATAACATATGCCAACCTGATCATGATACACATATATATCTCTTTGTTTGAAACACTTCTTCACACCCACAAAAGTATTCATACCCCTTAAATTTTGAAAACCATGTATCATTTTTGTTCCACTTGACAATTGTGTGCTACTTTGTATTGGTCTATCACTTAAAATCTCAATAAAATACATTTAAGTTTGTGGTTGTAAGGTGACAAAATTTGAAAAAGTTCAAGGGGTATGAATACTTTTGCAAACCACTGTATGTATTTTCCATTACAGTAAATACTTGTATCTTCTAGCTACAATTTTTCTTTTATTTCAGTTTTGCATGTAGAGGTGTACAATATGGAATAAAAAAAGATCTCCCTTCTGTTGTATGGTTCCCTAGCATTCAGAAATGGCAGAAATTTCATGCATTATATTGCCCAACATTTGTACAGAAATGTTTAAATTGTAGAATATTAAATTTCTGTCATTTGCAACAAAAAAGAAACGACACAAAAATGTAAGAAACCAAAGACACCTACATTTAATGCAGCCATTAATTTAGCTTCCCTTGAAGAAGGCATTAAATACTGTACAATTATGAATAATCTCTCAGCAAGTATCAGTGCACTAAGAGATAATGCAGTGCATGCTGTAAAAGGTGCTTCAGGCACAGTTTAAACTATCTAATGAATTAGTTTTTAAGTATTCTGCACGACTATAAATTCTCAGGACTATATCCTATTTGCATTAAGATTATTTGAAAATTCTAATGTACTATAATACAGAATTCAGAGGAAGCAGCTTTATAGTTATATGACAACCACAATATCTTGAGAGATAACTTCTGACTTAATTTCACCCTGTTAAGTGTGACTTAGGAAAGTTTGCTAAGCTGTTTGGTCTCATACATATTAAAGGGGTTTTCAGGTTTTATGGCAGTAAAGCTTTTTCATTGTGTACTAAAAACTGAGAATAATTGTAAAACAAAAGTATATTGAAAAATTTTAGAAATTCTTATTATTCAATGATTAAAGTCAAACTTTGGAAAATTTGTATAATTAATGATATGTGATGTGAGTGGGGTCATGTAACAAGACCATTAACTCTTTTACTGTAGTCTCCTAAATGCAAGTTCCTAGGGATCTCTGTACACTGCAACATGTTAACTAGAGATGAGCGAATTTCTCAAAACTTCGATTCTGCAGTTCAATTCAAATTTCAAAAAAAAATTTCGATCCGGCATAAATCGCGGCAAATCACGTTAAAAAACGTCTATTTCCTGGCTTCAGAGAGCCTGTATAGTGGTGTAGACCACTGTGCCTTGCAGTAACACGCATAGGGAGCCTACTGTTGTAGTGAAACAATACTGCGAGTCAGTATGATACGCACATGACAGGCATTGCTCTTAGAACCACTGCACACTTCACTTATTTGGCCAGTTACGAGGCCAAAACTGACCAACTAACTCAAGTGTGAACTCGGCCTTACAGGTCCATGTTAGTGCCAGCTATAAAGAACCGTACAGAGGCCCAACATCCTACTGTAGCGAGAAAGAGCACACTCCTTTTACACCGTTGTCTGATGATTCCAGACATAATTTGGAGTTGGCAGCAGCATGAGGAGGCCACAGAGTGGCAAGGCGACATAATGTGGATGTGGCAGCAGCATGAGGAGGCCATACAGTGACCCAGTGGTAGCAGCATGAGGAGACCATACAGTGACCCAATGCCAGCAGCATAAGGAGGCCATACAGTGACCCAGTGGAAGCGGCATGAGTAGGCCATAAAGTGACTCAGTGGCAGCAGCATGAGGAGGACACAGTGTGATCCAGTGGAAGTGGCATGAGGAGGCCATACAGTGACCCAGTGGCAGCAGCATGAGGACACAGAGTGACCCAGTGGAAGCGGCATGAGGAGGCCATACAATGACCAAGTGGCAGCAGCATGAGGAGGCCATACAGTGACCCAGTGGCAGCAGCATGAGAAGGACACAGAGTGACCCAGCGGCAGTGGCATGAGGAGGCCATACAGTGACCTGGTAACAGAGTGTGGAGGTAGCAACAGCCTTAGGAGGCCATACAGTGACCAGGTGGCAGAGTGAGGAGGTGGCAGCAGCGTAAGGAGGCCATACAGTCACCCGGTGGAAGAGGGTGGAGGTGGCAGCAGCGTGAGTATGCCGCAACCCAGATGGAGGAGACCAGAGGATTGGAGTAGTAGTGGCGGATGCTGTGCCACATAGCAGGCCGAGCACACTCACCAACCATTCCAGTCCCACTCCTGGGCAAAGTCGAGGGGGGTCCTGCAGCACTACTAGATGGTAGTGGTAGTTCTTTCTCCAAGGGCACTTCCAGTTGGAGAGGGGACCTCTCCTCTCTGAGCCGGTGTGGTGTTGGTCGTAAGGGCCCTGATGGTGATGCAGGTATGACTCAGGAGTCAGTGGTAACAGTTGAACCAGGAAACAGTTTATTACTACAACTGCTAATAGCAAAATGGCAGCTTCCAAATGGGGGTAGTAATACAGTGTCCAATTCCCCCACTTTGGTTCTAGGAGGGTGCCCAGGGTTGATACAGGCTCTGCAGTATAGTTCTCCACTACTCCTCCTCTCATGCCTCGCCCCACTAGGTATACCGGAGACAGGGAACGAGTCCTGACAGGAATCTGGTTACCTGTATACTAGGCCCGAACAAATTTCTCCTTTCAGGGTCCTCTCCTGCTCCTCCTGGCATGGCACTGAATAAGTCCAAAGATATAGACAGCTACTCTCCCTTGTTCAGGGCTGTCTCTAGTTGAGTCTCAGTCCAGACACTGTGGCAGGCAAGCTCTGCACACCTGCTCTAGTCAACTGCACACACTAGACTGAGGAAACTAACCATTGCAGGGGAGACAAGTTCTCCCTACAAGCCCGCCCAGTGGCCTGTGATAGGTCAGGGCTAAACCAAGATGAGGTTTTGAATACTGCAGGGGGAAAAATATAGGGAAAAGCTGCAAACAGTGACAATTAACACAGAAGACGGAACATACCACAAAACCCAAAGGCACAAAGACAAACAATAAAAAGCAGCAGCCTCTGGGATGAGGAGTCCATACAGTCACCCAGTGGCAGAGTGTGGAGGTGGCAGCAGTGTGAATAGGCCACAGAGTGGCAAGGTGATATAATGTGGAGGTAGCAACAGCCTTAGGAGGCCATACAGTGACCCAGTGGCAGATTGAGGAGGTGGCAGCAGCATAAGGAGGCCATACAGTGACCCAGTGGCAGAGTGTGGAGGTGACAGCAACGTGAGTAGGCCACAGAGTGGCAAGGTGATATAATGTGGAGGTAGCAGCAGCATGAGGAGGCCATACAGTCACCCAGTGGCAGAGTGCAGAGGTGGCAGCAGCGTGAGTAGGCCGCAGAGTGGCAAGGTGATATAATGTGGAGGTAGCAGCAGCATGAGGAGACCATACAGTCACCCAGTAGCAGAGTGTGGAGGTGGCAGCAGCATGAGTAGGCCACAGAGTGGCAAAGTGATCTAATGTGGAGGTAGCAACAGCCTTAGGAAGCCATACAGTGACCCAGTGGCGGAGTGAGGAGGTGGCAGCAGTGTGAGGAGGCCATACAGTCACCCAGTGGCAGAGTGTGGAGGTGGCAGTAGTGTGAGTAGGCCACAGAGTGGCAAGGTGATATAATGTGGAGGTAGCAGCAGCCTTAGGAGACATACAATGACCCGGTGACAGAGTGTGGTTAGGCAGCATGGATCATTTAATCTGCTGCATCAGGCATTGGTGGGTGGAAATCCTGGCTAATCCACGCCTGATTCATCTTCACAAAGGTCAGTCTCTGCAAATTTTGGGTGGACAGGCGAGTTCTCCTCGGGGTAACTATGGCCCCCGCTGTGCTAAACACCCGCTCTGATTCCACACTAATGGCAGGCAGGACAGCTTTTCCAGTGCAAACTCAGCCAGTTGTGGCCACAAATCCAGTTTGGCTGCCCAGTAGTCCAGCGGATCTTCCATGATGGGTGGCAGGGTGCACTCTAAGTATGCCACCACCTGCTGGTTCAAGTTCTGCTCTGTGTCTAGCTGCTGATGAACAGCTTCTTCACTATGTGAGTGAAGAAAGCATCTTCTCCAGGATGTGAATCAGTGAAATGATGTTGTTCATCCCGTAGTCCTGGTGACTGACTAACAAAGTGGCTGCTCATCAACAACTCTAGGGTCAGGCTGCTGCTGATGGAGCCGATACTGCTCCTGCCACCCAACCCCCTCCCACAGCTGCCATGCCAGTGCAAGTTGAGCACTCAGGGCCCCCCGGTCGGACATGCGAGAGGATGGAGGATGGCGCAGATAGGCAGCGGCCAACTTGCTACATATCATGTCTCTATGGTAGTTCAGTTTGTTCTCCCTTTCAGCGGGTGTAAAAAAGGCCCCCATTTTTCCCGGGTAGCGGGGGTCTAACATGGTGGAGAGCCAGTAGTCATACCTCTGCCGAATGGTGACAATTCGGCTGTCACTGCGCAAGGAAGTGAGCATGCATCGGGCCATTTGCGCAAGTAACTCAGAGGGACTCCCTGCATACATCTCCACTGCATACTGCCACGGTGTGTCTGGGTCATCGTACTGCCTCGTACTCCTCATCTCCTTCTTGCTGTTCTGGTTGCTCCTGCTCCTCCTCTCCACCCATTTGGCTACACATTTCTTGTGCTCCAATGTCCTCCTCATCCTTCTTCTCCTCCATTTCAGCCCCCACAGGGCTCATGTGGCTGTGAGATGTAGGTGACACATCTCCAGTCCCCTGACCAGCCAGATTGAAAAGCATCTTTTCCAGGATGTGAATCAGTGGAATGACGTTGTTCATCCCATAGTCCTGGCAACTGACTAACAAAGTGGCCTCCTCAAAGAGAACGAGCAAACGGCAGGTGTCCCGCATGAGCTGCCACTGGCTAACGTTAAAGTTACACAGGGGAGTACCTCTGTCCTTATGACTTTTCTCTGTTCATATAATTGAGCCAACATATGGAGGGTTGAATTCCAACGGGAGGAAACATTGCATATCAGCCTATGTTGTGGGAGGCCGTTCTGCCGCTGCGGCTCAAGGAGGGTGTGCTTGGCGGTGTACGAGTGGCTGAAGTGCATGCAAAGTTTTCTTGACATTTCATGTCATTTGACATAGGATGTCTTGCAGATGGGTGGAACACTTAAGGAAAAGCTTGACAACCAGATTGAACACGTGCACCATGCACAATTACAATGCCTTGCGAAAGTATTCGGCCCCCTTGAACTTTTCAACCTTTTGTCACATTTCAGGCTTCAAACATAAAGATATAAAATGTTAATTTTTTTGGTGAAGAATCAACAACAAGTGGGACACAATTGTGAAGTGGAACGAAATTTATTGGTTATTTTAAACTTTTGTAAAAAATAAAAAACTGAAAAGTGGGGCGTGCAATATTATTCGTCCCCTTTACTTTAAGTGCAGCAAACTCACTCCAGAAGTTCAGTGAGGATCTCTGAATGATCCAATGTTGTCCTAAATGACTGATGATGATAAATATAATCCACCTGTGTGTAATCAAGTCTCCGTATAAATGCACCTGCTCTGTGATAGTCTCGGGGTTCTGTTTAAAGCGCAGAGAGCATCATGAAGACCAAGGAACACACCAGGCAGGTCCGTGATACTGTTGTGGAGAAGTTTAAAGCCGGATTTGGATACAAAAAGATTTCCCAAACTTTAAACATCCCAAGGAGCACTGTGCAAGCGATCATATTGAAATGGAAGGAGTATCAGATCACTGCAAATCTACCAAGACCCGGCTGTCCCTCTAAACTTTCATCTCAAACAAGGAGAAAACTGATCAGAGATGCAGCCAAGAGGTCCATGATAACTCTGGATGAACTGCAGAGATCTACAGCTAAGGTGGGAGAGTCTGTCCATAGGACAACAATCAGTTGTACACTGCACAAATCTGGCCTTTATGGAAGAGTGGCAAGAAGAAAGCCATTTCTCAAAGATATCCATAAAAAGTTTTGTTTAAAGTTTGCCACAAGCCACCTGGGAGACAAACCAAACAAGTGGAAAAAGGTGCTCTGGTCAGATGAAACCAAAATCGAACTTTTTGGCCACAATGCAAAACGATATGTTTGGCGTAAAAGCAACACAGCCTGAACACACCATCCCCACTGTCAAACATGGTGGTGGCATCATCATGGTTTGGGCCTGCTTTTCTTCAGCTGGGACAGGGAAGATGGTTAAAATTGATGGGAAGATGGATGGAGCCAAATACAGGACCATTCTGGAAGAAAACCTGTTGGAGTCTGCAAGACCTGAGACTGGGACGGAGATTTATCTTCCAACAAGACAATGATCCCAAACATAAAGCAAAATCTACAATGGAATGGTTCACAAATAAACGTATCCAGGTGTTAGAATGGCCAAGTCAAAGTCCAGACCTGAATCCAATCGAGAATCTGTAGAAAGAGCTGAAAACTGCTGTTCACAAACACTCTCCATCCAACCTCACTGAGCTCCAGCTGTTTTCCAAGGAAGAATGGGCAAGAATTTCAGTCTCTCGATGTGCAAAACTGATAGAGAAATACCCCAAGCGACTTGCAGCTGTAATCGCAGCAAAAGGTGGCACTACAAAGTATTAACTTAAGGGGGCCGAATAATTTGGCACGCCCCACTTTTCAGTTTTTAATTTTTTACAAAAGTTTAAAATATCCGATAAATTTTGTTCCCCTTCACGATTGTGTCCCACTTGTTGTTGATTCTTCACCAAAAAATTAAAATTTTATATCCTTATGTTTGAAGCCTGAAATGTGGCAAAAGGTTGAAAAGTTCAAGGGGGCTGAATACTTTCGCAAGGCACTGTACGCTTGTTTTGTTAGACACATGTTTATTTCCATTGTGTGTTTTGCAACAACACAAACAAAAAAAAAAGAAAAGCAAATAGTTTCACACAAAAATCTTAAAATGGTCCAGTCAAAATTGTTGAGAAATTCCTTGAGGGGTGTAGTTTTGAAACTGGGGTACTTTAGGGGCTCTGCAAATGCGACATGGCACCTGAATCCAGCAAAATCTGCCCTCCAAAAGCACAATCGCACTCTTTCCATTCTGAGCCCCACCATATACTCATACAGCAGTTTATGACCACACATGGGGTATTGCTGCGTTCAAGAGCAATTGATTAACAAACTGTGGGGTGATTTTCCTCCTTTAACCCCTTGTGAAAATTAAAACTTTGGGGATAAAGTGACATTTTAGTAATTTTTCATTTACACATCCCAATGTTAATAAAATCTGTGAAATGGCTGTGGGATCAAAATGCTCACTATTCCCCTTGATAAATTCTGTGAGGGATGTAATTTCCAAAATGGGATCACTTTTGGAGGGTTCCCATTGTATTGATATTCCAGGGGGTCTGTTATTGAGACATGGCACCTGAAAACTATTCAAGCAAAATCTGCTTTTCAAACACCCAGTGTCGCTCCTTCCCTTCCTTGCACTGCCGTGTGCCCAAACATCAGTTTACATCCACATGAAGGGTATTTCTGTGCTCAGGAGAAGTTGTCTAACAAACTGTGAGATGCATTTTCTCCTTTAATCCCTTGTGAATATGTTAATTTTAAGACAAAAATTAATGCATTTTGAAAAAAAAATTAAATATCTAAATTTCACCTCCCCATTGTTTTATTTACTGTGAAATGTTTAAAGGGTTATAATCCCCTTCAGGACTGAAGTGGTTCCTAAAAAAGTAGTTTGGGAAATTTTCTTGTAAATCTGGAAAATCGCTGTTACACTTGTAAGCCTTCTAACATCCAAAATAAATTAAAGAACAATTAAAAGATGATGCCAATATAAAGCAGAAATATGGTAGATAACACTGATTAATGTATTTGGGTGGTGTGACTGTCTGAAAAGCAGAACATTTCACATTTTGAATAATGGGATTTTTTCCAAATTTCCATCACGTTTCCTATTTTTTTTTAATAAATAAATACAAAAATATTGATAAATGTTTACCACTATCATGAAGTACAATGTTTCAGGAAAAAACAATCTCAAAATCACTTGTGTAAGTTAAAGCGTCTTAAATTTATTGCCATATAAATTGACACATATCAATTTTGAAAAATGAGGCCTGGTCCTTAAGGTACTTTTAGGTTGTGTTCCTAAGGGGTTAATACATTTGTTAATATACTTTATTAACACATTTTGTCTCCTTTCTGTGAATTAGGGATTAGGATATTTCTATCATATATATTATGCAGCTTCATGTAAATATTCTAATCCCGACTGTGTTTTCAACTAGTTATATCTCTGAAAATATGATAGATAACACTGCAGTCTTAGTGTACTATGAAAGAAGAAAATCTCCTAAAGCAAGTTTTATATGTTTTATAATGTCCGTGATATAACTGTATGAAGTGACTCTCCCCTACCCTCATTTACTCTACATTTTACACAGCCCCGTACTCCAAGCCCGTATTCCATACGCAGTAACAGGAACAGCTCTAAATACAGAAGCAAGGGAAAGAATAAAGAGATATAGGACTTCACAGAAAGGAAACAAAATGTGTTAATAAATTATATTACAAAATTTATTAATGACACCAATATTGCCAGAAAATGAAACGTTGCCCATACGTTTAGTCACGCTTTAAGGCTGTGTTTGTGTAGTTTTTTTTTTTTTTAACCAATAACTGCATGCTTTTCTAAGCTTGCAGGTACTAAGCGTTTCAGCTATAAGCTAATTGCCATGAAATTGAAAACCCATGGTTTACTGGCATAATAAAAATTTCCTACTCATAAGTGCAATTAGAAAAGCAGGCAGTTATTGATAAATATAAAGCACTGTGTGAACCCAGCCTTTGTTGTAATACTGGAATTAAATGATTTTGAGGAGCTGTGATCCTGATTTGTCTTCTTTCTCAAATTGAAACCTTTTTTTAAAATTTTTTCCCACCAGTACACACTCATTTCATAAAATCATGCAAAATTGTAATAGGTACAGTAAATGAGACCTTATATAGTTACATAGTAGATGAGGTTGGATGAAGACACCAGTCCATCAAGTGCAACCTATAACCCTACAGTGTTGATCCAGAGGAAGGCAAAAAACCCCATGAGGCTTATGCCAATTGCCCCATTTCAGGGAAAAAATTCCTTCCCGACTCCAATCTGGCAATCAGTATAAAACCCTAGATCAACTTGTCCTTAATAAAATCTAGAACCCATAACCCATAATATTTTTCTGTTTGAGAAAGGCATCCAGGCCATCTTTGAACTTTCTCAATGAATCCACCATCATCACTTCCTGGGGCAATGAGTTCCATAGCCTCGCTGTTCTTACAATAAAAAATTCTCGTCTTTGTTGCTGATGAAACTTTCTCTCTTCCAGACATAGAGGATGTACCCTTGTCACTGTTGCTGGCCTAGGATTAAATAGTTCTTTGTTCTTCCCCTCATGTATTTGTACATTGTTATTAGGTTCTCCCCGTAGATTTTTTTTTTCTAAACTGAATAAACCTAAGTTTATGAATCTATCGTTGTACTCCAATCCACCCATTCCCCTAATAATTTTGATCGCCATTCTCTGCATTCTCTCCAGTTCAATTATGTCCTAGTATACTGGGTCCCAAAATTGCGCTCAATAGTCTATGTGTGGCCGTACCAGTGATTTGTATAGAGGCATAACTATGTTCTTGTCATGAGAATCTATATCTCTTTGATGCATCCCATAGGTTTTTTTGCATTTGAGGCAGCTGCCTGGCACTGGTCAATAAAGGTAAGTTTACTGTCCACCAAAATCTCCAATTCTTTTTCAGTGGGAGTCTTACCCAGTAATTTATTATTAAGTTCATAATCATACATTATATTTTGTCGACCAAAATGCATAACCTAACATTTGTCAACATTAAACTTAATTTGCCAAGTCTCCGCCTATGCTTCCAGCTACCTTAGATCCCCTGTAATATTCTACTATTCTCCTAATTTTTGATTACCTTGCAAAGTTTAGTATCATCTGCAAATATGGATACTTTGCTCTATAAACCCTCTACTAGGTCATTAAACATATTAAACAGGAGAGGACCCAATACTGACCCCTTTGGCACTCCACTGGTGACTTTGACCCAGTCTGAGTATTTACCATTAACAAGCATCCTCTGTTAAATATATACGGCAACTACAATCAAAACACTTAGAATCAAAAGACACTCGCAAGCTCACATACTCACTTTATAACTTTTAAAGCTGCTCTCAGATGCACTGAAAGCTGTAGCTGATACCTCTGGTTGCAAAGGGGATTCCTCTGGTTGAAAAGAGTACTTTAAATAATTCTATGGATTTCTAGTGCCTTAATAATTTTAAGGTACCTTTTCTGTAAGTTATGCTTTTCTCCATCATGGCCACCATTAGTGTTGGTACCTTGTAAACAAATTAGGCTATATTTTGAAAACTGAGACAGCACATAAGTACAAGCCATGTGAATGATCCTGAGTTATTTCCACAATACTGCAAGATCTTGCTATCTTCTGATGTTCGATCTTTGAAGCTCAGTTTTAGAGATAGGCGAACCTTTTAAGATTATTTTCATTTTTGGCTTGGGTGGTTCAGTCAACAGATTCATTTTGGCTCAAAAAAGTTTGTCATGAACCAGAGCTTAAAAGGGGTTATCCGGTTTCTAACATTGATGGCTTATCTGCAGAGGTCTGATACCTGGGACCCCGCTGATCACCGAGAGAGCATGGCTTGTGGTAATGTTTACGTGAACATAGGTTTCAATGAGACAGTGCTGCAGTACTCACACTCATTGCAAGCTGCGAGCTGCGCTGTCTCGATACCAACACTGGGGACCCCCACAGATCTAATATTGATGGACTATCCTAAGGATAGGCCGTCAATGTTAGAAACCAGATAACCCCTTTAAATTGTCGTAACACCCGAGTGTATGACACTGTCTGGTCTCCCCTAGGACTATGTGTAACCCATCTCTAGTTCTCTAAGACACACACAGCCAAAGTTATGTCAAAGTGACAGGGACATGTATATCTATGGAAAAATGGATGGTAAGCATTGGATAAAAACTGCTACTTTAACCATACACTGTGCTGCCACTTGCTTTTACGCATTTTACCTTCTTTAATGCTCCCTTTATAAGTTATCCCTTTATAGGAGCAGAATGCTGCACCAACATGGCACTACTATTGGAAAAAGCAATGGTGGGGTTGTTTGTTTTATTCTGTTGTTATTATGGCAACAGTGTGGCAGTGGCAACTACAGAATTTGAAGAAAGATTTGTTGCACACTGTCAGCATGCCTGACCTGACGGGTGAAAAAGCTAGAATATCTTCTGAAATGAAAAGGATTATATGGCAATAAGAACAGAAATTAGGAGCCAGTAGAGCATCCAGATTATCCCTGTATGGGAGCAAATACCACAGCAACATAGCATTGGTGGACTTCTCAAAGGGCTTTAGAAGCCGATATATGTCCCTCCATTGCCAGTTTTCAAAATAACACATTGTGCCTGTGGTTTGCTGCATATAGTGACCATTCACCGCCTTCTGCTTCTAAAACTGATCCTCCAGCATGTGCCTCTATGCCACACAATGTGCGCTTCACTTTACAGTCAAGAAATAAGGGAGGAACAGTGGAAGAAATGGCTTGTCCTTGTGAAGATGGGGCAGGAAATGGTCCAGTGAGGAAGTGGATTGGTCCAGCCTGGGATTGAAATTAGGCCTGCAAACTTGGGTGGTGTCAATACTAGGACCTGGTCTTTATGCATTTCTTAATGTTGAGGTTAAATCGGATGGAATAATTACTATTGAAGCTGCAACCATCCTCCTTCTCTGATGCAACCTTGTCACCCCGACCCAATTTCAAGGTTTTATCAGGAATAGAATCATCTTTGGATTCAGTAATTTTATCATCTTCCCCACTTTTTTTGACTTTTCATGGCAAATGGATTCTTCTGTATCTTGATTTCCTCTTGTGCTGTTACCAATATGATTACTAGTATCACATCCCCTGCCACTACAACCTCAACGACCACCAATAGTCATGTCTTCCACCCCTGCCTTCTTTACATTAAAATGCTTTCTGTTCTCATTCAACTCATCAATAAGAGGAGAAAGGCTTAAATTAGGAGAAATATCTTTCTCTGTAGGTGTCCCATCACTACTGGGGATCTGTGTCAGCGAAGATGAAAAAGACATCGTTGACAGTTCAATAAGACCCTGTGGTAAATGACATGTTACAACATGAGAGGAGAACAGGGAACAAAAAGAAGCCTGAATCAAGATCACATAATTTTCAGATGCAATATCTTCCTGTGGCTGAGATGAGTGAGCTAAGTAATGAAAAACTTCATTTTCATTGTCACAAATTACAACAGTCCTGCTGCTTCTGGTAGCGCCACCAAAACCAGAAGTAGTGTTGCTGTTGCCACCAGTGGCGTAACTAAACTCTTGTGGGCCCCGATGCAATCTTTTGTCTGGGGCCCCCTACCTCATACCTACAGCGAATTCTTGATAGGGATGGTTACAGGTGCTAAGGCGTTTAATCAACCTTAGTGTGGTTAGGATAATCTGTGGGTCTCCTTGGTTTATGGGCCAGATAGAAGCTGCAATCTCAATACTGATGCCAGTGCTTATAGGCCCCCTAAGGCTCCTGGGCCCGGGTGCAACTGCACCCTCTGCACCCCCTCAAGTTATGCCCCTGGTTGCCACCCATATTCTTATTGTTAATACTTGCAGTCATAGATGCTGTGATGGTAGCATGAGTGTTTCCCCCTACACCACCTTTAGCCTGACCCCTGCTTTGTTTTTTCCAGTCATTTTACTTCATTGCATATATAATATAAACTGGCAACAATTCTGACACACAAAAAAAATATAAGATACTCTGTGAACAGTCATAGGTCACAGTGCAGCAAAATGCAATTATAGTAAATGGCAAGTGCAAATCTGACAATGTAAAACAAAAAAATTTGCTCTATTTCAAAAAAGACTTAACTAATTAGATTATTGGCTATGAAAGGGTAAACTGTCCAGTGTATGTGTAACACAGTGAAAGCTGCATTCTCCCTCCCACTCCTATGATTTTTCTGCCTCTCTACAATTGATTAAATCTAACTAAACTGTGCTCCTCTAGTACTCCTCCTATAATATTCTAGTCCTATTGCAATGTTGGTGTTGTTTCCCTACTAGGAATAGCAGCAATTGCTTTGGATCATGCAGTAATGATAACAAATTTGTCCCCTAGCTTGGAATATTACATAATGGCTTTTCTCCTTGCTGTCTAGAGCATTATATTGTATATTTGACATAAGCACTGTAACCTTTCTAACTACCACTTATAATTGACTGAGAGACTGTCAGGTGATGCCAGAAGGTCCGCCTAGGTCACACAGCTCATATGATCCTCCTTCTCCTTTGTATTTTAACTGTATATTGCATGTCATGGCGGTCAATTTATTTCTTCCGAGACAAATTGCAAAGGCTTTGGTTTAGTTAAAAAGCTAAACTTTTGGAAAATTTGGGTCAAAACTGCTGGTTATGATTTGGTTTGCTCATCTCTAATGACTACTAGGGAATGGGAAAAAGACAAAGGCAGAAAGGCAGCATGGTAAATTACATGCTACAACCGTAGAGGGGGGGCACAGAGAGACCAGACTCAACATTTGTGTTTTACTGCTTTTAAAAACTTAATTTTTATTCTCTGGAAGTACAACTACTCTTTGGCTAATGGCAGTGTTGGCTAGTGTTGTTGTTGCCACCCACATTTTTATTGTTAGTATTAGTACTTGCACTGGTGGATAATGTAACAGTAGTACACGTGTTTCCTACTACTACTTTAGCCTGTCCCATGCCTGTTTTTTTTCCAGTCACATTACTTCACTGCTTATATTATAGTGATTAGTGACATTTCTGAGTTTTTGTGTATTTGTTTTTTTTAAAATCTCTAGTTGAAGAAAATGCCAAGATAATGGCTCCTTATTTGTATTGGTTAACAATCAAACACTATTGCCAAAAAAAAAAAAAAAATTACTTCTGTACTTCATATACTCTACAGTTAAATAGGTTTACTCATAAATATATTATTTTTTGATCCAGACTGTAGGCCCAGAAAGGATATCAGAATTGAACTGGTCTTTCAATACATATTCACGTCCAAAGGTAAAGTTCTCTAACATGTATTCTGGCCAAACATTTTAAGGCAAAGACATCTCTGTGTCTCTTTTCAATAAGAAAAAAAACATAAAACAATAAATCCTGACAATATGTCAGTCGTCAAGTGTATAGTGTGCACAAAAATGGTCTGTTAAGTCTATGAGGTAAAACACCTGGGAAAACCAAGACCTCTACTGTCAGACTGTGATTTCAGTGCTGCTTTTAGAATTATAAGTAATGATTTAAAGGCAGCCATTATATTCACATATGATCATTTTAACACTCATTTTTAGTTGCTTTTAGTACTTGCTTGAGATCCTGAATATGCAATCTGTTTATTGTTACACTGTAAAATATGTGAAATTCAGAAAACAAATCAATGTATATGGGTTCAAAAGTATCTTGTATAGTAAGTACACCCAGGAAATACTGACTCCACAATATCAACTCTACCCCTACAGATTACAATGTCAAACTCTATCCTTCACAAATGCTAAACATGAGGTATTAGTTGGTATTTTGATCAATATATGCAAGCAGTGGCATAACGATTGCGGTCGCAGGGCCGACCGTGATCGTTACGGTGCAACTGTGACTGGGCCCAGAGGGGTATGGCGGCCCGCGACCAGCTGGACCACCATGATAGCGGTTGGGGAAAGCCTGGTTCCCCAACCGCTATACATATTGTTAATGTAAAGGGTTCCAACATGTAACTGGGCTCCTTTCCAATAGCTGCCAGTCCAGGAGAGGTGACTAAAGATAAGAAATACTTACATTTACCTCTCTTGGAGTTCTGATGATTCCCGGCATCCTCCTCCAACCTGTGACTAAGGTGACGCTCCCAAACTTCACTACTGGGCCACCTCAATACGTGAGAGCCCAAGACTGTGTGTCAGGTACCGTGATCTGTAATACGGGGGCACCTCAGGGTACGGTTCTCGCCCCTTTCCTCTTCACACTGTACACTGCAGATTTTAGGTGAAACTCATCCAGCTGCTACCTACAGAAGTATTCTGATGACTCTGCAATAGTGGGTCTCATCACAGATGATGATGACAGGGAGTACAGAGAACTGAACCGGGATTTTGTGGACTGGTGCCACCGGAACCACCTGAAGATTAACGCGGGGAAGACCAAGGAGATGGTGGTGGACTTCCGCAAAGGCAGAAGCCCTCCTAAACCAGTGGACATCCTGGGGACGGGCATCGAGATTGTGAACACCTATAAGTACCTGGGTTTGCTCCTTAATAATAAGCTGGACTGGGCAGATCATATGGAGGCCCTGTACAGGAAGGGCCACAGCAGGCTCTACCTGCTTAGGAAACAGAGCCTTTGGAATCCGGGGGGCACTTCTTAGAACTTTCTTCAACTCGGTAGTGGCATCAGCCATCTTCTTTGGAGTGGCCTGCTGGGGGAGCAGTATATCAACCAGGGACAGAAATAAACTTGACAAGCTGATTAGAAGGGCCAGCTCTGTCCTGGGGAGCCCACTGGACCCAGTGCAGGTGGTGGGTGACAGAAGGATACTGTCCGTGGTAAGCTCCATGCAGAAGAAGAAGTCCCATCCCATGCATGAGACTGTGATCGCGCTGAGCAGTACTGTCAGTGACCGACTTCTCCACCCTAGGTGTGAGAAGGAGCGCTATCGGAAGTCTTTCCTCCCCACCGAGGTTAGGCTGTACAACCAACACCGACCTAAGCGGAAATCATTACACTCAGAGAACTGAAATATCTCTCTGCCTGTTAAATCCCCCCCCCCCTCCTCTGCTACGTCCTATCTGTCTGTCTGCTATTAATGTAATACCTCTCACCTTGGAACATTCCTGTACATGTTGTATTTGTATTTGTATCTGCTTATCTTATCTTATCTTTGCTGCTGTAACACACTGAATTTCCCCATTGTGGGACTATTAAAGGACTATTATTATTATTATTTATTATTATTATTATTATTGTGACTGGACCCCAGCGGTCACATGTGGCGCGCCAGTGTAATGACGTCAGTGCACCCCATGTGACCGCTGAGGCCCAATCATAGGCTCCAGCAGTGACATCTGGGGCACATCACCTCAGTTGCAGGCAGAAGAGGACCGAAGAAAATGCTAAAGAAACCAGATGGAGTGAGGATTCCCAGGAGAGGTGAGGCCAGGTGAGTATAAGTGTTTGTTAGTTTTAACCACTTCGGTACAGGGCCAATTTCTCTGGTTCAGGACCAGGCACATTTTTGTGTTTTTTCGTATATGTGTGGTTTTGGGTTATTCAAATAATTTTTGCGTCTTTTTTCGGTGCCATATACTGTTGCTTTTATTTTTGCATGTTTTTTTATTTTTTTTATATCCAGGATATATATACAAATACATATATATATATATATATACAATACAAATATATATACACAATATAAACAAAAGAGGAGGAAAAATGTGTCTCTTTTTCACATTTCACTTTTTTTTTTTTTTTTTTTTTTTATGGATGCCGGGTGATTAAATATGGCATATGGTATCACACAGCAGACACCCGGTGCTAATGCCTGTGATCAGTGCCCGCAATGATCGTGGGCATTAACTCCTCTGGCTCCTCGGTCAAAGCTGACCGAGGCGCCATTTTACCGGCAGCGCACGGGTGCCGCCATTTTGCCGGGGATCGCCAGAACCCCGAACTAGCTCCGGGGCTGGCGTCCCATTTCTATGAAAGCCGAGAGCCTTGTGAAGGCTCCCAGGCTTGTCTTTCATTAACTTCTATTGCAGGTTACTCTATGTAGCCTGCAATAGAAGCGCCGTTTTTTTGCAATGCATTGCAATGCATTAGCATTGTAATGCATTGCATTAGTGATCAGACCCCCTGGGGTTTAAGACCCCTAGGGGTCTAATAGATGCAAAGAAAAAAAAAAAAAAAAAAAATTAAAAGTTCAAATCACCCATCTTTCCCTACAACACATATAAAAGTAGTTAAATACTGTGAAACACATACACATTAGGTATCCCTGTGTCCGAAAATGCCCGGTCTACAAATCTATAAAAATATTTTTCCTGTACGGTAAACACCGTAGTGGGAAAAAAAGAAAAACAAAAGTGCCAAATCGCCATTTTTTCACTGTTTTGCCTCTGATAAAAATTTGAATAACAAAATAATCAAAGCAATAGCAATTCCCCAAAATGGTATAACTAAAAAGTACACCTGGTCCTGCAAAAAAAAGACACCCTATGCATCCTCGTACATGGAAGTATAAAAAAGTTATGGGTGTCAGAATATAGTGACTTTTAAAGAAAAATATTTTTGCACAGTTTTGGATTTTTGTTAAGGGCTTAAAATGTAAATAAAACCATATAAATTTGTTATCCCCGGAATCGTACCGAAACATAGAATACAGATGACATGTCATTTTGGCTGTAGAGCGAATGCCGTAAAGATGAAGCCCGTAAGAAAGTCGCACAAATGCACTTTTTCTTCAAATCCACCCCATTCTGATTTTTTTCCAGCTTCCCAGTACATTGTACAGAATAATAAATGGTGGTATCATGAAAAAAAATTGTCCTGCAAACATTAAGACCTCATATGGCTCTGAGAACGGAAAAATAAAAAAGTTATTGAGTTTAGAAGGAGGGAGTCAAAAATGAAAATCGAAAAATGTCACCGGCGGGAAGGGGTAAATAGCTACTAAAAAACTTTTAAAATAGTTTTTCCTTTCAGTTACAGCAATTTTTATTTTATATTATGTAGTCAGGGGTGGGGCTAGAACCTGATGCCATGATGTGGGCATGGTATTGGTGTATTATTTATTTATATTTTTAATTATTTTACTTTCATTTTTATTTTTAACTTTTTAATTTATTTATTTACAGGTGCATCTCAATAAATTAGAATATCTCTGAAACATTTCTTTCTTTCAGTAATTAAATTAAAAAAGTGACCTCCTATATTTTCTAGATTTTTACACACAGAGTGTTCTATTTCAAGTTTTTTTGTTTCTGTAAATGTTGATTATGGATTACAGGTAATGAAAACCAAAATCTAAGAAAATTTGAATATTGTAAAAAAGTTCAGTATTGTAAATTCTGTGTGTCACCTGCCAAGGTTTCCTAAGCCTTTAAATGGTCCCTCAGTCTGGTTCAGTAGGACACACAATCATGGAAGACTCTGATTATGAATTGTATTACTGAACTACTGAAATGAATGAACGTTTCAAAGTTATTCTAATTTATTGAGATGCACCTGTATTTATTTATTTTTTTTTACATTGTGTTCCCATAAGGTCATAATAGACCTTTGGGGGCATCTGAACACTATTTTTGGTAGGGGAGGCTGATTTCAGCCTCCTGCCCATCACTTCTGAGCTGATCTGTGTCCTCTAGGATCCAGCAACTCTAACAGTCTCTGATCCCCAGCAGATCACGATACCGCCGGGTCAGAGGCAGCTCCCATAGCTGTGTATACCGACTCTTACCTTACCTCCTGCCTTCTCTAGAAGAGCTTCGGCTCCCCGCTTCTGCAGCTGCATGATTTCATGCAGCTGCTTAAAACTGTAAGGACGTACCGGTACGTCCTTGTAGAACAAGACAACCACTATCTGGACGTATATATACCCAATGGGTAGTCTGGAAGTGGTTAATCACTTCCCCTGGGTCTCTTCTTATTATACTCTGGAGTGGAGGGCGGAACCTCACGAATATTAGTTGAATTTTGTGGGGTTCACCTGAAGCGGCTCTAGGGGGGTCTTGGGAGCATATTATATTGTGTGGGGGTCACTGTGGAGCATATTATACTGTATGTGGGCCACAGTGGAACATATTATACTGTGTGTGGGCCACTCTGGAGCATATAATACTGTGTGTGGGCCACTGTGGAGCATATAATACTGTGTGTGAGCCACTATGGAGCATATAATACTGTGTGGGGCCCAATGTGGAGCATATTATACTGTATGTGGGCCACAGTGGAACATATTATAGTGTGTGTGGGCCACTGTGGAGCATATAATACTGTGTGGGGGCCACTGTGAAGCATATAATACTGTGTGGGACCACTGTAGAGCATATTATACTGTGAGGGGCCATTGTTGAGAATATTATATTGTGTGTGGCCCCTTCACTATACACATCACACGCCATCTTTTTTTTTTAGCAGCCATGCACTATTATTACACGCTGTAATAACATTGCATGGTGATTATAAAACAGATATTGTGCAATGTAAATAGTAATGGAGTCACCACAGTACCTTCAAACAGTTGATCAGCAAGGGCCCGGGGTGTTGGACCCCTGCTGATCTGCTACATCTCTTATATTGTAGAAATTAAATGTCTGTCACTTTAACTTCTCATTAGCTTGCTATTCTTAACAATTATAGAAATGCATCTAGTAGAAGAAGCTTACAGCCTTCGATGATAAGGATATACACTGAGAGCAAGGCCAGACACCCAGTCTAGGGCACATGTCCTAGTGGACTTGTTTGTTTATAAACTTTCTGTGAGCTGTCCTTCGAAGAGACTGGAGATTAACACGGCTTACGCAAACAGCCCCCAGCACGTAGCTGCGCAATTTCTCCCCTCAGATGTGCAATGTAGAACAACAGGTCCCAGCCATGCTTTGCATTACGCAGCTCATAGTACTAATATACTTTGATTATTGAGATGAGTAAGGAGGTGTGTCAAGACCCTCCTCCCGTCAATGGTCAATCAGGTTAACCAGTTTTCACGCATGCTCTGTTATAATTCATAATTATTTACTGTTCTCTATAAAAGCTTATGCTATGTTTTTAATAAACACAACTTGCTTAACACCGACTGTGTGTGTCAGGCTGGTTCTTTCTCTGTGAGCTCACAATAGATATATATCAATATGGATTATAAATAATTTGGCACCACTTGACAATCAGGATTTTGAACCCAGTTTGGGTTTCGATAACAGATGGAGGCACTGCTGAGATCAAGGACCAACCCGTTAACCCACCAAGCCCGAGATCTATCATGAGATTATTGGCACATCTGAATGGACAGAATAGCAGCGCTGCAAAACGGTAAGAGTGTTTCTTGGTAAAATTCTGTCCCTTCCGTTGTGTGTCAGCTCAAGATGTTGGGTGTTGGTGGTAAGTAAAAGGGAAGTTACATTTGGTTGGTCCTTTGTAAAAAGAATTCTGTTTTTTCCCTCAGATATGAAAGGTGATTGTCAGGTGGTTTGTTTTGGTCAGAAAAGGTCATGAGTGTAACAAATGGTTGTTAAAGATCCTTGTTCCTTGTTTTGGATAGATGCCATGTATGAATTATATATGTACTGTGCCTAAGCTGGTGGAGAAACTCTTTTGAGGACTTGATTTATTGTATTTGTAGTGTTAAATGCTGATACTGCTGTACCACACCCAGAACACTGGAAGGAAACATCATTTGAGAAATTGGTAAACAGGAGAGACCACATACCCGATCAGAAGGGAATTTTATTTGTGTGAAACACCCTTGGATATTGTGAAGTGTTGAAAGTGATTTTATTTTTTTTTTGGTGGTATTGGGCCCGGGAGAGAGCAGGAGAGGGAGAGAATCCCCATATTTGGTCGGACAAAAGTTTAGGTCTGACTTTAACGTGCATCCTTTGCTGGAAAAATTCTCTGGCCAGAGTGTGGTTGTTTATAGAAACACAAAAGCAGCAAAGATGGGGGGTTCCTCCAGTAGTGAGCCCAAAGCAGGCTTAACCCCTGCAGAGATTGTGATGCAGAGGGAGGGAAAAGAAGCCATTAAGAAGTGATGTATAAGCTCATGAAGGGGGTGGGTATGCCAGAAGATGGTAGACTTTACCCAGAGAAATGGGACCAAATTGAGAAGCAATACAAGGGGTGGTTGAAAGACAGTGGCTTGAATGGGCAAGCCAGGATGTGGTCTAAAGTGTTCAAAGAATCAGAGGTAGATATTGATATACCATCTTCAGTAAATAATTCAGGAGGTTGGGTGTGTCTGGAATGTGGACAGCTGAATCAGAATCCCATTTGGAGGGATAATTGTATAAATTCGGTCATCCTGTCACAGATGGGACATTCACCCAACAATCCTATTGTGACTCCTCAGCAAACATCCCCAGGTGTAGTGGCCACAGTGACAACCAGAACTAAATCAAAGTCTGGAAGTGATAAGAACCAGAAAATCATAGTGACAGAAGTTTGTGACATTTGTGACAATTGTGACAGACATGAGGAAAGACGACCCGACAGCTCAACAAGACAGACAGACTGGACTAAGGTTGATTTCTCTGACTCTCCACAAGAGACTGAAATGAAACCTCCCCAAAAAGAAAGGGTTAAGACACATGTATCACCTAGGTTTTCTGATGATTTTCCCCAGTATACTGTACTGGGAGGTGAACTGACAAATATGGATAACAACAGAGAGGTGCAAGAGTCAGCGGGGTCACCTGAAATTATTGATAGAAGTGGAGGGGAGAGCGAGGACATGAAACATGTGGTTGTAGAGTCTTTGTGTAAAATGGTTCAGCCTCCAGTGAGACAATATCAGGTGTACTGTACAATGATCCCTGACTGACATGATGAGGTTGCTTAAAACCTTGCCAGATCCAGAGATTAGACCCCTGCCCTTCGTAAAAGTACTGTCTCAAATACAGACAAGTTATGGGGCCACATGGAATGACATGAAACAGTTGGTTGAAGCTAAAATGACTAGTACCATGTTATGTGATGTTATGTTAATGGAAAAGCACTATTTGACAACTAAAGTTTTAGGACAAGACTATGTTGCTCTATTGGAGAAATGGGCAAGAGACAGACAAAGTGAATTATCAGTCAAGTTGACAGACCTGACACAGGACAGAGGGGAAAGTGTAGGAAAATTCTACAACAGAGTGTGCACTGCGTGGAAAGATATGGGGTATGAAGCAGATAACAAGATACATGTGAGGTTGTTAGCCTCTGCCTTTATGGAGGGGCTTGTAAGGCAAGTAAGAAATGCAGTACAAAAATCCAGGCCAGAGTGGAGGACAATGGATCCAGCCACTTTGTGTAAAATTGCTCAGGGGGTAGAGTTGGATCGTAGACCCTGCAAACCTGCAGTGGTTGGCATTGACCCCTGTTATGGGATGGGTAATCGAAAGGTGATCTACTGCTTCAATTGTGGGAAACCAGGACATGTGAGAAGGCAGTGCAGAGCTCCAAGAAGGAAGGTCAAAGGAGATGATAATTCAGGAAATAATGAATCACCCCCACCTCACTCCGAGAATTAGGCTTGAAGGGAGACATCACCCTTCTCAGTATTATTGTTTAATATAACCCATCTTATCTCCCAGTTCTGTGTGAGATATTATTTGCCTTAACAAAACACTCAGAGAATCTGATATAGTACAAAGAGAAAAACTGTACACCATCGGTATGATGTTTATTGGATTATGTATTATATATATATATATGTCAACCTGTATTTGTAATATTCATTCTGTTTATATCAATGCCAGGATTCAACTTTTATGCTTTTTGTGAAATTAAATCCGCTTTCAGGAAATGTCCCCTAAAAAGAAGAAACTAGGATATTGTGATGTTCCACAGGGGTTCAATTTTTGGTTGGAATCCAGTGAAGAAAATTCTAAAGTCTGGCAGTTTGCCCTTAAGGTACCCTGAAGTACAACTCAGGGGTTTTGAACACCTGTGGTAATGACAAAAGGTGGGGTTTGGAAAATATTTGAAAATTGTACAAAAATAGTAATATGTAATTTTGGTGTCAGTATTAACTGCTATCTGCTTGAATTGTTTTCCTGTATTCTGTTGTAGCGCTCTGCAGATGTTCTGCAGGGAATAACCAAAACATTAATTGACTGCCAAGTAACTCCAAGGACGTCGTATCTGATGTGATGGACACGCAGAAAATCACAAGCTGAACATGATGCCGTGTTACCCAATAATGTTACATGTCAATTATTACAAAGTGAAACTTGGCTCTGGGCCTCCGGGGTCCGCAGCCTGGGTATGATGACTATTTATGCCCAAAGGGAAAATATTCTGATAAAAGTATTAGCCTAAGGTTAAATGGAAAAGTAAGGTACAATGACAATATATATGTGTATAATATTGTGTAATATATATGTGTAAAATATTCAAGAAAGTATTCAAACATATGAAATTATGTCTTGTATTATGTTATGTGAATTTATTGTCTTGCCTGTTATCACCTGAAGTAAGGTATCTGCTAAAAGAGCAAAAAGGTGGCAGTGAAAGATTCTGGATCTCCACAGCGTGGGTATGTTGGGGGCCATGGAGGGGAAGAGAAGGGCCCCTCACCCACTCCATCGCCAAAGCAGCCCCCACAGCATGGGGTTTGAGAATCTTTATTCTAAGGTGCCTAATCCCTAGTGCAAGAATTCAAGGCACAAAGGGATTATGGGAATATTATAGGGAATATTCTGAATATAATTGCTGTGTTTATGTATCTATCTGTTCATGTATTATCTACATAATTTGGTTTACAAATACATTTGCTAGAAGGAGACACAAACCTGGGACAGTGGCACTACAGGTGTAGGGTGGTTGGTTATACTGCCAAACGTGATGGTGAAGAGATGCCTCTAAGGGTGTTAGACCAAAAGGTATGTAAATGGTATAAACATATTCATGGGGAATGAGGTGAAGTTTCTGGAAAAGTCCTCAGGATCTGACTAGCAGCTCCTAATGTACCCTGAGGATGGGTTATATCATTTACAAAGGTGGGAGATGTGAGTGATGCCGCTTGTCTGTCTCCATCTTACATTCCATTCTCGGGCGCTGCCCAGAGCTCATCCCCCTCCTTTACTGAAAACTGTTATCCATCATGTTCTGAACCTTCTTTGTGTTTTATCCAATAGTTATGTGTTAAAACTTATGTTATAACTTTATACCCAATCATGTTATGTTAATGATACTAATCGCACATTCTCTGTGTTTTAGCAATGTATAACCAACAAGAGATTTTGTGCTGTGTTTTTGGCCTCCCATTTGGTTTATTAATGTGCTGGATCATGTGAAAAGTTTGAAGGATAGGTTGCCCCACCTTCCGTCTTCTCCAAATTGTGGTGGAGGAGAATGTAGCAACCGAGGGCTACTGTGTGTGTCCAGGATATATCTTTCCAGGTTCTGAACAAGGAGCTGCATTCATTAACACTCGGTGTGGGAGAATTTGCCTGGGCGGTGTGGAGCTGATCCCAAGAATAGAGAAATTCCAGTTACAGAGATTGGAAAAGTAAAAGAAGATGCTGATGCAATGGAGAGGTACCAAGAAAGTGAGATAGATAGTGATAGTGAGACAACATAGAGGTTAAGAGACCACAGGTTAATAGATGGAGCATGTATGTGGCAGAAGGTGTCAGAGGAAGTGCAGGAAGGAGGGTGTAGAGAGACAGAAGGAGGTAATAAGTACTATTATCAGTGCTTTGATAGTGAGAATAATAGGGAAAAAGAGGAAATTGATTCTAAGGAGAAGGAGTTGAAGAAAGTGATTCAGAAAAAGTGATTCAGAAAGAGCAACGAAAAGTAGTAAAATCTCCTAAGTACCCAGAGAAAACACCAGCAAACAGCAGTCTAGAAGGTTGGACCTGCAGAGATTGCGGTCAACAAAACCCTGATTGGAGAAAATTCTGTGCGGCTTGTGGAGTTCCCCAACCACACCTGCATCCTCCAAGAGCTGGTCTTTATCCTGTGGTAACATGGACGACCCGTCCGTGGTCCCTCAAGTGGACAAGGGTTGATTTAAGTCAATTGAGAACACATAAAGGATTTGGTGCCAATGTTTGTTTTGTATGCAGGTGGAAGCGCTTCAGCATCATCTTTGGTTTAAATAGACGGTTAACCAGCCGGCCGAACCTGCCTGCCTTAGATGTACAAATTTATGCAAAAATTTCAAACTCTGCAATTTGGACTTAATATTCATGCCAGCTTCATGTCACACTATGTTTGAACCATGAACTGAACTCAATATTCATGCCAGCTTCAAATCACACTATGTGTGACCTGTGAGGGTCACAAATCACCTCCTGATAGCAAACAGATAACAGCAAGAATTACTGATCCCTCCGTCACGCCCCACAAGTTTCCAGACTGTTTTTTTAACCTGTTGTAAATAACTTCTCTACTTAGATTGCAAAAAATTTTTTTTTAAGGACTCTAAAATGCTTTGAAAACCATGTGTATAAAAATCTGTTAATTTTCAGTTCTTGTATCACACCATGTCTGATGAAGGGAGCGAGCACTCCTGAAAGCTTACTTATAAATATACTCAGTTAGCCTCTAAAAGGTATCGCCTGATTTCTTCACTCTTCCACTACTTTCAATGGCTAACACGGTACAACATTATACTACTATCAACTTGAAAGATACCACAATGTACCGCAAAAGAATGGAACTGAAAAACCGGCTTAAGAAACTTGCACAACTCAACAGCGACATCTTCTTCTTAACAAAATGCAAAAAGGAGAGACTCATCCCAAAAGGCTTCAATTTACGTAACCCAACCCGGAACACCTACAACAGCCGATATGCAGAACAACTATGTATTCGGACATCTGAAAGGCTGCGGAACAATATGATGAAAAATTCATATAACAACAAAAAAAGAACACAGGATGAGATACAGGCCCTGAGATCATCATTGGCTAATGACACAGAGGAAATGAAGGCCAGACTCCACACATACTACTGGAAACTTCAGGATATGCTTATTAACAACAAAAAGAAAAAGCTCCACAGACTGAGACAAAAAGGCCTCATTACTACAACCGCAAGTACTAGCCCAGCTCAGCAAAGCTGTGTTGTGAATCTTTCCTCTTATGAGCCAAACAAACACGAAATGTCAGTTCTCTCCAAAGGTCTCTCCTTCTGCCCCTCGGCACACACTGACCATATCCAACTCTGCAATGATATGGAGGAGTTTTTCAGAAAAATGAGATTAAGGGAATATTTTTATGACAAAGACCCTCCATACAGCAGCGACTCTGAGATGGAACAGCCCATAAGGAATCCTACCAAAAAATCTACCTGGACCCCACGCCCTGGAGCTAATGCAGCACTGGATAAATATATTGACTGTTTCAGAAGCAAAGTAAAATCAGAAATCCTGGAGAAACAAAAGAAACAGGCTCATAACCTAACCCTGCAGGAACAGAAGGCTATTACATCACTGAAAGAAAATCAGGATATAATAATAAAACCAGCTGACAAAGGGGGCACAATAGTCATAATGAACACCTCAGACTATATCCAGGAAGCAAACAGGCAACTGTCAAATCCCATCCATTACTCCAAACTTGGAAGTGATCCCACAGAGGCCTATATGAAAGAACTAAAGAGTATGATCAAGGAGTTTCCAGTCCAGATCCAGAATCAGGTAAAAGGACTTATCCCACAAGATCCCAGGCCGGGCTGCTTCTATATGCTCCCAAAGATACACAAAGATGGCAACCCTGGGAGGCCTATCATTTCTGGCTTTGGGACACTGACAGAAAACATCTCAGGTTGGGTGGAAAATCTCCTAAAACCCCTTGTCAGGGATACTCCAAGCTATATCCAGGACACCACTGACCTTCTTAACAAACTGAATGCCCTGGGCCCTCTACCTGAGGGTACCATTTTGGCCACCATGGATGTGGACTCCCTGTATACTAACATTCCCCACAAGGATGGAGTTGCAGCATGTCGGGTACACCTGGCAAAACAAAACCTCCCAACAGAACCAGTAACACAGCTCATACAATTCATCCTTAGCCACAACCATTTTACCTTTGGAGAGGATCTATATCTACAGCGAATGGGAACTTCAATGGGGACCAGATGTGCACCCCAATATGCAAATCTCTTTATGGCAGAAATGGAAGGAACATATTTATCAACATGCACCACCAAACCTATGATTTACCTTCGTTATATCGATGATATCCTTGTCATCTGGACTGCAGGTGAGGAGGCCCTACTTCAATTCCATAATGACTTCAATGACTTTCACCCGACCATCAACCTTAAACTTAGCTATTCAGGGAGTGAAATTCACTTTCTGGATACCACAATATACATTAAAGACCACCGGCTACTCACATCAATATACCACAAACCCACAGACAGAACGGCCTACCTGAGAAACGACAGCTTCCACCCCAAGCACACAAGACAATCTATAATCTACAGCCAGGCTATACGATACAATCGTATTTGCTCCGACAAAGCAGACCTGGACAAGCACCTCCTGGATCTGAGGATGAAATTTCTCAGATTGGGATACAAACCAAAAGTGACAGACAACCAATTAAACAAAGCAGCAGCCATTAACAGAGACAGTCTGCTCACATATAGAGAGACCCAGAAAGAAGCCCGAGTGCCCCTAGTTGTCACCTACAACCCACAGCTGGAGATCCTACGAAGGATTGCCAAGGAGCTCCAACCTGTGCTACATAGGGACAACAGACTCAAGGACATATTTCCAGTCCCCCCTCTCCTTTCCTTTCGACAACCACCAAACCTGAGGCTCATTATCGTCCGGAGTGCCCTGAAGGCCCCAACTGAAAATGGCACCTCACCTTGCCTACATAAAAGGTGCATGACCTGCAAGCACATCCACACCGCTGACAGTGTACCTATCCCACAGTCACAACAGGTGCACAGAATTAGGGGGAATTTTCCTGCAGGTCTTCCAATGTGGTGTATCTCATAATGTGTGTGCAATGTTCCACCACAGGCCTCTATGTGGGGGAAACAGGGCAGAGACTCAGTCAGCGCATGAACTCACACAGATCCACCATTAATAACAGCAGAACCGATCTCCCAGTGGCCGCACATTTCTCCGGAGAAAACCACTCTATTGAAGATTTGCGGGTTGTGGTTTTAATGGGACATTTTAAGACACAGGAGAAAAGAAAAGAAATGGAGTACAAATTTATGCAAAAATTTCAAACTCTGCAATTTGGACTTAATATTCATGCCAGCTTCATGTCACACTATGTTTGAACCATGAACTGAACTCAATATTCATGCCAGCTTCAAATCACACTATGTGTGACCTGTGAGGGTCACAAATCACCTCCTGATAGCAAACAGATAACAGCAAGAATTACTGATCCCTCCATCACGCCCCACAAGTTTCCAGACTGTTTTTTTAACCTGTTGTAAATAACTTCTCTACTTAGATTGCAAAAAATTTTTTTTAAGGACTCTAAAATGCTTTGAAAACCATGTGTATAAAAATCTGTTAATTTTCAGTTCTTGTATCACACCATGTCTGATGAAGGGAGCGAGCACTCCTGAAAGCTTACTTATAAATATACTCAGTTAGCCTCTAAAAGGTATCGCCTGATTTCTTCACTCTTCCACTGCCTTAGATGTAGACAGCAAAATCTGTTTCATTTTGTTACTTTGTTATGAACCGTGCCCCAATCGTCCCCCATTGTAGAAAGATTGTCATGAAGACTTAGAAAATGAATAACGTGTCCCATATTTCCAAATTTGTGAACATGTATGTGTACGTTGTTTAACCAAAAGACGGTTATGTGACAATGTTGTAATGCTATGCTGTAATGTCTTTTTGTGTATAATTTTTGTTATGTGAACAGGGGCTTTCTCTGTTGATATATTCTGAGAATTTACTAACCTTATTGTTTATAATTCTGGAGTGTGTAGAAGTAGTAGAGAGGAAAAAAAAGAAAAAGAAAAAAAAACTCCACACACACACAAGCCACTGGCCTTTTTAAAACTGCTGCTTGCATGATAATATAACTTGATTTTGTCCTTGAGAGTCAGAACGCAAAGTAATTTAATACATGAAGATTGTTTATAACAAGGTTAAGAAAAAATGTGGAAGACCAAGAACCGTTGTTAATGCAGATTTTGAGTTTTGGTAATATTGGATTATAATATGAATTCATTCTTGTAAGTGTCCCAGGTCCAGCTTAAATATATTCCAGTGGCTGGACAAATTCAGACTGCAGTGTGCCTTACTTATGCCTCCTCATGTCACTTTTGCACGTTGCACGTCACTAAAAATCCCTTTTCACCTGTTACCAATAGGTTCAGGGGGGGAGAAAGGCACAAGTATTTTCTGCTGACAATATGTTTTTATGCCATAAGAAAACTTTGATGAACCTATTGCTAACCCTGATTTTGCTAACCTTGATTTTGAGTTCTTTTATAGATGGCTCTCGATTTGGGAAGGATGGTAAATTCTACACCATTATTCTATGCCATGGTCCCTGAACACGAGGTGAAACAAGCAGAATCCCCCTAAAAGCACTCACTGAAACAGTGTAAAATGGCTGAGGGTAAGCCTGATGGGCTTTCGGTTTAGCACAGGACTATCATCCAATCTGTGCGTTTAAAGCCTAAAAGGATGTCCAGGCAAGTCAGTAGGTTTTGTAGGACTTGCTGCTACCTGAACAGGTGGGTATAATCAAAGTCAAGGCACACACCAAGGCTGATACAAAAGAAAGTAGAGGTAACATGTGGGCAGATACTGCCACCAAACTAGCTGCAGAAAAGCCTAGGGAACATGCCTCAGCACAGGGGGTCACCATACTGGACCAAAACTCTCAGCTCTCTTTTCAGGTTCTAAAAATACTGCAGGACCAAAATGGCCCAGAAGAAAAGAAGATTTGGAAACTGCAAGGAGGAAAAAAAAGGTGAACAAGTCCTGATGGCCAGTGGTAAGAGAGTATGTTACCGAGAGCATTGTTCCCAAGGATGGCGCAAGCAGTTCAAGTGCATCACTTGGAAGTAGCCATGTGTGACCTGGTGAGCAGATGATGGGTAGCTGCAGGATTTAGCATCACTGCAGTCAGATACGTGTAAGCCTGCATAACATGTGTCAAACGCAATGTAGGCCAGAAGGTGAAAGGTTTCTTAGAAACACACCCCGAAGTCCTTGTACCTGTTTCAGAGATTGCGGGTTAACTATATACAGTTACCAAAGATGGGAAGGTATGAGTACATGCTTGTGTGTATTGATCTCTCTTCAGGATGACCTGAGGCATTTCTGGTGCAGAAAGCCACCGCAAAAGGAACTGCAGATAAACTACTGAAAGAAGTAGTGTGCAGGTATGGGATCCCCGAGACCATCAAAAGTGATAATGGAACTCACTATACAGGACAGGTAACAAGGGAAATAATGGAGGCTGTGGGGATACAGCAAGTGTTCCTTACCTATACCATCCCCAGAGAATTGGAGAATATTGTCACTTGTATTTGTCTTTCTCTAAGGTACACTCCTGACAGAAGGATTGGCCTCAGCCCCTAGAGTATTTGGATTGTATTTTTCACAATTGTTCCAGATGTAGTATGGTGTGCAGACTGACTATGTGATTGATTGCCAAGAACATTTGACTAATGTACACTCTTGAGTTTCCTCTTTCCTTCCAGATCCTGAGTTAGTGGAAGGATATAAGATGAACCTATAAGCTACAACCCAAAGAGTGGATGGAGATAAAGAGCCAAGTGAGAAGGGCCTCGATGCAACGGTCCCTTCCAGGTCCTGGTGACAACCAGTACAGCTGTGAAACTACAAGGAAAACCTTGTTGTCATGGTGGTGTCCCCACTGAATAATGTTCTTAAAGACAAATGGGACAATAAACTGTTAAAGGATATGATATGGATCCTGAGAAGAAAACCTAAAGACTATTGGACTGATGGATTTGCACCCATAATCCTGTTATGCTTCTATGCAATGTACAGACTGATCATATGTATTGTAGAGAAATGTACTGCCTGTAAGAAAGAGACATAAGTGAATATGACCAGCACTGCAGATGTGTATATCCCACTCAATGTGTGCGGGAAGTCAGAATGTTGTGATGTTTAACACAATAGTATGTCCACATGACCTGGAATCTGGTGAAGAGAATTAAAGTCCAGCAGTTCTAGAAACTGAACGTACAGGCATATATTGTGTTAAAAAAATCACAAGAGGTGGGAATATGTTGTAGAAATTAAATGTCTGTCACTTTAACTTCTCATTAGCTTGCTATTCTTAACAATTATAGAAATGCATCTAGTAGAAGAAGCTTACAGCCTTCGATGATAAGGATATACACTGAGAGCAAGGCCAGACACCCAGTCTAGGGCAGCATGTCCTAGTGGACTTGTTTGTTTATAAACTTTCTGTGAGCTGTCCTTCGAAGAGACTGGAGATTAACACTGCTTACGCAAACAGCCCCCAGCACGTAGCTGCGCAATTTCTCCCCTCAGATGTGCAATGTAGAACAACAGGTCCCAGCCATGCTTTGCATTACGCAGCTCATAGTACTAATATACTTTGATTATTGAGATGAGTAAGGAGGTGTGTCAAGACCCTCCTCCCGCCAATGGTCAATCAGGTTAACCAGTTTTTACGCATGCTCTGTTATAATTCATAATTATTTACTGTTCTCTATAAAAGCTTATGCTATGTTTTTAATAAACACAACTTGCTTAACACCGACTGTGTGTGTCAGGCTGGTTCTTTCTCTGTGAGCTCACAAAAGATATATATCAATATGGATTATAAATAATTTGGCACCACTTGACAATCAGGATTTTGAACCCAGTTTGGGTTTCGATAACAACAGCATGCAGCTCCCTTTATTGTTTACATGCCAGGCGTGGGACTGCTCACTCACCATATTCTTGATAACTACAGTTGCGGGTACTAAAGTTGTATCCCTTTGAAGTATCTGAGATACGGCTGCAGCACCCGTTACCGTCACTATCAAGAATTCACTGTAGGGAGGAGGTAGGGGGCCCTGGACAAAAGCTTGCATCGAGGCCCACAAGACTTTAGTTATGCTACTGTATGCAAGCCACAGCCAATATCATGAGTCCCTTCACTAAAGTCAAAAACAAATAGAAAAAACTGGCATCTAATTTACACTATATCACTTAAAATGACCATACTTACTGATACACGCACTGCACGTAAACATGTAACTGACAGTTTGAGGAAACCTTTTCTGCAGTTAGATTACTATGCATCAACCCCCCAGAAATGGTAGGGTTGAATGGATGTTCTGCAATATTTAGCACCTGTGAAAGCTCTCTTATATACCATTTGGGCAGATTTAATATTATTGTTTTAAATAAAGCTAGTCTAAATCAAAAGTAGCTAGATAATAGATACCACAAATATATCACTGAGGCACACTCTGAAAGATTTGGCATAAAAAGCACTGTGATTATCTACACATGTTTGACCTTGTTAATGCATACCTCTGGTTATAAACAACTTTTCATAAATAAATAGTGCATTTAAATATAAGAAACTTTGTCATATATCTTGTTAAGGAGATCTGTTTCCTTCAGCACTTACAGGTGCATTGCAATAAATTAGAATAACTTTGAAACGTTCATTCATTTCAGTAATTCAGTAATACAATTCATAATCAGCATCTTCCATGATTGTGTCTCCTACTGGCCATTTAAAGGCTTAGGAAACCTTGGCAGGTGACACACAGAATTTACAATACTGAACTTTTTTTACAATATTCAAATTTTCTTAGATTTCGGTTTTCATTACCTGTAATCCATAATCAACCTTTACAGAAACAAAAAAACTTGAAATAGAACACTCTGTGTGTAAAGAATCTAGACTGACCCCTGACCCCTGACTACATAATATAAAATAAAAATTGCTGTAACTGAAAGGAAAAACTATTTTAAAAGTTTTTTAGTAGCTATTTACCCCTTCCCGCCGGTGACATTTTTCGATTTTCATTTTTGACTCCCTCCTTCTAAACTCAATAACTTTTTTATTTTTCCGTTCTCAGAGCCATATGAGGTCTTAATGTTTGCAGGACAATTTTTTTTCATGATACCACCATTTATTATTCTGTACAATGTACTGGGAAGCTGGAAAAAAATTCAGAATGGGGTGGATTTGAAGAAAAAGTGCATTTGTGCGACTTTCTTACGGGCTTCATCTTTACGCATTCGCTCTACAGCCAAAATGACATGTCATCTGTATTCTATGTTTCGGTACGATTCCGGGGATAACAAATTTATATGGTTTTATTTACATTTTAACCCCTTAACAAAAATCCAAAACTGTGCAAAAATATTTTTCTTTAAAAGTCACTATATTCTGACACCCATAACTTTTTTATACTTCCATGTACGAGGATGCATAGGGTGTCTTTTTTTGCGGGACCAGGTGTACTTTTTTATTAAGTATTAAGCTGTTCCTCTGTTACTTATCTTCAATACAGCTTCACACATACAACTCTATGGATGTGGGGGTAGTGAGTAGGATTCTCCTGCCAGCTGATTCATTGTTTTATTGCCTCATTATGTGTAATAGTAGCCTCTTATCTGCAACCTAGCAGTGTTAAAAAAGCAAGGAATAGCAGAGTGTAAAAGCAGCAATTAGTGTCTTTTCTGTCCTCCTTCCCACCTTCATAGATTAATATGGAGAAAGTAACTGCTTGAAAAGTGGAGAGGAAAACATCTTTCTTTAATAAGATATATTACAAAGTTTCATATATTAACCTGTACTATTCATTTATGAAATTTGTTTATAATGGGAGGTACGCTTTAAAGCTGAAAGTTTCCATTGTAATGATTTCTGCACAAATGAATATGGCTGACTAGAAGACTAGATCAATGCTTTATGGTGGTCATGTTTGTGGTTTCATAGCTTGAGCAGAACATTTACAGAACTGTGTACTTAGTGGGAACAGTTTGAAGAAAGCTGATATTTTCTCCTTTAGTATGACAATGTCCCTCAACCTAATGTAAGGTTCATCAAACATGACTTGCAAAATTTGTCATGGAATGACACAACTGGCCTGCAGAAAGCAGTGATTATCGAACACCTCTGGAGTGTAAGCCAGACCTTAACTACCTGTTTAGCTAGTGTTTGACCTCCACTAATATTTTTTGTGGCTGAATGGACATAAAGCTCTGCAGCCATGTTCTAAATTCTAATTTTCTAGTCTTTTCAGAACAGAGATGCTACTTGTGCAGTAAAAAGATGATTGACTTCATATTATACTAATTTTCCGCTAACAAGTTTTCACAGCAATTCAGATAGATACAGCAATAAAATGTGGTTTATGGCAGTTTTCTTGATTTTTCATTTTGTTATCCCCAATCATTTTAATCTGAATGGATTGTATAAGGATCTTTAAAAACCAGATCCAGATGCGTTTTTTCTCTACTAGACTTTAAACTATGCATCTCACATGCGGAAATGTACAATTTGAGCATTTCATATTAATATACAATATGCATTTATCTAAATCACTCCCATTTGTTAAATATTGTATTAGTTAGAAATTCACCACCAAGCTCATGATTTTCCACTAATGTGACACAACGCTGTAAGAAGATATTTTAAGGAGTATTTTTCCTATAAATACATAATAATGATGATGAGGATGAGGACAAAGGCAAAGCTATAGGACAGGGATCAGCAACCTTCGGCACTCTAGCTGCTGTGAAACTACAACTCCCAACATGCTCCATTCACTTCAATGGGAGTCCAGGAGCTTCAAGTTACTCCTCTGTAGGTGGATGTATATCTAAAAAGCAATTGCACAAGACTTTATATTTTCTTTTATTCTGTTTAAATTGCTTTGCTATATTCTTTGTGAACACCATCATCAACACAGTGGGGGAATCGGTAACATGTCCCTTGACGCTGTAGATATACAGTATATTTACTCAACTTGCTCGTAGCAATGATTAGAAATGTTTTGCTGTTTTCTCTAATTGGTGCTGTGGGAGGTCACAAGATGAAGCTAGCAAGTTTTCCTTGCATATAGTTACATAGCACCTTGAAAATTGCATTGTTTGTAAGGCCTTGGGCAGGACATTGCTGCTAATGCTAATGTATAACTGCATGGAGACTTGGCTTTCAAATGAACTGTATCTTTGGAACCTTAGGCTACTTGTGTTTGTATCAGGTTGAAATGACTTTTCCAAAACCAAGATTTTTGTGTTCAAACTGAGCTCTGCTGAAGATATACACAGTAAGAGGCTGTGATTTTTTTACAAGACCAATTGTGTTTGTACCCATTAACATTGTTGCCCAAAATGACCAAACACCTACTGTAAATTTTTAATTAAAATAAAATAAGCTTTTTATAGATTATTTTAGTTTATTTTACTGAAACAGTAAATTTTTAGTAAAAATACTATTTGTATTCAACATTTAAAGCAGCCAGCAATGGATGTTTTTATTCTGGTCATCATGTCTACGTCCATATTAACCCTTTCCCGTCACAGCTATTATTTGACTTTCATTTTTACTCTCCTCCATAGCTTTTTTTTATTTTTCTGTTCACAGAGCAGTATGAGGGCTTAATTTTTGCGGGACAAATTGTACTTTATTGCTGTAAAAAATTTCAGAATGAGGTGGAATTAGAGAAAAACTCCATCTGCGCCATTTTCTTAGGGGTTTTGTTTTTACAGTGTTCAATGTGCAACCAATATGACATGTTACCTGTATTCTGTGGGTCGTTATGATTATGACGATCCAAATTTATATAGTTTATCTTATGTTTTAACACCTTAACAAAAATCCAAAACTTTGAAAAAAAAAAATTCTTGGAGCCGCCATATTCTGACACCCATAATTTTTTTTATATTTTTGTATGCAGAGCTGAGTAAAGCGTCTCTTTTGGTGGGGGCATTTGTAATTTTTGTTTATGCTACTTTGGGGAATGTCTTATGTTATAATAAGTTTTTATTTAAATTTGGGAGCCAAGACAGCGAAAAAATACTGGTTCGGCCATTTTGATTTTTTTTCCTGCTACAGCATGGGAAAAACATTTTTATTTGTTTGTAGTTCAAGCATGTTGGGACACATGGATGCACAATTGTGTTTATTTTTAATTGTGATTTGAATTTATAGGTTTTTAAAAATATTTAAATATTTTTTAAAACTTTTAAAAATGTTATTTACTGTTTCTTTAGCCCCCTAGAAGGTGTGAACCTGCAATCATTAGATCACTTATCTCATAGACTGCAATACAACTCAATTGTAGTCTATATACAATTTACTAGTTAGTTATTGAGGTCTACCGCAGGCAAACTTTTGCTAGCGTATCGCGATATTGTGTGGAATCGGTTTCATGAGAAATTTAATTCCTTATCCAAACTGAAGATCAGTTAAGTGTGTTATGTATGTATGTTGTATGGATAGTTCTTAGCCAGCAGTGGTTTTACATCTGATCAGCACTAGAAAGTGTTCAGTAAATGGGGTGCCTCTTGACAGCTCCCCTCTTTCATTCATCCATTCATTCAATTGATGGCTATTTAGCTTAGTTTGAAAAAGTGGTTTCCTTGAAGACATACAGTAGTCACATTAACCCTAGTATGCATAACCCGGGCCTTTTTATTACTTGTATGTGTAGATTTTTAATGTCATGCATACTAGGGTTAATCTGGTATGTTTTGAGAAGTACACCACTTTGTGTGTTAGAAATACTAGTGGTATAACATTGGATGGTGATCAGAATTTGGTTGTTGCATGGTTATTGTTGTCTAAAGATGGCCATGCACATTAGATGAGGGTTGTTCAAACACACTGATTTCTGGGATTGGCAAACCATCCAATGTGTATGGGTATGTTCTGATGCTCCCCATTGGCAGATGTTAGGGAAGAGAACGATCGAACATAAAGAATTTCAACATATCAAACCTTTTGTTTCTGTGGGAGAAAACCCACTGTTGGAGGTTTACAGCAGTGGCTTAGTCCCCTTTTCCAATTGTTAACATATGTACAGTCATGGTCAAAAGTTTTGAGAATGATACAAATATTAATTTTTACAAAGTCTACTGCTTCAGTTTTTCTAATGGCAATTTGCATATACTCCAGAATGTTAGAAAGAGTGATCAGCTTAACAGCAATTACTTGCAAAGTCAATATTTGCCTAGAAAATGAACTTTATCCCCCAAAACACATTTCAACATCATTGCAGCCCTGCCTTAAAAGGACCACCTAACATCGTTTCAGTGATTGCTCCATTAACACAGGTGTGGGTGTTGATGAGGACAGGGCTGGAGATCAATCTGTCATGATTAAGTAAGAATGACACCACTGGACACTTTAAAAGGAGGCTGGTGCTTGCCATCATTGTTTCTCTTCTGTTAACCATGGTTATCTCTAAAGAAACACGTGCAGTCATCATTGCACTGCACAAAAATGGCCTAACTGGGAAGAGTATTGCAGCTAGAAAGATTGCACCTCAGTCAACAATCTATCGCATCATCAAGAACTTCAAGGAGAGAGGTTCCATTGGTGCCAAAAAGGCTCCAGGGCGCCCAAGAAAGACCAGCAAGCGGCAGGACCGTCTCTTAAAAGTGTTTCAGCTGCGGGATCGGGCTACCAGCAGTGCAGAGCTTGCTGAGGAATGGCAGCAGGCAGGTGTGAGTGCATCTGCACGCACTGTGAGGCGGAGACTCTTGGAGCAAGGCCTGGTCTCAAGGAGGGCAGCAAAGAAGCCACTTCTCTCCAGAAAAAACATCCGGGACAGACTGATATTCTGCAAAAGGTACAGGGAGTGGACTGCTGAGGACTGGGGTAAAGTCATTTTCTCTGATGAATCCCCTTTTCGATTGTTTGGAACATCTGGAAAACAGCTTATTCGGAGAAGAAGAGGTGAGCGCTACCACCAGTCTTGTCTCATGCCAACTGTAAAGCATCCTGAAACCATTCATGTGTGGGGTTGCTTCTCAGCCAAGGGAATCGGCTCTCTCACAGTCTTGCCTAAAAACACAGCCATGAATAAAGAATGGTACCAGAATGTCCTCCAAGAGCAACTTCTCCCAACCGTCCAAGAGCAGTTTGGCGCTCAACAATGCCTTTTCCAGCATGATGGAGCACCTTGCCATAAAGCAAAGGTGATAACTAAATGGCTCAGGGAACAAAACATAGAGATTTTGGGTCCATGGCCTGGAAACTCCCCAGATCTTAATCCCATTGAGAACTTGTGGTCAATCATCAAGAGACGGGTGGACAAACAAAAACCAACAAATTCAGAGAAAATTAAAGCATTGATTCTGCAAGAATGGACTGCTATCAGTCAGGATTTGGTCCAGAAGTTGATTGAGAGCATGCCAGGGAGAATTGCAGAGGTCCTGAAGAAGAAGGGTCAACACTGCATTAACTCATTCTAACTGTCAATATAAGCTTCTGTTACTCATAATATGAATGCAATTATATTTCTGTATGTGATAAAAACATCTGACAAACACACATAAAAACCAGAGGGCAGCAGATCATGTGAAAATATAATATTTGTGTCATTCTCAAAACTTTTGGCCATGACTGTACACTCTGAAACAAAATGTGAGCAAAGGAAATTAAATAAAAGATGGTAGAATAGTCTACAGCAGGGGTTGGCATCCCCCAGCATGCATGCCAAGAGTGGCATGTGAGGCTTATTTCCCTGGCATGGCAGCCCGAGTCCTCGCCCAGCAGTTTCAATCAGACCAAACATGGCTGAAACAAAACTGCTATTATTATATTGTTATAATGTTACTCACCCCTCCTGCGCTCCGGAGCAATACCCTGCTGTCTTCGGCGCTTTTGCCTGATGTAAGAGACAGCTGATAGGGCCTCAGGGGTTACGTCGATGTCATTACGCATAATCAGAACCACTATGGGAATTAATACTGTGTGCAGCGACCACTATGGAAATTAATACCGTGTGCAGGGGCCGCTATGGGACATAATACTGTGTGTAGGGGCCACTATGGGACATAGTACCATCTGCAGTGGCTGCTATGGGACATAATACTGTGTGCAGGGGCAGCTATGGCACATAATACTATGTGGAGGGGCCGCTATGGGACATTATATCGTGTGAAGGGGCCGCTATGGGACATTATACCGTTTGGAGGGTCTGCTAAGGGACATTATACCGTGTGGAGGGTCTGCAATGGGACATTATACTGTGTGAAGGGGCCACTATGGGACATTATTCTGTATAATGGTGGTTTTTTGCACAAAAAAACGCAGGAAGTTTTGCGCAAAAAAGCACCATGTGAATGCAACTTTACATTGAAGTAAAAGTACAAGTGGCCTAAGAATATAGCTGCATCCAGAAACAGTGTGTTACAGCCATAAGGATGCTGCCATACGGTGCTCCTGGATATCTACATTTACCACTAATTGGGGGCTGCACACAGTGGTGAACCTAGCCTCTTTGCTGCCTGAGGCGGACTATAGAAAGACGCCCCCCCCCCCCCCAAAAAAAAAAAAAAAATAAATAAAAAAAATTTGAGTTTCCATGCTACTAGTTTAACACACTGTTATCACACAATATACACAATACACAAAGTTATAAAACAGTTTTTAAGAATTCTTCTTACTGTATTACTTCAGTATCAGATCAACAACACGGCATTAACAATGAAAGTAACTTCACACATCTTCTGCTTGGTGAATGGACGAGCCCACGTGGCCCCCATTCTCTATAATAGGAGCCCCGCAGATAGCTGAGTACTGGACTTCGGGTATCTTTGGCACTCCCATTAAAGTGAATGAGAGCTACGCGGGTTCGTCCATCCACCAAGTGACACACCTATATATGGCTGCGGTCAGGCTGGATTCCCACCTAGTGGGGGGAAAAAACCCAATTCTCAGGCTCAGTGGGGGTCTCAGCAGACAGACCCCCATCAATCAGGTATTTATCCTCTATCATTTAGGTGAATACAGGGCAGTAACATTTTGTGACTTACAGGTGACGTCTGTGACTAATCCTTCACATTTCCCTTGTCTTCCCTCTGGACCGCCATGACCACTTCTTCCAGCTGTGACTTGTCTCTGTAAAGTTTGCAACACAGACATCTTTGGCTCCTCACTTTTCCAGGCATCCAACCCACATTGTCCTCACCTACACAAAGCCCCCATCCTGCTGCTACCCCAATTATAAAATATGTGATATAACTCCCCATAATGAATAATACCCCCAAGTGCATCTTTATATTAATAATGTCCGTGTGTACCCTGTATAAATAGTGCCCCTTATTAATAATACCCCAGGTCTTAACTAATTAAAAGGTTTTCCAGGTCATTAATAAACTAATCAGTGGGGTTCAAAAACCCAGGACCCCCACTGATCAGCTGTTTGACTGGTACCTGTGTAAGCGCCGTGACCGCTTCTCTGTTTACATAGGGTAATTCATCTCATAGCGGCCATGTAATGTAACTACAGCCTCGTCCTGTACATGTCTACAGTATGTGACAAGGCTACAATTGCATCACACGGTCACTATAAACAGACAGCGTATAATATAAACAGGTGCCATAGCCCATGTTTATAGCGCCCCATTTACACACACTATAATGTTCCGTAGCAGCCCCTGCACTCAGTATTACACAGTCTTATGGCCCGCAGCGGCCCCTGCACACTGGATTATGCCTCGCAGCGGCCCCTGCACACGGTATTATGCTCCATAGTGGCCCCTGCTCACGGTATTATGCCCCGCATTGGCCACTGCACACGGTATTATGTTCCACAGCAACTCCTGCACACAGTTTTATGCCCCATATTGGCCCCTGCACACGGTATTATGCTCCATATTGGCCCCTGCACACGGTATTATGCTCCACAGTGGCCCCAGCACACAGTATTATGCTCCATAGTGGCCCCTGCACTGGTATTATGCTCTATAGTGGCCCTTGCACTGGTATTATGCTCCATAGTGGCCCCTGCACTGGTATTATCCTCCATAGTGGCCCTTTCACTGGTATTATGCTCCATAGTGGCCCCTGCACTTGTATTATGCTCCAGAGTGGCCCCTGCACAGGGTATTATGCTCTACAGTGGTCCCTACACAGGGTATTATGCCTCCCAGTGGACCACCCATGAACTATTATTATACTCTGGGGTCTTTTCAGACCCCAGAGTATAATGATTGGAGACCCAGGGGAGAATACAAACATAAAAACCAGAGTTACTTACCTATCCTGGACACTGGTGCACTCCTTGCAGCTTTCGGCCCTGTTTAATTGCGCAGACACGTCACGTGATCAGGCCGGCGACGCGACCTGATGACGTCACCAGAGGCCTCAAGCCTGCTCGGAGTTACATCGGATCGCAGGAGGTGAGTAACATTGGTTTTTATGTTCCCTCACCAACCCTAGGCCTCCGATTATTATACTCCGGGGTCTGAATAGGCCCCGGAGTATAATAATAGTAGTATTTGCGGCCCGCGGCCTCACTTACCGATACCCGCGGTTGCTCACAGCGGCATCCACTTCCCTTTCTGCGTCCCATAGCAGAAGGGGAAGCGGGGGCGGCCACGAGCAGACGCGGGGTAGGTAAATAAATAGGCCCTGACCTGCCGGGGATACTCCAACAGGTTACGGCCTATTTATATATATATAAAAAAAAGCTATACTCACCTGCGATGCCTTGATGCAGCCGCTGCCTCCTCTTCTTGTCTGCGACGTCTGTGTCTCAGCGTAGGCGGCGTGATGACGTCATTGTATCGCCGCCTGCGCTGAGATGCGACGTCTTGTAAACCAGCCCAGGACAGGCCGCGCTCAGCTCTGTTTTTTTTTTTTTTTTTTAAAGCGGCCTGTCTTGGGCTGGTTTACATTAAATAGTAAAAATGCCGCCCCCCGGACAGTGCCGCCTGAGGCGGCCGTCTCAATTTGCCTCATTAGCAGTGCGCCCCTGGCTGCACAGTAAAGGCATGTGTCCTGAAGCATCTTGTGGCAGCGCTTCTGTGTTATGGTTTGTGGTATATGACTTTAGTATAGGGGTTGTCAGTCTTACAATTATTGCCCGGCACTCCAAGCACCTCATCTTTGATATTTTTTCAATTTAAATCGGTACGCCATTCAAAAAAGGTTGCCTACCCCTGCTCCACAGAAATAAACCCACAATCATATACATACTACTACAAATAATCATAGCATATTTGCTAAAATAATAGCTGCCAGCGTGGGAATAACAGATTGCGGTCCTATTCAAATGTATGCTGTGGGATCCTGTGGGACACTTGTTTGGTCCCTGGTTATATAGTCTTTTATTTTCATGAATCTGTAAGAGATTGGTGACCTTGGTGTTGAAAGCTGTTACTTTTACCATAAGCATCAAATAACTCAATGCAAATTGAACAAACCTGGCAAAATAAGTGCACGCTCATTTCTGAAAAAATGAATATAATGTAAGTAAATATAATTTGTAAATGTGCTGGTGATTTATTCTTGACATTATCTGTATCTTTTCATACATAAAATGTAAGAAATATGATACTAGCTGAGATCTGTATGTTGCACAGTCAACAGTGCTCAAAGACAGCATGCTCAATTTTAGCAGCTTTTGGCAGTTTTATGTTCTTGTTATCAACCTGTTCATCTTCTCTGGGGTTTTCAGCATTTGTGGTATACTAGTACTGCCTCTTCAAATCAAAATAATGAGGCTCATACAAGATATCCTTCCATTCCTTACAATCTGTAATTGACATTGTTTATGCTAACTTTCACTCGCAAAGCTTCAAGAATTCCATAAAATATATAAAGTGCAGAAAAGTAGGTATCACATTGTACCTAACAGAATCGGAAATATCTGCAATACCAGTACATAACTATGTTCACTTCTTTGGTGATTAAGTGACTGCCAAAGGATTATAAAATCAAATGGCTTTTTTCTATTTTAAGGGAAAATTGGCAAATTTCATAAAATAAACTTCTTAAAGCATTAAACTTTAAATAGAGATAAGTGCCTTGACCAAATTCTAATCTAAATAGCGGGTCAAATTTAATTGGAAGCAAATGTTTCAGCCTAAGGTAGCACTGGCTAGCAGATGACAGCAGATTGTAGGGGTCTCTCTAAGGTTGATGATTGTAGCAGGAAAGCTATTGTTCTTCAAGATACTACAAATATGTTTTGTAATATTTAAAAATTGTGTGCAAATATAAATTATCTCACCCAACCTTTTCTTCAGAGATGGGACAAAGTTTGCAAAGTATGATTCAATGCAGAGTGTAGGAAAACCCACTTTCCCTTTAATGTATAAGGCCATGTATACGTTCAACACAAGAAAAAATTGCTTGGCCCAATATATCTAAGGTGTATGTTTTCCATTACATATGCTCCCTTCCTGAGGTACAGAGATTTTGGGCCCAAATCCAACAGTGCCTGGAATCAACATGAAAAGTCAATATACCTCTAGATCCACTGATTCTCTTATTCAGTAACTTCCTACCACGTTAAAGAAGATCTTTTGGTAGCAATCATATCTTCAGGGGCGTAACTTGAGGGGGTGCAGAGGGTGCAGTCGCATGGGGGCCCAGGAGCCTTGGGGGCCCATAAGCACTGGCATCAGTTTTGAGATTGCAGCTTCCATCTGGCCCATAAGCCAAGGAAACCCACAGATTACCCTAATCACACTAAGGTTGATTAAACTCCTTAGCACCTGTAAACATCACTATCAAGAATTTGCTGTAGGGATGAGGTAGGGGGCCCCGAACAAAAGACTGCACTGGGGCCCATAAGACTTTAGTTACGTCACTGCATATCTTTAGTATATAACAAGCCATATCCTATACGCTCAGCCTACCCAGGGCCGGTTTTAGACAAAGTGGAGCCTTGGGCAAAATTAAAAGTGGGGCCCCAATTGTTGAAATATTGTACTACATAGTTACATTGTAACTTCTCTGCTTACACGCTGTGGTGCAGAAGGCGTGTTCAGTTTGATTCCTTGCTTCAGGTTCTTTTTGCTCACTCTGAACACTGTCCTAGTACTACTTCTCTGTAATTGAATTTCAGCACACCCGTCTCCTGCACCTTGTTTCTTTCTACTCCTCAAATAGTTAATCTTAGCCTTGCCTGTGTGATACAGCCTGTCTTCCAATCAAGTCTGTGTGGCATACTGATCTTCACAGGCCACACTACTGGTGAATTAGCTACCTATTCGGTAGTAAGGACTAGAATTCTATAGAGTTGTAACTCTCAGAGAGGAGCTTCTAAGGAAGTCTAGGAGCAACATTTTATGCAATTTCGCATTTCTTTGGCTTGCAAGCTGACCTACTATTATATTTACTTGGTTGTACTTTGTTTGGGGGGGGGGGGGGGTTTTTTTTTTGTTTTTTGGGTGCCCCCTTTCCCCCCCTCATTATTTTTCCTGTGTGTGGGGGAAAAAAAAAGAAAGGGGGTGGTTTTTTTTTCCGCCTGTATATAGATAAATATTTTTGTTTTGTTGGTTGTTTTTGGTGGGCCCCCCCCTAAAAAAACACCGCCTCCCCTTCTTTTTTGTTTTTTTTTTTTTTATATTTTGTTTTTTTTTTTTTTTTGATAGTTTTTTTATTGTAAAATGAAAAAAAAGGGGGGTGGTTTGGACTCCGCAACCGGAAATGAAAGCACACGCGCTAGTTAAGTTCAAGAAAAATATATTTACTATAAATTAATAAAGGCTAGTTAAAGGTAAAATAACAGGGATAGAGACAAGCCAAATATGCAGTATAGCATGAACAATTTCAAGGCAAATTTTACAATGGTTTCTACTTTTATGTCCACTTCTGCAGTATGGACACTGAATGAGCAATATACCCAAAACTATCCCTAACTGACCCTGACTTCACATTTGGGTGCACCCCCTTTTCCCCAGTGGTCCAGGTGGACTGCTTACAGTCTTTAGAAGCGCGCGGTGGGGCCCAAAGTCGTTCCTTTCTTTTATCGCGAAGCGTCCTCTCCTCACGGTTATCAAGATCTCGGGAGTAATGGAATCCTCTTTAACAGACAGGGAAACCAAATGAATGAAATGTAATCCGACAGTAGATTCCACTTAGCACACTGACAGTCCTGCCGAATCCATAAACTGAGCTGGGATGTAAGCCAGGATTTAGCAGTTACTGTCTGGTACTTCAACAACACTGCGAGAATCTATCTGTGGTATCCATATACACAGTCACAATGTCAATCTCACTGAGCAGCCACTGAGCACAGTTCCTTTCACATGGACTCACTAGTCCTGTTGTCTCTTTACACTCTGTTTGTCCCTGGACCAAGATACAGCTTAGCTGCACAGAAAAATCTCCACACCATTTCAATACAGCACAGACACCTGTCTTCTCTCTTGCCAAGATGGCTGCTGCTCTCTGTTCTCGTCACTTCCTGCTTCTCTGCTCACACTCTGTCTGCAGAACAGGCAGGCTGACATCAAAGGGGGTGTGTCACTCCAGCATCATGTCACAATTATAATGGCTGCTGTCTTAAAGGAACAGAATCACAGAAACACATTCAACATTAACAGTTTATACAGACAAATGAAGCTTAGGACAACATTGGCTGTCTCTTACATTACTACAATAAAAAAAAATTTTTTTTTAATAAATTGTGTTGTGGTTCCTTTTTTTTTTGGTTTCTTGGTTTTTTTTTTGGGGGCGCCCCCGGGTGAGTTTAACCCCTTTTTTTTTTTTTTTTTTTTTTTTTGTTTGGGGGGGGGGGGGGGGGGGGGGGGGGGTTTTGGGGTCGGCCCCCCCCTTTTAGTCTTGGGGAAAGTATTGCAAATGCCAGCGAATAAAAAACGTTTGCCTGGTCCACCAGCGCCTGTTGTTGTTCAGGGAGAGGCAGATAAAATACTGAGTCCTTCTAAAACTGGTTTGTCTGGTGAGGGTCCGGTGGCCCCTCATAAAAGGGGGGTACTGTAACCTCTCTGCCTGTTCGGGTCTCTACACCATCCTCCGCTCGCACGCTGTGGCCAGGAGGCGTGTTTAGTTTGATTCCTTGCTTAAGGTTCTTGTTGCTCACTCTGAACATCTTCCTAGTACTACTTCTCTGTAATTGAATTTCAGTCACACCCGTATCCTGCACCTTGTTTCTTTCTGCTCCTCAAATAGTTAATCTTAGCCTTGCCTGTGTGATACAGCCTGTCTTCCAATCAAGTCTGGGGCAGGTCCTGGACTTCCTATAAACAGGTCATCAGCTCACACATGGTCGCTGGCTATTGTGACTCTGTCCTGTGACCTTGTCCTTGCTAAGCTGTTCCTTTGCTATTTTATTGTATTATTCACCTCTGACCTTTGGCTTCCTTGTGACTACTCTTTTGGATTATGATTTGGTACTGCTTTTTCTCTCTGGTTGTGACCCTTGGCTTGCTGACTCCTCTTCTGTGTTGTTAGTCTTGTCTTGTTCTGTGTTTCACGTGTTCAGAGATGGGCTCGCTGCCAAGTTGTCAGCTGTTGCCTAGGACAGTCAGGCAATTAGGTAGGGACAGTGGCTGGGTTGAGTTTAGGGCTCACTTTCTGTCATTCCCTTCTTCTTTGTTTCTGCACCAGCACTGGGGAATTGCTCAAATAGCAATTCCCTTACATACATTCTGTTAATTTGATGTGCTGCAGTGCTTACAGGGGTGATCCTAAGGTCTTTAAGGCTGGGGCTCCCTCACATTGTGAAAACACAGTGTTTTGGCTGCAGCAGAAACACCACAGCAAAAGAACGCAGTGTTTTACAGTTCCTGCAAAGTGGAGGGGATTCTGGCTAATCCCATACACACATTTCAGTAAAAAAAATCTGTTGCAGATTCACAGCATGTCAATTATACCGTCAGAAATGCTGGTGTTTTCCGTATACGTATTATAGGTGCAGATGGTTCGCAGAGGAAAACTCTGAGATCGCAATGAAAAACTCTGCAGAAAAAAATGCAATGCGTTTCTACTGCAGTCTTTTCCACAGCATGGGGCCTTAGCCTAAAGGAGTTATTTCATATGTATGTAAATTTTTTTGCATAGCCAAACTAGTCGCTTGTGACCCTTTAAAAATCAGGTGCACAAGCATCAAGACATATGTCTATCCCTACACACAATTAAATATTTATATACATACAGAATTATCAACTAGGACCGTTATACCAAGACTAAATACTGTCATGTCAGTTGCTGACCGCTATACCAGGACTAAATACTGTCACATCAGCCACTTACCGCTATAGCTGGACTAAATACTGTCACTTCATCTGCTGACCGCTATACCAGGACTAAATACTGTCACGTCAGCCACTTACCGCTATAGCAGGACTAAATACTGTCACGTAATGCGCTGACCGCTATAGCAGGACTAAATACTATCACGTCATCTGCTGACCGCTATAGCAGGACTAAATACTGTCACGTCACCCGCTGACCACTATAGCAGGGCTAAATACTGTCATGTCACCTGCTGACTGCAATAGCAGGACTAAATACTGTCACGTCAGCCACTGACAGCTATGGCAGGACTAAATACTGTCACATCACCTGCTGACCGCTATAGCAGGACTAAATACTGTCACATCACCTGCTGACCGCTATAGCAGGACTAAATACTGTCCCGTCACCCACTGACCACTGTAGCAGGGCTAAATACTGTCACGTCACCCACTGACCACTGTAGCAGGGCTAAATACTGTCAAGTCAGCCTCTGACCGCTATAGCAGGACTAAATACTGTCACGTCACCTGCTGACTGCTATAGCAGGACTAAATACTGTCACGTCACCTGTTGACCGCTATAGCAGGACTAAATACTGTCACGGCACCTGCTGATCGCTATAGCAGGACTAAATACTGTCACCCCTCTGCCCTCATAGTATAATCCACAAACAGATATTTTTACTGTATAATTTTCCCCTTATAACTCCAACCAATTCACTACTATCAGAGTTACTCTATTCCCCATATTGAGAACAAAACTACCCCCTTTTATTTGCAGATGCCCCATCATAACGCCACCCAGCAATTAACCTCTTCCTGCCCTGCACTGTAACAGTAAGCAGCTTGTTCCTAGGAGACATGCACTACTCCTTCCAATGACATACACTGCACTTCTGCAGGTTCCTGGCTGGACAATGGTCCTGGAATACCAGGAGACTGATGCAGTCGAAGTGCATTACATAGGATGTGGTGGTTGGCGCTGCAGCATCACATGACCCTTTGTTAGTGGCCATTTTCAGGCTACCAAGGGTTGGTGTTTCACAATGAGTTTCAACAAGACAACTTGTAGAGATAAAATATTAGTAAACTGCCGACATGCCCGTAGTTAGTCTTCTGTACAGATTGCAGATACTTCCACATAGGTTGTGTCCGTTGTTGATATCCAATTGCAGGAAACCAGCAGAGGATTTTCCTTATCTGCTCCACAACAAACAAATGCTCAGAATGAACTGCAGTATAAGCGGACATGAGGCTGCGATGAGACATTCTGCACCTTAGGTCAAATTATGCTGCGGGAGTTATTTAGATCTCATCCATTTTGCTGCTACTGTACAATGCCAAAAATAAGCCACCGACAAGTCCGAAGTGTCTAATCCTCTGCATGTACATCCTGTGTAGACTTACTTTAAAAGGGTCTTTCCTATAACCATAGCTTGTCATCTGTCCACAGAATTGGTGATATATGTCTGATCAGTGGCGGTCCTAGGACTGAGATCACCATCAATCACACACACAAATTCCCATGTTCTCCTGTTTCAATGGATTGGTGTTCATGCGCATTGCCGTTCCATTCAAAGTGTATGGGACAGATGACAACATCACGATTTTTCCGACAGCGCTTTTCACAGAAAAAACTTTCTGCTTCAATTATACCAATAGGAAAACCACTGGCGTTTCCGTAGGTATAATTAGCAAGCTGCCATTTCCAAAACGGTTTTGGAAATCGCAGTGTCTCCGCTGCGTGTATTTTCCGCTAAGTATGGATGGGAATCGCTGAATCCTATCCACTTTGTAGAGACTGTAAAGTGACCGTTTATGCCACGTGGGGCCTCGGCCTTAAGGCTGAGGCCCCACTTTATGGAAAAGCAGCTTTTTTTTTGTTGCAGATCTGGCTTCAGTCTTTTGAGCCAAAACCAAGAAAAAGCTGCTTTTCTGTAATGTGAAACACAGCGTTTATAGCTGCTGAAGAAATGAGCCAGCAAAGTGAATAAAATGTAATCATTTAATATCTTCCACAGCATGTTTATTTTAGCTGCAGAATTGCGAGTGTGATGATGAGAGGCCCTTATTTATGTATCTTACTCTGAAATGCATCATTCCTGATTCATATTAGTCTTACCTACTTCTAAGACTGTCATGTTTAAGCTGTGGAAGAGTGAAGAAATCAGGCGATACCTTTTAGAGGCTAACTGAGTATATTTATAAGTAAGCTTTCAGGAGTACTAGCTCCCTTCATCAGACATGGTGTGATACAATAACTGAAAATTCACAGATTTTTATACACATGGTCTTCAAAGCATTTTAGAGTCCTTAAAAAAAAGCCAAAACAAAATGCAATCTAAGTAGAGAAGTTATTTACAACAGGTCAAAAAACAATCTGGAAAGTTGTGGTGCGTGACAGAGGGATCTGTTATCTGTTTGCTATCAGGAGGTGATTTGTGACCCTCACAGGTCATACATAGTGTGACATGAAGCTGGCATGAATATTAAGTCCAAATTGCAGAACCAGTAACGCAGCTCATACAATTCATCCTCAGCCACAACCATTTTACCTTTGGAGAGGATCTATATCTACAGCGAATGGGAACTTCAATGGGGACCAGATGTGCACTCCAATATGCAAATCTCTTTATGGCAGAACTGGAAGGAGCATATTTATCAACATGCACCACCAAACCTATGATTTACCTTCGTTATATCGATGATATCCTTGTCATCTGGACTGCAGGTGAGGAGGCCCTACTTCAATTCCATAATGACTTCAATGACTTTCACCTTACCATCAACCTTAAACTTAGCTATTCAGGGAGTGAAATTCACTTTCTGGATACCACAATATACATTAAAGACCACCGGCTACTCACATCGATATACCACAAACCCACAGACAGAACGGCCTACCTGAGAAACGACAGCTTCCACCCCAAGCACACAAGACAATCTATCATCTACAGCCAGGCTATACGATACAATCGTATTTGCTCCGACAAAACAGACCTGGACAAGCACCTCCTGGATCTGAGGACGAAATTTCTCAGATTGGGATACAAACCAAAAGTAACAGACAACCAATTAAACAAAGCGGCAGCCATTAACAGAGACAGTCTGCTCACATATAAAGAGACCCAGAATGAAGCCTGAGTGCCCCTAGTTGTCACCTACAACCCACAGCTGGAGATCCTACGAAGGATTGCCAAGGAGCTCCAACCTGTTCTACATAGGGACAACAGACTCAAGGACATATTTCCAGTCCCCCCTCTCCTTTCCTTTCGACAACCACCAAACCTGAGGCGTATTATCGTCCGGAGTGCCCTGAAGGCCCCAACTGAAAATGGCACCTCACCTTGCCTACACAAAAGGTGCATGACCTGCAAGCACATCCACACCGCTGACAGTGTACCTATCCCACAGTCACAACAGGTGCACAGAATTAGGGGGACATTCTCCTGCAGGTCTTCCAATGTGGTGTACCTCATAATGTGTGTGCAATGTCCCACCACAGGCCTCTATGTGGGGGAAACAGGGCAGAGACTCAGTCAACGAATGAACTCACATAGATCCAGCATCAATAACAACAGAACCGATCTCCCAGTGGCCGCACATTTCTCCGGAAAAAAACACTCTATTGAAGATTTGCGGGTTTTAATGGGACATTTTAAGACGCAGGAAAAAAAGGAAAGAATCAGAATACAAGTTTATGGAAAAATTTCAAACTCTGCAATTTGGACTTAATATTCATGCCAGCTTCATGTCACACTATGTATGACCTGTGAGGGTCACAAATCACCTCCTGATAGCAAACAGATAACAGATCCCTCTGTCACGCACCACAGCTTTCCAGATTGTTTTTTGACCTGTTGTAAATAACTTCTCTACTTAGATTGCATTTTGTTTTGGCTTTTTTTTAAGGACTCTAAAATGCTTTGAAGACCATGTGTATAAAAATCTGTGAATTTTCAGTTATTGTATCACACCATGTCTGATGAAGGGAGCTAGTACTCCTGAAAGCTTACTTATAAATATACTCAGTTAGCCTCTAAAAGGTATCGCCTGATTTCTTCACTCTTCCACTACTCTGAATGGCTAACATGGTACAACATTATACTACTATGTTTAAGCTGTGTTTACATTGGTGGTCAATTTGCTTCAGTGGTTTTATGTGCATACCATGGGAGAGAGCCTTCCTGGTCAGCCAGTTTATTACCCCTGGACAGCAGATGTCCAATGGGGGAGAGAGAGCTAGTGACCCTCAGCTCAAGCCCAGACACACATCTTTCCCTAGCTAGGAAAACATCCCACTTTTCTCAGATCCTGCAGTGTGTGGAGAGGAGGGGGGGGGGAGGTGTGGCTGGACACTAGGTTTATACTGCAAGGACGGGCAAGATCCTTTGGCTCTCAGCCTGGAGGCAGCTAGAGGTTAGCTGCTCTGTAACTTGCTTAAGGAAGTGCCCTGAGGCCCAACACATGGAGGCCCGGAGAAACTAACTACAAACTTGTGTCGGAATTTTTCTACCTTTTATTTACTATTTTATTTTCTGTATTGTATTGTGCTTTTACCTGTATCTACTTGATTATTCATTGATTTGTATTTCTGTATATGATACTGCTTAGTACCAACCCACCTGGGTTAATAAATATATAAAATTTATAAAGCTCATTTCATATTATCCTATGAACCCGGTCCCCTCACGGTGTGTGAGTGGGAGGTAAAGAAGGTTGGTTGCAAGTGTGCCAAGCGGCTTGGCAAGGCGAAATCCTTCACAGTGAGCATTTCCACATATACAGTGCCTTGCGAAAGTATTCGGCCCCCTTGAACTTTTCAAACTTTTGCCACATTTCAGGCTTCAAAGATAAGGATATAAAATTTTAATTTTTTGGTGAAGAATCAACAAGTGGGACACAATTCTGAAGTGGAACGAAATTTATTGGTTATTTTGAACTTTTGTAAAAAATAAAAAACTGAAAAGTGGGGCGTGCAATATTATTCGGCCCCTTTACTTTCAGTGCAGCAAACTCACTCCAGAAGTTCAGTGAGGATCTCTGAATGATCCAATGTTGTCCTAAATGACTGATGATGATGATAAATATACTCCACCTGTGTGTAATCAAGTCTCCGTATAAATGCACCTGCTCTATGATAGTCTCAGGGTTCTGTTTAAAGCGCAGAGAGCATCATAAAGACCAAGGAACACACCAGGCAGGTCCGTGATACTGTTGTGGAGAAGTTTAAAGCCGGATTTGAATACAAAAAGATTTCCCAAACTTTAAACATCCCAAGCAATCATATAGAAATGGAAGGAGTATCAGGCCACTGCAAATCTACCAAGACCCGGCCGTCCCTCTAAACTTTCATCTCAAACAAGGAGAAGACTGATCAGAGATGCAGCCAAGAGGCCCATGATCACTCTGGATGAACTGCAGAGATCTACAGCTGAGGTGGGAGAGTCTGTCCATAGGACAACAATCAGTTGTACAAGAAGAAAGCCATTTCTCAAAGATATCCATAAAAAGTCTCGTTTAAAGTTTGCCACAAGCCACCTGGGAGACACACCAAACATGTGGAAGAAGGTGCTCTGGTCAGATGAAACCAAAATCGAACTTTTTGGCCACAATGCAAAACAATATGTTTGGCGTAAAAGCAACACAGCTCATCACCCTGAACACAACATCCCCACTGTCAAACATGGTGGTGGCAGCATCATGGTTTGGGCCTGCTTTTCTTCAGCAGGGACAGGGAAGATGGTTAAAATTGATGGGAAGATGGATGGAGCCAAATACAGGACCAATGTATTCAGGTGTTAGAATGGCCAAGTCAAAGTCCAGACCTGAATCTAATCGAGAATCTGTGGAAAGAGCTGAAGACTACTGTTCACAAACACTCTCCATCCAACCTCACTGAGCTTGAGCTGTTTTCCAAGGAAGAATGGGCAAGAATTTCAGTCTCTCGATGTGCAAAACTGATAGAGACATACCCCAAGCGACTTGCAGCTGTAATCGCAGCAAAAGGTGGCGCTACAAAGTATTAACTTAAGGGGGCCAAATAATTTGGCACACCCCACTTTTCAGTTTTTTATTTTTTATAAAAGTTTAAAATATCCAATAAATTTCGTTCCACTTCATGATTGTGTCCCACTTGTTGTTGATCCTTCACCAAAAAATTAAAATTTTATATCCTTATGTTTGAAGCCTGAAATGTGGCAAAAGGTTGAAAAGTTCAAGGGGGGCGAATACTTTCGCAAGGCACTGTATTTAATAGGGGAAGAAAGTGCAGAGTAAAATGCATCAAAAGCTCAATAAAAAACGCTGGGGAAAAAACAATGTGTTTTTGCTGCTTTTTTTATCCAGTGTTTTTTAGCTGCATTTTCCTGTGTTGGGCTTAATCTTCAAAGGGGTTGTCCAGGAATTACAGTGTTCTGCAAGGAGGCCGGGGAAGGTGAATCCACACTCCCTAAGGTGAATCCCTTAGTTATGTATCTTTCTCTGAAATGCATCATTCCTGATTCATATTAGTCTTACCAACTTCTAGGACTGTCGTGTTTAAGCTGTGTTTACAATTGTGGTCAATTTACTTCAGTGGTTTTATTGGATTTTATTGGATTCCCTGGTCCTCCCACCCCCGTCCAGTCCAGCAGCACAATGATACTTGTTCCAGCGGTAGTCCTCGCCACACGCAACCGCTGAGGCCAATCAGCGACCTCAGCAGCCTAAGGAAAAGAACCGCAATGTCACTCTCATAAGTCACCTGTGATGTCCCAATTCCTTTCCTTAGGCCACTGATTGGCCTCAGCAGTCACGTGCGGTGAGGACTTCTGCCAGAACAAGATCCTGGATGCTGCTAGACCGGACAGCCGTGGGAGACACCAGAGCACCAGGGACAGGTGAGTATGGGTTTTCTTATTTTTCACCTTCACTGACCTCCTTGCAGAAAACTAATTCCTGGACAAACCCTTTAACATCTCAATATCCTGAAGATATAGCACACTATAAAATACAATACTAGTATGCATAATGGTACACAGGTACATACGAAAACACAGATAGACTTTCATATACAATATATACACACACATACCAGTCTACAAACATACAGTACTCACACAGTATGTAAGACACATACTGTAGACAAATATTCATATATATACACAGTGTCGGACTGGGATGTCTAGGGCCCATCAGTGGAATTGTTTCTAGGGGCCCACCACCAGGACCACTGCGAGACAGCGGTACAGGTAATAGCATGTTGGGAGCTATGCTGCTCACCCGCCATATGTTGTACACCACTGCACTACCTAAACCCACCGCTACACTCTGTATGGCAAGCAAGCTATGTGGCTGCTAAAATTGTTACCATTACTTATAGCCACACTGTCGTGGAAAAGCTAATATGCAGAGGTCCTGGCTGTCGGACCCCTGCAGGTGTAATCCTAAGGACAGGCCATCAATATTAGAAAGATGGATAAACCCTTTAAAGAGCTTGTCCATGAATTGGAGTAATCTATGTGACGGGCATGAGGTGTAAAATAAAAAAAATAAATAAAAAAGCATACTCACCTGTCCCTGGTGCTCCGTTGTCCGCTGCCAGTATCCATTCAGTTTTATGCCGGCGTCTTTTTGCTGGGAGTCCTGCACCTCATGTGACCGCTAAGACGAATTACCGTATTTTTCGGACTATAAGACGCACTTTTTTTCCCCCCAAATTTGGGAGGAAAATGGGGGGTGCGTCTTATCGTCCAAAAGTGGGTGTTGGGGAAAGGGGAGGGGGTTTCGGAGGAGTAGGATCGCAGCATAGTCCACTCCTGCCGCCTCCGGCTTCCTGCAGCGGGGCTTCCTCCAGTGGCAGGAATAGGGTGATGTGCGGGCCCTGGGATCAGAGGAGTGGGTGTCAATGAACCCATCCTGGCATTTGCCATGCTATTACGGCAGATTCCGGGTCTGTAAAGATGATGACGGCCGCTCTGCTGCGGATCGGTCGCCATAGCTACCGGTTCTCACGCTGTAATGTACAGCGCAGACCCAGATCTAATGCCCGCAATCAGGCTCCAGTCTGTTCGTGAGCATTACTACTTTAAAGTCCCCCCTAAAGTAAAAAAGTAGCCCCCCGGGGCCGGTCCCCACCAGCCCTGTACCTTTGAAGTCTCCCGCGTTGCGAGATCGCAGGAGCCGTCCTTATGAAGGCTCCCAGACTTGTCATAGTAATATTACTATTGCGGCTGGTCTATGACCAGCCGCAATAATAATGTGCAGAATCTCCCATAGACTGCAATACACTTGTATTGCAGTCTATAGGACTTGCTATCAAATGATTGCAGGTTCAAGCCCCCCTAGGGGGGGGGGTAATAAAATAGTAAAAAAATAATAATATCTATATAAAAAAAATAAATGAATAAAAGTTCTAAATCACCCCCTTTCCCTAGAATACATATAAAAGTAGAAAATTACTGTGAAACACATACACATTAGGTATCCCTGTGTCCGAAAACGCCCAGTCTACAAACTTAAAAAATATTTTTCCTGTACGGAGAACGTCGTAGCGGGAAAAAAAAAAATCGAAAGTGCCGAACTGCTGTTTTTTTCACTGTTTCACCTTTGATTTGAATAAAAAGTGATCAAAGCAATAGGCATTCCCCAAAATGGTATAACTAAAAAAATCATCTGGCTCCGCAAAAAAAGTTGCCCTATGCCTCCCCATACAGTGGCAGGGCGACCTGTCAATGTGGCCTTGCTGCTGTTGCAAAACTACAACTCCCATATATTAAATATTTTACCATTTTTGCTTCAGAATTTTTTTCCCCATTTTCCTCCTCTAAAACCTAGGTGCGTCTTATGGTCCGGTGCGTCTTATAGTCCGAAAAATACGGTAGTTACTGGTGGGGGACAGGTGATTATACTTTTTTTTTTTTTTTAAATTTTACACCTTCCTGGCTGCCACAGGGCTCGTTCCAATTTATGGACAACCTCTTTAAAGGGGTTGTCTGGGCCTAATTTTTTTATGGCCACTTCACTGGTCCTCCTTATAGTAGTGTTTGGTCATTACTTACCTGTCTGCTCCCTGGTCCCGCTCTGTCTCCCTGCTGCAGGTGCACTGTTGTGACGTCATGAGCAGGAAGAAGCAGGAGGTGAAGGAGAACAGACAGGGGTAAGTATTGGTAGTTAGCTTATAGGCCACAGGCTCAATGTGGCCTATGGCCTACAAGTCGGGGAGTGGTAGATCAGGAATCCTGTTGCTTCCTCCTCTACCAGTAGCAGAACCAGGTTGGCGGCGCCACTTCTCCCCCGGTTCTGCGATCAGGTTTTAACAATCGGATCGGAAGAACCGGTGAAAACCTGCTGCCTCTTCAGTAGAGGTGCAGCTAGGGGTTCAGCACAGGGGAGGCAAACACACTCAAGTCGGCCCCCTGCTTAGGTATACTGATATTATCACTATGCGGTGAACGTACAGTGGGGAAACAAAGTATTTAGTCAGCCACCAATTGTGCAAGTTCTCCCACTTAAAAAGATGAGAGAGGCCTGTAATTGATCTCACCCCGTGGGGTCAAAATGATTACAAGAACGGTGAGCAAAAATTCCAGAACCACAGGGGGGGACCTAGTGAAAGCTGGGACAAAGGCTACCGTCAGTAACACACTACGCCGCCAGGGACTCAGATCCTGCAGTGCTAGATGTGTCCCCCTGCTTAAGCCAGTACATATCCGGGGCCCGTCTGAAGTTTGCTAGAGAGCATTTGGATGTTCCAGAAGAGTATTGGGAGAATGTCATATGGTCAGATAAAACCAAAGTAGAACTGTTTGGTAGAAACACAACTCGTTGTTTTTAGAGGAGTGTGAATTCTGAGTTGCATCCAAAGAACACCATACTTACTGTGAAGCATGGGGTGGCAACATCATGCTTTGGGGCTGTTTCTCTACAAATGGACCAGGACGACTGATCCGTGTACATGAAAGAATGAATGGGGCCATGTATCGTGAGATTTTGAGTGCAAACCTCCTTCCATCAGCAAGGGCATTGAAGATGAAACGCGGCTGGGTCTTTCAGCATGACAATGATCTCAAGCACACCGCCACGGCAACGAAGGAGTGGCTTCGTAAGAAGCATTTCAAGGTCCTGGAGTGGCCTAGCCAGTCTCCAGATCTCAACCCCAAAGAAAACCTTTGGAGGGAGTTGAAAGTCCGTGTGGCCCAGCGACAGACCCAAAACATCACTGCTCTAGAGGAGATCTGCATGGAGGAATTGGCCAACATACCAGCAACAGTGTGTGCCAACCTTGTGAAGACTTATAGAAAACGTTTGACCTCTGTCATTGCCAACAAAGGATATATAACAAAGTATTGAGATGAACTTTTGTTATTGACCAAATACTTATTTTCCACCATAATTTGCAAATAAATTCTTAAAAAATCAGACAATGTGATTTTCTGGATTTGTTTTTTCATTTTGTCTCTCATAGTTGAGGTCTACCTATGATGTCAATTACAGGCCTCTCTCATCTTTTTAAGTGGGAGAACTTGCACAATTGGTGGCTGAATAAATACTTTTTTCCCCTCTGTGTAGTGGTATATAGCGGCTGTACACATGTCTGTGAAGACCATTTAAGTAAATACAGCGCAGGAACAATGTTGTAACTTACAGGTGACGTCTCTGACTAATCGTTCACATTTCTCATCTCTTCCATCTGGACCACCATGACCACTTCTTCCAGGTGTGACTTGTCTCTGTAAAGTTTGTAGCACATAAATCTTTGGCTCCTCACTTTTCCAGGCACCTGACCCACATTGTCCTCACTGACATAAAGTCCCCATCCTGCTGATATAACTCTCCACAGAATAAATAATACTGCCAAGTTCATCTTTAAATTAATAATATCCCTGTGTATCCCCTAAATAGTGCCTCTTATTATTAATACGCCATATGTTTCCTAATTAAAGGGGTTTACCAGGTCAAGAATAAAAAAAAAAAAATTAGTGGGATTCCAACATCTGGGACCCCCACTGATTATCTGTTTGAAGGGACCATGGCACTTGTGTAGGCACCATGACCACTTCTCTGTTTACATTATATCATTTATTTCATAGTGGCCATGTGATGTAACTACAGTCTTGTCCTATACACGTCTATGTAACAAGGCTGTAATTACATTGTACGGACACTATAGAACAGACAGCGTGCAATGTGAACAGACGCCATGACCTCTTCAATCAGAGGAGGGGGATCCACTGATCTCTTATTGATGATCTGTCCTGAGGATAGATCATCAATAAAAATTAGCTGGAAATCCCTTTTAATAAAGCCCAAGTGCAACCTTAATTAAATTTATTTCCCCCTTATATTATGACCCCTGACATAAACACAGCCGACCCGTAATGATCTTTATATAAATGATGACCCCTTCTATAAATAAATGATCCCTTATGTTCATAATGTCCCCTAATGAGCCCTTGTATAAATGTTCCTCCCTTTATAGCCATAATGCCCCATAATTACCCTTCATATTAAAGGGGTTGCCCAAGAGCTTTTTTTTTTTATATTAGGCCGGGGAAGGTGAATTTAAAAAAAAAAAAAAAAACACACTCACCTGTCACCAGTGCTCCGGTGTCTTCCAGCATGTTCTGGTCCTGCCGCTCCTGTGTTTTCTTGTGGCGGAAATCCTCGCTGCAATGAGACGACCCGTGTCTCTTTCCTTAGGCTGCTGATTGGCCTCAGCGGTCATGGGCAGCAGGGACTTTCCCCAGAAGAAAACGCTAGAGCAGCAGGACCAGACTGAGCTGGGAGAAACCAGAGCAGTGGGGACAGGTGAATCTTTTTGTTTATTTTTTTTTTTTTTTTTTCACATTCCCTGGCCTAATGTACCCTAATACAACCGTTTTTAATGATTCCACCATTTATAGCCATAATGCCCCATACTTACCCTTTATTTAAATTATATAAATGATCCCCTTTTAGCCATAATGCCCCATAATTACCCTTTATATAAAAGAACCCTCCCTTTATAGCTATAATGCCCCATAATTATCCTTTATATAAATTACTACCCCCTTTATAGCTATAATGCCCAATAAATACTCCCCCCCCCTTTTAAAAATAAAAAATAAAAGTTGTACTCACCTGCCTGTGAACCTTTGAAGGACGGGGATGGAGCAGCTGCCTCCTCCTCTTCTTAAGCCGTGGTCTATGCGCTGTAATCACGCATAGGACGTCAGTGTCTCAGCACAGGATGCGCGATGCTGTGACGTCATCGCGCCCGCCTGTGCTGAGAGCAGACATCTTGTAAACCGCAAGCCTGAAGTGGCTTGCGGTCTACAAGATAACACATCAGTAGGACGCATTTCAACTAGATCGGTGTCCTGGAGATGCCAATCTAGTCTAAAGTACAGAGTCTCACGGGGTCCCCGGAAAATGAAGAGGAGAGGCAAAGAGCAGGAGTGGGGAGAGGTAAGTGAATAGGGTCTGTTACCAGACCTCCACTGCCAATTATAAAAAGCAGTGGTGGTCCGGTAATTATCCCCCCCCACATAAATAATACTATTTTCTATTACCTGTGTGTGGGGCTAATACCTGTGGGGGGGGGGCACTGTTACTGTAATAGTGCCCCCCAGGTAACAGTCTCCTCCCACATAGGTAATAGTGCCCACATGTAATAAGTACCCTCCACATAAAGGGGAAGACTATTACCTGTGTGTGGAGGGGAAACTACTACCTGGTGGTGAACTATTCGGGTATGTGGAATTCAGCACACTGCCATTTTTGCAGGTATGTACCCTTGTGCAGAGATATCGGTGCTGTTAGATTTGGCTACCGATATCTCTGCATTGTCAGAGGAGCGGGCCTTTCAGCTCCGCATCATTACTGAATGATGAGGAACGCCTCCTGACAGTACAAGACTATAGAATTGTACCGCTGAGAAATGACGCTGAGCTATAAGCCTGGTCCCTTTGGCAGTGTAGGGATATCTCTGCAACTGAAGCAGATACCAGCAAAACTGACAGCGCACTGAATTTACCGCAATGTCAGCTTTGCAGTGGTATATAACACCACCAATGTTAGAGAACATGAAAGGTCCTCTTCAAAGGGGTTGTCCAGGATTAAAAAAAAAATGTCTGCAGGCAGTAGGATAGTGGAAAAATAGCCCTGCATTCATACTTACCTATCTTCCCCTCCACTAAGTGTCGTAACTATCCAGGGTGAATCGGACTCCATTTTGAGATCAGCCTATAAGGAGGCCATACAAAGGGACAGAAATCAGGAATTGCTAAGCATGTTAATGATGAGCATGGGGGTAACTGGAGTGTTATCAGGTTACTTCAGCTTTCAAGATAAAATTATTCAAGTTTTTTCAAATGCTCTTAAAGCATAAATGAATCCAAGCTGTTTATTTTATGTAGCAGTTGATAGAGTGAAATTAGGCAAAAATAATGAAAAGACATATTAAATTCATGTAACAAGAGTCTATATATCATAAGCCTTTGAAAGTCACTTATGTGTTATAAATGTGTCAACATAATAAATTTCTCACCCAGGTGTTACACTCTGACAAATACATAATGAAAAAAGTACACCTGGAGGCTTACAAAGTGATACCTGAGTCATAAAAGTAAAAAGCAACCTCTACATCAATACCTTCCTGGCATTTTCTAAAAACTTGATTTATATTTTAAAGGTTGTTAATGAACTTTGAATCATTTTATCATTTAAAGGGGTATTAGTGAAAGCATTATCTGGGGGTAGGGTATCCCATATAGATCATTGCTATTTTTGTTGTCTTTTAACATATTTTAATATATATTGTGGTTGGATAATTTTTGACTCTAGGTATAAACTGTATACAATTTCTAAACTGTTCACCATTTCATTGAAGCAAACAAGTAAGATGTCCCATATACAGTGAGGCAGAATTACTAATCCTGTCTAAGACAGTGCAAGTTTAGAGTAGATAGTCTTAAAATGTGCCAGATTTATCACAGTGACTGATGTTGGCAGATACATTTTCAGCCAGAATTCTTGTACATTTAGCTTAGTAATTGTGCCTCAATGTTTTTCACAGGGACCTTTGCAGACCTTGATCTGGTCCTGTCTATTTGGTTCGCTGCATGAACACCCAGAAAAGCTAAGGCTGGTCGATTTCCGCTTTAAAGGACCACATGAGTTTGCTTATATCATTTGAGATGGTTAGAGAAATTCTTTAACACTACAAAATTTGTAATTACTTATAGTTGCAAAAATGTTTTACTTTTAGTTGTGGGCAGTTTGAGATATGACTGTATTCCTGTAAACACCCCTTAGAACAACTCTTTGAAATAGGATTGCATTCCTGGGAACACCCTTTGGAACAACACTATGCAAACAAATGCCCTTTAGACACAATCTATTTGTATCAGTTAAACTTATCTTCAAACTGGACAAGTGATTTATTTATTTATTTATTATGTTTACTTATATAACACCATCATATTCCGCAGCACTTTTACAGACATGGTCAGTCACTGTCCCATATAGGGCTCACAATCTAAATGCCCTAGCAGTATGTCTTTGGAGTGTGGGAGGAAGCAGGAGTACCTGGGGGAAACCCAGGCAAACTCAGGGAAAACAAACTCCTTGCACATGTTGTCCTTGGCACCCAGGACTCGAACCCAGGGCTTCAGCGTTTCAAGGCTGCAGTGTGCCTTACATACTGTGGATGACATGGCATAAGCTTATTGAATATTATACTCAAATATACATTAAAACATATGTATTTTATAGGTGATTAGTAAAGACCTACTGTACGCTTTAATAATTTCCCTGTTTTTGATAGAAACACGCATGATTGTCAACTTGATGTGACCCACTCCATGTAGTGACATGTACCAAAGTTTAGCTTGTGCTTGTTTTTTGTTTGTGTATTGACGGTTGTGCATTGACTGGAAAATGATAAATTGCACATTATGTAATTCATCATGAAACTGTTGCCTGACTAGAGTCAGTGAAATCAATCGTTCTTGCCCATAAGATGCATTCTCCCAACAGCACATTGCAGAATGTCAAGATGACAGAAAACGCCTAGACTTTGGTACCAGTGCTTACACTTGAGATAACAGAGCCCTAAGTTTTACACCTTATCAAGATGAAAACCCGACTTTGTAGGGAGTATCTATCAAACTCAGCTTTCATTTGTGTCTGCTATCTTCCTTTCACTTGCTGTAAGAAAAGCAATAAAGAACCAGGAGGGAAAACAGAGGGAAGTAATTTGTCAGAGCACATATAATGACCTTCGACTCACAGACACTGTCATAGTTTAACAGGGACCTGCAACTAGCAAACCTGTCTCTCTCTATCCCTTTTTTGTACACAGGGCTGCAATAATTTTAAGGAAAATGGTTGCATCGATATTTTGTCTACACTTTAGCTGTCACATTTATGAGTAAACTCCAAGCACATTTCTGTTAACTTTTGTCTTAAGATACTTATAACTTTTGATGTACGAACAAGGTCAAGCTACGTATAGCCATTTACTATTAGACTGCTCTTTAGAATATTCCACAGTGAAAATGGAATATTTGCACAGGTTGGTGGTGCAGTGTAACTGTGCAGAAAAGAACTACTCAATAAGTCATATAATGGAATTGCACTTTACCCAGAGTTTAAACAAGGCAACAGGAGACACTTATGTTTCCACAGGTGATGCTCCCACTTGTACTCACAGATTCATTCTTCTGGTGCTTTGTGACGTGGTAGGCTGCTTTCTGGGACAACATGGTGTGGGGGGAACTCCCCCGGGTTATGTTGTCTTAGGCCTAATTAATAAGGAACAATTGTCGAGCGCTCGGGAAACAGACAAACAGACAGCAAGGTGTCATCTATAGAATGCTTCAATTTATTGATTGGCAGAGCTAGGTTATATAGAAAGCACAGTTATACATCAATCACATGACACGATGCCCAAACTTGGTCTTATGCTTCCGTTGTCACGTATATCCAAAAACCGGTTTAAACCAGATTGATTCAAAAGCATATTTTAAGACATCACTTTATGTCACAAAACATAACACCTAAGGCTAAAAGGTCAGAGATAGCAATCTGTAGACTTTTGCGATATAGCCTTATCTTAACCACATCCTGTACTGGCATACAGCGCAGACTTTGTGGTGGGCGAGATGCTTTGAGCAATAACTTCTATTTTTCTTAACAGCATATATGTATGGCAAGCAAAATATTTTTAACCCTTACATTTCCCCCATTTTAGACATCTAATGACTTCCCCAACAAGTACATTCACCCTTGGGTGCCAGTCCAGCTGGATTCCCCGTTGGAGTCATTACCAGATGTCTACCACTTATGCTTATCTCTATTACAGCAATGAATGCAAATTAAAACGATTTTTGCAAAGCAATATATCAGTAATATAATCATTGCTATTTGTATGACCATCTGGATCAATCCTGCCACCCACCCACCTATACCTTTAAACCAATTGACTGGATTTAAGAATGAAAATGTTTCGGACCACCAACTGTCTTTGTTCTGAACATTCATCCTCTCATACTCTTCTCTTAGGCTGTATACTTCCTCCAACTTTCGTTTTTCTTTGATGTTGCCTTCTGGGTCAATGTAGTGGCAGCATGTAGGTCCCACTATCTGGCACATTCCTCCCTGAGCTGCAGTTATATAGTCTAATACCAGTGTGTGTTGATTAGTGACTATTATCAATTGATTCTGTACTGCAATAGTGGTATTAAGTATCCCCAGAATTTCCCATATTTGATCATCGAGATAGTCAGTACTTTGCACTAGCTTGTCCCACATCTGCATTATCATAGGATATATGAGTATTGTGCTTACTATCTTATTCCCAGTGCTTCACTGTACCAAGTGAGGTCTACCACTTTTCCTAGGAGTGTTGTCTGCAGCTCTCTTGTACAGAGTGTGTTTAGGTATGGATTTCGTATTTAATTTGTCAACAACAAAGGTAGCAGGAGTGAGTCTTACTATTGTGCATGTGCCCTTCACTCCCACTGGCAACCACTTATATGCACTGCTGCCACATGCCCAATACATCTGAGGAGGTAAATCGAATAAGGCTGAGTGTTGTGTAATAAGTTTGTGCACAAGATCCACCAATCTTTGAGGGAATTATTGAACCCTTCTACCATTACAAGATGGTGTCTAACAAATTTATTGTCCACCTCTTTAAGTCCCTGGAGGGATTTCCAGGTTCCACTGGTTGTGAGTCCTTTAAGAAAGCATAAAACGAATAATGCCCATCTTTTCATTCTTGCTGTGGTTCAGGAACCTTTTTACAATGGGAAGCGTGTATCCAGGTAGATTTTCTCTCCAATTTGACTGAAGTGGCAGTTGTCAGCAGTACTTGGAAGGGACCGTCATATCTGGGTTCAAGAGACTTCCTGGTGTGTCTTTTCACGACCACCCAATCACCAGGCTGAAAGCTATGTGTCCCTGAAAAATCAGAAGGGTCTGGAATAGAAGAAAACACTTGTTTATGTGTTACTTTCAGTCTTTGACACAAGCTCTGAACATAGCTGGCAGTGCTGTCATAATTGAGTTGTAAAGTCTGAGGAAAATACAACCCCAACCTAGGCACACTTCCAAACAATATCTCAAATGGTGATAACCCTGTCCTCCTGTTAGGAGTAGTCCTTACTGAATATAAAGCTAAGGACAGACATTCGGGCCAGGGCTTTCTTGTCTCTGCCAATCTGAGATCTGAATCTTCAATTTAAGTGTGCTATTCAACCTTTCCACTTTGCCTGAACTCTGAGGATGGTAGGGTGTGTGGAAAGCTTGCTCAATCCCCAATGCAGACATTATTTCTTTCATTATCTCACCTGTGAAATGTGTACCTCTATCAGATTCTATCACCTCAGGTATCCCGAATCTACACACAAGCTCGGACAGCAATTTCTTGGCAGTTACTTGTGCAGTCACTTTGCTTACAGGGTAGGCCTCAGGCCATCCTGAAAACAAATCCACACAGACCAATACATACTCGTACGTTCCAGACTTAGGCAACTGTATGTAATCTATTTGTATTCTCTGGAATGGGTACAGGGATTTTGGTGTGCATTTGGTTGGTGTTTTAACTACCTGTCCTGGATTGTGTAGAGCGCATATGTGACATGCTTTTATGTGATTACTAGCAGCCCTTCCAAAACCTGGGGCAAACCATAATTTACCCACTAATGACTCCATGGCATTTCGAGAGGCATGCACCTTACCGTGGGCTAAGCCAGCCATTTGGGGGTATACTGCTGCAGGTAGACACAGTCTATCCTCCATTTTCCACGTTCCTTCATAATCTGGCACCAGCCTTTTTCCATTTTTCAGTTTCCACGCTGGTTACATTAGAGTACAGCCCCTTGGGGTCTGTTAGGTCAATGTCCATTTTGCTCACCTGGTTGAGACCCTTCCATGGCAGCAGTGCCGCTGCTTTGGCTGCTGTGTCAGCCTTCTCATTTCCAAGACTTTCAGGGTCTCTTCCTTTTGTGTGAGCTCTGACTTTCACAATTGCCAACTGCTTAGGGAGCAATATGGCCTCCATCAATCAACTTACCGAATCTCCATTTTTGATTGGCTTGCCCTGTGCCGTCAGGAAGTTTCTTGACCTCCATATAGGACCATAATCATGCGCAATGCCAAAAGCATACCTGGAGTCAGTGTAAATGTTTGCTGTGCTATCTTTAGCTATTTTGCAAGCCTCTGTAAGGGCTTTCAATTCCGCTTCTTGAGCTGACATGTGTGGTGGAAGGCCTTCTTGTACTATGATGTCGTGTGTAGTGACTACAGCATACCCTGTAACAAATTTGCCTTCATCTGTTAAGTACCTAGAACCATCCACAAACAACTCATAGTCAGGGTTCTGTAATGGGATATCCGTGACATGGCTGAAGCCCGCCGTTTCTTGGGACATTAGGGCCACACAGTCATGCTCATGTTGACTGTCAAACAAGTCATCTTCTGAGAGGGAGTTTAAAAATATCTCATCATCTACTCCCCCCTTTGAATCATGAACTCCTACTAGTAGAAGAGTTGCAGGATTCAAAGTCAAACAACGCTGAAATGAGATGTTGGAGGAGGATTGCAGAGCAAATTCCATTTTGCTCTGTCTCGCCAAGGAAAGATGACGTCTGTCTACCTGTGTGAGGATTGCATGGATGTCATGTGGTGTATATATCACCAAGGGGTGGTCTAGGACAATATCTGAGCTCTTTTCAAGCAGGGCTTGTACTGAAAGTACAACCCTTACACAAGATGGTGTTCCTCTGGCTATGGCATCTAAACGTGCACTGTAGTATACCCCAGGACGCTTTCTATCCCCATGTTGTTGTGTGAGAACTGCAGTAGCATGTCCCATCATTTCAGTGACATAAATTTGAAAGGGCTTCTGATAGTCAGGCAGGCCTAGGGCAGATGCACTGACTATCTGGTGCTTAAGTTGATAAAATGCATCCAAAGCTTCTGGTGTCAGACTGAATGGTTTAGAGGAGAGACAGTCATACAAGGGCTGCATGGTCAGGGATGCAGATCTGATCCATGGCCTACAGTATGACACCATACCTAAAAAGGTACGCAGCTGAGCATGGGAGGTTGGTACTTGCATTTCTCTTACCACTTTGGTCCGTTCATCTGAAAGATGTTTGGTACCTTGGCTGAGACAATGACCCAGAAATACCACCTTTTGCTTGCAAAATTGCAGCTTGTCCTTACTGGCCTTGCAGCCGCTCTGGCAGAGGAAACACAACAGGCTTATAGTAGCAGCTTCACATGTCTGTTTATCTGGGGCACAAAGAAAAAGATCATCAACATATCGTAGTAACACAACATCATCTGAGGGTGGTTCCCAGGCATTCATAACTAAAGTAAGACATCTCGTAAATTGATTTGGCCTAGATCTGTTTTACTTGTTGCCCAGAGACTTTCTGGGACCTGTGACAATAGTATATTCTCTTCTTCAGTGAGGGTGAACACATAATGTGGAGTATTCACTATAGCAGATACTAGGCAAAGTATCTCATGGTTTGTGTGTGTGATCCGCACATTAGCTTCACCAGAGGGATGTAACATGATGTTACAACCTAAGACCCCTATCACATCCGTACCCAATATATTATCTGAGGTGTCAGAGACAAGGTATCTAGTTAGAATTCTACATCCTTGAAATGATGTCTCTATGGAGTCTGTTTGGTCAAGGGTAACAGGGAGACCTGACACTCCCTGAACCACCTGGCCATCTCCTGACAATGGTAGGTTAAATTTGTTAACAATGTCCTTACTGACACAAGATTTTGTAGCCCCAGTGTCTATTAGAAACGGCACCTCCTTTCCATTAATCAATACAGGTTGAAAGATTTGTATACCTCTCTGCTGAAGATAAGAGGGACACTGGGGTAGGAGGGCCTAACCTTCATTGTGAATTACCCTGTGTGATGATTCTGCTTAAGTGTGGCTATAACTCAGATGTATTTTGATCTCTGGGTATAGGATCTCTCTTCTTGCTTGCACTCATTCATACTGTGCGCAGCTATAAGCCTAGGTGCATATTGGCAGTAGTGGCCAGGCTGGAACAATAGGGCTCCATTGTATTCCTATACAGCCCTGAGTGATCAAACAATAGTGCATTGTTCAAGCCTGGGCTGTTGATCAGATATGGCTGATAACAGTGTATCAATTCACTTTGTCTCAGCTCTATACAAAAGATCTGGACTTGATTGAATTAACTCATCAGATGTACTGTCGCCGGTGACCTCATTCTGGGAGGTGGCATAAAGGGTATAAAAGATGAGGTAAGAGGTCTGTGGGAGGAGATTACACTATGGAGATTATGCTATAGAGTTGATACTATGGAGATCATGCCGGGGGAGTTGACACAGACAGACCATGAGGAGAGGCTGCTGTGATGAGATTCTATTGAGACTACTAGACTAATGCTGAGAGACTGTGAAGAGCATGCAGGCTGGAATACTGTGATGCCACATGCTAGGAGTTAATGCCACATGCCAAGAAGCCTCCACTGGTGACTCACACATGCCATGTGTGAGTGTTGGACTATAGAACCACATCAAGGACATGTGTGGTAAAGTAATCATTTCACCTTTATCCCTTTTATTTTATTTGTACTGTATCTTGTAACTAGTAACTGTTAATGCTTGCATATATCTGCATATCTGTTCTGAACTGTATATGTTAGATTTTAATACCGACCCATTTAGGGGTTAATAAATATATAAAATTTAGAAGGCTTGTCTTGTATTTATCTTGTGAACCCGGCACTCACTGGCGGTGAGTGTGGTTATTATATGAAAGAGGACTCAGGGTGTGGCCAAAGCGGTTTGGCGCACGGAGGATCTTTCACACCCTGGCCTTGGTCGGGGCCAGGTGGGCAGTTTCTAGACTGTCCTCTGTTATTGTCACTTTGCTTGGGACACCAGCAATCTCTGGCCAAGTGTCCTTGCTTTCCACAATTAAAACACTTCCTGTTTTCCCTCTGTCCCTGTTGTCTAGGGCGGGTACCTTGTCTGCCCTGATTACTCTGGTTACCCGGATTTGGAGTAACTGAATTAGTGTAACTCTTTACCGGGGCTGCTGCCTTTTTCTCTTTTTCATCTACTGCAAAACCAACAGCTTTGGCATACAAATTATCAGGATCTACACGTCTCCAATCTGGGGTACAACCCTTAATCTTTTCTGCTAGGGTAGATCCGATTCCTTGCATAAAGGCCTCAGTGACCATAGTATTCCTTAAAACATTTGGGGCATCCCCCCATCCTGAATCCACTACCTTTGTGAGCAATCTGCCATAATATGCTTAGACTGTTCCGTCCTTTTTGATTCAAAATCATGACGGAAGACAAAACCTATAATGTAACCTTTTTATTATCTGATTTTTGAGGCCAATCCTCCTTTTCCACTCTGTCCCTACCTTCAATTAGGGCATATATTCCCCTTTGTAATTTGTGCTTCTGGATTTGTCCTGCATGGTCTAGTCTCCATTGGTCCCAAAATTTACTATCAAACAGTCCTGTCTTGTGAACCCCTGCTCTCTTAAGGATCGTTTTTATTTGGGCGGCAACTTCTTTCCCTTCCCTTATCTCTATTAGTTCATATGGGGTGTACTATATCTTAGAGGGTCCCTTCCCCATACTGGCTGGTAGCTAATCAGCCTTGAATTCCCACTCCTCTAGGGCAATTAAGACAATAGAGGGTCACTTTGACTTCTCTAGTGGGAACTCCCAAACAGACACTCTGTTTTCCTTGAACTAATTCTTGATGTGCAAGTTCTGGTGTAGTGCTCAGGGCAAAACCTCAATTGGTTTCCACAGACTGAACTTTCTGCCTGTGTCCCCTTACCGAAACACACCTGAATTATTGCACGTACCTGCGCGGATTCTACTCAGTCCTTCGTGCTACTACTCGGGTCTCATTCGACCCTGACCGTCCAGGCACAGCTGGAGGCTAGTGTTCCAAAACAAGGACTTTTCAATCACTCAGTACTTTTCTTTCCGGACCTTGTCCGCAACTCTAGGGGTTAAGGATGGAGAATGTCTCTCCTTTCTGTGCCGCCTTATACACTTTATAACAGATGTAGTAACCAAATGACGGCATGACCAGCAGACAAAGAACAGTATACTCGATCTCCCACAGACAACATACCCTTTAATTACAGTTCTTCCGTACTATATAATATGGCATCAAGTGTCACAAAAACATGTAGCAACTAACCTCACTCATCGATACACAGGATCAAAGACACGTAGGAGCTCAGATAAGTTATTTGGCAACACAAGGGCTTACCTTATAGCGCTGTTTTATTTATCTGAGGTCCTCCGGTCCCGTCTCCAAATCGATCGGTGAGTGGATTGGCACACTATCGGCTGCACATCGGATGATCTTTGATGCCCCACGTTGGATAGCCAGTTTCTGTGGGGGGAACTCCCCCGGGTTATGTTGTCTTAGGCCTAATTAATAAGGAACAATTGTCGAGCGCTCGGGAAACAGACAAACAGACAGCAAGGTGTCATCTATAGAATGCTTCAATTTATTGATTGGCAGAGCTAGGTTATATAGAAAGCACAGTTATACATCAATCACATGACACGATGCCCAAACTTGGTCTTATGCTTCCGTTGTCACGTATATCCAAAAACCGGTTTAAACCAGATTGATTCAAAAGCATATTTTAAGACATCACTTTATGTCACAAAACATAACACCTAAGGCTAAAAGGTCAGAGATAGCAATCTTTAGACTTTTGCGATATAGCCTTATCTTAACCACATCCTGTACTGGCATACAGCGCAGACTTTGTGGTGGGCGAGATGCGTTGAGCAATAACTTCTATTTTTCTTAACAGCATATATGTCTGGCAAGCAAAATATTTTTAACCCTTACAATGGAGAGGACAGAAATGATACTCAGCTAAATCAGCAAATTCCCAAAAAGGCACAAGAGCTCCCCTTATACAGCTAATCCTCACCTTAGAATAACCTAAATATCACTCTGCACCCAGCCTCATACAATGGGACATGCCTAATAAATCCACTTGTAACTGTCTAAGGAAAACAGCAGCCAACACATTACATTACCAAGGGTTGACAAAGTACTTAAGAACTGCAATACAGTGATCAAAGGTTGTACGCAGAAACGTGTGTCGGGGAGGTGCCAGCAGGCAACGGCCATTATACCTCACTCTGCAATATGGGTATGTATCCCTGCATAACATTGTGGTATTCATGCTTTTGTTGATACTGTTTATTTGCTAGCACTGATTGCAGTTGAAATGTCTCTAATACACCCAGTTACTTCTAATTACTAAGGATCTGTTCACTATTACTCTATGTGCTTTGAGATTTGTCTCTCTTGGCTGAAACAATTACTGTTGTATACTTTTATTATACTTTTTTTTTATATTTTAGCATGTTTTGATCACATATGAGGCAGCTATGTGTTTGCAGTGAATATTGGAACTAATGTATGTTGGGATTATACAGATTATTATACATATATATTATATTATACATATTTCCCTTTTGATGCATATTACATACACTGACATGTCTGGCCATTGCTGTTAGTCTGACACTTTTGTGTATTGTATTTTTGTCATTCATGAATTTATTTTTATATTTATTCTTTAATATATTTTGATATTTTTATACATATTTTGTTTTCAATTATTTTGAGTGCTATGTCTGCCCTCCTTGATTTGTTTTCTATTGCTAAACAGAGGTTGCAAACCTGCCTTGGGGACAGATACAGTATATGGCCATCAATGGTCACCTAACTAAGGTTGCTAACAAGAGAGATTGAACTTCACCCTTCTACAAAAACAATATTAAAGCCAAAATAAATTGAAGTATAAAGAGATTTTTATGTACTTTTAAATACATAACATGTATGTGCAAGTATGTTTACAAGTACTATACCTTTTATGGCAGAATTTTAGTAAATGGCTATATGTAAAGATTTATTTACAGGACAGGACAATGGAGAGAAAGGTAAATTCTGCTTAATATCATTGCAAGTTTAAAGTATAATACTCCGCCTTATCGTTACTCAGACTGTTTATTTGTATAGAATCCATCTCCATATCTAGCTCACATTCAGATGTCTAAAGGAGGGGGAAGGAAGAAGAGGCTGTTAATTGATTTATTGCTTCATTCTGTGCAGTGGTAGTCTTATCTTGAAGTTACAGCAGTGTCAAAAGAGTTCTCTCAGGCTAGGTTCACATCTGCACTTGGGTCTCCGTTACTCAGGTCCACCTGGGGGCTCAACAGCGGTTCCTGTGGACACCAGTGGACATAGAGTATAACGAGGTCCACTGGATGTCCGCTGTTTTTATACTAAAACCATCGGAGAGAAAAGTAATCTGTGCAGGACTTCTCTCCCCGCCGATTTTCGGCAGTTTCTGTGATGGAGTCTTCAACGGAGGCTCCAGCGCAAAAGTGAACCTAACCCCACTTACAATGCAGCAGAGTTTAGCAGCTACAGTTATTTGTGTGCCTCTTCCTTCCCTTCACAGACTGCTCTGTAGAGTAAGTCAACCTGATAAATGGAAAAGGAAACACATTTCTTTACTAAGATATATTACAAAGTGTCTTATATTCACCTGCAATATTCATTTATGAAAAGTTGTTTCATTATAGGAAATATGCTTCAAAATGGGCATGGCAGATATTTCAATAATAATTACGGTGTCTATTTCTAATTTATAGATTCATAAATATCCTATTGTTCTGTGTGTGCAATGATAACAACAAACATACAATGCAATAAATAGAGTATATGCCCATGTTTTCTAGAGATGTAATGTGGGATCCTTAGCAACATTTTCTTTGGTGAATCAAGGAAACCCCAGTCTGACACTGGGTCTATTGGATTGTAGGTAAGTTAGATTGATAAGTCTACACAGTCTAAGTTCCCATGTAGATGAATTAGACCATCCTTGTTTTTATGGTATTTTTACATAATGCAACTAAGAGAAGTCATCTTCCTTTTATGGAAAAAGACTGTATGGGATAAGATTCTTATAACTATCTGCAAGTCATTTTAGAAGTATGTTTTTGTACATATTTAGCACATACATATGTAGCTATAATAGCACTGAGGTAAAGTTCCTAATGTAAGATGAAGCCAAAAGCTCTAAGTCCGTGGTATCTGAAAGTAATATTTTGTAGATCTTTTTTATGCACTTACAGTCATATGAAAAGTTTGGGCACCCCTATTAATCTTAATCATTTTTAGTTCTAAATATTTGGGTGTTTGCAACAGCCATTTCTATTTGATATATCTAATAACTGATGGACACAGTAATATTTCAGGATTGAAATGAGGTTTATTGTACTAACAGAAAATGTGCAATATGCATTAAACCAAAATTTGACCGGTGCAAAAATTTGGGTATCCTTATCATTTTATTGATTTGAATACTCCTAACTACTTTTTACTGACTTACTGAAGCACAAAATTGGTTTTGTAACCTCACTGAGCTTTGAACTTCATAGCCAGGTGTATCCAATCATGAGAAAAGGTATTTAAGGTGGCCAATTGCAAGTTGTTCTCCTATTTGAATCTCCTCTGAAGAGTGGCATCATGGGCTCCTCAAAACAACTCTCAAATGATCTGAAAACAAAGATTGTTCAACATAGTTGTTCAGGGGAAGGATACAAAAAGTTGTCTCAGAGATTTAACCTGTAAGTTTCCACTGTGAGGAACATAGTAAGGAAATGGAAGACCACAGGGACAGTTCTTGTTAAGCCCAGAAGTGGCAGGCCAAGAAAAATATCAGAAAGGCAGAGAAGAAGAATGGTGAGAACAGTCAAGGACAATCCACAGACCACCTCCAAAGAGCTGCAGCATCATCTTGCTGCAGATGGTGTCACTGTGCATCGGTCAATAATACAGCACGCTTTGCACAAGGAGAATCTGTATGGGAGAGTGATGCGAAAGAAGCCGTTTCTGAAAGCACGCCACAAACAGAGTCGCCTGAGGTGTGCAAAAGCACATTTGGACAAGCCAGCTTCATTTTGGAAGAAGGTCCTGTGGACTGATGAAACAAAGATTGAGTTGTTTGGTCATACAAAAAGGCATTATGCATGGCATCAAAAAAACTCAGCATTCCAAGAAAAACACTTGCTACCCACTGTAAAATTTGGTGGAGGTTCCATCATGCTTTGGGGCTGTGTGGCCAATGCCGGCACCGGGAATCTTGTTAAAGTTGAGGGTCGCATGGATTCAACTCAGTATCAGCAGATTCTTGAGAATAATGTACAAGAATCAGTGACAAATTTGAAGTTACGCCGGGGTTGGATATTTCAGCAAGACAATGATCCAAAACACAGCTCCAAATCTACTCAGGCATTCATGCAGAGGAACAATTACAATGTTCTGGAATGGCCATCCCAGTCCCCAGACCTGAATATCATTGAACATCTGTGGGATAATTTGAAGTAGGCTGTCCATGCTCGGCGACCATCAAACTTAACTGAACTGGAATTGTTTTGTAAAGAGGAATGGTAAAAAATACCTTCATCCAGGATCCAGGAACTGATTAAAAGCTACAGGAAGCGACAAAGGGCGTTTTTTTTTAAAAAAAGAGGCACAAAAAAAAAATAACACCCCTTTTTTGTTGGGGGGGCCCATACTTTTGCACCGGTCAAATTTTGGTTTAATGCATATTGCACATTTTCTGTTAGTACAATAAACCTCATTTCAATCCTGAAATATTACTGTGTCCATCAGTTATTAGATATATCAAATTGAAATGGCTGTTGCAAACACCCAAATATTTAGAACTAAAAATGATTAAGATTAATAGGGGTGCCCAAACTTTTTCATTTGACTGTATGTCCTGCCTTGGGTTGCTACCACCAGTACAACTTTTAATGTCTTCTGTATCTCTCAGAAGTAATAGATTTTTGAGTCTTTCAATTACAGCCTGAGGCAGCGCAGGTAACCCTGTTTGTCAGTGAAGGTCATAAGGTGATGTTCCTGAGAGCTTTATATGTCTAAATTGTAAGTTTGAGTTATAGATTTTACAATAGTGTGAAAATCCCTAGCTATTCCCGAGGTGGCTTGAGCAATGCAGTTGGTCAAATTCAGGGGTTAATAGAATAGGCTACAGTAAATTGATTACCACTATGTTAACATATTATTATATTATTATTATCCAAGGTGCTTTACATTTAAGGATTTACATACGGTACACAAGATGTACAAAACAGACATACTAACAGTGACCAACTGGCACAGTGGGATAGAGGGCCCTGCCCGCAAGGGCTTACAATCTATGAGGAAAGAGGGATAGAGACAGAAGGTGAGGGGAGAGACTGTACAGATGGTGGTGTGGTGACAGTAGTGTTATTGGAGGTTGTAGGCCTTCCTGAAGGTGGGTCTTCAGGGCCTTCTTGAAGCTTGTGATTCTGGGGGACAGTCTGATGTGTCTTGGTAGTGAGTTCCAGAGTATGGAGGATGCACGGGAGAAGTCTTGGAGACGTTTTTGTGAAGAGTGGATAAGAGCAGAGTGGAGTAGGAGATCTTTGGAGGATCGGAGGTTACGTGTGACCAGGTAGCGGGAGATTTGGTCGGAGATATATGCAGGGGACAGGTTGTGGATGGCTTTGTATGTCAGTGTTAGTCATTTGAACTCTAGCCAGTGAAGGGATTGGCAGAGGGGAGCAGCCAATGAAGAATGGGGGAGAGGTGTATTAAGTGAGCAGCACAGTTTAAGGTGGACTGGAGGGGGGCAAGAGTGTTTGCTGGAAGGCCATGGAGAAGGGTGTTACAGTAGTCTAGGTGGGAGATTATGAGGGCATGGACTAGCATCTTTGTAGTTTCAGGGGTGAGGAAGGAGCAGATTCGATAGATGTTCTTGAGTTTGAGGCGGCAGGAGATGTTGAAGGTTTGAATATGCGGCTAGAAGGATAGGTCAGAGTCTAAGGTTATCCCAAGGCAGCGGACTCATGGGACTGGGGTGAGTGTGGTTCCGCTAACTTTAATAGATGGGTCAGGTAGAGGGGCCGTGCGAGAAGGGGTGAAGATTATGAACTCAGTTTTCTCCATGTTGAAAAAGCGGGAGGAGAGAAAGGAGGCTACAGCTGCTAGACATTCTGGGACTCTGGACAACAGAGAGGTAATGTTTGGTCCACAGAGATATATTTGGGTGTCATCAGCATAGCAATGGTAGCCGAAACCATGGGATTCTATGAGTTGGCCAAGGCCGAGGGTGCAGATGGAGAACAGGAGGGTTCCTAGGACGGAGCCTTGGTGGACACCTACAGAAAGAGGGCGTGGCGGGAAGGTTGTTTGCGAGTGGGAGACGCTGAATGTGCGGTTGGTGAGGTATGAGGAGATCCAGGAAAGGGCCAGGTCTGAGATGCAAAGGGATGAGAGCCTTTGTAACAGGAGGGAATGGTCGACTGTGTCAAAGGCAGAGGAGAGGTCAATGGGGAGGAGGACAGAGTAGTGACGCTTGGCTTTGGCAGTTAGAAGGTCATTAGTGACCTTGGTTAGGGCAGTTTCTGTGGCGTGATGGGGTCTGAAGCCTGACTGTAGTCTGTCAAAGAGCACGTTGGACGAGAGATAGGAGGATAATTCGGAGTGGACGTGTTGCTCCAGCAGTTTAGAAGCGTACGGGAGCAGTGAGATGGGGCAGTAGTTGGCTGGAGAGGACGGTTCAAGGGAGGTGTCATGATATTAGGTGCAGGTATGGTCTTATGATATCAATATTGGTCTATAATACTGCACAGGGGGGGTTGGTGCCTGAGATCAGGCATAGTAGGGCAAATGGAATGTCCTGTCCCTGAAGCAATCAGCCATTTGGTCAAAAGCCTTCATCTGTATAAGACTGCAACCCTCACTAACCCAGCGGGGGTTCATTTAGACAGGATATGGTATGCAAATGATCCACATATAATTGCTAGACACACTGGCACCATTATTAGGTCAGAGGGATTATGGTTTTATGACAATATCTGACCTGGGGAACATCTTACAGTCGACCCAATAAATTCCCCAGATGCATCAGGTCAAGGTGCACGCTCAGAATATACACATGTCACAGTTCAAAGTCCAGGAAAGGTCCAGGCACTGATCTCCTTACTCAAAGGGAGCTGGAGTGTCAATCTTGGACTCTATGTATTGGGGATCTCGCCAGGGACCCCATTATACTACCAGCCCGACTCTATAAACATCCGGCAAATAGTTATACCGGAAATTAATTCTAAAAGTTATTCTGAGAGATGTAGAGAGGGGGCGGGGCTTCTCCTCCTGGTGACCTCACTCAGGGAGGAGACTGGGGAGATAAAAGGGCTGAACCAGGGTCTGTTGTCCTGTGGATTTGGAGATGCACGCTTCCTGGTAGCAAGGTGTGGGGGAAGCCAGCCATGAGATGACCATGTGGCTGACATGCGGCCTAAGCAGCTAGGCTTGAGGCCTTGTGAACCTGGAAGAGGTGTCACTGCATGTAAGCAACGCATGCTTTGCCCAAGACTGTGCCCTGAGCCTACCACAGGGGCTCAGAGAAATGGACTAACTACTTGTTCCAGAGGTCTTCTGCCATTTTACTCTGCTAAGGTCATCTGCTACTGGACGTCCATAAGATACGTGCCCTGGCAACACTTGGAAGCCAGAGATACCGTCACAAGCTGGTGTTGGTAATATATATTCTTTTCTTTCTGTTATCCCCATTTTTATTTTATGTACCGTGTTATGCTGTTTTCACTTGTATCTGCTTGTTAATCGCTACATGTATTCTTTGTATGTGTTAAGTGTCTAGTGCCGACCCATTTAGGGGTTAATAAATATATAAAATTTAGAAGGCCCGTCTCTTGTATTATCCTCTGTTGGACCTACATTCACGGAAAGTGGGTGTGAGATAATCAAAGCGATCTCAGATAGGCGAGGAGCGGTTCCTGGTAAGACTCAGATCCTTAACAGGAGGGTTTCTTAAGTATAGGTGTGACGGTAGCATGTTTGAAGGTGGAAGGGAAGAATTCATTGGTTAGGGATAGGTTGAAGAGATGGGTTAGGGCAGGAGTAATGACTTCAGAGAGTTTGAAGATGAGGTGTGACTGGATCGGGTCAAGCGCGCAGGAGGTGAGGTGGGATTTAGAGATTAGGGTGGAGAGCTTTTCATCAGTGATGGTGGAGAAACAGGTTAAAGATGAAGAGCATGGGACAATTGGATAGAGTGGTTGTCGGGGGTGTAGGGTGAGACTGTCTCTGATGGTGTAAATTTTGCTTTTGAAATAAGAGGCAAAGTCATTAGCTGTGATAAATGATGTCGGAGGGGGCGCAGGAGGATGGAGAAGGGAGTTGAAGGTAGTGAATAGCTGTTGAATAGCTGTTCATACACATATGTTACATTATTAAAGCGATTTAGGAGAATTAGGGTAGGTTATCGCATGGTAGGTTCACAGAATATTTTTTGCAGTCAATTATGGTGAAGAAAATATAAATTTACACCAGCATTGCTAAAACCTTTTCATGACATATGTCATAATTTAAATATTTAGAAGGAGGATAGATACAAACTTTTATTACATCATTCATCCAGGTATGGTCACCAAAGGAACATTATAATGCTCTGCAGTAATTACACTAGGTTCACACTAAGGTTCGGGTTTCCGTCTTTTGGGTCCGCTTGGGGACCCGAAAGACAGAGACTCTACCCACTAAAAAAGCAGTTACACGCAGAAACCCGCGAACCCAATAGACTATAATGGGGTCCGCTGGGTTTTTGCCGAAAATGCCGGTTACTCCTTATGGTTAGTCCTTTCTGGGCCCGATTACCTATTGAGGCAGGTAACACTTATTGGCAGGAAGGACTCCTTCTCTCCTCCCGACACTGTGTCAGAAATATTGAAAGAAATCCTCCCTGTTTCAGGGCTGTCTTGAGGTAGCCTTGGGCTCTATCTTCTCCCTCAGGGGGTGTATGGAGAGTGTTAGGTCTCAAAGTCCACAGTGCAAACTCACTGTGATCACTACACACTAGACTGAGGCCATAACGGTTTCCTGGAGGCAAAAGTCTCCCAGACCCCACCCAGTGGCCTTTGATAGGCCAGGGCTGTACCAAGTGTGGGGGGAACTAGACAGTGGGGAACTAAACAAGGAAATACTTGAAAGGGAAGCTTCAGAACAATTGAGTACATGGAACACATAGAAAAGACATACAAAAGACAGCAAGAGGCACAAAGACAAAGATAATTAAAGCAGGAGCACTATGGGATGCTGCAATTTCCCCCCTCTTTTAACCTGAGCTGCCCTCGACGACCAAAGGGCCCACGCTAGGGAAGGAACTACAGCGGACAAGACAAAACCTAAGAGAAAAGGGTTTAAATGATACAACACACAATATATACATTAAAATAGGTAATAGTATGTATATATATAAGCAGTGGTCTAGTTACAATCAGGTCTTCCAAGAATCCTCATATATAAAGGGTAATGATGCAAAACACCCCAATATAAGGGAGTCAGAGAAGAAAACACAGGAAAACCTTAGACCACATAATCAGATCGGCTTAGCCCTTAGACAATGGGAGAGCTGTTATATACTTAAACAGGTGAAAAGCAAATTACCACCTGAACACACACACTGAGCAGGACACTTGCCCATTCAGATAAAGTGAGCTAGACAGGGTACCAAACGCTAAAAAAGGGGTAACCCCGCTAGTCCTCCTCAGTAAATCCCCTCAACGCGTTTCCCCCTACGGGTTCATCAGGAGGGTATAGATTTCAAAAAACATGCTGATATGTATTATGTTAGCAGCTGCAGTTATATAATATGCCAGTACTAATATGCAATAGAGGCTGTTCTTTAGCTGATGCCCTGATGGTGGACAGCAGCATATAATAAGCCTCTATGCCGATATGCACTGAGCAGTAGCAGCCACAGTTAATTAAATCAATACAAAAGTGCAGTAAAAACTGCAGTTGAGCTGGTGCCCTGATGGTGGACAGCAGCATGTGAAGATAGCCAACCTGAACACAGCCAGAAGCCTAGTTCATATAGCGCGCGCTAACCCTGCCCCTTTAGCACGCCCCTATCTTTGACATCAAAAGACCCAACCAGTAACGTGGTGAGTCCCTCCCACCAAGGTTGGAGGCTCGTACTAGTGGGCGTGCCCATTGGTATGGAGACAGGGAACGCTGTGCTGCTGTCATCAAATCAAAACAAAGATAAGGAGAAGGTGAAGTAAACAAATCAGCTCCATGAATGTCCAAAAGAGAAGAAAAAAAAAAAAGGCCACAGAGTGTCAGACATATGAGCCTCTTTGCAACAACAAAAAAGATAAAGCCCGCGCACTTATCCAAACTAGATGAAGTTGAAAAACTGGCAAACTACTCACTGAAGCACAAACAAGACTAACAGCGATGTCATGATAATATGAAACATGCAGCACTAAAATAACAAACACACCTAACACAGTAAAGCCCCCTTTATGAAGAGAAAAAAAATATTAATATAAATAGCTTTAGAATGGTGTGAAGAGAAAAAAATAAAAATTTAATTTTTTTTTTCTTCTCTTTCTTATTCTTTTCTTCCCTCTCTTCCAGACAAAACATGAGGCATGCATCCCAAAAGAGTGAAGATCAATCACATGAGATGGATATGTAATGTATATGCAGATTAACCAGACTCAATAATTCATAAATATAGAATAGAAAAGGAATAAAAATATCCACATCTAAATGAACGGAGTAAAGAAAATGGATTCATTGAGGCCATGAGGTTTAACCGATTGAAACCTAAAAATCCATCTGGTTTCCTGTTGTAAAATCAACCGGTCCCAATTGCCACCCCTAATATGGGGAGTGTCGCTTTCAAGACCTTGGAACTTCAGACACTTTGGATTGCCTTCATGCTTTCCCCACACATGTGATGATAACGTTTTATCTTCTTTCCTCAGAATATAGCCCACATGGTCTAATATCCTGCGGCGGAACTCTCTTTTAGTTTTGCCAATGTAGTTAAGGGGACAGGGACAGGTGGCACAATACACTACCCTAGTGGTGCGACAATTGATAAACTGTCTAGTGTGGTATGTGACACCTGTAGATACACAACATACACTGTGACCCCTGGCTATATAATTGCACGCCTTACATGAACTACATTTGAAAGTTTCTTTAGGTATATTGCGTTCAAGCCATGTTCCAAACGGTGGGGAGGGATTAAGATGACTGTGTGTTAAATAATCCCCCAAGTTCCTACCCCTTCTGTATGTAACCGAAGGGGAATGACTGACTAAATCTTTAATGTGTGGATCCATAGTGGGTATGTCCCAATATGATCTCAAGATCTGTGTAATACTTCTCGAACCCCTATAACAATTGCCCACCAGGCGGATCAAGTGTTCATCCTGTGTACGTTGTTTGGGGGTTAGCAGAATGGGGCGATAGCTCATCTCCGCATGATGTCTAGCCTCTCACAGGATAGATGGCGGGTAACCTCATCTACTAAACCTCCCCTCTAGTTTATTAGCCTTGGCATGGAAATCCCCAAGGTCCGAGCAGTTCCTCCGAACTCTCAAATATTGTTCCTTGGGAATCCTGCGCCTCAGAGGGGAAGGATGATAGCTATCCCACCTTAGCAGGCAATTGGTTGCCATTTCCTTACGAAAGAGTATAGTTGTTAGACCACCCTGTTCATCAATAGATATGCATAAATCCAAAAAAGTGATAGATCTCGGGCTAATAGATGCCTTAAGGTGTAGGTTGATCTGGTTATGGTTAAGGGCTCCCAGAAAGTTCCAGAACTCGTCCTCAGGGCCCGTCCATAATATCAAAATGTCATCTATGTATCTGAGCCACAATGAAATCCAACCAGTCCATCTCTCAAAAAGCTCAGTAAAGACGAGGCGCTCCTCCCACTAGCCGAGAAACAAATTTGCGTAAGTTGGCGCAGCGGAACTGCCCATGGCGGTTCTGCGCAGCTGGTGGAAGAAGCGCCCATCAAATAGAAAATAATTCCCAGGGAGGATGAACTGAAGGAGCTCAAGTAGGAATTCATTGTGGGAGGCTAATTGGATACGTCTACTCTGTAGAAAGTGCGTCACAGCCCCACACCCCTTATCATGGGGTATGGAGCTGTAGAGTGCCTCAACATCTAGAGAGGCCAAGTAAGAACCAGATGGTAAAAAAATATGCTGTAAATGCCTCAAGACATTCATAGTATCTCAGACATAGGAAGGTAACGTCATGACGAAGGGGCGCAGTAATCTATCGATGTAGACACTGGCCCCTTGCGTCAGACTTCCTATGCCCGAGACTATGGGGCGACCTTTTAGAGGACTGAGTCCTTTGTGAACTTTGGGGAGACTGTAAAAAGTTGCTGTAACAGGAAAGGCCGTACACATAAAAGCCTTTTCCTTTTTACTAATTAAACCTACATCTAATGCCCTAGTCAAAATTGCTTCAAGTTCACTTCTAAAGATTGTGGTGGGATCAGAATCCAGAGTTCTGTAAGTATCTGTGTCCAAAAGTAAGGCATGGCACATATTAACACTAGAAGTCCCAGAAATTTCGAGCTCCCCCTTCAAGTCCTGAAAGAGGGTCAAATGACCCTTAGTCCAAACTGACAACTCTGATGGCTCCAATTAGCATTTCCTTTCATTTGTAAATGTGGCCATTGTCTGAGGAATCTGCAGGGGGGAATTGTGTTGATCCACCTCAGGTCTTGTAAGAGAGTGTAAAGAAAAGAATGTAAGCTGCTCCTGAGTGTCTGCCCACCCCCCAGCTGCATTGTTGTGCTGGGAATATTTGCTAACACCTTAGCAAATTTGCATGCAGCCTTTTGTGCTGTGGGGGATGTGACTGCTTCTCAAAGTAGTCTGCGACTTGAAATCAAAGTACATCTGTAATGTCCTCCCATATCTTGGCAAGGACCCCAGTCGTCCCAGCGGGGAGAGACTGTCCGAAACTGTAGTGATGAGGCTGATGGAATCATTCATGGACAAGGGCAGAACTGTAACCACGAACAATTTCTTTACATCATTGTCACTTGCACAATGACTGCTTAGCCGGAAAACCACTATCCTCGGCACAGTCAACAAGAGTCGCCGGGAAATTCCTCAATCCGCTAGACAGATGGACCGCACTGAATTCACCACTCAGGTGTTTTCAACCACTGATGCCACACTGACAGTGTATGCACCCAAATGAAAGAAGGCCGTCTACATTCTCAGCAGCATGCACAGCGTGGTTGAGACTAAGGATACCAACAAAAGGAAGCCAAACACGGTCACACAATACAACCACACAAAGTGCGGTGTGGATGTAATGGACCAAATGGTGCGGGAGTACAGCGTGCGTGCAGGAACACGGAGATGGCCATTCGCCATGTTCTACAACATGATTGACATGGCAGCACTGAATGCTCATGTTCTTTATCAGGCATGCACTGGGGTGCAGGAGAGACGGGTGGACTTCCTGGTTGAGCTTGCAAAAGAGTTAGGTGGCTCTCATGTGACTGAAAAGAAGGCACGCAAGGAGAAACTCCTTCGGCAACAACCTTCCACACCCAGCCCTGGCAAAAGGGCGAAGTGTCAGGTCAACCATCGATGCACGAACAATTGTGCAACTGAGAGATGTGTTTACTGCTACAAATACACGTGTGGCAAATGTACCAGGGACATACCCAGGCAGTGCCAGGTATGTTCCGACAGTGCAGACAGACTGCTGAGTGAGTGCTGAAATGCTAGTCACACAAGAAGGACATGCCACTCACACACACACACGCAGCCCCCCACAGCAGCCTATTGTAAATATGTGTGGAATTGTTTTATTCCTTGTATTTTTTTTATTATTTTCATAAAAAAATAAAAAGCATAGAAACAAATAACAGTTGTTCTTTTGTATATTTACATTTTTGTATATTTAGATTCAAGTCAATGGGTGCAGAAAAAAAAAAAAAAAAAAATCACAAAAAAAATCACAGCTACTTGCGATATTTTTGTGATCTGTCCCATTGGTCATATAGATCACTCCTCTGGGATTTTTTCGCACGAAAAAAATCGCACAAAAAAAAAAAAAAATCGCAGGAAAATCGCACCTATGAAAAAAATCGCACGAAAAAAAATCGCAGGTGTGCTTGGTGCCATTGAAATACATTGGCAAATCGCAGAAAAAAATTGCATCGCATTGCGATGCGATTTTCGCGCAATTTTTTTTTCGCTAGTGTGCTTGAGGCCTTAGACCAGGGGTCGGCAACCTATGGCATTCGTGCCACTCTTGGCACGCGAGGCTTATTCCCCTGGCACGGCAGCGGACTCCTCACCCAGCAGTTTCGATCGGACCAAACACGGCCGAAACGAAACTGCTATTATTATACTGTGGGGTCTCTTCAGACCCCCGAGTATAATAAGCGGAGCCCCCGGGGAGATGATCAAACATAAAAAACAATGTACTCACTATTCCACGCTCCGCAGCCGCTCTGTACTTTTTCGGGCGCTTCTGCCTGCAGGGGCCACTATAGAGCATAATACCGTGTGCAGGGACCACTATGGGACATATACCGTGTGCAGGGGCCACTATGGAGCATAATACCGTGTGCAGGGGCCACTATGGGACATAATACCGTGTGCAGGGACCGCTATGGGACATATACCGTGTGCAGGGGCCACTATGGGACATATACCATGTGCAGGGGCCACTATGGGACATATACCGTGTGCAGGGGCCACTATGGAGCATAATACCGTGTGCAGGGGCCACTATAGAGCATAATACCGTGTGCAGGGACCACTATGGGACATATACCGTGTGCAGGGGCCACTATGAAGCATAATACCGTGTGCAGGGGCCACTATGGAGCATAATACCGTGTGCAGGGGCCACTATGGAGCATAATACCGTGTGCAGGGGCCACTATGGAGCATAATACCGTGTGCAGGGGCCACTATAGAGCATAATACCGTGTGCAGGGACCACTATGGGACATATACCGTGTGCAGGGGCCACTATAGAGCATAATACCGTGTGCAGGGGCCACTATGGAGCATAATACCGTGTGCAGGGGCCACTATGGAGCATAATACCGTGTGCAGGGGCCACTATGGAGCATAATACCGTGTGCAGGGACCGCTATGGGACATATACCGTGTGCAGGGGCCACTATGGAGCATAATACCATGTGCAGGGGCCACTATGGAGCATAATACCATGTGCAGGGGCCGCTATGGGACATATACCGTGTGCAGGGGCCGCTATGGGACAAATACTGTGTGCAGGGGCAGCTATGGGACAAATACCGTGTGTAGGGGCCGCTATGGGACATAATACCGTGTGCAGGGGCCGCTATGGGACAAATACCGTGTGCAGAGGACGCCATGGGACATAATACCGTGTGCAGGGGCCACTATGGAGCATAATACCGTGTGCAGGGGCCGCTATGGGACAAATACTGTGTGCAGGGGCAGCTATGGGACAAATACTGTGTGTAGGGGCCGCTATGGGACATAATACCGTGTGCAGGGGCCGCTATGGGACAAATACCGTGTGCAGAGGCTGCTATGGGACATAATACCGTGTGCAGGGGCCACTATAGAGCATAATACCGTGTGCAGGGGCCGCTATGGGACATATACCGTGTGCAGGGTCTGCTATGGGACATATACGGTGTGTAGGGGCCGTTATGGGACATATTGCTGTGTGCAGGGGCCGCTATGGGACAAATACTGTGTGCAGGGACTGCTATGGGACAAATACTGTGTGCAGAGGCAGCTATGGGACAAATGCCGTGTGCAGAGGCAGCTATGGGACATATACCATGTTGAAGGGGCCGCTATGGGACATAATACCGTGTGCAGGGACCACTATGGGACATTATTCTGTATAACGGTGTGTTTTCTATATTAAGGATGTGTTTTTGCACAGAAAACTCCGGCTTTGTTTTTTTTTGTGCAAAAATGCACCAGTTTTACATTGAATGAAAAAGTTCCAAATATAGCTGCATCCAGATACATAGTGTGTATTCACCATAAGGATGCCGCCATACGGGGCTCCTGGACACAATAAATTTACCACTAATTGGGGGCTGCACATGGACTTTCATTGCTTCTAATCAGAAAGTACAGGAGTGTCCCAGGAAATAGCAGTAAACGCATGTGTCCTAAAGTATCTGGTGGCAGCACTTCTGTGTTATGGTTTGTGGTATATGACTTTAGTTTAGGGGTCGTCAGACTTACAATTATTGACTGGCACTCCGAGTACCTCATCTTTGATTTTTTTATTAAAATCGGCACGCCGAACAAAAAAGGTTGCCTACCCCTGCCTTAGACAAATGCTTCTGGTCATTACTCACAGCTGTACCTTGCTCTAAAATTTCTAATTCTATTTAAAATATATAAAAAATGATTAATTGTTTCAGTGCTTTTTTGCTCAAATAAAACTAAACTTAATACAATATGTATAGTCTTTATATTATCAAATACAATAAACTGAATAGAACTAACTAGACACTAAATGGCTAAACTCAATGGAAAACAACAACCTCCTGTGGTGTGACAGTAATGGCCTTAATTACAGAACAAAAGACGGTGATTATAGGATGTTAGATAAAATCCTTCAGGTCATTCGACCCGTCTCTGGGTTCCAAAGGTAGAAATGTTAAATGACCCCTCTCTGGGACTTCTAGTGTTAACATATTGTGATCTGTCCATGACCACGACGTTACCGCCTTTATCTGATGGTTTGATAACCACGTCGTGGTCATTGGACAGCGTTTTTAGTGCTTGTAATTCCCCAGTATTTAAGTTATGGCCCTTGGCCAAACCATCCTGGGGTAAGCGTAGCAATGCCTCTGTGACCATGCCTTCAAAAACATCAATCACACCCATATCCATGACGGGAGGTGTTTATGTGCTTTTAGGCTGGAGATCAGTAAAGGGAGCTGGACCAGAATGGCCCTGCCCCTCCTCCCACAGATCCTCCAAAACTCGAAGACCCTTCATATCCTCTGGTGAGATTCCTAATTCAGCACAGTGACTTCTATTGACAGATAACATAAATTTGGCCCACCTTAACTTTCCGAGTGAACAATGAGATGTCCTTAACCCAAGTAAAGACATCAAAATTAGTGGTAGGTATGTACAGAGGGGAAAAAAAGTATTTAGTCAGCCACCAATTATGCAAGTTCTCACGCTTAAAAAGATGAGTTAGACCTGTAATTGATATCATAGGTAGACCTCAACTATGAGATACAAAATGAGAAAACAAATCCAGAAAATCACATTGTCTGATTTCTATAGAATTTATTTGTAAATTATGGTGGAAAATAAGTATTTGGTCACCTACAAACAAGCAAGATTTCTGCCTCTCACAGACCTGTAACTTCTTCTTTAAGAGGCTCCTCTGTCCTCCACTCATTATCTGTAGTAATGGCACCTGTTTGACATTGTTATCAGTATAAAAGACACCTGTCCACAACCTCAAACAGTCACACTCCAAACTCCACTATGGTGAAGAGCAAAGAGCTGTGGAAGGACACCAGAAACACAATTGTAGACATGCAGCAAGCTGGGAAGACTGAATCTGCAATAGGCAAGCAGCTTGGTGTGAAGAAATCAACTGTGGGAGCAATAATTAGAAAATGGAAGACATACAAGACCACTGATAATCTCCCTCGATCAGGGGCTCCATGCAAGATCTCACCCCGTGGGATCAAAATGATCACAAGAACGGTGAGCAAAAATCCCAGAACCACACGGGGGGACCTAGTGAATGACCTGCAGAAAGCTGGGACTAATGTAGCAAAGGCTACCGTCAGTAACACACTATGCCGCCAGGGACTCAGATCCTGCAGTGCCAGACATGTCCCCCTGCTTAAGCCAGTACATATCTGGGCCCGTCTGAAGTTTTCTAGAGAGCATTTGGATGTTCCAGAAGAGTATTGGGGAGAATGTCATATGGACAGATGAAACCAAAGTAGAACTGTTTGGTAGAAACACAACTCGTCGTGTTTGGAGGAGAGTGAATGCTGAGTTGCCTCCAAAGAACACCTTACCTACTGTGAAGCATGGGGGTGGCAACATCATGCTTTGGGGCTGTTTCTTTGCAAAGGGACCAGAATGACTGATCTGTGTACGTGAAAGAATGAATGGGGCCATGTATCGTGAGATTTTGAGAGCACACCTCCTTCCATCAGCAAGGGCATTGAAGATGAAACGTGGCTGGGTCTTTCAGCATGACAATGATCCCAAGCACACCGCCAGGGCAACGAAGGAGTGGCTTCGTAAGAAGCATTTCAAGGTCTTGGAGTGGCCTAGCCAGTCTCCAGATCTCAACCCCATAGAAAACCTTTGGAGGGAGTTGAAAGTCCATGTTGCCCAGCAACAGCCCCAAAACATCACTGCTCTAGAGGAGATCTGCATGGAGGAATGGGCCAACATGCCAGCAACAGTATGTGCCAACCTTTTGAAGACTTACAGAAGACGTTTGACCTCTGTCATTGCCAACAAAGGATATATAACAAAGTATTGAGATGAACTTTTGTTCTTGACCAAATACTTATTTTCCCCATAATTTGCAAATAAATTCTTTAAAAATCAGACAATGTGATTTTCTGGATTTGTTTTCTTATATTGTCTCTCATAGTTGAGGTCTACCTATGATGACAATTACAGGCCGGCCTTATCTTTTTAAGTGGGAGAACTTGCACAATTGGTGGTTGACTAAATATTTTTTTCCCCCACTGTATGAAAGGCCATGGGATAAGACACTTAACTCATCACTAGTCATCTTGCATTTAGAGATGTTAATGACCTGTAAATCATCATCCTTCTCATGCTCAACATAGTCCCCATTCCCACCAAGCTTATTCACAAGGATCATGTCTGATTGGGATTAGTACGGCCTCTTAGAAGATATTGTGTGATGGGGGGTGATAAAAAAACCCCATGTAAATCACTTGTAGATTCTGAGATACTAGATGCCCCTGTTGGAAACCACCCCCTATTCCTATTGGAGGAGATATTTCAACCCATCCCCCTTGTAGATGGTGTTTTAGAGCGGGTAGCTTGATTGGTGTCAGATGTCTCACATTCACTTGAGGATATTTCACTAGTGTTTCTGGGATTTTGTAAACCAGTATAGGCCCTGTTTTCCTTGAATTCCAAGAGATCCCTTTGAAACTGATGATGTTTCCTATATTTAATAAACCCCGTAAATTTCTCTATATTAAGTTGTAATTCACGCTCTTTCTTATTAAAGTCTGGATCAGTTAAGAATGTCTTGGCCTTTTCTAGGCTCTCCTTCAAACTAATGGGGAGTCTTTGAAGGTTAACTTGTACTTCCTCAATAAGTAGAGAGATTAATCTAAGAGAGGATTCGGTGATCTCTTCTTCCCACTTTACTAAAAGTGGTTTGGACCTAATTCGTTTGGCTGGAAGCACTGGATTTCTAAGTCCCCTGGGGACTATCTTGTTGCCTAAATAATTTCTCAACCCCTGAAGCTCCCACCGGGAACTGACATATTTCCTGTACACCTTAGTTAACAACTTGAAACAATCCTTCATAGAAGTGACTTGATCAGATATAATAAACTCCCTTTCTGAAAAAAACATTTTTAGCCTCCTCCATTTATCGGGGTTGATGTTATCTGATAAAAAAAACCTGTCATAATCAATAATAAAAATTGATATGTACAGATGTAAACAGCCTTGTTACCCTGTCTAGCTCAGATGTAAACAGCCTTGTTACCCTGTCTAGCTCACTTTATCTGAATGGGCAAGTGTCCTGCTCAGTGTGTGTGTTCAGGTGGTAACAGCTCTCCCTTATATTGGGGTGTTTTGCATCATTACCCTTTATATATGAGGATTCCTGTAAGACCTGGCTGCTCCCTTTAAATAAATATTACACCTCTATATATATATATATATATATATACATACTATTATCTATTTTAATGTGTTTTCTGGTCTGACCTGGGCCTTTTAGTTTATATCACTAAAAGTTATATTTTAGTTTTTTCATTTCCGTGCTATTGGGTTTACTTTCTAAATATGAGCACTTGATTTATGCCCTATTTTTTTTGAACACACAATATATATATTGTGAGTATGTGAACCAGAGGGCGCTGTTTAGCGGCCCAGGCCCAGGCCAGAAAAGGCTCTCAGCCACGCCTTTGGGTGGGGGGGGGGGTGCGTATCTCCAGAAGGCTGGAGAAACCTACAGGAAGCAGGAACTGTGGAACCAGCTGGACAGATAGACGGTCTGTGCCAGGAGGGATGGGGTCCACAGGGGACTTTTGCTAGAGCTGAGCAGGAGTCAGGCTAGTTAGGGGCTCAAGGAGTGAGTTAGGGCCCTAATGGTGGCCTAGGTTTTTTTGTTGTTTTGCTATGTTGCACCTATGCTGAATAAAGCCAATTTTATTTTACACTTCTACCGTTTGAACGCTATCTATCCGGCGCCCAGTACCACAAACCACCGCTGTCCGGACCAGAAGTTGGCCGCCATTTTGAGACTAATTCCCCAAGTTGTCACATATGGTGGAGGATGCGGGCATAAAGAGATCCACGCAAGTCCTGGAAGACAAGTGGTTGGTGACTGCAGTACTACTAAGTGTGCATTGTGGCCTACAGCTGGAAGAAATCGGTGATTTCAACTGAGAAACCCAGGAAGGGGTGAGTGAATTGCAAAATAGCAAAGTGTGTGTAAAACTGGTGAAAGTAAAACTCTGGAAAAGGAATCCAGGGAATGGACTTTGTGTAAACTGTGGCACAGAAGTCTGTAAAGTGCTTGCTGATGGCAAGAAAGTAAGCAATGTGTATAGAAGTTGGATATTGCAAACAGTCTATGTGAAAGGCTATGGTGCCATGTTGGTGTTTTCTGTGGAAGACAGAAGAAAATGCTGGTTGTTGTAGTGCCACATAAGTTAACTGTTTGAATACATGTGACTGCAGAAGATAGCAAAAAGTTGCTGCCGGTTGAACCCAAGGTTACTGTGGAAGATTGTGTAATCTTGTTAGTAAACCATGGGCAAGAAAAAGAGAATTTCAGCTTGTAAAAAAGCAGAGAAGTTATGCACAGGTTTATTAGTGCAGCAGTCTGAATGCAGAGAGACACAAAACCCGGAACAGAGCATGTGGAATGCAAGTAAAGATAAAGGGTTGCATGAGAGTGACTCAGTTTTTCCAAAGCACCTCTGTTCTATGATTGAATATGTCCCTGCTGACTGTGTGTCTCATACTGGAGTGCATCAAAGCGCCAAAGATGAAAATATTATGGTGCAGCAGCTTCAAGATGAGAATAAAACCATCAGGTTCATTAATGAGGATGAAATATCTGATTGGAAACGGCAATTTGAGGTATTAGAAAAAGAGAACCTTAAGTTGAACCTGAAGTTAAAGAAAGATCTTGAATCTATGAGGAGTTCATATTCTAGTCATTGTGAAAATGTGGTACTGGGTTTGCCTGGAATGGACTGTGTCACTAAGAAGGAGTTTGCAGAAATGAAATGTGCTCTATCTAATGAAGTTATACAGAGTGTAGAGCAAAAGCAAGTGCTTGAGAAGCAATTGCAGGATTTAAAGGAGCAGCATGTCCAAGACTCCATTGTCAAAGAGAGTGTCATTGAAAAATTAAGAGATGAGCTTGAAACTGCTAAACGTGAGAGAAGTGAATTTTTGCAGTGTCAGTCAGAATGTCTGGATGACCAAGTCAGGATGTGTGAAAAACTTTCGGCTGCATTAACTGACAAAGAAAACGAATGGCGAAGCAGAGCTGGAGTTCTGGAACAAAGAGAAAGGGAACTCAAAGCTAGAATATGTAGCCTGGAGACGGCGCTGTCAGGATCTTGTGAAGATAATGAGAAGTTGTCTGTTTTGGTGCAAAATAAAGACAAAGAATTGATGGAGATGTCGTCTGTCTATGCTCAGAAAGTGCAAACCTTACAGGAGAGTCATAAAAAAGTAGAGACTCAACTTCAAGAGCTGCAACTAAAAGTCACAGAAGGGGACAGGTTTCAAGCAGAACTGCTAGACAAGGCAAACGGTCTGCAGGTGGAATTGAATAATGTCACAAGGCTTCTTTCTCAAGCAGACAGCAAGTTTATCAAACTTTCCAAAGATTTTTCTACACTAGAATCTCAGCTTCAGGACACTCAGGAAATTTTGCAAGAAGAAACCCGTCAGAAGCTTGACCTTAGTACAAAACTAAAACAAATGGAAGATGAGAAAAATGGTTTCCTTGAGCAACTAGAGGAAGAAGAGATAGCAAAAAGAGATTTGACAAAGCAGATTTCAACACTACAGGCTCAGGCAACTGATATGAAGAAAAAAATGGAGGATAGTATTGGGTCCTTGTATTCTGTTGAAGAACTAAAGGAAAAGTTGCAAAAGGAGCTAGAAGCTACAAATCAACGGTTTGAGGAGAAGGTTGCTGCTTATGACAAACTTGAGAAGACGAAAATTAGACTGCAGCAGGAACTAGAAGATGTAGGTGTAGATCTTGATCATCAACGTCGGATGGTGTCAAATTTGGAAAGGAAGCAGAAAAAGTTTGATCGGCTGCTTGGTGAAGAGAAGACTCTTTCTGCTAGATATGCAGAAGAACGTGACCGTGCTGAAGCAGAGGCCCTTGAATTGAAGGCCGAGTTAGAGAGGCTCAACAAGCAACTGCGCATTGAAATGGAGGATTTGGTTAGCTCCAAGGATGAAGTTGAGAAAAACCTGGAATCTGTGCAGATATTGTATGAGAACAAAGCTAATGCTTATGACAAGCTGGAAAAGGCCAAGAGAGAATTGGACCTCCAGATAGAAGACATGAAGATTCAGTTTGAGGGAAACCTGTCTAATTTATCTGCTGAGATTGTAGATCTAAAAATGCTTGTTGCTAAACTAAAGGTGCAAGTGAACAAGCAGGAGGCAATTGCATGCATCAAGAAACAGCTGGAGTTTCAGTTGGATCAAGTGAAGCGCGAGTCAGAAATAAAGTTGGAAGAGTGCACTTTTCAGATAGAACAGTTAAAAACCAAAGTGGAATCTAAAGGAGAAGAATTGGATCGATTGCAGCAGTCTTTATCCAATACTGGACAGTCGGCATCTGCCCTATCTTCAAAGCTGGTAGCACTAGAAGATGAGAAGGACTCGTTGCAGAGCCTGTTAACCTCTAAAGAATCAGAGCTGTTATCCCTGAAAAATGTGATTCAAGAAATAGAGTCTTTATTCAACCAAGAGCAAGATAAGAGAGCCACTGAGATACGGGACTTGAATGAAAGACTTGACAAAAAGTCTGCCGATGAGCAGAAGCTTTATCAGAAGATGTTGGAGGGTCAGTTCAATATAGTTCAGGGAACAGTGAGGGAAGCAGAAAATATCATCCAGGATGCTGACCTGACAAATGTTAGAAGAACACTGCAGAATATCCTAGAATTAGGAGGCATAGTGGATAAAGAGATGGCATCTACATCTGCTGCCATAGAAGATGTCAGGAAGATTGAGGAAGTTCTGCAAGTTGCAATAGCAAAAACTGAGATGGAGGCTGTGCAGAAAAATGTGGCAATGAAGAAAGTGCTGGAGCTGGAATCAGAGATTTGTGCGCTACAGAAGGCATTAGAATTGGAGAAAGCTGCCAGCATAGAGGCAGAGAAAGCAGAGACATTAAGGCAGCCAGAACCTGTAACCAAAAAGCATCTGGGTACTGACAGTAAAAACTGTGATGTTGAAAACTTGGTATCCCAGTCCTCCGGTGTTAGCACAGGGAATGAAAATAACTTGAAGAATGTTGAGATGACGATATCACCACCTCCTGTACTATCAGAAAGGGGTTGGCACGAAAATTCTTGCAAGCTATCACAGTACCGCAACATGCCTCCAGAAAGTTATGCGTATGAGAAAGAGGAGGTAAGATTAGAGTATGGAAGTGGTTCTCCGGCTGCCGTACAGGTGTGGAAGCATTATACAGAAACCATTCCAATATATGATGTGGCAGTTGTTAAAGACATACCAGAAAATGTAGTTCAGTGTGATCTATTTTGTGAGGGTGTACTGTATGGCCCTTGTGCAGAAGAAGATATTGCGGTACACAGCTTGTGTATCTCAAACAAAGAGGAGAGCAAGCAGCCTATGTCTCCTAAACTTCTAAGCCTTGATGGTGATGGCAAAGTTTGCTTTGAGATGAAGGTTACGGAAAAAGTACCCGAGAAACAGTTATACTCTAAAGACATTGATGTGCATGAAGTACGTGTTAGTTGGTCTCTGAGCTCCTGTAGATTCATGATAGGTGAAGATGAAGATTCTTACGGCTATTTACTAAAGGGATCAAAGTCATGCAATGGGATGGCTGAAGACTATGGCAAGAAATGTGATGAAAATTATGTGATCTCCTGTATGGCGAATTGTGAAGGTGATGAAGTAAAGCTTGACTTTGCACAGAATGGCCAGGATCTTGGCGTAGCATTTAAAGTGAGGAGAAAATGGAAAACCCGACGGAACAGAATTTGGAAGAAGAGACCGCCAGATTGGGACTTCTGGAGAGACACTGGACAGGCATACTTGGTTGAAAAGGGACTTCGTCATAGGATGTCTCGTCCCATTGTAGCTCACCCCATGGGTAGTGAGCTGAGGGGGAGGGTATGTGAGTATGTGAACCAGAGGGCGCTGTTGAGCGACCCAGGACCAGGCCAGAAAAGGCTCTCAGCCACGCCTTTGGGTGGGGGGGGTGCGTATCTCCAGAAGGCTGGAGAAACCTGCAGGAAGCAGGAACTGTGGAACCAGCTGGACAGATAGACAGTCTGTGCCAGGAGGGATGGGGTCCACAGGGGACTTTTGCTAGAGCTGAGCAGGAGTCAGGCTAGTTAGGGGCTCAAGGAGTGAGTTAGGGTCCTAACGGTGGCCTAGGTTTTTGTGTTGTTTTGCTATGTTGCACCTATGCTGAATAAAGCCAATTTTATTTTACACTTGGACTGTCTGAATGCTATCTATCCGGCGCCCAGTACCACGAACCACCGCTGTCCGGACCAGGAGTTGGCTGCCATTTTGAGACTAATTCCCCAAGTTGTCACAATATAGTACAGTCAATAAGGAAGAGTGAATATGGGCAAAGACATAGTACCTGAGGCACATGTCCGTTAGTGTCCAATCTCAGGCACCACTACACAAAAGGGAAAAAGGGGAGTCGACATCACAAATGGGACCCTGAGGCTCAGGTCCATTAGTGTCCATATCAGGGCCTCAACAGGAGACATAAAGGAAACTCTGGGGCACAGGTACGTTAGTGTCCATCCTGAGGAAATGAGGAAAATGACACATGAAGGCAAACCGGGGCAGTGTCCAGATTTCACACTGTATGATAACTGGGGAAGTGTCCACAGTTCGGCACATAAATAATAGGGGCAAAATCTTGGGGCTATGTACAAGCATAGGAGTCCACAGAGGAACACTCCAGTCAGATGAACTGGAGGGCACAAATCTTGATCACCCCAGCCAGGTGTTGACTGGGGGGCACAAATCTTACTGGTGGCAGTCTCCTCACTGCTCAGCCTCTGCAGGTGGTAGTCCAAATGACTTGGACGGTGAGGCTGGCGATGAAGGTGGCTCCAGCAATTCAGATAGTTCTTGCAAACCTTGGGCCAACTTTCTCTCCATGGCCCGGTAGAAGGCAGTAACAGTGGTCGGATTCTGTTGTCAGTACTGGTGCTCCTGTACACAGATGGTTCAGCCTGCGGTGCAGCTTCAGGAGTAGCAGAGTGACCTCCCATGGAGATATGGTTACCCCCTGAGATAATGATGGTACTCAGGACAGCAGGCATTGAGGAAGTAGGTGCAGTATGTGGTAGTGTTACTAGAGCCGTGTGTGCAGCCCCGGAAGGAAGTGGACCATAAGCGAAGCCTGCGGCCTTCAGTAGCAGGTGCTCTGGGGTGGCTGTGGCTGACTTCTCCTACACCTCTTATAATTGCGGCGATACAGGGATCTGATCAACAGCTGTCCAGAACCCATTTGGGCCAATTTTAAGGGTGAACTCAACCTTTTCTTCTGGGTGCAAATTATGCAGATGTTCCGGCAACCCAAGCCCCTTTACCAACCACCGGTTGGAAACACATTGAGGCATTCAGTAGATTCCGCAATACAGCCACAGACGGTTACTGGTCAAAGTCCATCACTATACCTTGCCTTCAGTCAGGCACCTCGTCCTCAATAGGTGGCTACATCCAGCCCATTGACGGGAGCAAGTCTTCTACTCCTTCATTTTAGTAATTGTCATCCAGCCAGAGTAGTAGGCCTCCAGGGGCGTATGTCAGGCGGTGGGACAGCAGGCGATGTAACGGGTGCTCCAGCCAGAGTCCCGGAAACAGCTTGTACAGCAGCTGTTGAGAGCTCGTCCACCAGCTCCATAACCTCAGGGTGTCACCCCACATCCAGGCATCGGGGTCTTGATTAATGCCTTTGACTGGCGGGGGTTGTGACATAGTGCACAGCAGTTTTCCGTAGACAGCTAACTGCTGGCAGAAGATACATCTCCAAACTCCACAACTCTTTCTCTGGAACTTTCCAGGTACACTTTTGAGTAAGGCTGGTGGGCGGCGCTAGCTGCGCATAGCACAGTACAGGCATGTGGACTCACCCAAGATGATGAGGCTCCACTTGTTGCTGTTTTGATGGAGAATGACCCATTGACATAGGTGGCTGTTGGTTTGTTGATGTTCAAATTCGCTGGGAGGAGCGTGTCTGTTGCTAGACAGATTTCAGGTCTTCCCGTCTGAGAGTTGTTTTGGTGGGCTGGCGGTTAACCTTCTGACAGTGGAGAGATATCAGTGGAGAAATTAACAACAACGATACCTCCAGCACCTGTATTATTCATTTATGCAAAACTGTTTATAACTGGAGATACACTTTAGGTTTGCTACATCTGTACAGAAAAAAGCAGATTACGTCCCCTGAATAGCATTGGTTAAGAGGTTAACAATTACCAACATGGTAGAAAAAATAATTTGTGGGAATGGGGCTATTTAGAGAAAATGGTAGTGGCAATATAATAAAAAGTGTTCACATTCACAGTGAACCAGCACAGTACTAATGGATTTTAAATAATAACTAGACAAAATTCGTGCAAAGGTATGTAGTGCTTTAAGCAGTAAAAATATTCAACTAGGTTTGGTGCAGATTGACATTTGTTTCACTTTCCTGGTCCAGTATTAATTTGCCTTAGTTCTTCAATTTGCTCCTTGCAGAATTGTAGCTATCACTATTACATATTTGAAATGAGTCTACGTGATTTCAGTTTTGCTTATCATAAAAAATGGTAGCTGGATTCACAGTAATGTTGTGTTCAGAACTCTTGCTACATTAATCATTTACCTCCATTTGAGCATAGCAATCATAGCAAATAATTGCTCCTCAAAAGTTTTATGAGGAAAGCCATAAACTGTGAAATTAAAGTAGGTTCTGCTATTTTACTTTGTATTTTGGGAAGATCATAGAAATATAAAGGTACCATAGCAAAATGATCTAAATGTCTTGCAGTCTATGCAGATTAAATGATTACACTGTTAAAATGTGATGCCATAAAACATAGTTCATAAATGAAGGAAGCTTTTGCATAATTTTGGAATTAGGGAAAATATGGTTAATGCCAAATACACTTCATGGTTTTCTAGCTGAATAGTGATGAATACATGTTATTCTGATTGTACAGCAAACTTCTGATGGTTCAGTAATTATGAGCCTAGAGTGACACCAAACTGTTGCATTTTTTGGATTACTAAGCATCTCAAAATAGAAAGAATGTTAGCCTAGGATCCAATGTTCAGTATCTGATGCTACAATTCTAGGCTAAGAAAAGACGAGCCCCACAGAATTTATGAAGCATAGTGTAGGGAACTGCCATTTCTACTAGTATATAATGTATCTGGCTTCTTTGCCCCTGCAGTTTGGCTTCAGAGACCCCAGGCATTTAGTGCAAGTTTTGTTTTGTAAATACAGTGAGTCAGACACATGTGAGGCAGAGCTGCTGGGGGGAGAGATGTGAGCAGAGCTGCTGAGACAGACATGTTATGTCTGGGGGAGTCTAAGAGCCACTTGTTCCTCTTTACTTCACAGTATATAGTTAGGTATGTGTTACCCCCTATATACTCACAGGACCTAGCTAGTAACCGTAGTTAGGGATCCATATATACAGTCATATGAAAAAGTTTGGGCACCCCTATTAATCTTAATCATTTTTAGTTCTAAATATTTGGGTGTTTGCAACAGCCATTTCAATTTGATATATCTAATAACCGATGGACACAGTAATATTTCAGGATTGAAATGAGGTTTATTGTACTAACAGAAAATGTGCAATATGCATTAAACCAAAATTTGACCGGTGCAAAAGTATGGGCACCTCAACAGAAAAGTGACATTAATATTTAGTAGATCCTCCTTTTGCAAAAATAACAGCCTCTAGTCGCTTCCTGTAGCTTTTAATCAGTTTCTGGATCCTGGATGAAGGTATTTTTGACCATTCCTCTTTACAAAACAATTCCAGTTCAGTTAAGTTTGATGGTCGCCGAGCATGGACAGCCCGCTTCAAATTATCCCACAGATGTTCAATGATATTCAGGTCTGGGGACTGGGATGGCCATTCCAGAACATTGTAATTGTTCCTCTGCATGAATGCCTGAGTAGATTTGGAGCTGTGTTTTGGATCATTGTCTTGCTGAAATATCCATCCCCGGCGTAACTTCAAATTCGTCACTGATTCTTGTACATTATTCTCAAGAATCTGCTGATACTGAGTTGAATCCATGCGACCCTCAACTTTAACAAGATTCCTGGTGCCGGCATTGGCCACACAGCCCCAAAGCATGATGGAACCTCCACCAAATTTTACAGTGGGTAGCAAGTGTTTCTCTTGGAATGCTGTGTTTTTTGACGCCATGCATAACGCCTTTTTGTATGACCAAACAACTCAATCTTTGTTTCATCAGTCCACAGGACCTTCTTCCAAAATGAAGCTGGCTTGTCCAAATGTGCTTTTGCATACCTCAGGCGACTCTGTTTGTGGCGTGCTTTCAGAAACGGCTTCTTTCGCATCACTCTCACATACAGCTTCTCCTTGTGCAAAGTGTGCTGTATTGTTGACCGATGCACAGTGACACCATCTGCAGCAAGATGATGCTGCAGCTCTTTGGAGGTGGTCTGTGGATTGTCCTTGACTGTTCTCACCATTCTTCTTCTCTGCCTTTCTGATATTTTTCTTGGCCTGCCACTTCTGGGCTTAACAAGAACTGTCCCTGTGGTCTTCCATTTCCTTACTATGTTCCTCACAGTGGAAACTGACAGGTTAAATCTCTGAGACAACTTTTTGTATCCTTCCCCTGAACAACTATGTTGAACAATCTTTGTTTTCAGATCATTTGAGAGTTGTTTTGAGGAGCCCATGATGCCACTCTTCAGAGGAGATTCAAATAGGAGAACAACTTGCAATTGGCCACCTTAAATACCTTTTCTCATGATTGGATACACCTGGCTATGAAGTTCAAAGCTCAGTGATGTTACAAAACCAATTTTGTGCTTCAGTAAGTCAGTAAAAAGTAGTTAGGAGTATTCAAATCAATAAAATGATAAGGGTACCCAAATTTTTGCACCAGTCAAATTTTGGTTTAATGCATATTGCACATTTTCTGTTAGTACAATAAACCTCATTTCAATCCTGAAATATTACTGTGTCCATCAGTTATTAGATATATCAAATTGAAATGGCTGTTGCAAACACCCAAATATTTAGAACTAAAAATGATTAAGATTAATAGGGGTGCCCAAACTTTTTCATATGACTGTATATATAGTTCAGGGCAGTGATAGGTTAGGCTTCCGAAGGCCAATTAGCTAGTTAGAGGCCCGGTGGCACTAGTAGTTTAGCTGGCAGGTTAAGGACTCAGTGTTAGGGTAGTCAGGCCTGCATCTACTGCCGTCACCGTCGCCCTGTTTGCTGCCTGTGAAGAATCTCACCATCATCATCATCATCTCCTGATCGGCTGTCTGTCATCTCCTGGAATAATCCGAGGATCCACAGGGGCCCCTGCATCTCTTCTGTTGCCTGGAGGTATTGTGCACTGGACTCTTGCTATATATCTATATATATATATACCCGGGTATATAACCTAAGACGGTTGAGGACTTGCTGGTTGTTGTAGTATTGCTGTGTTCTGAGTATATTTTATGTATGTATTATTACCCTGTTGATTCTTATAAAGCTACTGTTATAACCTTATGTGGTATCTGTATGTATTCTTCAGACTGTGAGATTAGTACAGTGATCCTTGTTAAGGCTACTAACTGTACTTCATGGGTAAGTCCCAGGAAGAGATCCTCCCTGTAATACAGAGGCTCTATCCTGGGTGGAGGCACTGATATATTTCATATATGTTCCCACTCTTCCCTTCAGCGAAGGCTTCAGGTCCCATTATACACACAGGTCAGCGCCAGAGTCTGTTGCGGGAGGGATAATACTCATACCCCCCCCCCCAAATAGGGCTATAATAGCTTAAAAGGTACTGTTGCTTCAGAAAACTTTGAATAAGTGAACAGTACAGGCGGTAAGAAGTTTTGTAATATGCCTTATCAGATAGACATGCCTCTCCTTGCTCTTATCATGCTGTTTCCCTACTCCCCCTCTCACTGCTGAACCGACTTTCACTCTGAAAATCATTGCTGTATCCATCTCCAGATGACTCATGTCTAGGAAGGAGGAGTGAGCAAGAAAAGTAGGAGAAAAAAAGAAAGGCAGCTTTAGAAAGTTGCCAGAACTGAAACACATAAAAGTCCCTGGCATAGCAGTGGTTTAGAGGTTAATGATTACCACTCTGGTTTAGAAAAAATCATTTGTGGTGTAGCCCTATTTTGGGGGGGGGGGGGGGTATGAGTATTATCCCCCTCCCGCAACAGACTCTGGCGCTGACCTGTGTGTATAATGGAACCTGAAGAGTGGGAACATATATGAAATATATCAGTGCCTCCACCCAAGATAGAGCCTCTGTATTACAGGGAGGATCTCTTCGTGGGACTTACCCATGAAGTACAGTTAGTAGCCTTAACAAGGATCACTGTACTAATCTCACAGTGTGAAGAATACATAACAGATACCACATAAGGTTATAACAGTAGCTTTATAAGAATCAACAGGGTAATAGTACATACATACAATATACTCAGAACACAGCAGTACTACAACAACCAGCAAGTCCACAACAGTCTTAGGTTATATACCCGGGTATATATATATAGATATATAGCAAGAGTCCAGTGCACAATACCCCCAGGCAAGCACCCCCACAGAGATGCAGGGGCCCCTGTGGATGACTGTGGATCCTCGGATTCTTCCAGGAGATGACAGACAGCCGATCAGGAGACGATGATGATGATGAGATCCTTCACAGGCAGCAAACAGGGCGACAGTCCTTAACCTGCCAGCTAAACTACTAGTGCAACCAGGCCTCTATACAGTGTCCATATTAGGACATCCTCAGATATCAGTGTCAAACATCAGATTAATAGCAGTTTACAACAGTGACTTTGATTCTGACAGTGACTTTGACTTTGATTCTGACAACGACTTTGACTCTGACAACGACTTTGACTTTGATTCTGACAACGACTTTGATTCTGACTCTGACTTTGATTCTGACTTTGATTCTGACTCTGACTTTGATTCTGACTTTGATTCTGACTCTGACTTTGATTCTGACTTTGATTCTGACTCTGACTTTGATTCTGACTCTGGCTTTGATTCTGACTCTGACTTTGATTCTGACTTTGATTCTGACTTTGATTCTGACACTGACATCTGCAGTTTCTGATTGGCCAACAGATGAGGTCCGCCCCCTATATAACTGTACTTTACAGGGGCTTCAGACTCTTCAGACCTCAGTCCTCACAATAGTGGCAGAAGAATCATTTCAGTGCATCAATAGGTACAGACATTTCTGACTTTTACTTATCCTAAATAATACTTCATGTTTACTGCTCCCTTAGGGGGCGTTCACACTACTGTTGTATGTCTGTTCTGATAGGGTCTGTAAAAAAAAAATGGACACCTATCATAACAGACCGTAACTGATGTTAATGTGTCCGTTTTTTAGACTCTCCGTTTTTGCTTATTTTTTTGTTCTTCTTTCTGAGCATACGCAGAAAAAACCCAACAGTATAACGGACGCCCTTCTGTTACTTTCAGTTAGCCATAGACATTAATGTTAAAAAATAACGCACGATTAATGCCTGCACCCCGCGTTATTCTGTCCGCTAAAAAAAAAAAAAAACACATGTCATGGATTTGGCGAGAAAGGACATTAATGGACAACATATCAAATCCCTGTGAAATCCCCCTGGGCTATCTACAAATTTGCCAGTGGCTAACTTGTGGCAATTTACTGGCACAGCATAGTGAATGGCATCTAAACAGGTCCCATTCACACTGTGCAGTTTCTGGGCTGCTTGAAAACCTCAGATGTTCTCTGACTTTCATCTGTGATTGAGTCACAAGTCAGCAGTCAGTAGCACATACAATGTTACACTGTGATTGGCAGTCTGACTGACCTCTGAGTGAACTCACTTCTCACACTCAACAGTAGAAGATACATTGTATAAGGCTGCAGGCTGAGAGCTCCAGGAGTCTGATAAAAAGTTGTCTGACACAAAGTTGTCTGATACCTGACTGAGTCACAGATGAAAGTCAGAGAACATCTGAGGTTTTCAAGCAGCCCAGAAACTGCACAGTGTGAATGGGACCTGTTTAGATGCCATTCACTATGCTGTGCCAGTAAATTGCCACAAGTTAGCCACTGGCAAATTTGTAGATAGCCCAGGGGGATTTCACAGGGATTTGATATGTTGTCCATTAATGTCCTTTCTCACCAAATCCATGACATGTGGGTTTTTTTTTTAGCGGACAGAATAACGCGGGGTGCAGGCATTAACCGTGCGTTATTTTTTAACATTAATGTCTATGGTTAACTGAAAGTAACAGACGGTCGTCCGTTATACTGTTGGGTTTTTTCTGCGTATGCTCAGAAAGAAGAACAAAAAAATAAGCAAAAACGGAGAGTCTAAAAAAACGGACACATTAACATCAGTTACGGTCTGTTATGATAGGTGTCCATTTTTTTTTACAGACCCTATCAGAACAGACATACAACAGTAGTGTGAACGCCCCCTAAGGGAGCAGTAAACATGAAGTATTATTTAGGATAAGTAAAAGTCAGAAATGTCTGTACCTATTGATGCACTGAAATGATTCTTCTGCCACTATTGTGAGGACTGAGGTCTGAAGAGTCTGAATCCCCTGTAAAGTACAGTTATATAGGGGGCGGACCTCATCTGTTGGCCAATCAGAAACTGCAGATGTCAGTGTCAGAATCAAAGTCAGAATCAAAGTCAGACTCAAAGTCAGAGTCAGAATCAAGTCAGGCGCCAAGTCAGGTCGAATCGCAGGTCAGATCAAAGTCAGTCAAAGTCAGAGTCAGAATCAAAGTCAGAGTCAGAATCAAAGTCAGAGTCAGAATCAAAGTCAGAGTCAGAATCAAAGTCAGAATCAAAGTCAGAGTCAGAATCAAAGTCAGAGTCAGAATCAAAGTCAGAGTCAGAATCAAAGTCAGAATCAAAGTCAGAGTCAGAATCAAAGTCAGAGTCAGAATCAAAGTCAGAATCAAAGTCTGAGTCAGAATCAAAGTCGTTGTCAGAATCAAAGTCAAAGTCGTTGTCAGAATCAAAGTCAAAGTCGTCAGAATCAAAGTCAAAGTCACTGTTGTAAACTGCTATTAATCTGATGTTTGACACTGATATCTGAGGATGTCCCAATATGGACACTGTACGCTAGTTGGCCGTCGGAAGCCTAACCTATCACTGCCCTGAACTATATATATATGGATCCCTAACTACAGTTAGTAGCTAGGTCCTGTGAGTATATAGGGGTAACACATACCTAACTATATACTCTGAAGTAAAGTGGAACAGGTGGCTCTGAAATAAGGTAGAGCAGCTTCACTAGCTGATCTCAAGGATATAGATTCTTAAATATCTACTTATCTATTCCTTAGAATTACACCTACCACCTGCCTTAGACTCCCACAGACATAACATGTCTGTCTCACAGCAGCTCTGCCTCACATCTCTCCCCCCAGCAGCTCTGCCTCACATGTCTCTAGGGCCAGTTTTAGACAAAGTGGGGCCCTGGGCAAAATTAAAAGCGGGGCCCCAAATGCTGATATGCAAACAACACCATCGTCTTCCAGTGGCAACACCTATAATAACGCCTCCTTTCTGCCAACAAAAAAGTAATAAGCCACATTTTACCACACACAATTCAAATGAGCACCTTTGTACCCCCTAATAGATTTTTGCACCCAGTCATCAGTTATTATAGCGCCTCCTTATAAATAATAGTCTCTGCTTATAAATAATATTACACCTTTATCAGTAATAGCGCCCTTATAAATGATAAATAGTGCCCTGTATCAGTAATATCCCCCCTTATCTGTAACAGTCACCCCGTAAAAATAATACTGCTCCCTTATAAATAATAGCCCCCTCATAAATAATAGTTACCCTTATAAATAATAGTCCCCATTATCACTAATAGCCCCCTTTATAAATAAGCCCACTTAACAATTATACCCCCCTTATAAAAAGTTCCCCTCTTATAAATAATAGCTCCCCCCTTATAATGGATGCCTTATATATAATAGTTCCCCCCTTATAAATAATAGCCCATCTTATAAATAATAGTTCCCCCTTATAATAGCCCCCTCATACTTAAGTTTCCCAATTATATATAGTAACCCATCCTTATATATAATAGTTCTCTGTTATACAGTGTCGGACTGAAGGGCCTTAGGCCCACCAGAGGATCTTGTTCTGGGGCCCCACCCAACAGCTTCCTGCTAATAGCCTACACCACAGCTCCTTCACTGAAGTCTTACATATGTGCTGACTATCTGGCGTTACTGAGTATGTTTCCAGTATTGTCAGCCCCTATAATACTGTGCAGGCCCCAATAACTCCATGGCCAATTCATGCACAGTACTGTATGGGGAATGACATGGCTATGGAGCACTACACATATGTGCAAGATTATAGTGAGGGAGCTGTGATGCAGACATAGCACACAGGGCTACCAGCAGGAATTGTGAGCCCCCCCACAGTATAATGCTCCACATGGTATATAATGCTCCACAGTATAAAATGCTCTCCTGAGCCCTCCAGTTTCCCCACATGGTATATAATGCTCCACAGTGACCCCACACAGTATAAAATGCTCCCCTGAGCCCCCCATAGTGGCCCCACATGGTATGTAAGGCTCCACACAGTATAATACTCCACAGTGGCCCACACAGTATACTACCCCTTAGTAGCCCCAGACAGTGCTATATGCTCCCCAGCAGCCCCACACAATATAATATGCTCCATACAGTATAATATGCACCCCACAATGCCCCCCAGTATAATGCTCTACAATGGCCCCACAGAGTATCATATGCTCCCAAAAAGCCTCACACAATATAATACACTCCACAGTGGCCCCACACAGTATAACAGGCTCCCCACACTGTCCCTTCCCCCAGTATAAAGCTCCACAGTGGCCCATAGTGTAATATGCTCCCCAGAGGGCCCCCACTAGTATAATGCTCCACAGTGCCCCCTCCAGTATTTTGCTCCACAGTGGCCCCACGCAATTTATTATGCTCCCCAGAGCGTCCACCCAGTATAATGTTCCACAGTAGGTCCCACGCAGTATAATATGCTCCCCAGAGGGCCCCCTAGTATAATGCTCATTAGTCCCCACAGTGGCGCCACGCAATATAATATGCTCTGCTGATGGCCCCCCCAGAATAATGCTCCACAGTGACCCCACTCAGTATAACATGCTCCAGAAATGGCCTCCACACAGTATAATATACTGCCCAGAGAGGTTTCCCCAGTATAATACTCCACAGCGGCACAAAACAGTATAATATGCTCTCCAGAGCCCCCCCCCAGTATAATGCTCCACAGTGGCCCCGCACAGTATAATATACTGGGGGCCCCTCTGGAGAGCATATTATACTGTGTGGGGAAACCGTGGAGCATTATACTGGGGGGGGGCTCTGGAGAGCATATTATACTGTGTGGGGCCACTGTGGAGCATTATACTGGGGAGGGGGCCATCTGGAGAACATGTTATATTCTGTGGGGCCTCTATGAAGTATTATAAAGTGGGGGGGCTCTGGACAACATGTTATATTCTGTGGGGCCACTTTGGAGCATTATACTGGGGGGCCCTCTGGAGAGCATATTATACTGTGTGGGGCCACTGTGGAGCATTATACTGGGGGGCCCCTCTGGAGAGCATAATGCTCCAAAGTGGCCCCACATAATATAACATTACCTCCAGAGCCCCCCCCACATTATAATTTTCCACAGAGGCCCCACAGAATTTAACATGCTATCCAGAGGGCCCCTTTCCCAGTATAATACTCCACAGTGGCCCCACACAGTATAATATGCTATCCAGAGGGGCCCCCCAGTATAATGCTCCACAGGGGCCCTACAGTGCTATTATTATATTATATTCTGGGGTCTCTTCAGACCCCAGAGTATAATAATCGAAGGCCCGGGGTAGGTAAGGTAAAATAACAAACAGTTATACTCACCTTGTCTTACCTCTCCTGGGCCTCCTCGCGTTGCTCCGCTATCCCCGCCGGCGACCGCTTCCTCTTCTCTGCCGCTGACGTCACGCGTTGTGGACGTCACCGCTGAGGCCTGTGATTGGGCCTCAGCGATTACGTGAGGCACGCTGTCAGCACGCCCCACGTGATCTCTAAGGCTGAGGCCTGGCCTCAGCGGTGATGTCCGGGACGCCAGAAGATGACGTCGGACGCCAGGACAGGTGAGTAAAAATGTTTGTTATTTTTACTCACCTCAGGTTCCAGATCCCAGGGGCCCCTTTGGGCACGGGGCCCTGGGCAATTGCCCAGTTTGCCCCCCCCCCCCCCCTAACGCCGGCCCTGCATGTCTCTGACTCACTGTATTTACAAAACAAAACTTGCACTGAATGCCTGGGGTCTCTGAAGCCAAACTGCAGGGGCAGAGAAGCTAGATACATTATATGCTAGTAGAAATGGCAGTTCCCTACACTGGGAATAGGGCTATACTTGTATACCTACTGTCAACTTTGGAATTTCAAATCTAGAGAAAATGATAGTGGTAGTATAGACACAGTGTTTGAAGCAGGTAAAATATTCAGCTAGGTTTAGTGCAGATGGACATCTGTTTCACTTCCCTGGTTCAACATGTATCCGCCTTGTTAAATCACAACCAAAGTGATTTATTCACATCAGTACAGGTCAGAACTTCTCCATATATGTCCGGAATGATATTGGGGCTGTTTCTGTGTGAGACAGAGGTGGTTATAAAGAAGATTCCTCTTGTAGTCACTGTGTGCAGTGTATGGAAGCTAATCGTCTCCTAGCAGTTCTGTGAAGATTGCAAATTCCAGATATAACATGCAGAGGGGGAAACTGCTCAAAAGTGCAGAATAAAAGACAAGCAATGGCCAGTAATAATGTTACTCTTCATATACGCACATGGCAGCTCATACTAAAAAGTCTAACAAAACAACACTGGAGGTATGACGGTATGCTTTAAATGCTCAAGAACAAAGAACAATTGGGATGTCACACCTTCCATCATATAGGTCTCTGGATTAAAGGGGTTGTCCAGGCAAAAATGGACAACCCTTTTAACCCTTTCTCGACATCCACCGTAATAGTATGACGGATGCCGGGTGCTTAAATATAGCGGCCGCTCAGGACCCGAGCAGCCGCCATAGCTGCTGGGTTTCTGCTGTATTATACAGTACACACCCGGCGCTAATACCCGCGATCAGTGCCCACAGTGATCGCGGGCATTAACCCCTCTGGCACCTCTGTCAAAGCTGACCAAGGCACCATTTTACCGGTGGCATGCGGGCGCTGCCATTTTGACGGGGATGGCTGGCACCCGGAGCAAGCTCTGTGTCCGGCGTCCCGTTGCTATGACAGCTGGGAGCCTTTCATTAACTTCTATTGCAGGCTGCTCTATGTAGCCTACAATAGAAGCGCCTTTTTTTTGCAATGCATTGCAATGCATTAGCATTGTAATGCATTGCATTAGTGATCAGACCCTCTGGGGTTCAAGACCTCTAGGAGGTCTAATAAATGCAAAATAAAAAATAAAAAAAAAGTACAAAAAATATAAAAAAAAATAAAAAATATTAAAATGTACACCTGGCCCTGCAAAAAAAAGACGCCCTATGCATCCCCGTACATGGAAGAATAAAAAAGTTACGGTTTTCAGAATATGGCGTCTTTTTAAAAAAAAATATTTTTGCCCAGTTTTGGATTTTTGTTAAGGGGTTAAAATGTAAATAAACCATATAAATTTGGTATCCCTGGAATTGTACCGAAACATAGCATACAGATGACATGTCATTTTGGCTGTAGAGCGAACACCGTAAAAACGAAGCCCATAAGAAAGTCACACAAATGCACTTTTTCTTCAAATCCACCCCATTCTGAATTTTTTTCCAGCTTTCTAGTACATTGTACAGAATAATAAATGGTAGCATCATGAAAACAAAATTGTCCCGCAAACATTAAGACCTCATATGGCTCTGAGAACGGAAAAATAAAAAAGTTATTTGGTTTGGAAGGGGGGGGGGAGTCAAAAACGAAAAACAAAAATCGAAAAATGTCACTGGCGGGAAGGGGTTAACATTTAAATCAGCTGGGGGCTCCGGTGTCCTCCCACAGATCCCGATTCTTTTGCTCCGATGGCGTCTTCCAGAGTTCCGCTGAAGCTGCTGAGGCCAATCAGCGAAGGGCCTGCAATGTCACTACCTGTGACATCACGGGTCCTCAGTGGCTTCAGCAGAACACCGGAAGAGACCTGGGAGATACTGCTGAAGCAGAAGAATCGGGATGCGTGGGAGGACACCGGAGTATTGGGGACAGGTGAGTATGCATTTTTTTTTTTAATTTGTTTCACTGCCCCTAGCTGATTTAAACGTTAAACATTAAAAGGGTTGTCCATTTTTGTCTGGACAACCCTTTTAACATAGTATATTTTGTCAATAATACCTGCAATGCTGCATGTACTGTGTTTGTAAGAAAATATCCAGGCCTTTATTATTGCTGCACTTTCTTACAGCACCAGTTCCTGAGGGAAGGCATTCCATACTTTTATGGTCTGTAATCTGTAATAAATTCTTTTTAAGCTTTATTTTCTCTTCCAGCAACAAATGATGACCTATGCGGACATTAAACTGTGAATATTTCTACATGTTGATCGTATCCCTAGAATACTATAAGTACATTTAACGAAAAAGTAGAAATTAAAATAGTTGCAAATGGATAAAATAGTTATTAAGGGACTAATTTATATCATTAAATGAAGATAATACAGTAAGTGATGACAAGTTCATTTCTTTGGTATGTGCGCTAGAAGAATATATATAGGGTGTGATCATTTATTTTTAAAAGGGTTTCTAGCATTGGACTATTTTTTTCTTAGAAGGATCTCCTGATGATAAGCACATCCCAGGGTTTCATTGCAGGGATCCGTAGCTCTAACCTGTGTGGGAATCTGTCTGCAAGTGTTCAATTACTCTGCTGTACCCCCTATAGGGAAAATAAAGTATTACAGGGTTCCCATTGCAAACATTGGTCTGTCAGGGCTGTGTCCTCCATTGAGAAAGATAAAGAAAGAGATGTTTTTTTTTTCTAGTTTGGCTTATATGTAACAGTTTTAGTTTCAAAAAGGTTTTATTACAAAAGGAAAAGAATAATAAAACTTTACACATGAGATTGACAATGAACCCCACACAGGGGGCTAAAGGCAGTACAAAAGTAAAAAATAAATATACAAGTGAAATGTATTTCGTCATACATGATACAGTACAAGGCTCAAGGCATAACATTTTGACCAAGTCAAATAAACTCCTGAAACAAAACCTAACCAGGGAAGGGGAAGAAAATAAAAACCAAATGAAAAGGAACAAAATAAAGAAATAAAGTAAGGAAAAACGAAAAGGGAAGGGGAGTTAAAGGAGGGAGACTGTGAATTCCAGACCACCGATGTAGCATAGGTGAGATCAGCAATACATACATACTATACGAAAGTTGACAAGAGTCATGAAGACAATGAAATAGCTGAATCTAGACCCTGCGGGGCTGCATAATCCAATTAAGGGCGACAGATGCCCTCAGATCTATCAAATGTATTGGTACGAGTAGCCATTATCATTCATACAGCATAATAAGATTAATTCTATGTAACATGGCAGAATGGTACAACCTAGGTGTGCGCAATTGAGAACCTATATGTATGCGGGTAGCCATAGTGATATATTGAAGGAGGCGGGGCCAGAGCAGCCACGAAAGCATCTATCCGAGACATTTGGATAGAACTTGTGTAATTTAGCAGGCACACAATAAACTCTATGTAACAACTTCAAGGACGTTTCAGCAAGGGAGACTTGATGACCACCACGCGATACATTATTAGAACAATGATGCCACCTGGCCAAAGACATAGTATAGCTTAGATCAGATTCCCAATGCTGCAGAATGAGAAATTTAGTCAGAGGAGGTGGGGCATTAAAGATATAACAGAGAAATAGTACACCTACCGAATGGGTCATCCATGCATATTCGTTCGAATTGAGTAGAGCTAAGGCTAGAGGATGAATGAGGGAAACCCCTAAGAAAATTAAATATCTGAGCCAGCCGAAACTGCTCTATTTGGGGCGGTTGATAAAGGGAATGAAAAACCTGTACCGAAAGAGAGAGATTATTAACTCCAAAGTGTCTAAAATGTATGAGGTGACGTTTAGAGATGAGCGAATCGATTCTGCAGAAGTGGAATTCGATCCGAATTTCAGGAAATCTTCGATTCATCACGATTCCGGATTTCCTGATGCTTCGTGGTAACGAAAATTTATTAAGGATCTTTGTGACATCAGACGGTCACAAGATGTCCTCTAGTGATGTGATTGGGTAGGCGTGTCTTTGCTTGTTAGCAGATCCTTCCACATGAATAAAACTTGTCCATGCTGGAGAGAGAGAGAGAGAGATAGAGAGACATGACCGTGGCATCCAAGGGCTTCCGCAATTTTGCCGCCCACCCCGGCTCTCTGAAGATCGGAAATAGCTGTTTATTCGCCGCAAAGTAATTCGGATCAAAGCAAATTTTTTTGGGAACTTCGAATTGAAGTGCCAAATCGAACTTTTGAGAAATTCGCTCATCTCTAGTGACGTTGTATCCAACAAGTAATTGGTCTGGAGTCCAGACCAAGGGTAAACATAGGGTTGTTGAACATGGAGAGGAGAGAGGAGGGGAAAGTTTGGAGTTTATATTGGAACCTAGACTGGCACCAAATCCTGAAAGAGTGAGATATAAAAGGGTAGGGGGAGGACAGAGCATTAGGCAAGGGTCCCATAGCCCAAAGCAAACCTGGGAGAGTAGAGGGGGAGGTAAGAGAGGATTCAAGGCGAACCCATCTAGAGGCACCCGCCAGGGTTGATACCATAGTAAGCTGGGCCAGCTGGGCCGCCTTTTAGTACAAAGCAAAATTGGGGAGAGAGAAGCCGCCTTGACAGAGGTGATAAAACATCTGTTTCTGGGATATACGAGGGAGCTTACCATTCCAGATAAATCTGGAAAGGTGAGAGTGTAAAGAATTAAAGGCTAGCTTAGGGATAGGTATGGGTAGGGACCAAAACAAATAGAAGAGTCTTGGGAGAGTCACCATTTTAATGGCATGGACTCTACCCAGCCAGGAAAGTGAGGGGGAGTTCCAAGATTTCATGTCATGTGACAGTCGCTGTAGCAAAGGAAAATAATTCCATCGGAATAAACAAGACAGGTGATGGGTCAAATTGATCCCCAGGTAAGTCAAGTAGTGGTCGCATTTCTGAAAGCCATAGTTTGATAATATCAGATTTTGGGTTATGCACAGGAATATTAAGAAACATCGCCTCCGACTTTTCAGCTTTAACCCTAAGACCAGACAGGAGTTCAAATTTATGGAGTAAGTTAAACAGACTAGGCAAACTGACATGGATGTGGAGTTGTAAATAAGATATCATCTGCAAATAAACTAAGTTTATAAGATTGTGAGCCAATATCGAAACCCCTAATATCCATATGAGAACTGATCGCTTGAGCCAAAGGCTCCATTGCCGATGCAAATAAAGCCTGGGAAAGGGGACAACCCTGACCTGGGCAATAGAGAAAGGGGAAGGGGAGGTGGTTGGGAGTTTAAGGTATGCTACCGGGGCATCATAAAGTAGGGAAAGAGTGGAAATCAATTGAGGGCGGAAAACCAAAAGCATGACGAGTCCGGAATATGTATGGCCAGAGGACAGTTCAATGAGAGTGGAAAACCAAAAGCATGAAGACTGTGGAATAAGTATGGCCAGAGGACTATATGTGACATCATTGAACAGAAAACAGTCCTCTATTAAAGGGGTTGTTCAGCCCCAAAATGATTTTACATACTGATGAGCTATCCATTGGACAGGTATGTGATCTGTGTGGGTCTGACACCTGGACCCGTCACACATCAACTGTTGTTGGGGCAGCCTCGGACACCAGAAGTTACAGCAGCGGATGGGGAGGGTATGCAGCTGCACTTATTCTAGTAATACAAGTGGCATAATAGTCCCGTTCACTGTATAACAGTGGTTCTGGAGAATTACAGCCCTGCTATATTTACTTGAATTCAAAAGCCTGCATGCACTCCCTGTCCACTGCTGTAACCTCTGACTTCCAGAGCCTACCAGAACAGCTGATCTGTGGGGACATTCAGGTCTCAGACTCCCCGCAGATCACATACGGATGACCTATCCTATGGATACAAATTCCTAAAAACACCAACTTGGCTCTGTGAGGAGAAATATAAAATATAAGTCAAAACTATAATAAAGAAACTGCAGTAGTAATGTTTTTCAAAAGAATGTTAATGGAAACAGTAAACTCATACATGCTGCATTTGTTAAGATTATATTTTTACCTTCGGAACAATGACTATGCAAGAAGCCAAACAATTCACCACGGGTAGATACAGTACATACAAGAGGTTCAGCTCCAGGTCATAAACTATCAAGACAGGTTTGTCAAATTTTGTGAAAATGTAGCCATGAACTAAAGCACAGGCAACAAAGCTGATGTAGGCAGTGAAACAATGAACTTTAATATTAATGTGTTACAGCTATTAAATTTAGAGTTCCGTGTACAGTATATAACAATATGCCAATGTGCTAATACTTTATGTAACAATAGAAAACATTTTGTGTTAGACTACATATAAGTACACAGTTTGTCTATAATTAAATATAGAGGTTAGCCAACATACAGTATAGATTTCCAAGATGCATGACTATACGAATTAGCCTCTTTGAACTGTCCAGGGGACTTTATTGCTGGTTGGGGGGTGGGGGGAGCAGGAGCCAAAGCCACATTTGACACCTTACACTAGGTTCACACTAGCATTTGGATTTCCGTTCTTCGGGTCTGCTTGGGGATCCGAAAAGCAGAAACCATACCCGCTTAAAAAGCTTGCAGGACTATTCTCTCCGCATATTTTAAGTGGAATGGGGGACAGAGTCCCTGAATGGTCACACAAAGCTAGTGTAACTGCAGCCTAAGCCTGTTTTTAATTCTTTGCAATTTCATAGGATGGGCAGAGGGACATTGGGTTATCCAAACTTAGGAGCCATTATGGGGGGGGCAATGAAATATTTAATTTCCCCCTTTATTGGCAACTGTCAAACATTAACATTCTTTTCTATTAAAGGATAAAACTTTTATATGTTTGTCATTGTTAGAGATGGGTGAACCGAATTGTTATTTGAAGTTGTTGATTTTTTAACGAAACAAATGGTGATTCTTCTTGGACAAACTAAAATGGCCGCCACCAGATGCATTACGCAGGAAAAATACAGAAGAGATATGTGTCTTTTGAGTCAATGTGAGGTTCTAGCACCACCTGACAGCAGCGGACAGCCTCTCAGGAAATATAAAGTAGTAGATTGTAGTGCTAGTAAAATTGATGGCTATTTGAAGTATATTTTAGTCTCCATTTTGTATTATAGACTCCATTTTGTGCCTTAAGCAGAATTTCTCATTGCTATATGAACTCTGTTATTCAACAAAATTGCACAGGCTTGCATACCTTTGATATCCTAGTTATTTTATTTATTTCACAGATTGGTGTGAATAAATGTATGAGATCTTTTTCACCCAGTAGCATATTATCATTTTCTGGAACTTGTTTTGACTACCTTATGTGAGGCTTTGGAACTGGCCACTCCATGGTACAGGATGAGGTAGACAAACAGCATCTGCGCAGTTCAAGCTTATGCAACAGTAGGTTGTATCAGGCATTTTGTATATTGGGTATAAGAAGTTGAGGGGGCGCTGATGAAGTCTGAAGCTTTGTACCTGTATGTAGGGGACGCTCTTCATGGTGGTGTTTCCCAAGGGTTCTCTGCCTTCGCCAGTTGCTTCCACGGTAAACGTTTTTCTGGGCAGAGGATGTTGATAAGCTTTTGGTGATGTTTGTAAGTAATCTCTGTATCTTAATCTTTGTATCTTAATCTTTGTATTTTAATCTTTGTATCTAGCATTTTATAAAAGTGTACACAATATCATACTATTTCTTGTAATTAATTGTAATCAATTTATTATATTACTTATATACTATTATTTTACCATAATTGATTTGTCATTATACTATTTTAAATAAAATTGTGTTATATCCTAAGTGACCAGCCTTCTTTATAGAGTATCTAGAACCTGTGTTGATAAAACTTGGCAAAACATAAATGCACACATTACCATGCTGATGTCATATACACTATATAAGTTGCTGTAAATATTGATCACTAGGCATTTCCAGTAATGGTGGAGCTAGAGAATAGCAGAGAATTGTATATCTTACAGGAAACACTTACACTCATGCAACAAGTAACGGAAGAGGAGGACCAGTTCCACCTCTCAGTCAATGCCATTACCCTGGGTTGATGGAGGAGGATGAGGATCTGGGTCAGGATCATTATGGTGGATAAACTGGGACTCCTATACTGGAAGAGGAGGAGGAGGAGGAAGACCCTCCTTTGGATGCAGAGGGGACCTTTGATATGCCACAGGTACTGCCAGGGGAGGAGGCTGAGACTTTTTTCTTTCAAGATGATGATGACCATGACCATGCTGGCCAACAACACCTCCTGAGTTCGTGCATACACTGGCAAGCATGGCAGGCTGTATGCTCTGCTGCCTATTCAGCAACAAATGTGGTATTAGTATGAAGCAGAGGGATGAGTAATGAATGGCAGTGCTTTTAGACCCTCATGATAAAGACAAAAAGGGGGGAATTATTTCCTGCTTCCCAAAGGGAAGAAATATATATTATGCTATTTAAGGAAACCACTGCGACTGCCAGTCACACACATTAGGTGGCCTTTCCCCGCTTCCAGTCCACCTAACTCAGCCAGAGCTTCATCTCTTCTGCCAGTGCCACAGCTCCAAGCATCAGGAGTAAAAGCAGCAGCATCAGCAGCCAGTACAGTATCTGGAACATGAGTTACCAGAATTTTTTCAGCTTGCAGCACCAACCAGAGCCACAATAGGGATCTGACACCTAGTGGCTGCACCAGCAAGTACAGTTGTACCTAGAGTTCATCTATATTCCAGGAGGATAACAGTTTTCCTTGGGAGTTTTATATTGTCCAGCCTAAAGAATAATGTCTGAGAGGGTGTTTAGTGTTGCTGGTGTCATTGTAACACCTAAAAGAATGAAACTGTTCACATCACAGATAGCGTGAAAAAAAATTACTTTTGTCAAAATGAATCAGGCTTGGATCTACTGTATGAGGATTTTCACACACCTCTGATTGATACCTTCAAAGAGAGGTGCCACCGTCTTCCTTTATCATATTCCATTAACTGTACTGATGATGCTTCCTGCTACTCCTAAACAGCTACCACCTCTGCCACCACTCAGCCAGACATGTCCTGTGATGTGGTCCATTATATTATTCCATGACCTACTGCCACTTGTGTTGCTACAGCTACCGCTACTGCCACCAGTCAACCAGAAAGGTCCATAACATTCCACCATACCACACTATTGGTGGCGAAACACAGTTGCAAGAAACACAGTTACAATAATTTTCTTTATGTATGATAATACACCTTTAAATAATACATAATACAGTAAAAAGGAATCATCACTATGCCAGGAATAACAATTATGACTATACTGTTACTGAACAAAATCCAGTATATCAAGGCCTATATTTCTAATAACACCACTAGACAAGGGCCAAACAATATCACTAAACCTAGAGGCATAGATAGTGTTTCATAACGTGGGGCAAATATATCCAGCTATACCAATATTATTACTATACAGTGACCATATAGTGGTGGATAACTATTTGACACAGGGTTCTAGAGACCATTTAACTGTATACAGTACAGGGACAATTTTGTGACTTAAAGGTGACTGTAATCATTCACATTTCCTGTCTCTTCCATCTAGACTGGATTGCCATGACCACAGACATATTTGACTCCTCATATTTCTAGACACCTGTTTCATATTTTGCTCACCTACACAAAGCCCCAGTTATAAAATAAAATATATAATGTAAAAATCCCATGGAAATGAAAAACACTTGTGCATCTTTAAACCCTTCCCACCGGAGGCATTTTTTAAATTTTTGATTTTAACTCCCCACCTTCCAAACCTTATAACTTTTTTATTTTTCTGTTCACAGACCCATTTGAGGGCTTAATGTTTGCGGGACAAATTGCTCTTCACAATGGTGCAATTTATTTTTCTGTACAATGTACTGGGAAGCTATAAGAAATTCAGAATGGGGTAGAATTGGAGAAAAAGTGCATTTGAGCGACTTTCATACAAAATTCATTTTTACAGCTTTCATTGTGCAGCCAAAATGACATTTCACCTATATTCTATGTTTCTGTACCATTCCGGGGATACCAAATTTATATAGTTTTATTTACATTTTAACCTCTTAACAAAATTTAGCAAAAAAATTTTTTTCTTAAAGTTGCCATATTCTGACACCTGTAACTTTTTTATATTTCTGTGTATGGGGAAGCATTGCGGGTCCAGGTGCAATTTTAATTACCGGTATACCATTTTGTGGAATGTCTGATGTTTTGATCACTTTTTATTCAAATTTTTAGCAGAAATGAAACAGTGAACAAACGTCGGTTCGGCACTTTAGATTTTTTTTTCCCGCTATGGCATTCAACATACGGGAAAAATATTTTTATAAGTTTATAGACAGAGCGTTTTCAGACAAAGGGATACCTAATGTGTAAGTGTCACAGTATTTTTTTGTTTTATACAGTGCCTTGCGAAAGTATTCCGCCCCCTTGAATTTTTCAACCTTTTGCCACATTTCAGGCTTCAAACATAAAGATATAAAATTTTAATTTTTTGGTGAAGAATCAACAACAAGTGGGACACAATTGTGAAGTGGAATGAAATTTATTGGTTATTTTCAACTTTTGTAAAAAATAAAAAACTGAAAAGTGGGGCGTGCAATATTATTCGGCCCCTTTACTTTCAGTGCAGCAAACTCACTCCAGAAGTTCAGTGAGGAGCTCTGAATGATCCAATGTTGTCCTAAATGACTGATGATGATAAATATAATCCACCTGTGTGTAATAAAGTCTCCGTATAAATGCACCTGCTCTGTGATAGTCTCAGGGTTCTGTTTAAAGCGCAGAGAGCATCATGAAGACCAAGGAACACACCAGGCAGGTCCGTGATACTGTTGTGGAGAAGTTTAAAGCCGGATTTGGATACAAAAAGATTTCCCAAACTTTAAACATCCCAAGGAGCACTGTGCAAGCAATCATATTGAAATGGAAGACCACTGCAAATCTACCAAGACCCGGCTGTCCCTCTAAACTTTCATCTCAAACAAGGAGAAGACTGATCAGAGATGCAGCCAAGAGGCCCATGATCACTCTGGATGAACTGCAGAGATCTACAGCTGAGGTGGGAGAGTCTGTCCATAGGACAACAATCAGTCGTACACTGCACAAATCTGGCCTTTATGGAAGAGTGGCAAGAAGAAAGCCATTTCTCAAAGATATCCATAAAAAGTTTCATTTAAAGTTTGCCACAAGCCACCTGGGAAACACACCAAACATGTGGAACAAGGTGCTCTGGTCAGATGAAACCAAAATCGAACTTTTTGGCCACAATGCAAAACGATATGTTTGGCGTAAAAGCAACACAGCTCATCACCCTGAACACACCATCCCCACTGTCAAACATGGTGGTAGCAGTATCATGGTTTGGGCCTGCTTTTCTTCAGCAGGGACAGGGAAGATGGTTAAAATTGATGGGAAGATGGATGGAGCCAAATACAGGACCATTCTGGAAGAAAACCTGTTGGAGTCTGCGAAAGACCTGAGACTGGGATGGAGATTTATCTTCCAACAAGACAATGATCCCAAACATAAGGCAAAATCTACAATGGAATGGTTCACAAATAAACGTATGCAGGTGTTAGAATGGCCAAGTCAAAGTCCAGACCTGAATCCAATCGAGAATCTATGGAAAGAGCTGAAAACTGCTGTTCACAAATGCTCTCCATCCAACCTCACTGAGCTCGAGCTTTTTTCCAAGGAAGAATGGGCAAGAATTTCAGTCTCTCGATGTGCAAAACTGATAGAGACATACCCCAAGCGACTTGCAGCTGTAATCGCAGCAAAAGGTGGCGCTACAAAGTATTAACTTAAGGGGGCCGAATAATTTGGCACTCCCCACTTTTCAGTTTTTAATTTTTTTACAATAGTTTAAAATATCCAATAAATTTCCTTCCAGTTCACGATTGTGTCCCACTTGTTGTTGATTCTTCACCAAAAAATTTAAATTTTATATCCTTATTTTTGAAGCCTGAAATGTGGCAAAAGGTTGAAAAGTTCAAGGGGGCCGAATACTTTCACAAGGCACTGTATGTATTATAAGGTGGATGATTTGAACTTTTAGTTTCTTTATAACTTTGTTTTTTTTTACTATTTTAGTAGCCCCCCCCCTAGGGGGCTTGAACCTGCAATCCTTTGTTGCAAGTCCCATAGACTGCAATGCAACTGTATTGCAGTCTATGGGACATTTGCTACATTACTTTTGAAACTGGTCATAGGGCTCTCAGCTGTCATAAGAACAGGTTGGCTCCTACGATCTCACCGCGTGGGAGCTGGCTAAACAAGGTTAAACGTCCGGGGCCAGTGGGGACCGGCCCCGGGGGCATTTTTTTTTAACTTGGGGTGGCCTGAGAGGTAGCAATGCCCGTGATCAGAGTGGACTCTGATTGTGGGTAGAAATGAGCGAATTTCTCAAAAGTTGGATTTGGCAGTTCGATTTGAAGTTCCAAAAAAAATTCGTTTCGCGGCGAATATAATCAGCTATTTCCGGGCTACAGAGAGCCGGGGTGGGTGGCAAAATGGATATGGTCATGTTCTCTCTCTCTCTCTTTCTTCAGCACAGACAACTTTTATTCATGTGGAAGGATCTGCTAACAAGCAAAGACACACCTACCCAATCACATCACTAGAGAATATCTTGTGACGGTCTGATGTCACAAAGGTCCTTACTAAATATTTGTTAGCACGAAGCATCAGGAAATCTGGATTCGTGGAGAATCGAATATTTTCCTGAAATTCGGATCGAATTCCACTTCTGCAGAATCGATTAGCTCATCTCTAATTGCGGCCATTAGCACTGGGTCTCCACTGGGTCTCAGCAAAGTGACCTCCATCTTTATAGATCTGGCGGATGTTGGGAAGGGGGGGTTAAATTGATGATGCACCTATACGTCCCCTAAAATAAACCCCCCCCCCCCCCAGCCATTTTAAAATTTTTTTTTTTAACCCTCTGCCCCGCCTTCCAAACCTCATAACTTTGCTATTTTTCAGTTCACAGGGCCATAAGGGCTTAATGTTTACGGGACAAATTGTAATTCCCTTACGTCCTACAGCAGCACAATATGGGGGGAATTCCCCCCCTGTGTGTTGTTTAGGACAGGTGGAACTTTTAATTAGCACAAAAAATGTGCTTACTAACCTGCCCTATAAGAGGGCACGAGAGACCTCCCTCACCTGTGTTTTTTTTCTGTCCTGTGTGGGACAGGTGGAGGAGGTCTCTTGTGACCTCTCTAGAGTTAAGGGTTTTTTTCTTACCTTGAGGTGGTCGTTTCCTTCTGTTACCGGCCTGCGTCCCTTCTTCTCAGTGCTTCTGTCGGTAAATCTTCGGCCGGCGGTAGGCTTCGGCCTACCCAGAGGGGATGTCGGACTTTGCGACGGCCGGAACCCTTCTCAGTGTCCGGGTTCCCGTGGGGACGGATTTCGCCGGACTGCTTCGCGCCTACTTCCGGTTCTCGGAAAAAGTGCGGTAAGTTTGGAAATTTAAAATTTAAAGGCAAAATATAGAATTGATTTTTGCTGCTTGTTTTTTGAGCCTCTGACTTAGGCTTTTGCTCCTCTATGTTTCATTATGGCATTTGACCCGTTTTGGTGCTGTATAAATCTCAGGAAGGTAAGTATTTTTTATATTTATTTATTCTTGTTTATATTATTATATGAATGGTTGATTCATATCGCTGGCCTTGCTCTGCATGAATTCCTATGAATTTTTTCATTGTGGATTAGTTTTGTGTTTGGCTCCGCCTCCATTTATGGTTGCCTTTAAAATGTCCCATAGTCCATTTGGGTTGTGGGCTGTGATTTTCGGCCCCACGCTAAGGAGGGCTTCGGATCAGAGATTACCCATTCGACTATTTCGTGTACTGTTGCTACGTATTTGCGCGCCGACCCAAGGACCCCCTTTCTGGTTCTGGTTGCGGTTTGTAATATTGGTATTGTTATTGTCTTTGACTTTTGTGGTCTTTTTAGTGTCTTCTTCTGCTTCCGGCTCTGGTGATGGAGATTTTAGGAGGAAGAAATCCTCCAAGCGTAAACATTTAGCCTGTTTAGATTGTAAGACTCCCGTGCCTGACGGCTACGAATCCACCCGCTGTCGCCAGTGTCGTGGCCCCCCTTCTGAGGAGCCATCCAAACGTGAGGTTGTGACATGGGTGAAAGAATACATGGATGACTCTCTCAAGGAGATCCGGAATTCTATCTCCCAGATCGCCAAGAGACCACGTCTTGAAAAACATCCTCTCTTGCGGGTCTCGGACGAAGATTTTCAGGTTGTGGATGAAACTTTGTCCTCTGATGACTCCACTGAAGATGCCAGCAGACCTCTCTTCCCACTCGAGAAAATCAATAGGCTGCTGAAGTCCATCCGGTCTAAAGACCGTGATGTTGATGGGGAAACCTCCACGTCCACCTATAGAGGGCCCAGGGTCTTCCAAGTGGAGGAGACATTAAAAAAGTTAATGTCTTCAGAGTGGAAATTTCCGGAGAAACCCTTTATAACTACTGGTAGGTTTAAGGCCTTGTTCCCCATCGCAGAGTCTCATCTGGATCAGTGGGGTCCTCCCCCTAAGGTGGATATAGCGGTAGCCAAGCTATCTCGCCGCACTCTAGTACCATCTGAGGATGGAGCAAATTTGCAGGATCCTATGGACAGACGCATGGAGAGTACTCTCAAGAGGGCCTACTCAGCGGCCTCTGCTGAGATCTCGGTCGCTGTTGCGTCATGTGAAGTCTCAGCCAAACTACGGGCTGATTTGCTACAGCTTGAGAGGGACATCGATTCTGGTGTCTCCAGAGACGAGTTACTTTCCTACTTAAGTTCGACTTCTTTGGCGGCAGAATTCCTAGCTGAGGCCTCCCATTATCAATTAAGGCTGGCGTCAAAGTCCTTGGCGCTTTCCACGGCGGCGAGGAGACCCTTATGGTTAAAACCTTGGAGAGCTGATTTTATCACCAAGTATAACCTTTGTGCCTTACCATTTGAGCCAGGAAGAGTGTTTGGCAGTAGCCTGGATGAAATTTTAGCGGGCTTGGCTGATACAAAAAGGCAAAACTCTGCCTCAGTCTTTTAGGGGCAGATTTGGCCCTGGCCGCAGCAGAGGTTATCCACCTCGCCGTGGTCAGCAGTCCCGGAGGGGCTCTAGCACTAGAAGTCCCAGAGAGGGGTCATTTAACATTTCTACCTTTGGAACCCAGAGACAGGTCGAATGACCTGAAGGATTTAAGCAAACAACCTATAATCACCGCTTTTGTTCTGTAATTAAGGCCATTACTGTCACACCACAGGATTTACAATAGGCTGCTGTGGGGGGCGTGTGTGTGTGTGTGTGTGTGTGTGTGTGTGTGTGTGTGAGTGTGGAGTGTGTGTGTGTGTGTGTGGGTGGCATGTCCTTCTTGTGTGACTCACTCAGTAACTGCGATTTTTTTGCGATTTTTTTTTTTTTTCTGCACCCATTGACTTGAATCTAAATATACAAAAATGTAAATATACAAAAGAACAACTGTTATTTGTTTCCATGCTTTTTATTTTTGTTATGAAAATAATAAAAAAAATACAAGGAATAAAACAATTCCACACATATTTACAATAGGCTGCTGTGGGGGGCTGCGTGTGTGTGTGTGAGTGGCATGTCCTTCTTGTGTGACTAGCATTTCAGCACTTACTCAGCAGTCTGTCTGACGCGGGAAGCGGGGCGGCCGGGGTGGCCCCGGCTTTGCCCCGCGTTTTTCCCCCCGTGCATCGATGGTTGACCTGACACTTCGCCCTTTTGCCAGGGCTGGGTGTGGAAGGTTGTTGCGGAAGGAGTTTCTCCTTGCATGCCTTCTTTTCAGTCACATGAGAGCCACCTAACTCTTTTGCAAGCTCAACCAGGAAGTCCACCCGTCTCTCCTGCACCCCAGTGCATGCCTGATAAAGAACATGAGCATTCAGAGCTGCCATGTCAATCATGTTGTAGAACACGGCGAATGGCTATCTCCGTGTTCCTGCACGCACGCTGTACTCCCGCACCATTTGGTCCATTACATCCACACCGCACTTTGTGTGGTTGTATTGTGTGACCGTGTTTGGCTTCCTTTTGTTGGTATCCTCAGTCTCAACCACGCTGTGCATGCTGCTGAGAATGTAGACGGCCTTCTTTCGTTTGGGTGCATACACTGTCAGTGTGGCACCAGTGGTTGAAAACACCTGAGTGGTGAATTCAGTGCGGTCCATCTGTCTAGCGGATTGAGGAATTTCCCCGGCGACTCTTGTTGACTGTGCCGAGGATAGTGGTTTTCCGGCTAAGCAGTCATTGTGCAAGTGACAATGATGTAAAGAAATTGTCCGTGGTTACAGTTCTGCCCTTGTCCATGAATGGTTCCATCAGCCTCATCACTACAGTTTCGGACAGTCTCTCCCCGCTGGGACGACTGGGGTCCTTGCCAAGATATGGGAGGACATTACAGATGTACTTTGATTTCAAGTCGCAAGCCACCCAAAACTTGATGCCAAACTTGTCTGGTTTTGTTGCAATTGTAGCCCTATTTGGGGGGGGCATGAGATTATCCCTCCCGCAACAGGACTCTGGCGCTGACCTGTGTGTATAATGGGACCTGAAGCCTTCGCTGAAGGGAAGAGTGGGAACATATATGAAATATATCAGTGCCTCCACCCAGGATAGAGCCTCTGTATTCAGGGGGGTCTCTTCCTGGGACTTACCCATGAAATACAGTTAGTAGCCTTAACAAGGATCACTGTACTAATCTCACAGTCTGAAGAATACATACAGATACCACATAAGGTTATAACAGTAGCTTTATAAGAATCAACAGGGTAATAGTACATACATACAATATACTCAGAACACAGCAATACTACAACAACCAGCAAGTCCTCAACCGCTTAGGTTATATACCCGGGTATATATATAGATATATAGCAAGAGTCCAGTGCACAATACCCCAGGCAACAGAAGAGATGCAGGGGCCCCTGTGGATGACTGTGGATCCTCCGATTCTTCCAGGAGATGACAGACAGCCGATCAGGAGATGATGATGATGGTGAGATTCTTCACAGGCAGCAAACAGGGCGACGGTGACGGCAGTAGATGCAGGCCTGACTACCCTAACACTGAGTCCTTAACCTGCCAGCAAACTACTAGTGCCCCGGGCCCAACAGCTAGTTGGCCTTCGGAAGCCTAACCTATCACTGCCCTGAACAATATATATATGGATCCCAACACGGTTACTAGCTAGGTCCTGTGAGTATATAGGGGGTAACACATACCTAACTATATACTGTGAAGTAAATAGGAACAAGTGGCTCTTAGACTCCCCAGACATAACATGTCTGTCTCAGCAGCCTGCTCACATCCTCCCCCCAGCAGCTCTGCCCACATGTGTCTGACTCACTGTATTTACAAAACAAAACTTGCACTAAATGCCTGGGGTCTCTGAAGCCAAACTGCAGGGGCAAAGAAGCCAGAACATTATAACAGAGAAAGGGGGCCCCCCCAAAAGAGCAGAAAACAGCAGCGGGGGGTGGGGGGGGGGGGGTGCACAAAAAGGGGGGGGGGGGGGGGGGGGGGGGGGGGGGGGGGGGGGGGGGGGCGACGCCCCCCCCACGGGGGGGGGGGGGGGAAAAAGGGGGGGGGACTCGCTCACTGCGTGTGAACATGTCATCAAAGCGTAGGTGTTGCATGATGTCTTGGAAGCGGTTTCGGGTCATAGTTGCAATGATCCTTGGGTTTGCTAGGTTTGCTGACCAGCTGTCATGTAGTGATGGAACCTTGGTCACCCCCCCGCAAGATAATGACTGAAATAAATGCCATTAGTTCCGGGAGACCCATGAACCAATCCACCTGCTCCGTGTGACGTGCATGTTGAGTAGTCCATTCTTGAATGCTACGAAGCATGTCAAGAGTGATAAAACAGAGGAAGCTCTGAAGGCGACTCCGGACACTTCGTCTGGCCTTAGCACTTGGCTCTCCATCTGTAGGGTACGGTTCTATTGGGGTGAAATGGAGACGTTTTTCCCACTTCTACTTCACGCCACACTGTGCCATCTTTTGCGGTCTCTGTCGGCTCACTCGCCAACCGAGCTCTCTTTTTTGGTAGAGGAGGAGTCTCCTCATCTGCAAGATAAATAATTTCAAATTAACATTTTGTTTTGGTTCTCAATAAAAAAGATAGTCAGGAAATAAAAATCGGTAATTTGAAAAAAATCTAACCTGAAGACAGCTCAGAGTCCGAATCCAGTTGAAGGACTATGTCTTCTCCATCTGAGTCAGAAGGGTTGGTGTTGCTCAGGATCAGTTCCAATGCCTGTTGAATGGTGTGCCTTCTCTGCATTTTGTTTCTTGTGAACAAAATAGGTGAAGCAGTCCCTTCACATCCCCCACAGCACAAAAGGCTGCATGCAAATTTGCTAAGGTGTTAGCAACCTTATGCATATTCCCAGCACAACAATGCAGCTGGGGGATGGGCAGACACACTCAAGAGCATCTTACATTCTTTTGTTTACACTCTCTTACAAGACCTGAGGTGGATCAACACAATTGCCCCCTGCAGATTCCTCAGACAATGGCCACATTTACAAATGAAAGGATGCTAATTGGAGCCATCAGAGTTGTCTGTTTGGACTAAGGGTCATTTGACCCTCTTTCAGGACTTCAAGGGGGAGCTGGAAATTTCTGGGACTTCTAGTGCTAGGTATTATTCTAGAGGCTCTGGACGGAGATTCCCCAAAACCGAGGATAGAAGGAAGCCCAGTTTCTGACATGAGAAGCTGTCTTCCTGTGGCCGAAATTCCTGTCGGGGGTCGTCTCTTCCCTTTTTCTCAGCTCTTGGCAGGAAAAAATTCAGGACCCTTGGGTCTTACAGTTAATTCAGCGAGGTTATGCAATCGAATTTCTCTGTCTTCCCCGAGATCGGTTTGTCCTAACTCGCTGTCTTCCCGCATCTCAGCAAGGTATTTTGGAACGCTCCATTCAAGAGTATATTCGCAAAGGAGTTCTAGAAGAAGTTCCTTCTCTAGAAGAAGGTTTGGGGGTTTATTCCCCTGTTTTTCTAGTACCAAAGCCAGCAGGCAGATGGTGGATGATTATAGATCTGAGGTATCTGAACCGTTTCATCAGAAAAAAACGGTTCCGCATGGAAACCATAAACTCAGTTTCTTCTTTTCTTCTCCAGGGCGACGTTTTTGTCACCCTAGATCTGAAGGATGCTTATTTGCACGTGCCAATTTACCCTCCGCACAGGAAGTTCCTAAGGATTGCGGTTATAGTTTCCGGCCACAGGAAGCATTATCAGTTCTCGGCCCTCCTTTTCGGGATCTCCTCAGCTCCCCACACCTTTACCAAGGTGGTATCTCCCATAGTAGCCACCCTCAGGCTTCAGGGACTCTTTGTGGTCCCTTATCTAGACGACTGGCTGATAAAAGCCCAGTCAGTGTCTGTTCTGCTCCAGCATTTACAGATTGCCATATCCCTGCTTCAAAGCCTGGGATGGCTCATAAATTGGGAGAAGTCAGAAATCATCCCCTCAACCAAAAAGAAGTTTCTTGGTTACTTCCTAGATTCAGACCGGCTGGAAATCTCCTTGACAACTGCAAGAAAAGAGAAATTAATTACAGCGGTTCGGCAACTTTTCAGGAGGCCGAGAGTGTCCATCAGAACTTTGATGAAAATCCTAGGTCTCATGTCATCTTCCATCATGGCGGTTCCTTGGGCCTTATGGCATCTATGTCCTCTTCAGATGGAAATCTTAGGAATTTGGGATCGCTCTCTTCCCGGTCTCAACAGGAGGATTCGACTCTCCCCCAGGACCCGTCTTTCTCTCAGATGGTGGTTGCACCTCAAGGATGGAAGGTCCACGCTCCAACCTCATTGGACCCTGTTGACTACAGATGCATCCCTTACGGGATGGGGAGCCCATCTGGACGGAAACTCCATAAGGGGAGTCTGGAGCGCTCCAGAAGGAAGGATGTCGTCCAACTGGAAGGAGCTCAGAGCTGTGTACCGTGCCTTACTCCATTTCTCTCCTCTTCTCAAGGGAAGAGCAGTCAAGATTCGCTCAGACAACACGACGACGGTATTATATGTGAACAGACAGGGAGGCACCAGATCATCATCCCTCCTCAGGGAGGCAGATCTGGTTTTTTCCTGGGCAGAGAAAAATCTGACCCATCTATCCGCGGTTCACATCAAGGGCTCCCTGAACTCAGTAGCGGATCGGTTGAGTCGGGGTCTTGCCGTATCAGGAGAATGGTCACTCAATCCAGAAGTGTTTCATCAAATTACCCTGACATACAGTCTCCCGGAGATAGACCTCATGGCAACCCGACTCAATGCCAAGGTGGAGACGTTCTGTTCCCTGTACCCTGTTCCCAGGACAATCCCTTGGCAGTGGATGCTCTGTCCATCCCTTGGAGGTCCAGGCTGTCATACATTTTCCCTCCAATTCCTATGATACCGAGAATATTGATGAAAATAAGACAGGACCAAGCCTCTGTAATAGCCATCATTCCATTCTGGCCAAAAAGAGCTTGGTTTTCCCAGCTCATGGTGATGAGTCGAGGGATATATTGGAGGCTTCCCCCCACCCAGGACCTGGTTTCCCAAGGATCACTGAAGTGCCAGGATCTGAGGAGATTCAACCTGACAGCCTGGAGGTTGACCAGTCCCTACGAATGTATAGAGGACTGTCAGAAGCCGTCCTGAAGACGCTTTCCTGTGCGAGAGCTGAATCCACCAAAAGGAATTACCAGAAGACGGCTAAGATTTTTTTGGAGTGGTGCTCCAAAAGAGGCGTTGATATTTCTAATGCTTTGACTTCTGATGTTTTGGATTTTCTTCAGGATGGCTTGGACAGGGGCCTTGCCCCTGCTACTTTAAAGGTACAGGTATCGGATTTATCCGCCCACTTAAACAGACGGTTGTCCCAGGATTCCCTGGTTGCAAGATTCCTTAAAGGAGCGGTGAGGCTGAAACCTGCGGTATCTTCTCCTATTCCCCAATGGGACCTTGCGACGGTCCTTTCAGGCCTTTGTGGTCCTCCTTTTGAACCTCTGGAAGCTACGGAGCTAAAATTTTTAGCCTTTAAAACTACTTTTTGCTTAGTCATCACATCTGCCAAAAGGGTAGGAGAGCTACAGGCGCTCTCCTCCAAAGAACCTTATATTGTATTTTTTTCGGATAGGGTCCACCTTAGGTTTTTGCCTGGCTTTATCGCTAAGGTTCCGTCACGTAATAACTATAATCAACTGATTTCTTTGCCTGTTTTCCTTCCGGATCCATCCTCAGTGGAGGAGGTAAAACTTCATACTTTGGATGTGGTGAGGTGTCTGCGAATTTACTTATTGCGGACACAATCTTTCAGGAGAGCTGAAAATCTCCTAATCAATATGTATGGTAAAGACAGAGGTCTTAAAGCTTCCAGACCCTCCTTGTCCAGATGGATTAAGGAGGCAATCAAAATTTCTTTCCTTGCTCAAGGGTTGCTTCCTCCAGTTTTTTGTACAGCCCATTCAACCAGGGCTGTGTCAACTTCTTGGGCTGAGAATCACTCACTTCCACTGGATCAAATTTGTGCGGCTGCTTCTTGGTCATCCCAGCTGACTTTCGTCAAACACTATCGTTTGGATGTCCGCAGTTCCGAGGCGACTGCCTTTGGTCACACAGTTCCTGAGGTTGTAAGGCGAGAAAACCCTCCCTAGGGGAATTACTTGCTATATCCCCATATTGTGCTGCTGTAGGACGTAAGGGAATCATTGATTATATTGTTAATCGGTTTTCCCTTAGTCCTAACAGCAGCACAAGGCTTCCCTCCCTAAAATCTTGTTTTCTTTTACTTTATAATTTACACAGGTGAGGGAGGTCTCTCGTGCCCTCTTATAGGGCAGGTTAGTAAGCATGTTTTTGTGCTAATTAAAAGTTCCACCTGTCCTAGACAACACACAGGGGCAGAAATACCCCCATATTGTGCTGCTGTTAGGACTAAGGGAAAACAGATTAACAATATAATCAACGATTTGTAATGGTACCATTTAATATTTTGTACAATGTACTCGGAAACTGGAAAAAAATTTAAAAAGGGGGGGATGGGGAAAAACCCCTTTTTTTTTTTTTTTAAACCCCCTTTTTTTTTTTTTTTTCCCCCCTTTTACCCCCCCATTTATTTTTTTTTTTTAAATATTTTTAAAAATCCATTTTTCTCTTTTTTCCCCCCCCCTTTCCCCCCCCCCCCCCTCCTAAAAAAAAATTTTTTTTTGTGTTAATACCTAAAAAAAAAAATAAAAAAAAAAGTGGTTTTTTTTTTTTTTTATATAAAAGGAGGAAAAAAAAAAAAAAAAAAAAAAAAAAAAAAAAAAAAAATTTTATATTATTTTTTTTTTACTTAGTCAAAACAAAAGGTGAAAACAAAAACATTAAATAACTATTTATTTTTCAGATTAGTGCAGCCTGTGTTAGACTGTATATTGGGTGAAGAACAAAACAACCTTAAATTATTATTTTTTTAGATTTGTACAGGATGCATGTATATATGAGCAGCAACAAAAATGCTTAAGAAACAAATATTTTACCAGATTAAAACTCACACTGTGTATTGGTTTAGGAGAAAAAAACAACATTAAATAACAAAAGTTTTTTAAGATTAGTACAGGCTGTTATACTGTAAAAAGAACATTTAAATAATGGATATTTTTTTAGATTTGCAAAGGCTGCAATATTGCATATACAGTATGAGCAGCAACACAAAAAATGCTTAAGAGGCAAATATTTTTTTTTAGATTAACACTCTGTCAAACTGTATTGGTTGAGGAGAAAAAAAACCCAAATATGAACAGTTTTTGTCAGATTAGCGCAGGCTGTTAGACTCTATGTTGGGTGAATAAAAAAAAACGCTTAACAGAAATTTTTTTATAGCATTATGTAGGCTGCAAAACTGTATATATGAGCAGCAACAAAAAAATAACAACACTTAAGAAATGAATATTTTTTCACATTAACTCTCATCACACTTTGTATTGGGTGAGCAGAATAAAAAAGCTTAAATAACAGATTTTTTTTTATATTTGCGCAGGTGAAATCAGAGCTTTGTATGTATCTATTGAAAAAAATTGAAACTCTTGCCCAAAAACACCCTTAACAAGAGAGTATTGGGTATGCAAATGTGCAGTGCAGGGTATAAAGTTGAACATTTCAAAGCATGAAGCAGACAAGCATGTACTACATTGATCTTTATATACAACAAAGTGTGTACTTTAGTATACAGTTCTATATAGATAGATCTATTGTGCATATATATATATATATATATATATATATAGATAGATATACAGTGGGGAAAAAAGTATTTAGTCAGCCACCAATTGTGCAAGTTCTCCCACTTAAAAAGATGAAAGAGGCCTGTAATTGACATCTTAGGTAGACCTCAACTGATTTTTAAAGAATTTATTTGCAAATTATGGTGGAAAATAAGTATTTGGTCAATAGCAAAAGTTCATCTTAATACTTTGTTATATATCCTTTGTTGGCAATGACAGAGATCAAACGTTTTCAGTAAGTCTTCACAAGGTTGGCACACACTGTTGCTGGTATGTTGACCCATTCCTCCATGCAGATCTCCTCTAGAGCAGTGATGTTTTGGGGCTGTCTCTGGGCAACACGGACTTTCAACTCCCTCCAAAGGTTTTCTATGGGGTTGAGATCTGGCCAGGCCACTACAGGACCTTGAAATGCTTCTTACGAAGTCATTCCTTCATTGCCCTGGCGGTGTGCTTGGGATCATTGTCATGCTGAAAGACCCAGCCACGTTTCATCTTCAATGCCCTTGTTGATGGAAGGAGGTTTGCACTCAAAATCTCACGAAACATGGCCCCATTCATTCTTTCATGTACACGGATCAGTCGTCCTGGTCCCTTTGCAGAGAAACAGCCCCAAAGCATGATGTTGCCACCCCCATGCTTCACAGTAGGTATGGTGTTCTTTGGATGCAACTCAGCATTCACTGTCCTCCAAACACGACGAGTTGTGTTTCTACCAAACAGTTCCACTTTGGTTTCATCTGACCATATGACATTCTCCCAATACTCTTCTGGAACATCCAAATGCTCTCTAGCAAACTTCAGACAGGCCCGGATATGTACTGGCGGCGTAGTGTGTTACTGACGGTAACCTTTGTTACGTTAGTCCCAGCTTTCTGCAGGTCATTCACTAGGTCCCCCCGTGTGGTTCTGGGATTTTTGCTCACTGTTCTTGTGATCATTTTGACCCCACAGGGTGAGATCTTGCGTGGAGCTTCTGATCGAGGGAGATTATCAGTGGTCTTGTATGTCTTCCATTTTCTAATTATTGCTCCCACAGTTGATTTCTTCACACCAAGCTGCTTGCCTATTGCAGATTCAGTCTTCCCAGCCTGGTGCAGGTCTACAGTTTTGTTTCTGATGTCCTTCCACAGCTCTTTGGTCTTCACCATAGTGGAGTTTGGTGTGTGACTGTTTGAGGTTGTGGACAGGTGTCATTTATACTGATAACAATGTCAAACAGGTGCCATTTCTACAGGTAATGAGTGGAGGACAGAGGAGCCTCTTAAAGAAGAAGTTACAGGTCTTTGAGAGTCAGAAATCTTGCTTGTTTGTAGGTGACCAAATATTTATTTTCCACCATAATTTGCAAATAAATTTTTAAAAAATCAGACAATTCGATTTTCTAGATACGTTTTCTCATATTGTCTCTCATAGTTGAGGTCTACCTATGATGTCAATTACAGGCCTCTCTCATCTTTTTAAGTGGGTGAACTTGCACAATTGGTGGCTGACTAAATACATTTTTCCCCCACTGTCTTCTGTGCTTTCCAAAGCCATGTGTCATGACCTCTTGGTGACCCATCAGTGATGTTTGTATTGTTACAGTGCTGCGGTCCTGATAGCAAAACTGATAAATGGGTTGGGTCACGTAACTGCCCCCATCAGTGACCATATCTGGGAAGCTGCACAGCTCAGGACTGAGTGGCTGGGGCAAGTGGATGGAGAAGATAAGAATAATGAGCAGAATGGCAGGGCAAATGGACGGATGGTTGGCTAGGGAGAGTTATACATACGGTCAGCTAGAGGCAAGTATGATAGTTGGCTGGCAAACATGACCTTGCTATATACTTGTATACCTGCTGTTATTGCAACAAGTGTTAGAGTATTTTTCTGGCTGATGTATTGTCCTACTGCTTTTTGCATTATGCAAGCCATGACTACATGACAGGTATTAGGTTACAGATGACCAAGGGATATTATGCTGTTTTGGCATAGCTTGTTATAGCCATGCATTTACAAGTTCAGCCTCATGTGTTTAATTTAAAAAATAAAATGAATGTGGGCACACTTTAGTCTGAAAAAAATCTGAGAGATCTTTTTTGGTACAGAAACTATTCACTTGCATTTTTAGTCACATTCATTAATTACATTTAGGAAGTATCATATTGTTAGCACAGTAAATATACAGTAATTAGACATAGCTGTATGTTAAAATGAAATCATACCCATTTATAATCATTCAAGAGGATATTTCACAACTTTTACCAACTCCAGTTCTTACCATCTGTTACCACTCCACTGATTCTGGCACAGTTGTAATTTTTCTTTAGCCCCACCATTCCTGAGCAATCCGTGCAGTTAATGTTGTGCCTAATATGCTTCTTATGCATGGAGGAGTGATTCTGAGCTCCAGTCAGAGGTGGACAGTGTCAGAGCTCAGAATCACACCCCTTGCCTGCTCCTGCCTGACATCACCCAACAATATAGAGCCTGTACAGTCATGGCCAAAAGTTTTGAGAATGATACAAATATTAATTTTTACAAAGTCTACTGCTTCAGTTTTTCTAATGGCAATTTGCATATACTCCAGAATGTTATAAAGAGTGATCAGCTTAACAGCAATTACTTGCAAAGTCAATATTTGCCTAGAAAATGAACTTTATCCCCCAAAACACATTTCAACATCATTGCAGCCCTGCCTTAAAAGGACCACCTAACATCGTTTCAGTGATTGCTCCATTAACACAGGTGTGAGTGTTGATGAGGACAGGGCTGGAGATCAATCTGTCATGATTAAGTAAGAATGACACCACTGGACACTTTAAAAGGAGGCTGGTGCTTGCCATCATTGTTTCTCTTCAGTTAACCATGGTTATCTCTAAAGAAACACGTGCAGTCATCATTGCACTGCACAAAAATGGCCTAACTGGGAAGAGTATTGCAGCTAGAAAGATTGCACCTCAGTCAACAATCTATCGCATCATCAAGAACTTCAAGGAGAGAGGTTCCATTGGTGCCAAAAAGGCTCCAGGGCCCCCAATAAAGACCAGCAAGCGGCAGGACCGTCTCTTAAAAGTGTTTCAGCTGCGGGATCGGGCTACCAGCAGTGCAGAGCTTGCTGAGGAATGGCAGCAGGCAGGTGTGAGTGCATCTGCACGTACTGTGAGGCGGAGACTCTTGGAGCAAGGCCTGGTCTCAAGGAGGGCAGCAAAGAAGCCACTTCTCTCCAGAAAAAACATCCGGGACAGACTGATATTCTGCAAAAGGTACAGGGAGTGGACTGCTGAGGACTGGGGTAAAGTCATTTTCTCTGATGAATCCCCTTTTCGATTGTTCATCTGGAACATCTGGAAAACAGCTTATTCGGAGAAGAAGAGGTGAGCGCTACCACCAGTCTTGTCTCATGCCAACTGTAAAGCATCCTGAAACCATTCATGTGTGGGGTTGCTTCTCAGCCAAGGGAATCGGCTCTCTCACAGTCTTGCCTAAAAACACAGCCATGAATAAAGAATGGTACCAGAATGTCCTCCAAGAGCAACTTCTCCCAACCGTCCAAGAGCAGTTTGGCGCTCAACAATGCCTTTTCCAGCATGATGGAGCACCTTGCCATAAAGCAAAGGTGATAACTAAATGGCTCAGGGAACAAAACATAGAGATTTTGGGTCCATGGCCTGGAAACTCCCCAGATCTTAATCCCATTGAGAACTTGTGGTCAATCATCAAGAGACGGGTGGACAAACAAAAACCAACAAATTCAGACAAAATTAAAGCATTGATTCTGCAAGAATGGACTGCTATCAGTCAGGATTTGGTCCAGAAGTTGATTGAGAGCATGCCAGGGAGAATTGCAGAGGTCCTGAAGAAGAAGGGTCAACACTGCAAATATTGACTTGCTGCATTAACTCATTCTAACTGTCAATATAATATGAATGCAATTATATTTCTGTATGTGATAAAAACATCTGACAAACACACATAAAAACCAGAGGGCAGCAGATCATGTGAAAATATAATATTTGTGTCATTCTCAAAACTTTTGGCCATGACTGTAGAATACCATGCAGCACTTATTGATGCATGGTATTCTACAGCAATAAATGCTGCATAGTATTCTCTAGACCCCACTATTGGAACAGTGGGGCCTAGAGAAAAAAAAATCCTACTGTGGAGCAGTGCCTGTTAAAGTATATAAATTGCTGGACTTGGCACAGGTGGTGAAAGGACCTCTTTAAAGATGTGCAGCACCAATAGGCCTTACAGCTCAGCGTCATTGCTCGGCAATAAGGAACGCCCCCTCTGACAGTACAAGACTATGTAAGAATACTGTCTGGGGGAAGGGGGTGATTTAGAACTTTTATTTTATTTATTTATTTATTTTTAAAAACTTTTTTTTTTTTTTTACTATTTTATTAGCCCCCTCCTTTGGGAGCTTGAACCTGCAATCAATTAATTGGAAGATTCTGTACATTATTATTGTGGCTGCTCATAGGCCAGCTGCAATAATAATATTACTATGACAGGCCTGGGAGCCTTCATAAGGCTCCCGGGTGTCACAGGAACAGGACGGCTCCCGCAATTGCGCCGTGCGGGAGCCGTCCTGCAACAAGAAAGGTACGGGGCCAATGGGGACCGGCCCCTGAGGCAGCTTTATTACATTTATGGGGCTTACATGTACTAATGCTGGCGATCACAGTGGATTCTGATCATGGGCATTAGCTCTGGGTCTCCGCATTATAGCAGAGCGACCGCCATCATCTTCACAGACCCGGCATCCGCCGTAAAAGCACGTTGGATGCCGGGATACCCTCTCAGCCCAGGGCCTGCAGCATCGCCCCACTCCTCTTGCTGCAGGAAGCCAGCGGCAGCAGGAGTGGGGCGATGCTGCAACCCCGCTCCTCCGTCACCCCCAACACCCACATTCGGACCATAAGACGCACCCCCATTTTCCTCCCAAATTTGGGGGGAAAAAATCTTATAGTCTGAAAAATACGGTAAATATTAATATATAGTCGAATTAAAGGTTTCTCTGAACATTTTGAAAAGAGGAATGTTGGGTTGTGAATTTGTAGAGTATGATTTTTTTTTAAATTGAATAACTAGGTAGGGAATGTGTTATTTCTATGCTAATGTGCTACTAACTGATGACTTTTCTGTATAAAATGATTCTTGTAATTTAGCGATGTACATTTTCCTCCCTCATGTGTGGTGTACTTTTTCTCAGTAAGAATGTACAGAGTAAAATGTTCTTTATTTAGCATCTCAAGGACCAGACTGGTAGCACCTAAATAACAAAAAAAAATTCCCTCATAGCAGTGCACAAATCTGCCTATTTCTTATCTTCTTCATTTCTGGAGACTGCCAGCTATATTTTCTCATAAAAAATAAATTCACAGAACTATAAGTAAGACAAATGTCTCCTCAGCTGCTTTCTCTCCTTAGCCTTTCCAAAACCCTAATGGCAGCAATAGAAGATACCACCACATTCAGTAACATAGAGGGTTAATTTGCAATTCCCATAAAAATGTGGAAATCCGATTTGTTCACCACCCAACAGCCACATTCCTACCACAAATATCTCCTCTAATGTCCGCCAATTACTGTATGTTTCCATTCTACCCAGTGATTACCCAATACTGTCCTGCAAAGATGCCCTCATTTCACTGTTCTGCTGCAAAGAAAACCAGAATTCTGGCGACATTAGCTGTATGCCTTTCGTTTTCTTTGTTATTCACAATCAAAAATAAAAGTAAAAAATTAAGCTGATACTTTTTTTAGAATCTTTCAGTAGTTTATCAGACAGCCTGTGAGCATATTGTTTGACCTAGATTTATACAGTATTAAATTTCTAGTAATCATAATAAATAATCTCTCTTGCTAAAGGCAATGTCTATATCTATTGTCATACTTCATAGTGTCCTGTTCATCAAACAGTCAAAGCCCTCCCCCCAGCTTGCTGAATTATACAGGAAGTAAGAAGAAGAGGCAGCAGGCAAACTGCTGAGGCAGAGAGATGGAAAAACCCCTTTAACTCCACAGAAGTGTCTCATCAGAAGTGTAACTTCAAGATCCTAGGCCTCAAAAAAAAAAATTGGCAACATGGGCCACCAAGTACATGTGTCATTTATACTACTGGTGTTTATAAGGCAAAGGAGCAATTTACTCACCTTAGGCCAGTGTGTAACGATCATGGTCACAGGTGGTGCGACCGGGACTGGGCCCCAAGGGGTATGGAGCCCGCAGCCAGCTGGAGATGCCCCGGACCACCATAATAGCAGTCGAGGAAAATCTGGTTCTCTGACCGCTATACATATTGTTAATGGAAAAGGGCCCAGCATATCCAATAGATACCAGCCCAGGGGAGGTGGCTAAAGATAAGAAATACTCACCTCTCCTGGGCTTCTGACAGTCCACAACAACCTCTCCGGGGCTCTTCCGGCCTATGACTGGGCTCTTCAGGCCAGATGTCACTCACAAGGCTTTAGTTACACCACTGCCTTAGGCACTGTAGGCCTGGCAACCTCTGCAGCCTCTATTGCTGCGCACCTGACAAGGTGCCACCCTGAGGGTTTACTGTGGGGGCACATGATGTCATGGTTCCAGCTCCCTATGTTCCAAATTTCAGTGGTTAGTTTTTTCCCCTTTTTTTTAATTTCAGTGTCCTAGGTTTTTAATAATCTTGCTTGGTCTTGTCCCCCCCTCCCCATACACATATTTTTATATTCTCAGTATATATATTCACAGCATTGGGAGTGGGTATTAGCTAGCTCAGCTCCAATCAAGGGTTTTAACCCCTTAGATGCCACGGTCAAACATGACCATGGAATTTAAAGGGTTGCATGATAATAATCCCCCTTATCGCTCTCCCCTCCCCCACAGCTAAATCGGGGGGTGCCGTTATGTATTTTTGCAACCCGAGGTCTGAACAGTGACTAGGGGCTGCCAGGACTCCCAATACCTGGTTGATCCTGCTGAGATGGAAGGATACTCTACAATACACATGTATTGCAGTCTATAACACTGAATCAGCGATCTGAGCATGGCTGGTTCAGGTCCCCTAGTGGGACATCAAGAAAATGTAAAAAAAAAAAAAAAAAAAGAGGAAAAAAATAATGTGTTAAAAAACTTGATGAATGAATGAAGCCCTAAAACTGATACCTTTCCTATATAAAATGAATTATATATAAAAAAAAAAATTACTAAAATCAATACATATTTGGTATTGCCAAGTCTGTAACAACCAGTAAAATAATACTGAAACATTATATAACCAGACTGGTTATGAAAAAAAAAAAGGAAAAAAACATGCCGGAAATAATGATTTTTTGCCATCTGGCCTTATAAAAAGTGCTATAAAAAGTGATCAAAAGTCATATGTACAGTGGGTATGGAAAGTATTCAGACCCCTTTAAATTTCTCACTCTTTGTTTTATTGCAGCCATTTGCTAAAAGCAAAAAAATTCATTTTATTTCTTATTACACTCAGCACCCCATCTTGACAGAAAAAAAAAACAGAAATGTAGATATTTTTGCAAATTTATTAAAAAAGAAAAACTGAAATATCACATGTTCATAAGTATTCAGACCCTTTGCTGTGTCCATTTCCTTCTGATCCTCCTTGAGATGGTTCTACTCCTTCATTGAAGTTCAGCTGTGTTTAATTAAACTGATTGGACTTGATTAGGAAAGGCACACACCTGTCTATATAAGACCTCACAGCTCACAGTGCATGTCAGAGCAAATGAGAATCATGAGGTCAAAGGAACTGCACAAGGAGCTCAGAGACAGAATTGTGGCAAGGCACAGATCTGGCCAAGGTTACAAAAGAATTCCTGCAGCACTCAAGGTTCCTAAGAGCACAGTGGCCTCCATAATTCTTAAAAGGAAGAAGTTTGGGACGACCAGAACTCTTCCTAGACCTGGCCGTCCAGCCAAACTGAGCAATCATGGGAGAAGAGCCTTGGAGAGAGAGAGGTAAAGAAGAACCCAAAGATCACTGTGGCTGAGCTTCAGAGATGCAGTAGGGAGAAAGTTCCGAAAAACAACTATCACTGCAGCCCTCCACCAGTCGGGACTTTATGGCAGAGTGGCCCGAAGGAAGCCTCTCCTCAGTGTAAGACATATGAAAGCCTGCATAGAGTTTGCCAAAAAACACATGACGGACTCCCAGACTATGAGAAATAAGATTCTCTGTTGTGATGAGACGAAGATTGAACTTTTTGGCGTTAATTCTAAGTGGTATGTGTGGAGAAAATCAGGCACTGCACATCACCTGCCAAATACAATCCCAACAGTGAAACATGGTGGTGGCAACATCATGCTATGGGGGTGTTTTTAGGCTGCAGGGACAGGACGACTGGTTGCAATTCAAGGAAAGATGAATGCGGCCTAGTACAAAGATATCCTGTAAGAAAACCTCTTCCAGAGTGCTCTGGACCTCAGACTGGGCCGAAGGTTCACCTTCCAACAAGACAATGACCCTAAGCACACAGCTAAAATAACAAAGGAGTGGCTTGGGAACAACTCTGTGACCATTCTTGACTGGCCCAGCCAGAGCCCTGACCTCAACCCAATTTAACATCTCTTGAGAGACCTGAAAATGGCTGTCCACCAACATTCACCATCCAACCTGACGGAACTGCAGAGGATCTGCAAGGAAGAATGGCAGAGGATCCCCAAATCCAGATGTGAAAAACTTGTTGCATCATTCCCAAGAAGACTCATGGCTATACTAGCTCAAAAGGGTGCTTCTACTCAATTCTGAGCAAAGGGTCTGAATACTTATGACCATGTGATATTTCAGTTTTTTCTTTTTTAATACATTTGCAAAAATATCTACATTTCTGTTTCTTTTCTGTTAAGATGGGGTGCTGAGTGTACATTAATAAAAAATAAAATGAACTTTTTTGCTTTTAGCAAATGGCTGCAATGAAACAAAGAGTGAAAAATTTAAAGGGGTCTGAAAACTTTCCATACCCACTGTACCTCTAAACAGTACCAATAAATAGCACAGGTCGCCCATCAAAAAATAAACCATCAACCAAATCTTTCAACCGAGAAATATAAATGTTTTGCATCTCAGAAAATGATGATGCAAAAATAATTCATTTATGACCCCAAATGGGTTTTTGTTCAGCAAAATTAGTAACGCATAAAAAAAAATTATAAATTAGGTATTTTTGTAATTGTACCGATCCACAGAATAAAAGTAACATATTACATATGCTATACGCTGCATGGTGGAAAATTTAAAGGGTAAAAAGTATTATATATATATATATATATATATATATATATATATTATTTTATTTATTTATTTTTTTTAATACATCAAGGAAGAGTTAGTAAAAATTAGTAAATAAGTTACAGGCACCTAAAAATGGTGTCATTACAAAATGCATCTTATATTGCAAAAAACAAGCCCTCATATGGCTACATCATCAGAAAAATAAAAAATATAGCTTGCACAATGTGAAGACCCTAAAATCGCTAAATGATTAGAACAAATCTGGCTGCGGCAGAAAGGGAATGTATAAGTGGTTTGAGAGCATATCAAGGTACACCCCAAATTTAGAGGTTGCAAGGCAAAAGACACCAGAAGTGACCCCCAGAGTTACCCCCCTAATTATAGGAACTACTGGGAAAATAATAGGGAATTTGGTATGCCCAATGCACTCTGCAAAGTTTACATATTCACTTTTCACCATCCACTCTACATTCACATCTGGGATACTAATGCTCACTACACCCCTACATAAATTCTTTGAGGGGTGCAATTTTCAAAATGGAGTCACTCCATAGGGGATTTCATTTTAGTGGTATGTTAGAGGCTCTGTAAACATGACATCCAAATACAAAACATCTAAATTTGCACACCAAAAGTCACATAGTGCTCTTTCACATCTATGCCCTGCTGTGTGCCCAAACTGAAGTTTATGCCTACATGTATGACACTGTTGTATCCAGGATAACATACTTCATTTCATATGTGGGCATAAACTTCTATTTGGGCACACAGCTGGGCACAGAAGGGAAGGAGCGCTATAATGTTTTTGGAGCACATATTTTGATGGTTTGATTTTTGGATGCCATAACACTTTTGCAGAGCCCTGAAATACCAGTTAATTGGAATCCCCTGACCCATGACCCCATTTTGGAAACTACATCCCTGAAGGAATTTATCCAGGGTTATATCGAGCATTTTTAACCCCCATGTGTTGCTATAATTTATTTTCCAGAAATGAATAGGCAGCTGATGATAAAAGGTGAACATTTTTCCAGGGATATGTCATTTTGTTGCGCAATATGTTGTGCTCAGCTTGTATTAGAGATAAATGCTCCAATAGCTGTTGTGCCCGGGATACATGGGTGCAATATATCGGGCACTGAAATGGCATATCTCTGAAAAAATTGCAATTTTCACTTTTCATTATAAGCTGCGCAATCATTTCTGGAAACTAAATTAATGCAACTTTCAAGGCTTGAAAATGCTCACTAAGCCACTTGATAAATCTCTTGAGGGGTGGAGTTTCAAAAGTGGGGTCACATGTTTGCGGATTCCATTTTACTGGCAATTCAGTGACTCTGCAAAAGTGACATGACGTCCAAAAACCAAACTGTACTCCAAATACCAAAATAGAACTCCTTCTCTTCTTTGCCCGGCTGTGCCAAAACAGCAGTTTATACCCACATACAGCATCATTAAGAGCATTATCCTGGATACAACAGTGTCATGCGTGTGGGCATAACCTGCAGTTTGGGCACACAGCAGTGCAAATTTGTGAAGGAGCGCTATGTGCTTTTGGAACACAGATTTAGATTGGAGGCTTTTAGATGCCAAGACACATTTACAGAGACCTTAAAATTGCACCTACAAAATGGGGTCATTTCTGGGGGAATTCCAATTTGCTGGCACCTCCAGGGCTCTGCAAAAACAACATGGCGTCCAGAAAGTCCCTCTAAATCTGTACTCCAAAAGCTAAAAAGCGCAGTGCTCCTTCCTTTTTGAGCCCTGCTGTGTGCCCATGCAGCAGTTTCACCCGCATATACAACTATTTTGTACCTGGGATAACCCATTTAAAAGTTTTAGGAGTGCGTTTTTCTGTTGACACAAAGTGGGCACAACATGTTGGGCACTAAAATGGGGTATTTCTTTAAAAATGTAAATTTTCACTTTATACATTAATTTTTGGGCAGCACTCTTGGGCTCAAAATGATAATAACCCTTGAGAAGTTCCTTGAGGGGTGTAGTTTCTAAAATGGGGTACTTTAGGTGCTCTGTAAATGCGACATGGCACCTGAAAACTATTCCAGCAAGATCTGTCCACCAAAATTCAAATAGCGCTCTTTCCATTCTGAGCCCCAACATGTACCCATATAACAGTTTATGACCACATATGGGGTATTGCCGTATTCAGGAGCAATTGTTTAACAAACTTTGGGGTGCTTGTTCTACTTTAACCCCTTGTGAGAATGAAAACTTTGGGGATAAAGTGACATTTTAGTAATTTTTCATTTACACATCCCAATGTTAATAAAATCTGTGAATCAGCTGTCGGGTCAAAATGCTCACTATACCTCTTGATAAATTCTGTGTTGGTACTCTAGGGGCTCTGCAAATGACACATGGCACTTGAAAACTATTCCAGCAAAATCTCCTTTTCAAACACCCAGTTTCACTCCTTCACTGCCATGTGCCCAAACATCAGTTTACATCCACATGTGAGATATTTCTGTGCTCGGGAGAATTTATGTAACAAACTGTGAGATGCATTTTCTACTTTAGTGAATGTGTTAATTTAAGGGATAAATGAATGTATTATTAAAAATATGAAATGTCTAAATTTCACCCCCATATTGTTTTGAATTATTTTAGGGGTGCAGGTTTAAAAATGGGTTAATTTATGGGAGTTTCGAATATACAGGCCTTTATAATCCCCATCAGAAGTGAAGTGGTCCCTAAAAGATTAGTTTGGGAAATTTTCTTGTAAATCTGAAAAATCTCTGTTATATTTGTAAGCCTTCTAATGTCCAAAATAAATTAAAGTGTGATTAAAGGATTATCCTAATTTACAGCAGAGATATGGTAGCTAATATTTATTAATGTATTTGGGTGGCATGACTATATGAAAAGCAGAACATTTCACATTTTGAAAATTGCAATTCTTTTTCCAAATTTCCATCAAATTTCCTATTTTTTTTATAAATAAATAAAAAATATTGTTCAATGTTTACCTCTAACATGAAGTATAATGTGTCACAAAAAAACTGTTTCAAAATTACTTGTGCAAGTTAAAGCATCTCAAAGTTATTGCCATATAAATTGACACATGTCAGTTTTGAAAAAATAGGCTGTGTCCTTAAGGTACTTTTAGGCCGTGTCCCCAAGGGGTTAAGCTGGGAGTTTTGGACTTGTGACACCATACAAATGCACTGTTGTCAGATATTAAGAACTCAGCAGAATTGTGAATTTAGTGTTTTGTCTAAATGGAGAGTAACACATCATGTCATAAATTATCAAGCAAAACACATGTAAAACAAAGTATTTACATTGATATTCAAAATCTGGAAGTAAGTAGTTAAAGAGTGGATTTCTCTTGATTGCAACAACAGGTTTTCCATCTCATTTGATATAAAGTGCTCAAAATAACACTGATTTAGTGGATAAAAATGGAACCAAGTTTTCCATTTTATTTAATTATCCATTTTAATATAATAATGATTCTCCGATCCTGTCTGTACCAGATAATATTATGTGTGTTCCTTAGGGCACATTTACCTCTAATTTTCTCTGCATTTTCATGTCCACTTAGAAGGCAGACATTATTCACATACTGAAGTAACTCTGGATATCTATGCAAATTTTCTATACTATATTATTATAATTAATCTACTTTATGTTCATACATAGAACTCAATTTCTTTATTATACAACACGTAAAAGGGGAATAATTAAACTTGATCAGTGCTACAAAGTTAATTGATGCATTACCTTTGAGTATCTCTTACATGCATGGGAAAATTATGCACTTCAGGATGAAAATGTCTAAATTCTAGTAATACAGTAATTTAGCTGTGATATTAACTATCACCCTGTTGTGATGTCATTAGTGATAATAACATCAATAAAAAGGGGCCCCATAAACTAACATTTTTAAATCCCCTCTAAAAAAAAAAAAAACCCCCCCCCGGGGGGGGGCCCCCCCCCCCCCCCCCCCCAACCCAAAAAAAAAAAAAAAAAAAAAAAAAAAAAAAAAAAAAAAAAAAAAAAAAAAAAAAAAAAAAAAAAAAAAAAAAAAAAAAAAAAAAAAAAAAAAAAAAAAAAAAAAAAAAAAAAAAAAAAATATCAGGTTTTACAGAACTGAAGTAGTAGTCTTTCTGCAGTCTTCCCACTGACATCTTAAAGATTACGTTTAAGTAAGTTTTCAGTTTTTAAAGCACTTTAGGAGGTGGAACAGGTACCACAATGTGTAAAAAAACAGCTGTGCACTATGTACATTACCTACTTTTTTGTTTCAGATGTTGCTGGGGTTTTTTGATCCAAAGCCAGGAGTGGCTTGAGCAGATGGCAGATGTATAAGTGTTTCCTTTATATTTTCCATTCCTTTTGTAGCCATTCTTGGATTTGACTCAAATAATGCAGCAAAATCTGCAAGAAAAAAAGCAGCTTTTCCACAATGTGGTGCCTTAGCCTATAGGTGTTCTCCAGGAAAACTGGAAAACACAGGTGTGACCAGGATTGGTATAAAAAAAACAAAAAAACAAAAAACAAAGAAGGGATGCAAACCCAACCCCTTTCCTATCTCTAGTGGCATGTCCCCTATTTTTCCTGGTGCTATAACTGACTAGGCCAAAAGTACAGAGACTGTTGCAACCAATCACAACTGGCCTCAGAAGCCACCTGTTGGGTACTGATGATGTCATTGCTGATATGTCACTGGTACCCATTATTTGACCGCTAAGACTATGGTCTGTGAGACCTCTTAAGACTGTAATTAGTTGCCGTGGTCACATGACCTCTGCCCGGTGAGTCCAGGCACAGAGGGGATGCTGCTAGAATGGAGGATTGGGAATAGGTGAGTACTTTTTTATTTTACACCACCCCTGGTTTTTACAGTTATCCCAATAACGCCTTTAAACAGACCGAACAGCTATCCTCACTTAGCACATACTTACTTAATGCATAATAATTTTAGAGTATCTTTCTAAATTGTGAGGTTCTTCTGTTATTCTTACTGGAAATGTATGAATTAATGGACAAATATGCTTCTTAGAGTGTTCCTCTACAGTGTGACACTACTTGAGCAGTGTAAAAGCCACATAGTGATATGTATAGCATAATTCCAGTCACATAGCAGTGTGCAAACAGTAGTCCACTCATATAATAGTAATCTCAGTGAAGTGATCTACAATTATCACTAGCCATTTAATAGAATTGATTGAGTATTTTCAGACATAGTGGTGTGCACTGAAATACAGCAGCCACAATAGTGCCCATATAAATGTCCTAGCCAAATTAAAGCTCATGCATAGCAATGTACCACAACAGCCAGCCACTATAAGCCCATGTTCACATACACTGATTCATGTCTGATATCTCTTTTATACATCTGAATAAAGTGTTTCTGAACCATCTGCATGGGTTTCTGCTACAAATCTGAACATTGCCTAATCATGTTACCCCTTTGGCTATGCCCCATGTTGCAGAAAAGCAGCTTTTTATGTTGCGGATTTTGCTGTGTTTTTTGAGCCAAAGCCAAGAGTGGCTTCAACAGGAATTTGAAATAATCTGCAACAAAGCAAGAAAAAAAAGTTGCTTGTGGTGCCTTAGCCTATAAAAGTATATCCTTACTGAAATATTAGTGACACTGCTATGTGTAAAAACTTATAACTTTAGATCTAAAAACCTATCGCAGTCATTATTCAAATCAATTTGGGAAATCATTTCAGCCGACATTAAAAGATTTTTATTTTCTCAATTATATTGTAAAGCATCTAATTTATAGACAGATCAGTATGGGAAAAAGAACTGACAATTATACTACTTAACTAAAGAAAGGATGATGGGCCTATTTTGCTACAGTGTGCATTATGCACATCTACTTAAATGTACAGTACAGTATAATTTGTAGTCGGTAGAGTCATTGCAAATGATACAGCTTGGGAGAAATCCCTCAGGGCTTCATTGGAAAATGAATACTGTAAGCCATTGATAAAACTGAAGTATCTGTGTATAGCATGCTAGTAATCTTTTTATTCCATTTTAATGTTGTTGTTACAGGAAAATTTCTCAACACTGGAGCAAGTGTTTAACAATCTTAACAAGAGGGATGACTAGGCAAGCAGTGGCAGCACTGGGAGATATAAAACATTTCACCTGCATTATAGAGATAGCACGCAAGACAGACGTTTTCAATTACAGTTAAATGTCAAGGTATAGTATTACCTTCTCATAGCAACATCCTTTTAGCTGTAACACATGCTTTCTCTTCCATACAAGTGAATATGTTACATGTATTCTGATGAAGTGTATCTTTCTGAGAACACCTGAGATCAAAAATAGTCCAAACCTCCAGGGAGAAATGCATGATGTAGTGGTGGAGCTGCATCGCTATCTTCTTCTTTGCATGCATCCCATTCTTCAAACACAATGAAAATGAATGTAGGGACTCTGAAAATTATGAATTCTTTCAAGGATTATGCAGATATGATTTTTTTTTAATAATATTTTGATACAATAATGCCCTTTATTTTAAGATTTTGACACATTGACTGTGATAGCAATAATGTTACTTACATTGCAGAACGCATGTCATGTTACGTAAAATCAGAAAATGTTAGAATACTGGGTACCAAAATCCAAGTAGCGCACCTTTCCACATATGACATTGTTAAGATCATTATCCTGGGTACAACGATGTCATACATGTGGGCATTAAACTGCTATTTGGGCACACCTCAGGATGCAGATGTGAAGGAGCGATATGTGATTTTGGACCGCAGATTTAGATTGTTGGTTTTTAGACACGTTTGGAGAGACCCTAAAATTGTCTGCAAAATTGTGTCACTTCTTGGGGAATTCCAATTTACTAGCACCTCCCGAGCTCTGCAAAAACAATACAGTATCCAGAAACCAGTCTCTCATATACTCCAAAAGCTAAAAAGCACAGTGCTCCTTCACTTCTGTGCCCAAACAGCAGTTTACAGTCACATAAACAACTTTTTTGTACCTGGGATAACCCACTTAAAATTTTAAGGCGTCCGTGTCTCTGTTGACACAAAGTGGGTACAACATATTGGGCACTAAAATGGCATATTTCTTTAAAAATTTCAATTTTCACTTTGCATCATCTACTGCACATTTCTTTTTAGAAACCATTTATTGGGTCAATATACTCATTATACCTCTTGATAAATTCTGTGAGGGGTGTAGTTTCCAAAATGGTTACTTTATTGCATTGTATTGGTACTTTTGGGGCTCTGCAAATGCAACGTGGCACCTGAAAACACATTCTGCAAAATCTGTGTTTTACCCCCTGTAACCTATAGTAAAAATGAAAAATTTGGGGCTAAATTGAAGGTTTATTGGAATAAAAAGGAATTTTTCATTTTCATGTCCCAATATTATTAAAATCTGTGAAACAGCTGTGGGGTCAAAATGCTTACAATTCCCAGTGATAAATTGTGAAAGGTGTACTTTCCATAATTGGATCACATAGCGCTCTTTCCATTCTGAGCCCCACCATGTACCCACACAGCAGTCTATGACCACATATGGGTTATTACCATGTTCAGAATAAATTGTTTAACAAACTGTGCAATGCTTTTTCTCCGTTAACCCCTTGTGAAAATTAAAACTTTAATGATAATGTGATATTTTAGTAATTTTTCATTTTTATGTCTGTGAAACAGCTGTGTCTGTCAAACTGCTCACTATATCCCTTGATAAATTTTGTGAGGGTTGTAGTTTTCAAAATGGGGTCACTTTTGGAGGGTTTCTATTGTATTGGCACTCTAGGGGCTCTGCAAATGAGACATGGCACCTGAAAACTATTCCAGCAAAATCTGCTTTTCAAATGCCCAGTTGCACTACTTCCCTTTGGAATGCTGCCGTGTGCCCATACATTAGTTTACAGACACGTGAAGTATTTCCATGTTTGAGAGAAATTGCATAACAAATGTGTTTTCTCCCTTAGCCCCTTGTGAATGTGTAAATGTAGAGCTAAATTATTGAAAAAAATTAAATGTCTAAATTTCACCTTCATATTGTTTTAATTCCTGTGAAATGCTTAAAATGTAACAAGCGTCCCAAATGCTGTTTTGAATTATATGAGAGGTTCAGTTTTGAAAATGGGGTGATTTATGGAAGTAGTACCTAATAAATGGGCTGAATTTGAATTTGAAGGACAATGATGAAAAAATGATGCCAATATAAAGCAGTTATACTCAGTTAGCCTCTAAAAGGTATCGCCTGATTTCTTTACTCTTCCAATATAAAGCAGAGATATGGTAGACAATATTTATTAATTTATTAAGTAATTTATAATGACTGTCTGAAAATCATAGCATTTTACATATTTTAAATTGCAAATTTTTTCAAATTTCCATAAAATTTCCCATTTTTTCATAAATAAATGCAAAACAAAATTGATCAAAATTTACCACTATCACTGTAACAAGTACAGTACAATATGTCATGAATACAACAACCTCAAAATCACTTGTTTAAGTAAAAGCATCTCAAAGTTATTGCCATAAATTGACAATGTCAATTTTGAAAAATTGGTTCGTGCTTTTGAGGTAGTTTTTGGCTGTGTCATTAGGTTAATGAGTTAATGAATGATTACTGCATACAGCAAACCATAGACAAAATGGTGTAGATAACTGTGAGAGGAAGAAGTACAACAAATACTATCTCATGATCACTTTTGGAAGCTAGTCCAGCTTTTTCAGCTGGCAAGCTAGGCACACTAATAGTGTGCCACTAATTTTTCTTGAAATTCTGTAAATTATCACTACTATCAAACGTTTTCTGTAAGTCTTCACAAGGTTGGCACACACTGTTGCTGGTATGTTGACCCATTCCTCCATGCAGATCTCCTCTAGAGCAGTGATGTTTTGGGGCTGTTGCTGGGCAACATGGACTTTCAACTCCCTCCAAAGGTTTTCTATGGGGTTGAGATCTGGCCAGGCCACTCCAGGACCTTGAAATGCTTCTTACGAGGCCACTCCTTTGTTGCCCTGGCGTTGTGCTTGGGATCATTGTCATGCTGAAAGACCCAGCCACGTTTCATCTTCAATGCCCTTGCTGATGGAAGGAGGTTTGCACTCAAAATCTCACGATACATGGCCTAATTCATTCTTTTATGTACATGGATCAGTCGTTCTGGTCCCTTTGCAGAGAAACAGCCCCAAAGCATGATGTTGCCACCCCCATGCTTTACAGTAGGTATGGTGTTCTTTGGATGCAACTCAGCATTCCCTCTCCTCCAAACACGACGAGTTGTGTTTCTACCAAACAGTTCTACTTTGGTTTCTTCTGACAATATGACATTCTCCGAATACTCTTCTGGAACATCCAAATGCTCTCTAGCAAACTTCAGACGGGCCCGGATATGTACTGGCTTAAGCAGGGGGACATGTCTGGCACTGCAGGATCTGAGTCCCTGGCGGTGTAGTGTGTTACTGACAGTAGCCTTTGTTACGTTAGTCCCAACTTTCTGCAGGTCATTCACTAGGTCCCCCCATGTGGTTCTGGGATTTTTGCTCACCGTTCTTGTGATCATTTTGACCCCACGGGGTGAGATCTTGCGTGGAGCCCCTGATCGAAGGAGATTATCAGTGGTCTTGTATGTCTTCCATTTTCTAATTATTGCTCCCAAAATTGATTTCTTCACACCAAGCTGCTTGCTTATTGCAGATTCAGTCTTCCCAGCCTGGTGCAGGTCTACAATTTTGTTTCTGGTGTCCTTCCACAGCTCTTTGGTCTTCACCATAGTGGAGTTTGGAGTGTGACTGTTTGAGGTTGTGGACAGGTGTCTTTTATACTGATAACAATGTCAAACAGGTGGCATTACTACAGGTAGTGAGTGGAGGACAGAGGAGCCTTTAAAGAAGAAGTTACAGGTCTGTGAGAGCCAGAAATCTTGCTTGTTTGTAGGTGACCAGATACTTATTTTCCACCATAATTTGCAAATAAATTCTTAAAAAATCAGACAATGTGATTTTCTAGATATGTTGTAACATCTCTGCCTGTTCGGGTCTCTGCGCCACCCTCTGCTCATACGCTGCGGCGAAGGAGGCGTGCTCAGTTTGATTCCATGCGTAGGTTTCTTGTTGCTCAGTCTGAACACTGTCCTAATACCTCCTGTCTGTAATTGAATTTCAGTCACACCCATTTCTTGCATCTTTGTTTCTCTCTGCTCCTCTAATAGTTAATCTCAGCCTTACCTGTGTGATTGACAGCCTGTCTACCAATCCAGTCTGGGGCAGGTCTTGTCTTTCTGTAAACAGGTTGTTAGCCCTCACATGGTCGCTGGTTATTGCTTCTTGTGTTCTGGCTATTACTCCTTGCTGTTTTTGTTATCTGTATTCCTATTCCTGACCTCTGGCCTTGTCTTTTGACTATTCTCTTGGATTTTGATTCTGTACTGCATTGCTTGTCTGTTGCCGAACCCTTGGCTTTCTGACCTCCCTTTTTGTCGTTTGTTCTATCTGCGTTCTGTGTTGTCACTTATTCAGTGTAGGGAACAGCTCCGAGTTGTCGGCTGTCACCTAGGACAGTCAGGCAAGAGGCAGGGCCAGTGTGGGGTTTTCAGCTTTAGGCCTCACTGTCTTGTTGTGCCCCTCCCCCCAGGGTTCTCCAGCAGCTACTGGGGAATCGCTCCTCTAGCAATTCCCTTACATATGTTTTCTCATTTTGTCTCTCAAAGTTGAAGTCTACCTATGATGTCAATTATAGGCCTCTCTCATCTTTTTAAGTGGGTGAACTTGCACAATTGGTGGCTGACTAAATACTTTTTTCCCCACTGTATAGAACCCCCTTTCCTGGATCTCACATGGTATGATGCCACTTTCCTGGACCCATACAGTATAATGCTCTCTTTACCTGTGCCCATACAGTATAAAGCTCCCTTTACCGGTGGCCTGGGGTCTATAAAAATAGCAGTTCCATTTCGGACCTGTTTGGTCTGAACGAAACCTCAGGGCAAACCTTGCTAATCTTGTGAAGTTCACCCAACCAATACCCTCAGTGCTGTGGCGCTACTACCAATCCCTGCACACAGCCACCTCTGCTTCTCTCTTCATTTTGCAGGTCCAGTGTGCCATGCTAAATAGCGACAGCCACGTCTTGATGCTGTCCAACAACAGCAATGTGGTGTGAGATGCACAGGGCTCCTAAAGGGTTGAAGGGGAAGCAGAGGCAGACGGGCAGGATTGGGGAATGGTAAGTAAATAGCAGCTGTTACCATCTGGAATAGTCCAGTAGGTAACGGCCTATTAAAAGAACAACAAAAAAGCAGCAGGCGGCCCACCGCTACGGCTGCTATGGTGGTGGTTCCATCACTGCAAGATAATCCAGGTTCTTTTCTGGCTCCCAAGTGCTGTTCTCATGGTAATTAAAATCCTTTCCATTTCAGAAGATATTCTAGCTTTTTCAGCAGGCAGGCCAGACATACTGATAATGTGCCACAAATTTTTCTTTCTCTAAAAAATTTTGTAAATTGTCAGTCTGCCAACACGATATTTATATTTCTTCCTCCAGTTCCTCCACAGTCCACACTGGACCATTTCCTGTCCCCAATTTCACAAGGGCAAGCCATTGTTTATACTCTCCCTCCCTCGTTTTATGGTTGTAAGGTAAAGCACTTATTGAGTGGTACATGCTGGAGCGTCAGTTTGAGCAAACCACAGAACCAATGGAGTAGATAACTGTGAGAGGAAGAACATCTTCTACCTCATGCTCACTTTTGGAAGGTAGCCCAGCGTTTTCAGCTATAAGGCTAGGCACATGGATGGTGTGCCACAAATTTTTCTTGAAATTCTGTAAATTGTCTCTGGGACAACATGATGTTGATGTGGCATTTGCTCCCCTACAGGGATAACGAGCAGAAAAGAAAAGTAAATAGGGGGCGTGTCACGGCATACTGTCGAACCAACGTGCTTAGCTGCACATCCATCTACGGCCCTTCTTTTTTTTTTCAATTCTAAGTTTATTGATTTTCAAAAAGCTTGAAACAGAAAATCATGACCACCAAATAATAAAATAACATTTTATTGATACTTGTATAAAAAACATACATATGAATGTAGAAACAAAAAGTCAATAAATAAATGAGAAATTGGAGATACCACATATATCATAATACAGCCTAGATGAGCCATGCAGGAGTGTACATCTTTAGCAAAGTCTATATAAGGGGAGGGAAAAGTAGTGCTCTAAATGAGCACTGCCACTGTATACAATACTGATATGTGTCATAGGGAATAATTCCCTCTCAAATATAATACCATTATGACAGTACACAATGTAAACAACACCCTAACCTACAAATAATCAAATAATGCAATCAAAAAAGCCAGCATGTAAACTCACCTAGCCACACTCCACCCCGACGCGTGTTTCGGAATTATTCCCTATGACACATACCAGTATTGTATACAGTGTCAGTGCTAATTTAGAGCACTACTTTCCCCTCCCCTTATATAGACTTTGCTAAAGATGTACATTCTTGCATGGCTCATCTAGCCTCTATTATGATATATGTGGTATCTCCAATTTCTCATTTATTTATTGTCTTTTTGTTTCTACATTCATATGTATGTTTTTTATACAAGTATCAATAAAATGTTATTTTATTATTTGGTGGTCATGATTTTCTGTTTCAGGTTATTATTACATGATCCACAAGTACCTAGGTATTTTGCATATAAACAGCCCTTTTTTGTTGGTGATTTTCAAAAAGACAAAATACAGTGAAAACAGATAGCTGCAATGGCAGCATCAACATTTTATACTGTAGAGAACAGGGAGATCCCCGAGTGTCTACGGCCCTTCCTACCGGGAGATTTCTGCACCTATAATAGGCAAAACCTGTCTCGGGAAGACCCCTGAGGGTCCCTCTTCATCACAGGCACCCAAGGTGCCCATCGACAGTGACATCGACAGTATGTGGACTTCCCTGCACAGCCAGCTCTGGTGGGGTGCCCCACTCATCCTCGACTTTCAGAGAAATCTGCCACATCTGCTGCTTACCCTACTGCTCCATTCTCCCGCCAGCCGCGTGAAGCTGGCATCCATCTTTCCCATCACACATGCAGGCAATGGCCCTTGCAGCTCAGACTCCTGATACTGCTCTTCTAGCGATACCTATGACTGAAGCCTGCTCTCCTCTATAGCAGTTCCCTCCTGTCAACCCCGCACAGACCTTGAAACAAGGGGCTCCTGGTCTACATCACACAGGTAACTCAGATTGGGGCATAAGCCCACAAACCAAAAAGTCTAGACCCCAATGCCAATGGGGCACTCTACAGGTCTCCCTCGTCCCCTACTTGATGCCGACCTCTCTTCTAAAGAGGACATTACCCCACCCTACACCTGCCATAAGAATTGTCCTGAGGCAACCAGCATCACTCTGCTTCAGACCTCTGACTAAATTTATATCCTGCCACTGCCAGATGAAGCCGCACACACTCTACAGGGTCACCCCAAACTACAAGCACTACTGGCCCTTCTCTCTATTAAGAGAGAGATATGGATGACTTAGCCTTTGAAGAAAGCCTTGGCGCCATGATCTTAAGTAGGCCAAAACAGATATAACAACTCTGAAACAACGGGTTGTTGACCTATTACTCTTACAGACGTCGGTGTCTGCTTCTATCCAAGCTTTACAAAAGTCATCCTCCTCCACCACCACTCATTACCTCAAGCTGATGTCCCACACTGATGACATAGAGAACTACAACCGTGGTAACAATATCAGAATCAGGGGCCTTACTGAGGCCATTCCGACCTCCGGAATCATTTCCACCCTCACAGTTATCTTTAACATGCTATTGGGTCACGCAGCTGACACCCGCATCGAAATCGACTGAGCTAATCATGCACTTAGACCTTAGAGCTCAGACCCCCAAAAAACCCCACGATGTCATCTACAGAGTGCACTACTATGCCCTTAAGGAGGAAATCATGCAGAAGGAGAGCGAGCATAAGCTGTTTGACTTTAATGGTTGGGACTTATTACTGGGTTGGGACCTAGTACTGGGTGACTGTGATGCACCTGAATCTCGTCCTACTCTGGGTGACACCGATAATAGCCATCTCTAGAGCTCCCCTGGACCTCAACAATCACTCCGCCATAGAAGATGCGTTACTCCAAATCGAGGAACTCCAGTCTGAGAAGACCTTGGCCAGGTGATCTTTATTTCGGAGACTGTTATGTTATTTTACTACACCTGTTCACTGTTATATTGCCCTTGGTAATCTATTTGCTTGTGCTGTTTTCTCCCGCTATTGTTTCTTCTCATCCTCTTCCCCGTCAGGGCCTGGACTGACTGTGTTGTATCTATACCACACCTTTTCTTCATACTTAGGTCCTCACTGTGCCTGCCATGTCCCCACATAGTTTGGTGGTCCACATATCTGGCCCACCTCAAGACTCAATACTTATAGCTCCCATTGTGGGCAGCTATCCTGCCCTCTATTCTAGCTTTCTTCCCCACTCTCACCTCCTCCCTTCATCTCTCTACTGTTCACCCTACCCATTTTTCTACTCTTGCCCTTGTCCTTCACTCTTCCTCTTTCCCTCTGATCCTTTACCCCACTGATGGTGGACATAACCATCTCCTTCTTTAACGTTAAAGTTCTAAACACCCTTGAAAAATGCTTTCAAATTCTATATGATGCGCACAAACGCAAGGCCCACATTTATGTCTACAAGAAACCCATTTCTTTGCCCTTTGCGCACCTGCAATCAAGAACCGTTATTACCCAGTATGGGGGTTTGCAGGGTGGGCAAAATTAAAGGGGGTACTATCTTCTTCCACGTGAATCTCCCTCTTAAAATAATATCCTCACTCTCAGATCCAGATGCTCACTATCTTTTTGTTGTCTGTGAACTTTATGGTGTCACCTACACAATAGCTAATATTTACTCCCCCAACTCCGGCCAGGTACCTTTTCTTTTCTCTACACGTCACACACTCCAATCCTTTGCTTGTAGCCACTTCATCCTCTGTGGCAATCTTAATGTAACCATCAACCCCCTAATTGACTCTTCTACGGGCAAGTCCTACATCAACTATACTGCTCTTAATAAGGTTTTACACTTCATGCTGCTGTGTGATGCTTGGTGCATCCTTAACCCAGATACGAACGATTATTTCTTCTTCTCTAATGTCTGTAACTCATATGGCAGACTGGATTATGTCTTTGTCCCTCATGCCCTAATGCCACAGGTGACCGCAGCTGGAATAGGTAATATCTTTCGCTCTAACCATGCGCCAGTCTACTGCTCTCTCTGCTTTCAACCCCTTATCAGCCACCCTAATTTCTAGAGGTTGAATGAGTCTCTGCTGCTCAATTACAGATCTCAAACAATCCATAGCTCTCTTTGAGCATGACCACTTACAAGACACTACTTATCCACCCAAAAATCTCTCCTTCAGTCTCTACATACACTGGAGGCACAACATAAACATACCTTCAGTCTCTACATACCCTGGAGGCACAACATAAAAAAAATCCTCCAGCGCACTACTCTCATCACTCTGACAACGACTCGTCATAAAATCAAATCCCTCCTTGAACACAAGCAACAGAGCCTTCGCCAATTGGGCCAATGGTCCTTTTATGAATGGGGCAACAAGGCGGACCGTCTGTTCACCCGTGTGGTCCAAGAAAGGCAACCTGCCTGCCATGTGATGTGATGACCATCAAGCGGCCATCAGGCCAGATATCCCACCTCACTCCCGACATCGCCTCGGTCTTCCGAGACTATTACGAGGCTTTTTATAGCCTTTGCTCTCCCTTTCTCAATACATTGCTGACACTGCATTGTCCTCCCTTATGACGGAAGACGCCACTCAATTAGATGGCCTATTCTCTTCACAAGAATTGGAATTATGAATCTCTAATCTCCCTGCAGGTAAAAGCCCGGGCCCAGACAGCTTTATGGCGCGCTTCTACAAGACTCTGCGATTGGAACTAACCCCCTAAAGTATTCAACGGGGTATTGGCTGACACACCTTTCCCTCCTTCTTTCCTTCATGCCCATGTTACAGTCCTCCCCAAAGAGGGTAAAGACCCACAACTGTGCCCTAGCTATAGGCTTATTTTTCTCATAAATATAGATGCAAAATTATTTGCCAAACTCGCTGCATTGGGTAATAGATTGGGTAACCACAGGTCTGATTTCATATACCCAGACCAAGTGTGTTTTATTCCACAAAGGGAGGCCTGGGTTAACACTCTGAAGGCTTTCTCCAATATCCACTACGCACAGCGCTCTCAGATCTCGATAATACTACTACGCAGAGAAGGCCATCGACAGAGTGGACTGGAACTTTTTTGAGGCAGTTCTCATCCAACTGGGTTTAGGCCCCACCATGCTCACTCACATCCGTGCACTGTATGCCTCCCCTCAGGCTCAGATCCCTCTTGTCACCCTTGACTATTCACAATGGCACCTGTCAAGGATGCCCCCTCTCCCTGCTCCTATATGCCTTGGTAATGGAGTATTTACTAGTCGCCATCCGAAGTAATCCAAACATCACGGGACAATGTCCTGCTCTTCATTACCCAACCGCTGACTACGCTTCCTTCCCTACTACAGGAAATCGCATCATGAAGCTTCTTCAGCAACTACAAAATCAAGCTTTGTAAAAGCACTTCGCTTAATATATCTCTGCCCGACTCCTTGGTTCGCTTGTTTCATACTGCATTCCCTTTAGCCTGGTCACCGAGGGCCATTAAATACCTGGGAGTACATCTTCCCAGCTCCCTATCCGACACCTACTCCTTGAACTTTCTCCCCCTATTACAAACACTCCAGACTGACCTCGCCTGTTGGGATACGAGAGGTTTCTCGTGGCTGAGCTGTATGAACCTCTTAAAAATCATCACTAGACTCCTCTACCTATTCCAAATGATCCCGGTCACTCTCCCTAAGGAATTCCTCTCCACAGTCCAAAGGACCTTCTCGAAATTTGTATGGGCCTTGAAACCCCCCAGAATTTCCAAACAGACCAACGCTAGACCAAAGCAGAGAGGAGAATTGGCCGTCCCTGATTGTACTCAAAACTACCTACCTGCGGCCACCACGTGCATCCTCGACTGGCACCACTCCCCCCAATCTAAGCTCATGGTTTCCCTAGAGAGATCTCACTGCCCTCTCCCACTCATGTCTCTCCCTTGGATTCATAAACGCCGCTGGTCAGACAAGGCTCTCTCTATTCTCCTATGTTGCTCGTCAAGTCCTGGTCATGTGTCATCTACATCGTGCATTACATGACTTTTCACCAATGATGAGCTGCTGATGCCTCTCAGGCAACCCAGACTTCCCTGCAGCCCTCCCCCCCTTTTCTGTCCTAGCCTACTGACTAGCACATTGTGATAGTTAGGTCCTCCCTCACCCCTATACAGAGCTGTTACCCCCAAGTAACCGTAATCTAACTCCCACGGGCAATACCTACAACTGAACTATTTCTATACCTCCTTGAAAAAAATCACAGAATTTACACAGAGCACCTCCTCATCCATGCCCCCCATCCAATCTCAATTATTTATGGCTTGTTTTCTGATACCAGGAATGACTCCTTTCCAGCCTATGTCACCAGTTGGGAGAGAGTTCTTGGGGCTTCCTTTCCACCGTATGTGTGGCTCTCCACCTTCCAGTTGTCCCCCAAATTTTCCATTTCTTGCAGGGCTCAAGAGACAAACTCCAAAGTCCCACCTGTCCTCCACGAGATATCTCCTTCAACCTCTGATGGAGATGTTGTGTTGATCGGGGAACGATGCTACACAGCTAGTGGAACTGCCCTCTTCTGCGCCCCTTTTGGCACAGAATCATACAGCTAGTCACTGGATTTGCTTTGGAGGATGACCCAGCCCATTTACTCCTCTCTATATTTTTCTGCAAATTTAAAAAAAAAAAAATATACGCAAATTGTCTGGCTCTCTGTTTCCATCATTTCCATCATACCCAGATTGTGGAAATCTACGTCCACTCCATCTACATCGGCCTGGCTCCAGGAGATTCTTTATATCCGACATATGGAGGACCTGGTTGCAGAACTCAGGGCAAATGACAGAGCACACAAACAAGTGTGGGGCTCTTGTGGAATACCTTCTACTATTCTACCACCTTCCAATCGTCCTTCCTTTACCCTTCTCCCTGAATATACCCTATTCAGCCTGTCTAACCTCTACCAAGTTCCTTACTCTCTATCGCACGCCCTTCCCTACCCTCCCCAGTTTATCTCTTACATGGTTACCTGTACTTCCTTGCATATTAGGAGGTTCCCTCCTTTCCTGCTTGACAAAATTTTCATGTCATTTTGTGTTTCCAATTGCATTGCTCTGCTGCGACAGAGTTTTCTGCTCCCTTTCTTCTCTGCCGCAGTGTTCTTTCCTCCCTGTGTATTGGACCATGACCTTGTTATACTTGTTTCTTACTTCATGTGATGTGATTGTGCAACACAATTCAATAAAACTTTTAATGACAAAAAAGAAAATAAAAAAGTGCAGATAGTAATGTATCATTCAGTGTCTGATAAAATTCCTACCCCATAAATATTTAACAGATGCATTTCTCTCCCTGGGATGTATATGTAATGTATCTCTTCATTGGGTCCCCTGACCTTGTCCCACCTGCATGTGGTTGCCAGAAGTAACCAGGATTATGGGAACAACCAAGCTTGCTTTGCTACACTGTTTCTGTTAATGAGAGATGTCTTTACTACTTTATAATGGAATTTTCCTTTAATTTATATTAGCAACACACTGTTTGTACATTGAATACATTTCTGCTATGGTCCCTTCCACGTTACGTATTAGAGATCCCCTCTAATATGTCTTTCTTTTTTTTGTAATAAAACATATATTTAAGAATTGCAGCTAGATTTCCTTAGGAAATGTTTCATCTGTCTCTTGTGCCAAGATCCTTCTTTTCATATACAAGAATGTCAAGGACAGGTGTCCAAACTGTACGTGATGAGAATGGGGCTATTGCATCCCTTTAAAGAGTTACCTATGATATTTGTTGTCATCTTGCCAAACATGCAGTCTTTTTGTTAGAACCCATCTGGTTTAATATTTTAAGAGGGAATATTTTAGAACAGAATACTGCATTACTAATCACATACAACAATGTGTAAAGTTACAGTCCTCTTGGGCTTTTCATGGAAAATCTCCTTTAAGAAGAGAGATGAAAGAAATGTTCAAGAATTGCGCGTTGTCACTGAGCACCTTTTGCACATGAATAATAAATTCTATTTGAAATGTAAACACAATCCTAATAAAATCAGTTCAGATCCTTTTCCCTGCTGTCTTGTTATTAACAAGGGTTTTTATCAAACATCTGTATGTCTGTGTAGCAATACACTTTAAATAAACCTGTATTGACCTAAATTCTAAAAATGTACTTTACTCTCATATGAAAACTTCTTTCTTTTTTCACTTTTTATTCTTGTTTGTGTATATTATATAAAAATATTATAATATGACACATCAAGGATAAGAAAACTGTCAGAAACATGTCAGAAGACATTTGAAGGTGGAAACAAATAGCTGCTCTAGTAGAAGAAAATACTGGGGGAAATAGATGTTTGTTTTTCTGTACATGATCACTGTATAATAGTTAGAGCTGCACTTTGTATAAAAAGTCAATTTATCTAAAAATGTTATTTACTTCCAGTAAAATTTAAACCTTCAGTACTCCTGATTATGTGTTGTATAGGTGCGCGCAACCATTTCTGTTCCAGACTCCTGTCTTCAGTTTCCACAACAGGATGTAGTTGTTTGACTACTTACATTTTCAGCCATATGAACTGCTTTGTTATCCAGTTGTGGAGAGAAGTATCTCTTGTGGAGAAGTACTCTTGTACTTCTTTCAATTTAACCCCTTAAGTACCGGGTCATTTTTCGTCTTTGCATTTTCATTTTTCCCTCCCCATATTCCAAGAGCCATAACGTTTTCATTTTTCAGTTCACGGACTCACATGATGGCTTATTGTTTGCGAAACAAATTGTACTTTGCAATGGCACCATTCAATATGCTGTGCAATGTACTGGGAAGCTGGAAAAAAATTCTGAATGAGGTGCAATTGGAAAAAAACTGCATTTGCGCCAATTTCATATGGGTTTAATTTTTACAGCGTTCACTGTGTGGCAAAAATGACATGTTAGCTGTATTCTGCAGGTCAGTACAAACAAAATTTACCAAAACATACCAAATTTATATAGTATTTGTAATGTTTTGATACCTTTTAAGAAATGAAAAAATTTTGTGTTGCCATATTGTGACACCTGTAACTTTTTCATATTTACATGTATGGAGCTGGGAAAGGAGTCTTTTTATGAGGGACAAGATGATGTTTTTACTGATATCATTTGGGGAAAGATCTGATGGTTTGATCACTTTTTATTCAATTTTTTTATAGGAGGCAAAGTGTTGAAAAAAACGCTATTTAGCCTTTTTGAATTTTTTTCGCCGCTACGCCGTTCACCATATGGGATAAATATTTAAATATTTTAATAGTTTGGGCATTTTGGAACGCAGGGATACCTAATGTGTTTATGTTTACTTTTGTTTATTTACTTTTATATCTGATCTAGGAATAGGGGGGTGATTTGAACTTTTGTGTTTTTTTTTTTTTTTTCTACTTTTAAAAACATTTTTTTTTCTACTTTTACTTTTATGATCAGACCCCCTAGGGACCTTAAAACTACTGTATTGCAGTGAATAGCAAAATGCCTTCACTTCTATTAGACGATGCCTCTGGCATCGTGTAATAGCTCTAACGCAATGACAAGCCTGGGAGCCTTCAATAGGCTCCCGGCTGTCATGACAACTGATAGCCGGCTTCCGATGACGTTCAGGAGGGTGGTGACCGGTGAAAAATGGCGGTGCCGGTGGCGCCTGCGCAGTTTAGACGCCGTGGTCCCGTTTGACCGCGGCATCTAAAGGGTTACCAGCAGCGATCGGTGAAGGCACCGATTGCTGCTGTTAGCGGCGGGTCTTGGCTGTATTATACAGCCGGCATCTGCTCTGTATGGAGAGAGCTCAGCTCCTGAGCCCTCTCCATACATCCCCATGACACCAATGACGTACAGGTACGTCATTGGTCATTAAGGGGTTAATACAATATAGGAATATATTCAATCAATCAATTGTGCAGACACAATTGATTGATTGATTGATTGAATATATTCCTATATTGTATTAAACATGGTCAAATTAGTGATCAAATGTTTACTTGTCTAGCAAGGATATGTCTTACAGACCAGAACATTACAAAATTACTATATGTTTACATTCTTAGCCACATCACAATTGGCTCATTTTCCCTGGTTCATGACTGGGCACATTTTGTTTTATTTTTATATGTGATTTTGACAGCTATGACATTTTTTTTGTTTGGATTATTCAAACATTTTTTTTGGTGATGCATAATGCTTTATTTTCATTTCTTTAATTAAGTTTTTGCATGTTTTTTTCTTTTTTTAATATCGTGGAAAATGAAAACAAATGTCTTTTTTTTAGTACTATAGTAGCACTACTATATAGTACTACTGATTACAGTACATGAAAGTATGTCGCTGGAAGGCAGAGACTTCTAGCAGGATAGATAACTGTATTGCTAGAAGTCCCTATCCTGGCATACTGTTCAGGCTGGTAAATTTGGCCTACACACGGATCGAGGTTCACAACTGAAGCTAGGTCGTGCAAATGTGAGGAAATTTGGCACAGACACACAAACACACATATATATTTGGCTATATCTTTATTTGGCTATATACAGTGCCTTGCAAAAGTATTCGGCCCCCTTGAACGTTTCATCCTTTTGCCACATTTCAGGCTTCAAACATAAGGATATAAAATTTTAATTTTTTGGTGAAGAATCAACAACAAGTGGGACCCAATTGTGAAGTGGAACGGAATTTATTGGTTGTTTTAAACTTTTGTAAAAAATAAAAAACTGAAAAGTGGGGCGTGCAATATTATTCGGCCCCTTTACTTTCAGTGCAGCAAACTCACTCCAGAAGTTCAGTGAGGATCTCTGAATTATCCAATGTTGTCCTAAATGACTGATTATGATAAATATAATCCACCTGTGTGTAATCAAGTCTCCGTATAAATGCACCTGCTCTGTGATAGTCTCAGGGTTTTGTTTAAAGCACAGAGAGCATCATGAAGGCCAAGGAACACACCAGGCAAGTCCGTGATACTGTTGTGGAGAAGTTTAAAGCCGGATTTGGATACAAAAAGATTTCCCAAACTTTAAACATCCAAAGGAGCACTGTGCAAGCGATCATATTGAAATGGAAGGAGTATCAGACCACTGCAAATCTACCAAGACCCGTCCATCCCTCTAAACTTTCATCTCAAACAAGGAGAAGACTGATCAGAGATGCAGCCAAGAGGCCCATGATCACTTTGGATGAACTGCAGAGATCTACAGCTGAGGTGGGAGAGTCTGACCATAGGACAGAAAGCCATTTCTCAAAGATATCCATAAAAAGTCTCATTTAAAGTTTGCAATAAGGCACCTGGGAGACACAGCAAACATGTGGAAGAAGGTGCTCTGGTCAGATGAAATCAAAATCGAACTTTTTGGCCACAGTGTAAAACGATATGTTTGCCGTAAAAGCAACACAGCTCATCACCCTGAACACACCATCCCCACTGTCAAACATGGTGGTGGCAGCATCATGGTTTGGACCTGCTTTTCTTCAGCAGGGTCAGGGAAGATGGTTAAAATTGATGGGAAGATGGATGGAGCCAAATACAGGACCATTCTGGAAGAAAACCTGTTGGAGTCTGCAAAAGACCTGAGACTGGGACGGAGATTTATCTTCCAACAAGACAATGATCCCAAACATAAAGCAAAATCTACAATGGAATGGTTCACAAATAAACGTATCCAGGTGTTAGAATGGCAAGTCAAAGTCCAGACCTGAATCCAATCGAGAATCTGTGGAAAGAGTTGAAAACTGCTGTTAACAAACGCTCTCCATCCAACCTCACTGAGCTCAAGCTGTTTTCCAAGGAAGAATGGGCAAGAATTTCAGTCTCTCGATGTGCAAAACTGATAGAGACATACCCCAAGCGACTTGCAGCTGTAATCGCAGCAAAAGGTGGCGCTACAAAGTTACTTAAGGGGGCTACTTAAGGGGGCCGAATAATTTGGCACGCCCCACTTTTCAGTTTTTTATTTTTTACAAAAGTTTAAAATATCCAATAAATTTCGTTCCACTTCATGATTGTGTCCCACTTGTTGATTCTTCACCAAAAAATTAAAATGTTATATCCTTATGATTGAAGCCTGAAATGTGACAAAAGGTTGAAAACTTCAAGGGGGCCGAATACTTTCGCAAGGCACTGTATATATATATATGTTCACTCAATGACCTAAGACTAACATCCTCTATTATCAGAACCTCCCACGCTCGTATCCAAGACTTCTCCCGAGTTGTACCACTTCTCTGGAATGCTCTATCCCAGACTATCAGATTAACCCCCAATTTCCACAGCTTCAAGCGTAAATTAAAGACACATCTTTTCAGACAGGCCTATCACAACTCCTAATGTAAACCCTTCCATAGTTAGAATCCCTAAAACATACCCTCCTCTGTTTATGCTTCAACATTACTTCACAGGATATGATGTCGTATCAGACTAGCTTTATATGTCCAGGCACCATCTGCATGTTAAAGGACACGACTGGTGACGGCTCATACAGCTTATATATGTGTAATGACAGTAACCTCTATTACAAAATTGTCTGACCATTGTATAAACAATGCTACATCTGTTGCCGCCTGTCAGGGGTTAAGTTCCCCCTGGGATGGATGTCACCGTAATCCTAATTAATTGAATTATCAGATACAGAGAATAGACACACAGGAACCTCAGATATACTAATTGGCAAGATCAAAGGCTTACCTCACAGTACTGTTTTTATCTATATGAGGTCCTCTGGTCCCGTCCTCAAGTCGATCGGTGAGTGGGTCGGCACTCTATCGGCTGCACATCAGACGATCTCGTCGCCCCACGTTGATTAGCCAATTTCTGTCGGGGGGTTAAGCTCCCCCTGGGATGGATGTCACCGTAATCCTAATTAAATGAATAATCAGTTTCGAGCGCTCGGGAAACAAAACGTACACACAGGTATTGTGTATGAATAGTTTCTCTTTATTGCGTAGTTCAATACAGTTTTAAAGGTAAACTGAGTTACATAACAGTCATGTGATCAATGTACATATATGGGTTTTCCAGTTCCGTTACCAGACAAAGTTGTTCAATTTCCCATCACCCTAGATGTTTCCTTTTCACCCAGTCTAAATGTCCTCCTTATCTTTCCTGAGAATGGTACATCTCTGAGAACAGCAGGACTGTTGATATTCAGACCCTGAGATTATATTCTATCTCTAAACTATTTAGTCTGCATGGAGAACATTTCACCCTGTGTCTTCTATATACTGCATTATAAAATATAATACAAGTCATGCTTTAACCCTTACACCACCCTTGCTACCTCTTGTGTCACCCCCTCTACCTCATAGATTGTAAGCTCTTGGGAGTAGGGCCCTCAGTCCCAGTGTGTGAATTGACTATTTATTTGTAATGTATCTTTTTTGTCAGTACTTGGACCCTACAAGTTGTACAGTGCTGCGGAATATGTTGGCGCTATATAAATAAAATGCATTATAAATGTATTTTATATATATATATATATATATATATATATATATATATATATATATAGCCAAATAAAGAAAAGTCGATTCCTCCATAATTTTGCGAAAAGATGGTGACTTATTTATTGGAAGTAGTGAACACCATGTATCGACCCTTACAGGGGTCTTTTTCTAGTGTAAATGGCCACATTCATCTTGGAGCTATTTAACTACATAGTGCCCATTCACAGTGTCTCATGACAAAAACCAATCCAAGCTCTTAGTTCAAAGAATAAATAATCCAATCCATAAATTATTACTCAATATATTATTATAAAGACATTAGTCATATGTGTCCGAAGTTCCGATCCCGTGTGTGGGGTATCAGTGCTCATGGATAGTTTTTTGAAACACAGCCAGTGGACTTGCTAAAGCACAAATATGAGGGTGAGCAAAAACATCTTGTTTCATTGGAATTGCAGTTAACTAGCCTCACTGAGTATTATAAAGCTAGATGTATACCGGAAGGCTTAAGGTCACATTTGAGGCCAACATTATTTCCGAGTAATCAAGCTTTTTGTATTAAGTGAACAGATCTCTAATAAGTATGCATTTGATCTGATTCTGTTAAACATACAGTTCTTAACAATAGAGATTATAAATACTAAAGTAAAAATTAGTGAGATCGAGTGTAAACTAACAAATCTATTGACTACTCAGGAGTTTAAAGGGGGTTTTCCGGACAAAAAATAATTTTTCAAAAAAGGAATGTTGGTGCTATTCATAGGCTAATAAGTGCACCCAAATACCTTTAGCAGTGTTTTGAGTGATTTCTGGGTTTCTCTGTAAACTTCTGGCATCTTCTGCATTTGCTTACATGGGTATCTTCCTGTTCTGTTTTCCTACAACTACCATGATGCCTTGGGCCACTCAGAGCTGACTCACACCACTTTCCTCTCTCCCTCTCTCCCTCCCTCCCCCCTTCCTCTTTCACTCCCTCCCCTTCCCTTTCTCACTCACACCCCCACCCTGTTTCCCTAGCTAGCCCGCCCACTACTAGTCCTTCCTAAATAACTCAAATCCACCCCACCATACTTACCTGTCATAATATGAAAAAGCAGTACAGCGGCAGTCACATCCGGATAAAAAACCTCTTTATTTGAATAGGTTACAGGCAGGCTTTAGCTGTGGACTCACAAGCAATGGGCCGTTTCGTGCTACTGCACTTCTACAGGCTTGACAGCTGACACACCCCATGGAGCGTCATCATAAAGTGACGCCTACTCCATGGGTGTGTCATTCAACACCAATAGCCATCAAGATAGGTCCTGGAGAGAGCGCACAGGTGCCGAATACCGGCCATCGCTGCTACACTCAGTTAAAAAGCATAATAAAAACATAATGGCGCTATCGTTCAAGTACTGTAGCAATCAAAAGAAAGGAATTCAACATGTACCACTTGGGTTAAGGAGTAGAAGAAAGGAAAAAGTGGACATTACTAAATGTGGAGAGCAGCACCAACAGAGAAGCAAAGCAACCCCACATCAAGAAAAGAAAGAGGAGAACTCCGAGGACTCCTGAAACATCTCCCACGGCCGCCAGAGGGACTCAAATTTAGAGGGGTCGGGCGAGTCCTCGGCCACCAGGGCCTCCATTCTCCTGATAAGGAGAAGCTCCTGAAGAAACTCCAACAGGGTAGGTACGGCAGTACTGCGCCAATGTCTGGGAATGACTGTTCTGGAGGCGGTGAGGAAATGTCGCAAGAGGTCCTTCTTAACAGCCGAGACCCTCCCTGGTATGATGGAGAGAAGTGCAAGCTGGGGAGAGGGTGTGACAGATCTGCCGCTCACTTTAGCATAAAGCGTAAAAACAGCATCCCAAAAGGGCTTGAGGGCCGCGCATTCCCACTAAATATGATACAAGGTGCCTCTTTAGGAACCACAGCGCCAACACTGGTCAGAAACACCAGGGTAGATCCTATGCAAGAGGTCAGGACAGCGGTACCAGATTTAGAAAGAGAAAACACAGAAGTTTGACAATAAATGGCTTCAACCAACCACTAACCATGAGCGGAGAAAAAGTTTTTGTGTTATCATTCATATTCTCTGAAAAAAGGCCAAAAAAACAAAAAAAATCTGCCGGGGTATGTAAACTTTTTAGCACAACTGTATATATGTATATATTTTATATATATATATATATATATATATATATATATATATATATAAATATATATATGTATATATTAATATATTAAGGCGTCGATTACAGTAATGGACACATCCATATTGGCTGTATTTATATGTAGTGATACAAAGTGCTGTTGTTTCACACGCTCTTTCCTGGGCCTGATATATAGTGAAACAGCCGATATTGATGCTTGTAGTGTGTTGTCGATACGTGGTGATCGCTACTTCCAATAAAGAAATCACCATCTTTTTGCAAAATTCTGGCAGAATCAACTTTTCTTTTCCCACAATATCCAGCACCCTCTATAGCCTGTGCCTTGTACTCTCATGGCACATTCAAAGCCTGATTTATGATAAATAATGACCTTTTGATATCATTTATAGATTGATTATAGATTGTTCAGTGTATTAATATTCAAATGACCCTGAACACATGTCCTTCCCACAAAGCTGCCTATAGGTAAAGGCCCACTGTGCCTATAGTAAATCTAGCCCAGGTGTATTGTAAAGTGTTAAAACTACTTCTTAATGCTCCTCTAACTACAGTTAGCTCTGAGATAGCTTTCTTGGCTTTGTTGTAAATTTGCTAAAATGTCTGGTACTGTCTGATACAAAAGACGCTAAGTCAAAATCCAAACCAATGACCACTAGGCATACATTCTCTATCCATTAACCCCTTCCTGCTGGTGAAATTTTTTGATTTTTGTTTTTGACTCCCACCTTCCAAACCCCATAACTTTTTTTTATATTTCAGTTCACAGAGCATTATAAGGGCTTAATGTACAATTGGGAAGCTGGAAACAAATTCAGAATGGGGTGGTATTAGAGAAAAAGTGCATTTGTATGACTTTCTTAGGGGCTTCGTTTTTACGGCGTTCAATGTGCAGCCAAAATGACATGTCACCTGTATTCTATGTTTCAGTATGATTCTGGGGATACCAAATTTATATAGTTTTATTTAGCATAGGGCATCTTTTTTGCAGGGCTCAGTGTACTTTTTAGTTATACCATTTTGGTGAATGTCTATTGCTTTGATCACTTTTTATTCAAATTTTTTTCAGATGTGAAAAAGAGCGGTTATGCATTTTTGAATTTTTTTTTTCCTGCTACAGTTTACTGCCATAAATGCATCTTGCTATATTGTCATGAATTGACTCATTATGAATTGAGTTATATTGAACTAAGTATATCCTAGACTGAGTTGTTAAATCATTTCTAAAGGCATAAAATTTGTTTGGAATGTTATATTTACTAAGAGCATGCTGTATATATCAACAGAGCCCAAAGATAAGTGTTACCAATAGTGCCCATGTACTGCTCCAGCTAACTAGAATACTCCAACATCAGCAAAGTTTGCCTCACTGCCACAAGCATTGAGGGGTGATTCCCATCTCAAGGGTTGCATGCTAGACAATTCTGTGAGTTGAGCCTCCTATCCTTACTGGAAGTAGAATGTCAGTGTGTTATATGATGACCCCACATTACAAGCCATGGTTGGTGGAGCAAAGTTTCTGAATTCTGTAGCTTCCAACATAACCCCCAGAGGTGACCCTATTGTGACCTGCCATACCAGGTCATGTGAGAATCAGGTGCATCTGCAACATCCCAGTGACAACTACTTAAACTGTTTTATTTTATGTTTCTGCCACTGTGGCTGTATATATTTATATTCTTATGTTTTGTATGTGTTTGCCCCTTTAATTGTGCATTGCTTAGCAGCTTCCCATATGTATATGTTTCCCATAGGACCTTTCCACTGTGTTCTGGATGCCCTTCTATTTTAGAAGACTTAGTGCATCCCTGGCCAAGCACTGGCCATTGGGTAAGGGGTAGAGACTGGAAATCTCCAGTGATCATTAGTCAGTGTGTGTGCTGGCAGCCAAGAAAGAAACACTTGATCTGAGTCCCCTGCAGTCCCTGAGGGAAATAAACTGTTCTTCTCCCCAGCAATCCAGCTACAGCCCTGAGACAGGGAAGGTGTAGCTGACAGCCCATAGTGGGATAAAGAGTGCCAACCTTTGGAGGAAGTCTATGTTGTGGAACATACCAGCCAGGACCCACTCATCACAGGTATCTGGGATCCTGTGACTTAATTCAGCCCCCATAGTCATAGTGGGTGAGACAGAAACTTTATATCATTGGACTGGAGAAAGGTACCAAACCACTATCTGAAATTGGGCACCCCTCATCCAAAATTCTGGGTTTAGCCACCATAGTGGTATTCCTAATAACTTTGGCTCCCATCGGGAAGCTGCATGTGTTACCAGTTACTTCAGTAAAGTTCATCTTGGTTCAACTGCACCAATGACTCCTGAGACGTTCCTGCACTTACCATTGGGGCCCTTCTGAACACCCCATTATGACTCAGGGTAAGAGAGGACCCCTATCCAACTGGAAGTGGTGGAAAACTGGTTTGAAAAATGTGTGGCTTGAAAGGTGGGCTGAAAAACTTGGTCTAGTGTCTTGGGGCCTATCAGTGACATCACCATCACAACTACTACTCCCATGCTCTGGTTCCCTCCATTGGGTTGTGGCATATCCACTTCCCAGAAGGGAGCCCCACATGGTCATGTTTGTAAAGAAATTCTGCCCAAAAGATCCAGGGATGGAGGCACTCTAGCAAGATTTACAGCAGTAAAACAACAATCTACAAGGCTGCTGCACTACTAGTACAAGTGGGGAGGGTCCTATAATCAAAAACTCCTCCCTGAAGAACTGAGGCTAATGGACAGTTGTGAACAGCCACAGGTGTTACAGAAAAGAGGCTCTATGCCTACACTTACAGTCATGGACACACCTGTCTTCCCCTCACTCAGTGACAGAGGGGTAAAAAACTGTAACAAACATTCAGTATGTAATGAGGATTGATTGTTTACCTGGTCAAGTGGTGAAATCATGTCTACTGTTTCTTGCACGAGAGACTTTGTGGTCTTCATAGGAAAGAAAATGAGAAGAAAGGTTTCTAACAGAGAGAGACTTAGTATTTTTTTTATTTTTATATTACTTTGTTTTTGTTTTGTTTTTTTGAGAAGCCCAGCTAGTACCGTATAGTATAGGCATACATACATACATAGGCATTAAGACAGTGCTGGACTGGGTGTGGAACACTATAAACTGGTGAGGTACTTTATGCCTGCCAACCCATTAATTGCAGATGTCTGCTTGGTCCCCATCATCTGTGATTTGGGGTGTCAGCTAGCTGACATTGTGTTCACCCCAGGCTTGTAAGTGTGCTTATATTCTTGTTTATTATCTTTTACTTGCTTGATTGTATTTGCTTGCTTATTTTCTATACTTTTATTGGTCCCACTCGTTTTAGAACCCATAGTAATACACCAGGTAACACCAATGAGCATAGATATGAGTTATTTTCATCTATGTTTGCTTTTTGGGGGAAATCAGTATAACTGGCATCCTGGGACATATCTACATGAATAGAAAGACAAGGCACACTGTAACACTTAGATAACAAATGGTTTAGATTTATTTATGCCTCAAGACATATACCTTGATCAGATTCTGGTTAAATCATTGCAATATATGTTATATAGGTAATCAATTTTGTGAAGTGAGAAAGTAGTTCATAAAGATGAAAGATAGACTGAACTGTAATGGACCATGAAATGAATCTATGAATTAAATATCATATCACACATATATCCCAGCTCTATCTAGAATTTATGATGTATGATATAGCTTTGTCTACAAATTAATTACAAATTTCCCTATAGTCAATGAGTTATCATATCATATAGTAGAGAACAGGTAACTATAGCCATCTCTTTATTTCCATGTCAAGTGTCAAAAGCTGTAGCCATATTCCATCATGCTTGACTGAACCGACATGTACCACTGGCAACTGAACACATTCTATTAACATAGTAGTTTACCAGAGCTAAGCAAAAGGAACTGGAAGCAAGTTTTGCAGTAGGTTCATTATTAGAGCCCTACATGACAGGTTGCTGGAATTCCTGACATTTTATTTACTCTTCTTTTTCCCTTGTTTAAAAATTATATGTGACACTTCTGTCATCCTATATTTATTTTCTTCCTTCTCAAAGGCATATACTAAATCTGTTTGGCTCAAAGTTTGTGACACTTTACTTGCTAAATACATAAGAAATGTACTAAATGAAAGTCAGCAAAATACACACCAAGGATCATAAAAAGTAACTTGGATCTAATTTTTTCCATAGGCTAGGTACAACTTTATTACCTCAGGAACTTGGGGAATGGATGAATAATTCTTATGCACATAGTTTATGATTCAGGTTACATCAGGTTATATACACTACAGATATTCAGTCACAAATAGTAGTGAATTGGGTCATGAGTTCTTTTTATTTGGACTATTCAAAATTGTTATAAAAATCAGATCATGTTAACATAATGCTGTACCTTTCGTAACATATGTTCACCAGTTTCAAATGTATTTCAACACTTTATTTATGTACGAGAAAGTTAAGAGTTTTCTCCACTGGCCAATCCCTTATTTGTCATAATTGTCCCCTGATGAAAGGAATTTAGCTGTAAACTGTTCTGAGATCCCAACTGCTAGTATTTAATCCATTTGCAGTGCCACAACATGTGAAAAACATTATACATTTTGTAACTACAATCATTAGACTAACCATAATGGTTCTTCATAGTGAGTTCTCCATTCTCAGTGCTGCACTATATTCTTGCTGCTAGATGGACAGAGGACTCTCACTATTAAGTCATCATTATTCAATAAGAAATAATGCTCAAAACTCATCCCTTTTAATATATAAAATTATTTCTATACTGCTGTCTGAGTCCTAGTTTACACATGGATGACTTTTTTTTATATACATGTGAATCACATACAAAGCTAGGGGTGGGGTAGTAGTTAGACAGAAGTCCATAAAGTGATTTTCAAATGCAGGATGTGTGACAACCATAACAAATCTTTTTGGGATTTGGTTCATCTCTAAAATGAACACTGCTGTCCTAAGATGCTACTCCACTATCCATACCACCCCTTTACTGGAGTGACATTGTAACATTTTTTACGATATTTAAAAATGTCACATTTGATAAATCTGATTTACAGACAGCTATAAAGGCTAACTATGCTCATCTTCCCACTTTCTTTCAAAAGTGGAGTGAGTGCTGTAAAAATGCAAAATGTAGCGGAGTTTTTGTGCAAAAAAGTTAAAAAAATTGGCAAAACTCTATTTTGTTACCATTTCATGAAAATTTCTGTAGTCTAGCACTTGATAAACCGTATTTGTTCTTATCATGAGTAGAGATTAGTAAATCTTCAGGTTCTCTTTAGACCTCAAAGTACACTAAGCAGAGGCCTAGGGTAGGTGTGGAAAAATACATACCCTCAGCTTCTCTCACCTCCCCTGGCCTCCCTTGCAGCATGTAGTCTTCCTTTATGGGTGTGTTTGGTCCTCTCCTAACTTCTTCCAGCCTTCTGTGTGATGTCAGTGACCCCTCAACGGTCATGCAGGGAGCACTAACATCATGGCGTTTGTGTGGAAGTGGCATGGCATTGGCAAGCACCATTTGACTGCTGAGGCCAAGTCACAGGACTGACATCACCCAGAAGACCCCAAGAAGCCGAAAGAACAATGAAGATACCCATGAGGGTGTACTGGGCTCTGCAAGCGAGCCCAGGAATGGTGAGGGAGTATGACTGTTTATTATTTTTTTGCTCTTCCCCTGGGCCACCACTTGTGGGCCACCACTTGTTAATCTCTGGGTCTGAAGTGAAAAAAAACTTGGAAGTGGAAGTTTTGCCCTGGGTTTTATTATTTAATAACTAATTGCACATTTTGTTTTTTGTACCTAAGTGCATGACCTGCATTAAGTGCATATTTTTTTCTAATTTTCTATACCTAAATATGGGGAAGATCTGCCCTTCTAAAAGCATTCAGAGATATACTTTACAGCATTCCCATGGGCTATAGAAACCTGTAGACTGGAAATGTTCATTTACTCCTATGGAAGAGTGTTCTAGGTATGCACTTCTTGAGGGGAAGATGTAACTATAATGTATAGTGAATGGTGAATTCCAATATCACGGCAGTACAAGAAAGTGTAAAACAATCTCACAGGGCATTCTCCAATTTTCCAAGTCCAGAAAAGTGAATTTTATTCTCTTCATGATATGTTTTTTGGATATAATTTATGTGTCTGCGCCTAAGCTCACACACTTGTGTGGAAGGAATCTGGGCGGACAGCGGACCCGGCAGGGTATGGGGCCCGCGGCCAGATGGAGATGGCCAGGCCCCGGACCACTATGATAGCGGTCGGGGAAAGTCTGGTTCCCGGACCGCTATACATACTGTTATTGGAAAGGAGCCCTGGCATATTGCAGGCCCCTTTCCAATAGATGGCAGGGCAGGGCACCCAGGAGAGGTGACTGAAAATAATAAATACATATTCTCACCTCTCCTGGGCACAGCGTCCTCTCCGGTGCTCTTCCGTCATGTGACTGAGGCCTGTGATTAGGCCCCAGCGGTCACATGGGGCGTGGCCACGTAATGACGTCAGTGCGCCCCCACGTGACCGCTGAGGACCAATCAAAGGCCTCAGCAGCGACGTTGGAAGAGGGCCTGAAGACGCTGAAGACGGCAGGATGGAGCGTGGATGCCAAGGAAAGGTAAGGCAAGGTGAGTATGAATGTTTGTTATTTTTAATCACCTTCCCTGGGCCTCCGATTATTATACTCTGGGGTCTGAGGAGACCCCAGAGTATAATAATAGCACCGAAGCGGAGGGGGTTTGATGGGAGCATATACTACTGGGTGGGGGCCACTGTAGTTCATATAATCCATACAGTGGCTCCTTCACTGGTCCCCTATACTGTATGGGGATCATTGATGGGAACATTATATTGTTGGGGGGGTCAGTGATAGAGGCCAATAGCCTGGGGTACATTAAAGGGGGTGTGCAGGATAACATTTTTTTTTTTTTTTTAATTACGCCGCAGCAGGTGAAAAAAACAGAACAAAAAAACCCCCCAAATTTTCTCTCCTGTCCCCAGTGTCTCCCAGCGCAGTTTGTTCCTGCAGTTCTGTTGTTTTCTTCCAGCTAAAGTTCCCTCTGCACGTGACTACCTGTGACGTCACGTGACCCCTGAGGCCAATCAGCAGCCTAAGGGAAGGAACCTGGGATGTCACAGCCAGAGAGAACTTCCAGCAAAGAGAAGACAGCGGAGTTGCGGGACCGGACCGTGCTGGGAGGACACCGGAGCACCGGGGATAGGTGAGTACGTTTAGTATGTTTTTTTTTGTTTGTTTTTTTTGTTTTTTTTTGGAGGGGGGGTAGGGGGGATTCACTTCCCCCGGACTAATTATAAAAAGGAAAAAATTATACTGGTCAACCTCTTTAAAGTGTGGCACATTAGGGGTTATATTAAAGGGGTTGTCCGGGCATAATTTGTTATGGTTTATCCTCAGGATAGGCCATAAATAACTGATCTGTATGGGGCTGACCCCGGACCGATCAGCTGTACGGAGCCACTTCTGATGCTGGTCCTGTACACAATACAGGGCCAGAAGCAGAAAGATCTGTCCTCTGTGTATTAGTCGGGCACCTTCACTGCATCTCAGCACATATTGAAGTTAGTAGGAGCTGAGCTGCAGTGAAGGTGCCGGGCTGCTTTACAGCGGATGGATCTTTCTGCTTCCAGCACTGTGTTGTGTACAGAACAGGCACCGAAAGTGGCTCCGTACAGCTGATGGGGCCGTGTGTCAGCCCTCTACCGATCAGGTATTTATGGCCTATCCTAAGCTTAGGCCATACAAAAGATTAACCCTGGACAACCCCTTTAATATTCCCCACACAGTTTAATGTGCCCCCCACAGGATGTTAGCCCCATCACTGCTCCCACACAATATAATGACCCCGTCACTGTTCCCCATACAGTATGGGGGACCAGTGAAGAGGCCACTCTATGGGTAGACCAGTGAAGTGGTTATAAAAAAATTTGGCCTAGACAACCCCTTAAAAGAAGTTGCCCATAAACTGGAGCGACCACTGTGGCGGCCGCCAGGGAGATGTAAAAATAAGAAAATTTTAAAAAAAAGCATACTCACCTGTCCCCAGCACCCCGTTGTCCCCTGCCTGTGTCTTTTCGGTCTCATGGCGGCACTTCATTTCTGGAAATCCTGTACCTAATTGGTGTTACCGGTCACATGAGGTGCAGGACTCCCAGCAAGTAGCACGAGACTGAATGGACACTGGCAGCGGACAACGGAGTGCCGGAGACAGGGGAGTATGCTTTTTAATTTATTTATTTTTTACTTTACACCTCCCGCCAGCCACATGGGTTGCTCCAATTCCTTCGGGGCAATCGTGGGAGTCAGACGTACTTGTTTGAGCTCCTAGCTTCAGAGGCTTACGTGGCTTTTGATATTTGGAGACCGTTTATTGTGTGTGGTTTTCGGTCTTTGTTTGTTACAGACCGTAGCTCCGACTCCCTTCCCCGTGCGGAAGGGAGCCTTATCATGGAGCGTGGAGCTCCTGCCCCCCGGACCTTACAGGCGGGGGGGCAGGAGAATGTCTGCCGACACAGCACCAGCAGAGCAGGGCAGGCGGAGGTCGCTGAGGCAGCAAGCCTCAATGAGACTGGCGACCGAGACAACGGCATCGGGAGCAGCATCGGGAGCAGCAGCAGCGACATTGGCGGCTGCAGCATCAGGAACAGCATCGGGAGCAGCGACGTCCGTGGAGCGGGCGACGCCGGCAGGAGTAGTGGTGGCGACAGGGATGTCAGCAGTCCCGGCAGGTGGATCCGTGAAAACTGCGACATCAGCCACGGCGGTAACATCAGCGGCAGTGGCGGGTGAAGCCGGTCCGAAGGGGGCTATGGCCGCAGGATATGCGGTTCCCTCTGGAAGGGTCCCTGCAAGCAGTAGAAAAGACACAAGCTTACCGTCATCGCTGCCGCAATCACCCGCAGGATGGGGCATCAGGAAGGCTGGAGAGGAAGTCGCCATTTACAGCCGGAGGATCGAGGCGGTCCTGGAGGAATATGACCGAGCCCGGAGGTCCCTGTTCGCAATGAGTGGGGCGCTTCATAGTGCTCGTGCCCGTAGCGACAGGGCCTCAAGGAAGGACCGCCCGGTTTTCAGTAAGCAGGTAAGGAGCCTGAAAAAACAAATAAAGGCCCTGGAAGCCAGGTGCACGGAGATTCTGGAGGGCGCGGGGCCGTTCAGAGAGAAGCTGCTGAACGATGACCGCTTCTTCCGCAAACAGCAGGAGCGGTTGTTGAAGGATGGCCCCGCGTCCTCAGACAGCTCGGGAGAGGACGACTATTGTGAGTCAGACCTGGAGTCAGATGACAGCATGGCGGTACAGTATAGTCGAGTAGCCGTCCCTAGTAGCAGCAGCCTGATACCCACATATACACAGGCATCAGCGCCGGCAGTGAAACTGGAAGTCAGAATGACAAGACAGGAAGTCAGAATGACAGGACAGGAAGTGACGCAATCTCCCACACTCCCAGAGAACCAACCACTGCCCGAGACGGAGGAGGAGGAGGGTGGAGCCTCGGGAGAAGGCGGGAAGCTGATGAGGCAAATCTGCCAATTGGAGTCCCCGTCCAGAATGGACCAATTAGCATTCAGCTTGTCAGATTTGGACGGGGGAGGAGGAGGGAAAAGGAACCAAGACCAGGAAGAAGGTGAAAAGAGAAAAAAAAAGAGAAATAGAGACATTTAAATTTGTCAGATCGTTGCCAGGGGACCACCGCGCCGGGACTTCGGCCCAGGTTGCGATGCCTCCAGGAGAGAAAAGGGAGGCGCAGGCACCTCGGGTTACGCCAAGTGGCGGGGTGCCCGGGGTGCCAGCAGTCAAAATGGCGCCTGATAGTACCTTTCAGGTGGTGGCGGACAAGGCGCTCATAGTTGCGGACAAGGGCAAAGGCAAAGAAGCCCCCCCTGCGGAGGGGAGTGGCGTAGGGAAACCTCCCTCCCTGGTAGGAGGTTTTAAAATATCGATGGCTTCCCCCAGAGTAAGGTGTAGGAAAGGGGGAGTGGCAGGTGGGCGTGGCTCATCCTCCTCCAGTGCTGATGAAGCCGGTGATGCGGAGGTCACTTCCGGGGCTAAGGGGGCGTGTCCTCCTACAACATCAGGTGCCGGGGTGACTGTGGATGCGGAGGCCGAGGTAAAAGCGGGGAAGCCATCAGCGAGTGGTGCAGCCGGCCCCGCTGTAAGAAGGAAGACTGCAGGTGTGAATGATGGACGAGTGGAGAAGCTAGTTAAGCAGACAGGTAAGGTAAAGGGGAAAGCGGGTGGGACAAAAGGGGTAATTAGTAGTATTCCTGAAGAAGGTGGTGTAGTATGCATGGGGGTCCAAGAGCCTGTAGTCGGGAAGGCTGCGGGAGGAGGGGCTATTACCATTGCTGCTAAAAAAAGTGTTTCTACTGCTGGTAATATTTCTGTTGTGGCCCCTGTTGTTTCTGGTATTTCTGCTGTTGTCCCTGCTGTTGTCCCTGCTGTTGTTTCTGCTGTTGTTTCTGCTGCTGTTCCTGATGCTGTTCCTGATGCTGTCGTTGCTCCTGTTGTTACTCCTGTCACTGCTCCTGATATTGTTGCTCCTGTTGTCCTCTCTGCCGCTGTTCCTTCTGCTGCAGTTGGAGTGACCCGGTCCGCGGCAGCTATGCCAGGGCGGACTGTTGCCGCCTCTAGTGCTCCGGTTGCCGTGGCTGGGCTAAGTAGTTCTGCGGGGGTCCCTGGGAGTGGCGCTGGTACTCCGGCAGCGGAGGTTGCTGCGGCCTCCGGGCCCCCACGCTCCTATGCCAGCGTCGCTTCTGGGGCCCCTGGGGGTGCATCATGTCTTCCGCCCGGCTCCAGGGACGGCGATTTGCAACGGCAGCTCCTGGAGGCTTTACGGGCGGGCCAGTCCACAATGACCATAGATGGGCAGTCGAGAGACCTTAGGTTCTGGATCGAGCGTTTTGGCCTAGGGAAGTTCCGAGAGGAAGGAGGTGAGACCAGATGGACTCTCCCTACACCCGGGCGTAGGGGGCCGACACGGAGGAACGTGGCCCGTCTCGTGTGGGGGGGGAGCCGGCCCTTGTCCCCAGAGGAGGGGGGTCGTGGAACTCCTACTCGGGATGGGTTTCAGGGCAAGCGACATCTTTGCCCTGATTCATCCTGTCGGCTCCTCGGAGTTTGACATCAGCTTTGTTACCCCGGAGGGCTTAGAAACCTTCTGGGGAAACTATAGGCTGGTGAAGGACGAGCCCGCCTGGCGTGACTTTATGGTGTGGGCGGTGTCACGCCAGGATAACATTAAGAAAGTGACCGTTTTAACTCGTAACGAGTCACTTTCTTATATGGACATCATGACCTGGCTGAACAGGTTTGGGGAGGTCAAGGACTTCCCAAAGAAAAATCTCGACGAGTTCGGGATATGGTCGGGGGCCTGGACCTTCATGGTCAAATTGCGACACGAGGATAACTCGGTGATGCATATCCCGTCCTCAACCTTCCTTGGGAAAGACAGGATCCTTGTCTTCTACCAGGGGCAGCCAAAACTCTGTCACAGGTGCGGTGACCCCTCACACTTGAGCGCCTCCTGCCGTGTGCAGAAGTGCGCCATGTGTGGGGAGGTGGGCCATCTCGCGGCGACCTGTGGCAGGGTGCGTTGCCACCTGTGTGGTGTCCTTGGGCACCCGATCGGGGCGTGTCCACGGTCTTTCGCCAACACCACCCTTCGGCAAGCGGGAGCAGTTGAGGAGGCTGTCCCTGCTGCGGAGGGGGTGAGTGGGGGAGGAGAGACTAGTCTGCCAAGGCAAAGGGAGAAGGCCCAGCCACCATCAAGGGCAAGGAGGCGCGAGAGGAGGAGGGAGCAGAGGGAGGGAGTTATGTGCCTTCCTTCTGCCCCTGGCTCTGCTGGGCCGGATCCTGATGCCGAGGCAGCAGTGGGCACGACCCTGGTTGAGGAGATGAGGAGACTGCAGAGGGAGGAAGAGGCTGACCAGTCGTCTTCTTCTCAGTACGTCAGTGCTGGGGAGGGAGAGACGGTCAAGCGGAGAAAGTCACCGAGTAAAGTGAGGGCAAAAACATCTGCCCCCCCCCCCCGACGAAGGAACGCAGACTCGACGGCCCTCTAGTGGTAGGTCCCAACCGGTACCAATCCCTCTGTGAGGATGCGTCGGCCTCAGGGGAGGCTTCAGAGGGAGAGGTGGAGCCGTCAGGGGCTGCTGAGTCTCCCTCCGGGAGGGGCCCCCTGCCCCTGGGGGGGAGGCTGGCCTGGAGCCTGGAGGAGGAGATGATGCACCCAGGGCCGAAGCTGCTACTGTCTCTGCGACCACTGTAACTCCTCAGGGAGAAGTTGCGGGGGAGGTCCATCCCTCCTCTGGCCAAACCGCACCGGGGGAGGTGATGGACCAATCCCAATGTAAGAAGAGGACCCGCAAGACGAGGAGAAGTCGCGGGTCCTCTTCAGACTCATCTAGGGGTGGGGGTGATAGGAGGAAAGGGGGTGGGAAGCTGAAGGTCATTGAGCTCAATCGGTCTTAATGGCAGTCCCCTCTCCACTGACGCTGGCCACCATTAATGTGGCCAGCATTAAGTCTGATACGGCTAGGTTTGCAGCCTTTGATTTTCTTGGCCGGGTTGAAGCTGACATTTTGTTTTTGCAGGAGACCAGGCTCTGTACTCTATCAGAGATAAACAGAGCAAGGAGGGAGTGGCGCAGGGGGCCCTCCTACTGGTCTCTTGCGGCTGAGCCGTATAGTGGAGTGGCGGTGCTTTTTACCGCAGAGGTGAAATGCCAGCGACTGATCGAGCTCGAAATGGGAAGGTGCCTATTCTTAGACGTCTTCATGAAGGGGCAAAGCCTGCGCCTCATTAACATCTACGGTCCCCAGACAAAGTGGGACCGTAAAAGCCTCTTTATGAAGATTAAGCCTTTTCTTTTTACGGGCAAACAAGTCATCTTTGGTGGGGATTTTAATACCATAACTAGACCCCAAGACCGAGGAGGTACCAGAGATAGACTGCCCTATGATGGCGCCGCGTTAAATAGAATAGTGAGTGAAGCTCGCCTGGAGGATATCCACATCAGGCATTCCCCAGGTCACCGTGGGTTCACCTTTCAGAGAGGTAGTGTTAGGTCTAGGATAGATAGGTTTTTTTTTGAAGGAGAATTCCGTCACCACCCCTGTGTCCGTGGTGGAGGTGGAGTTCTCCGATCACTGTCTAATTTTGTTTTCTTTGAATATTTCAGAGAGACCCTCCGGAGAGGAAGAGGTTTGTGGAGGCTGAATTCGTCACTCCTTGAGGAGGCAGCTGTAAGACAAGCCTTTGAGGAGTTTCTTCAGGATCAGGTACTATTACTGGGTCTTGAGGGTACTAGGTCAGAGTGGTGGGAGATATTAAAAAAAAGGGTGGCGGGATTTTTCCACCGGCTCTCAAGCCTCAGGTCACTGGACATGTACCGCATGTACACTGCACTGAGGAAGAGACTTGGACATCTGGTCTCGACCGGAGGTAGCCAGGAGGATATCTCCGGTGTGAAGGCTTTGCTCAAAAGGTGTCAGTACGATAGGCACGCATCTTTGGTTCTTGAGAGGGATTTCGGGAAATACCGCTCGCCCGACCCCTACAGGAACTGTAAGATGTCAGTGACTTGTAAGACAGTAACAGGCCTGATTGACAGTACAGGATCCCTGACAAGATCCAGGTCAGGGATCTTGGAGGTCGTCAGGTCCTTCTACTCGAACCTTTTGGCAAAGAAGGAACTGAATCGGGATCGGATTTCAGGTTTCTTGGCTGAAGCCATTCCTGAGTCAGCAGAAGACCCTTCTCTTGGTGTTTTGATAGAACCTATAAGGGAAGAGGAAGTCGTCAGGGCTATTGAGGGTCTTGCCCTCAAGAAGTCACCTGGCCCAGATGGCTTAACATCTGAGTTCTATCGGACCTTTAAAGGAGCTTTGGCTCCCCTCTTGACTGACGTGCTTAATGAGTGTCTATCCTCGGGCACTCTGCCGAAGTCAATGAGGAGGTCCGCCCTTATAGTTCTGTCAAAGGGTAAGGATCCGAGCCATATTGAGAACTGGCGGCCCATAGCACTTCTCAATACGGACCGAAAGATTCTGGCGAAGGTACTTTTCAACCGGCTGGTACAGTTTGCGCCACGGCTCCTCTCGCCGGCTCAGCATTGCTCTGTTCCATGTCGTAGCACCTTAAGTGCGGTCCTGAGTGTCAGGGAGGCTGTGGAGCAGAGTAGGGCAGGTCGGTGGAAGGGGTACTTGCTGTCCCTAGATCAGGCTAAGGCTTTTGACAGGGTGAATCATGAGTATTTGTGGTCAACTCTCTCGAGGTATGGCCTGCCTGGGGGGTTCATTCAGTGGCTACAGACCTTATACGCTGGGGCTGAGTCTTTCCCGCTTGTGAATGGTTGGGTTGGTCGTCCTTTTGAGGTGGGGTCGGGCGTCCGACAGGGATGTCCCTTGAGCCCGCTACTGTATGTGTTCGCCATTGATCCCCTGATTAGGCGGATTAATGGTGGGCCGGTGGCGGGAGTCAGGATGGACCTGGAGGGCACCGGCTCCCCTTTGAGGACAGTAGCCTACGCGGATGATGTCACCGTTCTTGTCTCGTCACGGGAGGAGCTTGAATGGGTGATGTCTGAAGTGGACAGTTACTCGGAGGCTTCCGGATCAGCTGTAAACAGGAATAAGTGTGGAAGCCTCTGGCTGGGAGGGGGAGAGCCTGGTTTTTCTCTCCCGGACACCCTCCCAGAACCCCAGGGGTCTGTAAAGATCTTAGGCATCCATTTTGGCCAGGGTGATTACCCACTCCAAAATTGGGAAGGTAGACTTAAGGATGTCGCCCAGAGAGTTGATTGCTGGAAGGGTTGGTCTTTGACCCTGAGAGAAAGGGTTCACCTTGCCAAAGCCTTCCTGCTCCCGTTGGTGATCTATCTAGGTAGCGTCTGTGCCTTGCCAGAGTCCTGTTGGAGTAGGATCTGTTGCCTGTTCTTCCAACTGTTATGGGGGAACAGGCTCAACCTAATCAAGAGGGAGGTTACATACCGCACAAGGAGGCTAGGGGGGTTAAATATGGTTAACCCTGTGGTGTTCTTAATGAACACCTTTCTTAAGATCAATTTACCAAACCTCTCCTCCGAGGGGGCTCCTTCGTGGGTAGCCTCCTGCCAGGGGTGGTTTCGGCCCTTCTTCCAGAAATGGGAGTCAGGAGGGCAAGTGAAAGATCTTCGTGCACCCCATGGATATCTCCCGGCCTATGCTTCCCTGGTCCTGAAAGTGATTCGTCGGTGGGGTCTGGGGGCGTGGGAGATCAGGACTCAGTCAAGACGTTTTCTTGACGACAAGGTCCTGTTGACCCGCTTCCAGAAGCCTCTGGCGCTCAAAGATTGCCCAGGAGAAACCTTAGAGGGAGGGTTGCGTTTTCTTAACTCCAAAAGGTTTCCTCGGAAGTTTTGGGATCTGACCTGGCGCTGCCTCCTAGGTAAGTTATATGTGAGGGGGAACTTGAAGTACCGGAACTCCGACGAGCGAGGCTGCCCTCGGGAGGAGTGTGGCGACATGCTGGAAAGCATGGAGCACTTCCTGCTTCAGTGCCCCTTCAATATAAGGGTTTGCAAATTGGTGGGGACCTCCACCGGTTGGCTGCGGCTGGCTGGCCTTTCCTACGCCGAGTGGGCCTATGGGGCATTCAAACACCCGGAGGGCAGGGACTGCCAAACACTTTTTGTAGTTAGTGCAGTGGTCAGGTTTCACCTATGGTCAGCACGGTGTTTAGTATCGACGAGAGGCAAAATCCTCCCGGAGGTGGAGGTGGTTAAAAACATCATGGTGGACCTGGTGAGGGTGCGCTTTCGGGAGTACGAGGGGCTGGGCGCAGAAAGGGCTGGTACCCTCTGGAGGGGGTTCACTTTTTCTGTTCCCTGAGGGTTAGATAAGGGATTTAAAGTAGGTTAGTTAGGTTAGGGCCAGATAGGGATAGGTAGGGCAAGGTTTGCACGAGGGGTGGGGTTTATTATTTTCTGATAGGGAGGGACAGGTAGGGACAGGGTAGGGACAGAATGATAGATAGGGATATAGCGGTAGGGCGAGTAGACAGGGATGGGCCTCCTGTGCTCTCTTCCTGGTGGCGGGCTGGCGTGTCACCACATAGGCATTTTTGTTTTGGAAATCAGATGGAAGGGTAAGAGGCTTGAGGATAACCGACCCTAGGCCCATGGGAGGTTCATGGGAGGGAAGGTAATTTAACAGGTTATGTAGGATGGTGGGTTTTTGTTACTTGTCTGGTATTTGTTATTTGTTATTGTCGTCGTTCATATGTTGTGTCCATTTTCCCATTTTCCATTTTTCCATATCCCATATTCATTTTCCATTTCCATTTTTCATATCCATTTCCATATCCCATATTTCATTTTCCATATTCCATAATTCCATTTGTTTGTTAGTAGTTAAGGGGTTTTTCAGGGGGGTAGGTTGTTTGGGAGGGGGGTTTCTTTTTGGGGGTGGAGGGTTTGGTTTATAAGTTTTCGTGTGCCCGGCCTGGCTCTGGACTACGCGGACATGGGAGGACATGAGGCGGAGAGCCAGGTTGGGTTTCAGGGGCTTGGTGGTGGGTGGTGCCAGCACCAGGACTATGCGGACATGGGAGGACATGGGGCGTGGTGCTGGCCGGGTGTGGTGAAGGGAAAAAAAAATAAAAAATAAAAAAATTAAAAAAATAAAAAATAAAAAATTTTTTTTTAGTAAGCTTCAGTTGGGGATTTTGTTAGTGTTATAAGTTTCCGTTATATGTTTCCATTGTATATTGCTCATTTAGATTTTCTTTTGTTAGAGTTTTTGACTGACGGATGACTGGAGAAAGACGGGAGAAGAGTGAAAGGTGGCGTGAAAGGCGGAGTGAAAGGCAGAATGGATGGGGCTGGTTCGCGATTGGTTTTTTTTTGTCCCGGTGTTTTCTTGTATTTTATTTGTTGATGGTTTTATGCTATGTTTTAGATTTATGTATTGTCTCTGTTTATAGTTTTTATATTGTATTTTCGTATGTGACAGTGTTTGTGAACTTTTTCTACTTTTCTAATAAAATAGTTCCAATTCCTTCGGGGCAATCGTGGGAGTCAGACACACTTGTTTGAGCTCCTGAGACCAGAGGCTATAGTCTGTTTGTCAGCTCAGAAGAGAGGCTTGGTGTGTGGTGTTTGTGCAACAGTAGCAGTTTTTCCAGCCATAGTTGGAGGCTCCAACCCCTTTCCTTTTCCAAGGTTGGGGTTTTCTCACCATGGAGCAAGGTGCTCCCGCCCCCCGGGCCGCTTGGTGGGGGGCAGGAGGCTCTCAATGGACGGCAGTAGCAGCAGCAGCAGGAGAAGATTGGAGAGGCAGCAGGCTTCAGTGGAAAAAGGTATGGCAACCCGCAGCAAGGGACGTCTAGGTCAGAAAACCCCGGCGGAGGCTGAGCCCTGTACAAGTAAAAAGGCCAGCGAAGCCCCCCCTCCTTCCTTGCCATCATCAGGTTGGGGGATTCGGAAGGCTGGCGAGGATGTGCTTGCATACAGTAAGCGTATTAACACTACCCTTGAGGAATATGATAAAGCCAGGAGGTCCCTGTTCGCTATGGGTGCGGAGCTTCAGAGTGTCCGTGCCCGTAGTGACAGGGCCTCAAGGCATGAGAGACCGGCACTGAGTAAGCAGGTCAAAAAGCTGAAGGAACAAATTAAAGGGCTTGACCAAAGATGCCGAGAGATCCTGGAGGGCGCGGGGCCTTTCAGGGAGAAACTCCTGAATGATGACCGTTTTTTCCGCAAGCAGCAGGGGCGGCTGCTGCGGGAAGACCTCGCGTCCTCCGAAAGCTCGGATCCAGAATATGAGACAGATACTGACTCAGAGGGGAGCCTGCTGGCAGAGTACGGCAGTAGCCGGAAGCCTACGAGGGTGAGTTCAGGTATTCCGACCTATACACCCCCAGAGAAATTGGCAAGTTTACCCCAGCTACCGGAGAATTTACCACCATTACCGGCAACATCAGAAGACGATATGGGTTCTGCTGCGGGGAGGCTAATCCACGAAATATGCATGCTAGAATCCCCGGCAAGAATGGAGAAGATGGCTTTTTCCGTAGACGACCTTGCAAACGAGGAGGAATCAAAAAAAAGGAAAAAGAAGAAGGCTAAGCCGCAAGAAGTCGGCACCCTGAAATATGTGAGTGTCGCAGCAGGTATAACTGTTCCCGCAGGGCAACCCCCATTGACTCTAGCACAGGCTGAATCTGGGGTGTTGCCCGCGGGTGAGATAAGGGGGCGCAGACTCCCCAGACCCCGCTTTCTCTAAGTAGCGGTGTGGCTGGGGAGCTGGGTGCAGTATTGAAAATGGCGCCCGAAACTGCAGCGGACAAGGTCGGAAAAGCACCTCCCACGAAGGGAGGTAGAGAAGCGGTGAAGCCTGCCCCTGTGGGCAGGGTCAAAGTAGCGCCGGCCCCTCCCCAGGTCCATCGTAAGGGGAAGGGGCGTGCAGCTTGTCCCTCCCTTCCGGTTTCAGGTGCCGAGGAAGCCAATGAGACCAGTGATGCGGAGGCTGCCGTCAGCGCTAGGAGCAAGTCCGCTCCTAAAGCATTGAGCGCTGCGACAGCTGACGATGCGGAGGTCGAGGCAGAGGCACAAGTCGCCCCAGCTAAGCGGGAGGAGAGTGAAGCGGAGGCCCGGAATAGGCCAATCCCGCTCGTGGAGCCGCCCAAGGCCGCAAGCCCCGGTGTGAATGAGGTAATGGTGAGCGTGGGTAAGAAAGCGGTGAGTAAGAGCAGACTGGGGAGTAGGAAAAGCAGGCGTCAGGAGAGGAGGGCGGAGGAGGGGGAAAAAACTGTGGTTCCAGAGAGTGACTTAGATGTTCCTTGTGAGGGAAAGGGGAGGGGGGGCTATGGAGGCTGTCACCCCTTGTGTTGCTGCTGCTGCTGCTGCTACTGCTGTCCCTTTTGTTAAAGATGCGGTAGTGGAGGTTCCTAGGACTTTGGAAAATGTAGGCATGGCTGCTGCAGAAGTAGCTTTGCCAAATGTGTTTGCCCGGTCCACGCCTGCGACGCTGGGAACGACCGCTCCTGTCTCTGGTGTCCCGGTGGCCGCGGTGGTGGCCGGGCCGAGCGGGCTTCAGGGGGCGCCCGAAGGTGGCACTGGAGTTGCGGGGGCTGGGACTGCGGCCTCAAGCTTGGTACGTTCCTATGCCAGTGTCGCCTCGGGGGTCCCAAGGGGTGCCTCGTGTCCATCACTGGGGGCCAGGGACGGTGAATTACAACAGCAGCTCCTGGCGGCCTTACGAGCAGGGCAGAGAACGATGATAGTGGATGGTCAATCGAGGGACCTTAGGTTTTGGATTGAACGTTTTGGCCTAGGGAAGTTCCGAGATGAGGGGGGTGAGACCAGGTGGACTCTCCCGACACCCGGGCAGCGGCCGGTCCGGAGGAATGTAGTCCGTCTCGGGTGGGGGGGAGAAGGCCCTTGTCCTCAGAGGAGGAGGGTCGTCGAACTTCTGCTCGGGATGGGCTTTAGGGCAAGTGACATCTTTGCCCTCATTCACCCGGTCGGCTCCTCAGAGTTTGATGTCAGCTTTGTTACCCCGGGGGGCTTAGAAACCTTCTGGGGTAATTATGAGTTGGCAAAGAACGAGCCCGGCTGGCGCGACTTCAATGTGTGGGCGGTGTCGCGCCAGGATGCAATTAAGAAAGTGACCGTTTTGACTCGTAACGAGTCGCTTTCTTACATGGACATTATGACCTGGCTCAACAGGTATGGGGAAGTGAAAGACTTCCCCCGGAAGAACCTTGATGAGTTTGGCATTTGGTCGGGGGGCCTGGACATTTATGGTCAAATTGAAGCATGAGGATAACTCGGTGATGCATATCCCGTCCTCAACCTTCCTCGGGAAAGACAGGATTCTTGTCTTCTACCAGGGGCAGCCGAAGCTCTGTCACAGGTGTGGTGATCCCTCGCACTTGAGTGCCTCCTGCAGGGTGCAGAAGTGTGCCATGTGTGGGGGATTAGGTCATCTAGCTGCAACCTGTGATAGGATTCGGTGCCACCTGTGTGGTGACCTTGGTCACCCAATCGGGGCGTGTCCGAGGTCGTTCGCTAATGTCACCCTCCGACAGGCAGGGGCAGGTGAGGAGACTGTCCCTGTCACCGAGGAGGGGGTCGGAGGTGGAGAGACCAGGTTGCCGACGCGGAGGGAGAAAACCCAGCCACCATCAAGGGCGAGAAGGAGAGATAGGAGAAGGGAGCAGAGGGAACGTATTATGTGTCTCCCCTCTGCCCCTGATCCCGCTGGGTTGGATTCTAATGCTGAAGTAGCGACGGGCACGGCCCTGATTGAGGACATGAGAAGACTGCAGAGGGAGGAAGAGGCTGACCTGTCTTCATCTTCCCAGTACATTAGTGCTGGGGAGGAACAGACGGTCAGGAGGAGAAAGTCACCGAGTAAAGCGAGGGTAAAAACATCTGCCCCCCCCCCCGGCAAAGGAACGGAGACTCGAGGACCTTTCAGTGATCAGCCCTAACCGGTACCAAACCCTCTGCGAGGACGCATCAGCCTCAGGGGAGGCTTCAGAGGGGGAGGTGGGACCGTCGGGGGCTGCTGAGTCTCCCCTCAGGGAAGGGCCCCCTGCCTTCAGTGGAGGAGGCTGGCCTGGTACCCAGAGATGGAGACGATGCACCTCAAGCTGTTTTGGAAACCGTAGTAAAAAATGTTACCAATACTCCCCAGGGAGAAACTACGGGGGAAGTCCATCCCTTGCCTGGCCAAACCGCACGAGGTGAGGTGATGGACCAATCCCAATGTAAGAAGAGGACCCGTAAGACGAGGAAAAGTCGCGGGTCCTCTTCTGACTCATCAAGGGGTGGAGGTGGTAGGAGGAAAGGGGGTGGGAAACTGAAGGTCATTGAGCTCAATCGGTCTTAATGGCAGTCCCCTCTCCACTGACGCTGGCCACCATTAATGTGGCCAGCATTAAGTCTGATACGGCTAGGTTTGCAGCTTTTGATTTTCTTGGCCGAGTTGAAGCTGACATTTTGTTTTTGCAGGAGACCAGGCTCTGTACTCTATCAGAGATAAACAGAGCAAGGAGGGAGTGGCGCAGGGGGCCCTCCTACTGGTCTCTTGCGGCTGAGCCGTATAGTGGAGTGGCGGTGCTTATTACCGCAGAGGTGAAATGCCAGCGGCTGATCGAACTCGAAATGGGAAGGTGCCTAGTCTTAGACGTCCTCATGAAGGGGCAAAGCCTGCGCCTCATTAACATCTACGGTCCCCAGTCAAAGTGGGACCGTAAAAGCCTCTTTATGAAGATCAAGCCTTTTCTTTTTACGGGCAAACAAGTCATCTTTGGTGGGGATTTTAATACCATAACTAGACCCCAAGACCGAGGAGGTACCAGAGATAGACTGCCCTATGATGGCGTCGCGTTAAATAGCATAGTGAGTGAAGCTCGCCTGGAGGATATCCACATCAGGCATTCCCCAGGTCACCGTGGGTTCACCTTTCAGAGAGGAAGTGTTAGGTCCAGGATAGATAGGTTTTTTTTGAAGGAGAATTCCGTCACCACCCCTGTGTCCGTGGTGGAGGTGGCGTTCTCCGATCACTGCCTAATTTTATTTTCTTTGAATATTTCAGAAACCCTCCGGAGAGGAAGAGGTTTGTGGAGGCTGAATTCGTCACTCATTGAGGAGGCAGCTGTAAGACAAGCCTTTGAGGAGTTTCTTCAGGATCAGGTACTATTACTGGGTCTTGAGGGCACTAGGTCAGAGTGGTGGGAGATATTCAAAAAAAGGGTGGCGGGATTTTTCCGCCGGCTCTCAAGCCTCAGGTCACTGGACATGTACCGCATGTACAGTGCACTGAGGAAGAGACTTGAACATCTGGTCTCGACCGGAGGTAGCCAGGAGGATATCTCCGGTGTGAAGGCTTTGCTTAAAGGGTGTCAGTATGATAGGCACGCATCCTTGGTACTTGAGAGGGATTTCGGGAAATACCGCTCGCCCGACCCCTACAGGAACTGTAAGATGTCAGTGACTTGTAAGACAGTAACAGGCCTGATTGACAGTACAGGATCCCTGACAAGATCCAGGTCAGGGATCTTGGAGGTCGTCAGGTCTTTCTACTCGAACCTTTTGGCAAAGAAGGAACTGAATCGGGATCGGATTTCAGGTTTCTTGGCTGAAGCCATTCCTGAGTCAGCAGAAGACCCTTCTCTTGGTGTTTTGATAGAACCTATAAGGGAAGAGGAAGTCGTCAGGGCTATTGAGGGTCTTGCCCTCAAGAAGTCACCTGGCCCAGATGGCTTAACATCTGAGTTCTATCGGACCTTTAAAGGAGCGTTGGCTCCCCTCTTGACTGACGTGCTTAATGAGTGTCTATCCTCGGGCACTCTGCCGAAGTCAATGAGGAGGTCCGCCCTTATAGTTCTGTCAAAGGGTAAGGATCCGAGCCGTATTGAGAACTGGCGGCCCATAGCACTTCTCAATATGGACCGAAAGATTCTGGCGAAGGTACTTTTCAACCGGCTGGTACAGTTTGCGCCCCGGCTCCTCTCGCCGGCTCAGCACTGCTCTGTTCCCGGTCGTAGCACCTTAAGTGCGGTCCTGAGTGTCAGGGAGGCTGTGGAGCAGAGTAGGGCAGGTCGGTGGAAGGGGTACTTGCTGTCCCTAGATCAGGCTAAGGCTTTTGACAGGGTGAATCATGAGTATTTGTGGTCAACTCTCTCGAGGTATGGCCTACCTGGGGGGTTCATTCAGTGGCTGCAGACCTTATACGCTGGGGCTGAGTCTTTCCCACTTGTGAATGGTTGGGTTGGTCGTCCTTTTGAGGTGGGGTCGGGCGTCCGACAGGGATGTCCCTTGAGCCCGCTACTGTATGTGTTCGCCATTGATCCCTTGATTAGACGGATTAATGGTGGGCCGGTGGCGGGAGTCAGGATGGACCTGGAGGGCACCGGCTCCCCTTTGAGGACAGTAGCCTACGCGGATGATGTCACCGTTCTTGTCTCGTCACGGGAGGAGCTTGAATGGGTGATGTCTGAAGTGGACAGTTACTCGGAGGCTTCCGGATCAGCTGTAAACAGGAATAAGTGTGGAAGCCTCTGGCTGGGAGGGGGAGAGCCTGGTTTTTCTCTCCCGGACACCCTCCCAGAACCCCAGGGGTCTGTAAAGATCTTAGGCATCCATTTTGGCCAGGGTGATTACCCACTCCAAAATTGGGAAGGTAGACTTAAGGATGTCACCCAGAGAGTTGATTGCTGGAAGGGTTGGTCTTTGACCCTGAGAGAAAGGGTTCACCTTGCCAAAGCCTTCCTGCTCCCGTTGGTGATCTATCTAGGTAGTGTCTGTGCCTTGCTGGAGTCTTGTTGGAATAGGATCTGTTGCCTGTTCTTCCAACTGTTATGGGGGAACAGGCTCAACCTAATCAAGAGGGAGGTTACATACCGCACAAGGAGGCTAGGGGGGTTAAATATGGTTAACCCCGTGGTGTTCTTAATGAACACCTTTCTTAAGATCAATCTACCAAACCTCTCCTCCGAGGGGGCTCCTTCGTGGGTAGCCTCCTGCCAGGGGTGGTTTTGGCCCTTCTTCCAGAAATGGGAGTCAGGAGGGCAAGTGAAAGATCTTCGTGCACCCCATGGATATCTCCCGGCCTATGCTTCCCTGGTCTTGAAAGTGATTCGTCGGTGGGGTCTGGGGGCGTGGGAGATCAGGACTCAGTCAAGACGTTTTCTTGACGACAAGGTCCTGTTGACCCGCTTCCAGAAGCCTCTGGCGCTCAAAGATTGCCCAGGAGAAACCTTAGAGGGAGGGTTGCGTTTTCTTAACTCCAATAGTTTTCCTCAGAAGTTTTGGGATCTGACCTGGCGCTGCCTCCTAGGTAAGTTATATGTGAGGGGGAACTTGAAGTACCGGAACTCCGACGAGCGAGGATGCCCTCGGGAGGAGTGTGGCGACATGCTGGAAAGCATGGAGCACTTCTTGCTTCAGTGCCCCTTCAATATAAGGGTTTGCAAATTGGTGGGGACCTCCACCGGTTGGCTGCGGTTGGCTGGCCTTTCCTATGCCGAGTTGGCCTATGGGGCATTCAAACACCCGGAGGGCAGGGACTGCCAGACACTTTTTATAGTTAGTGCAGTGGTCAGGTTCCACTTGTGGTCATCCCGGTGTCTAGTATCGACGCGAGGCAAAATCCTCCCGGAGGTGGAGGTGGTTAAAAACATCATGGTGGACCTGGTGAGGGTGCGCTCTCAGGAGTATGAGGGGCTGGGCGCAGAGAGGGCTGGTACCCTCTGGAGGGGTTTCACCTTTTCTGTTCCCTGAGGGATAGAATAAGGGATTAAAAGTAGGTAAGTTAGGTTAGGGCCAGATAGGGATAGGGAGGGCAAGGTTTTGCACGAGGGGTGGGGTTTGTTATTTTTTAATGGTAGGGAGGGACAGGGTAGGGACAGAATGACAGATAGGGATATAGTGGTAGGGCGAGTAGACAGGGACAGGCCTCCTGTGCTCTCTTTGGTGGAGGGCTGGTGTGTCACCGCATAGTCATTTTTGTTTTGGAAAAACGGATAGAAGGGTAAGAGGCTTGAGGATAAACGACCCTAGGCCCATGGCAGGTTCTTGGGAGGGAAGGTAATCTCAACAGGTTATGTAGGATGGTGGGTTTTGTTACTTGTCTGGTATTGGTTATTTGTCCGGTATTTGTTATGTTATTGTTGTCGTTTATCATATGTTTGTGTCCGTTTTCCCATTTTCCGTTTTCCCATTTTCCATTTTTCCATATCCCATATTCATTTTCCACTTCCATTTCCATTTTTTATATCCATTTCCATATTCCATATTCATTTTCCATATTCCATTTCATAATTCCATTTGTTTGTTAGTAGTTAAGGGGTTTTTAGGGGGTAGGTTGTTTGGGGAGGGGGGTTTCTTTTTGGGGGTGGAGGGCTTGGTTTATAGGTTTTAGTGTGCCCGGCCTGGCTCTGGACTATGCGGAAATGAGAGGACATGAGGCGGAGAGCCAGGTCGGGGTTCAGGGGCTCGGTGGTGGGTGGTGCCAGCACCAGGACTATGCGGACATGGGAGGACATGGGGCGTGGTGTTGGCCGGGTGTGGTGAGGGGGGGAAAAAAAAAAGAAAAGAGAAAAAAAAAAAAAGAGAAAAAAAAATAAAAAAAATACAAATTTTCTAGTAAGTTTTAGTTGGGGTTTTGTTGTTTTTATGTTTGTTTCTATGTTGTTGTAAATCGCTCGTATTGGTTTTCTTTTTTTTTTTCCAGATGATTAGAGTTTTGACTGAAGGATGGTTGGAGAGAGACTGAAGAAGAATGAAAGGGGGATTAAAGGCGGAGTGAAAGGCAGAATGGATGGGGGCTGGTTCGCGCTTGGTTTTTGTTTTGATTTTTGTCCCAGTGTTTTATACTTATGTTCTGATGTTATTTTATGATTTTGCTTTGGTTTTATGTATTGTGTCTGATTATGGTTTTATACTGTATTTTTGGAGTGACAGATTAAGTGTTTGTTTGTAAAATTTTTCTACTTTTCTAATAAAAATAGTTCCAATTCCTGGACAACCTCTTTAAAGGATTTATCCATCTTTCTAATATTGATGGCCTGTCCTTAGGATAGGCCATCAATATTACATCTGCCATGATACAACAGCCAGGACCTCTGCAGATTAGCTTTTCCAGGACAGTGCGGCTACAGGTAAAGGCTACAATTGTAGAAGCCACGCTGTTCACTTGCCATACAGGGTGTAGCCAGGGCCGGTTTTAGACAAAGTGGGGCCCTGGGCAAAATTAAAAACGGGGCCCCAAATGCTGATATGCAAACAACACCATCGTCTTCCAGTGGCAACCCCTATAATAAAGCCTCCTTTCTGCCAACAAAAAAGTAATAACAAGCCCCATTTTACCACACACAATTCAAATGAGCACCTTTGTACCACCTAAAAGATTTTTGCACCTAGTCATCAGTTATTATACCGCCTCCTTATAAATAATAGTCCCTGCTTATAAATAATATTACACCTTTATCAGTAATAGCGCCCTTATAAATGATAAATAGTGCCCTGTATCAGTAATATCCCCCTTATCAGTAACAGTCACCCTGTAAATATAATACTGCTCCCTTATAAATAATAGTCCTCTCATAAATAATAGTTACCCTTATAAATAAGTCCCCATTATCACAAATAGCCCCCTTTATAAATAAGCCCCACTTAACAATTATACCCCCCTTATAAAAAAGTTCCCCCTTATAAATAATAGCCCATCTTATAAATAATAGTTCCCCCTTATAATAGCCCCCTCATATTTAAGTTTCCCAATTATATATAGTAACCCACCCTTATATATAATAGTTCTCCGTTATACAGTGTCAGACTGAAGGGCCTTAGGCCCACCAGAGGAACTTATTCTGGGGCCCCACCCAACAGCTTCCTGCTAATAGCCTACACCGCGGCTCCTTCACTGAAGTCTTACATATGTGCTGACTATCTGGTGTTACTGAGTATGTTCCCAGTGTAGTCAGCCCCTATAGTACTGTGCAGGCCCCAATAACTCCATGGCCAGCTCATGCACAGTACTGTATGGGGAATGACATGGCCATGGAGCACTACACGTATGTGCAAGATTATAGTGAGGGAGCTGTGATGCAGACATAGCACACAGGGCTGCCAGCAGGAATTTTGAGCCCCCCCCCCACAGTATAATGCTCCACATGGTATATAGTTCTCCACAGTATACGATACTCCCCTGAGCCCTCCACAGTTTCCCCACATGGTATATAATGCTCCACAGTGGCCCCACACAGTATAAAATGCTCCCCTGAGCCCCCCATAGTGGCCCCACATGGTATAAGGCTCCACACAGTATAATACTCCACAGTGGTCCACAAAGTATACTACCCCTTAGTGGCCCCAGATAGTGCAATATGCTCCCCAGCAGCCCCACACAATATAATATGCTCCATACAGTATAATATGCACCCCACAGTGCCCCCCAGTATAATGCTCCACAGTGGTCTAACATAGTATAACATGCTCCACAATGGCCTCCACACATTATGATATACTACCCAGAGGGGTTCCCCCAGTATAATGCTCCACAGTGGTCCTCCCCATTATAATGCTCTACAATGGCCCCACAGAGTATAACATGCTCCCGAAAAGCCCCACACAATATAATACACTCCACAGTGGCCCCACACAGTATAACCGGCTCACCACACTGCCCCTTCCTCCCAGTATAAAGCTCCACAGTGGCCCATAGTATAATATGCTATCCAGAGGGCCCCCACTAGTATAATGCTCCACAGTGCCCCCCCCAGTATTTTGCTCCACAGTGGCCCCACGCAATATATTATGCTCCCCAGAGCGTCTCCCAGTATAATGTTCCACAGTAGGCCCCACGCAGTATAATATGCTCCCCAGAGGGCTCCCTAGTATAATGTTCCTTAGTTCCCCCCGCAAAATGCCCCACAGTGGCGCCACACAATATAATATTCTCTGCTGATGGCCCCCCCAAAATAATGCTCCACAGTGACCCCACTCAGTATAACATACTCCAGAATGGCCTCCAAATAGAATAATATACTGCCCAGAGAGGTTACCCCAGTATAATGCTCTACAGTGGCCCAAAACAGTATAATATGATCTCCAGAGCCCCCCCCCAGTATAATGCTCCACAGTGGCCCAAAACAGTATAATATGATCTCCAGAGCCCCCCCCCAGTATAATGCTCCACAGTGGCCCAAAACAGTATAATATGCTCTCCAGAGCCGCCCCCCCCCCATACACTGGGGTCCCCTCTGGAGAGGATATTATACTGTGTGGGGCCACCGTGGAGCATTATACTGGGGGGAGGGGGCTCTGGAGTGCATATTATACTGTTTTGGGCCACTGTGGAGCATTATACTGGGGGGCCCTCTAGATAGCATATTATACTGTGTGGGGCCACTGTGGAGCATTATACTGGGGGGCCCCTCTAGATAGCATATTATACTGTGTGGGGCCACTGTGGAGCATTATACTGGGGAGGGGGCCCTCTGGAGAGCATGTTATATACTGTGGGGCCACTTTGGAGCATTATACTGGGGGGCCCCTCTGGAGCGCATAATGCTCCAAAGTAACGCCACAGAATATAACATGCTCTCCAGAGGGGCCCCCAGTATAATGCTCCACAGTGGCCCAAAACAATATATATGCTATCCAGAGGGGGCCCCGTAGTATAATGCTCCACAGGGGGCCCACACAGTATAATATGCTATCCAGAGGGGGCCCCCTAGTATAATGCTCCACAGTGGCCCTACACAGTATAATATGCTATCCAGAGGGGGCCCCCTAGTATAATGCTCCACAGTGGCCCTACACAGTATAATATGCTATCCAGAGGGGGTCCCCTAGTATAATGCTCCACAGTGGCCCTACACAGTATAATATTCTATCCAGAGGGGGCCCACCCAGTATAATGCTCCACAGAGGCGCTACAGACTCCGTCAGTGCTACTATTATATTATATTCTGGGGTCTCTTCAGACCCCAGAGTATAATAATCGAAGGCCCAGAAGAGATAAGGGAAAATAACAAACAGTTATACTCACCTTGTTCTTACCTCTGCTGGGCCTCCTCGCGCTGCTCCGCTTTCACCGCCGGCGACTGCTTCCTCTTCTCTGCGGCTGACGTCACGCGTTGTGGACGTCCTCGCTGAGGCCTGTGATTGGGCCTCAGCGATAACGTGAGGCAGGCTGTCAGCACGCCCCACGTGACCGCTGTAGCAAGGCCTCAGCGGTGATGTCCGGAACGCCGGAAGATGACGTCGGACGCCAAGCCAAGGACAGGTGAGTAAAAATGTTTGTTATTTTTACTCACATCTGAAAGGGACCCTGCGGCACATGACGCTGCGTCCCTTTCTGTTATTAATATGGCCGTCCTGACTCCGGGATCCCGAGTAATCAGGCTCCGGATCCCGGGGGCCCCTTTGGGGACGGGGCCCTGGGCAGTTGCCCAGTTTGCCCCCCCCCTAACGCCGGCCCTGGGTGTAGTAGTAGGTTTAGTGGTGCACATCGTATGGCGGGTGAACAGCATGGCTCCCGACATGTTATTACCTTTAGCCGCCCTGTCTCGGTACCGCTGATCTGCAGAGGTCCTGATGGTGGGCCCCTAGAAACAATTCCAATGGTGGGCCCTAGACATCCCAGTCCGACACTGGCTGCACCATATCTCATACTGAATACCTGCTTGATAAGCCATTCACTGTGGTGTGCCTATACACACAACTCTCTTACTTGCTGGTATCAGCCAGTGGCTGAGAAAACACTGTCATCTGAGCACTCTGCTTATTTTCTTTACCTATATATGTTAACTTTCATTGTAATTCTTCCTGTGTTCTCTACAAAACAGTCTCAGTCTATCATGAAGCTCAGTTGGTAAGTGTGAAAGCTACAAGATTTTAGGACTTTGTTTAAAACAATATTGACCTGCAAAATTACAACAAAAAATCTGAAATATTCTTGTTTTTTTTTTTTTTTGTTGCGTCTCGCTAAGTGAGGCCTTTGCGTAATGGTGCCTCAGGGTAAACCTTGTAGATGCAACAACAGAAAGCCAAGAGTTTTACTTTGAGGCGATAAGTATAGATATTACTTGCTAATGGAACTGAGTATTCTAGTCATATATAATATAATATAATTAGAGATGAGCGAATCGATTCTGCAGAAGTGGAATTCGATCCGAATTTCAGGAAATCTTCGATTCGCAATGATTCTGGATTTCCTCACGCTTCGATGCATCGAATCGCATTTTTAAAAATTTTTTTTTTAAAATGGCCACAGCACATGTTAGGACAAGGGGGAAGGGACTCTGGGAGCGCAGGATCATCCACAATGCCAAGCGTGCAGCTAATCAGCAGCCAGCAGGTCCTGTGATGTCACAGCCCTATAAAAACCCTCGGCCATTTTAGGTACAGTCATTTCACATCGCTCTTACTGTAGGGACAGATGTCAGCAGGAGCTAAGGAAAGAATTAGAAAACATATAGAAGTTCAGGGATAGAGGCTGAGCCTTAGAACTGTAGGGAAAGCATAGGGAGGAATTGAGAGAAGAATTTGGGGTGGTTGCAGGCTCATTTACAGCAAGAATTTGCAGAATAATTCACATTGCAGCACTCACTGCCGTTATACTGCTGCTCATTACTGATATCTGTGTCATCAAGGTGGAACACAAAAAGCCTTTTGCAGTGCATTACAGCAAAATAAATTGAAATATCATACACTAATATCTGCACATATCTGTAAAAGAAGCCTTTTTAAAGGCCTTTATTATAAGGGGCTGTTCTTACTGTTCTTACAAGGCATAACATTAAACAGTACTATTGTGCCAAAGACATATCTGCACATATCTGTAAAAAAAAGCCTTTTTAAAGGCCTTTATTATAAGTGGCTTATTCACTGTTCTTACAAGGCATAACATTATTCAGTACTATTGTTGCAAAGAAAACTGAATTATCATCCAATAATATCTGCACTTATCTGTAATAGAGGCCTTTAACGTGGGGAAAGACATAACAACCATATTCGCCATTTTGTTACCACTATAAAGTTGCAGGCAATATTTTAAAAAGTATTGTCAATAAAAATTCAATAATTCAATAATTCTTAGCGGTTATCACTTATTTAACCCCTTAACGACCTTGGACGTACTATTACGTCCTGGGCGCTAGGTACTCGCGCACCAGGACGTAATACTACGCCCGAGGCCGGCCGCACGCTCACTATCTGAGCGGGCGGTATCGGAACCGGGTGTTAGCTGTATCTGACAGCTAACACCCTGCTCCATAACCCCCGGTTGGCCATAACTTCCGATCGGCGGTTTTAACCCCTTGGATGCCGCGGTCCAAACATGACCGCGGCATCCAAGGGGTTCCGCCGTCTTGCCGACCCCCCCGGCACCCCCCGCGGCGAGATCGGGGGGTGCCGATATCTCTAATGTGCAGCCCGGGGTCTGCCAAGTGACCCCAGGCTGCCTGGAGCCCCCAGTACCTGGTTGATCCTGCCGAGACATCAGGAAGTCAGCGCTGTGTTTCCATAGCGCTGACTTCCTGTATAGGCTGTAAGACACGAGTATGCTCGTGTCTTGCAGTCTATAGTGCTGAGCCAGCAATCAAAGCATTGCTGGCTCAGGTGTCCTAATGGGACACAAGAAAAAGTAAAAAAAAAGTGAAAAAAAAAAATAATAAAGTATGTGAAAAAAATTAGTAAAAGAATAAAGCCCCAAAAATTCCCTTTTCCTATATAAAATGAATTATATAAAAAATAAACCTAAAAATTAATAAAAACAATACATATTTGGTATCATTCCGTCCGTAACAACCTGTACAATAAAACTGAAACCATATTTAATGTACACGGTGAAAGTCGGGGAAAAAAAAACTGAAAAAACCCGCCAAAAGTAACGATTTTTCGCCATCTCACCTTACAAAATATGCCATAAAAAGTGATCAAAAAGTCATATGTACCCCAAAACAGTACCAATAAAAAGCACAGGTTGTACCGCAAAAAATAAGCCCTAAACCAACTCTCTAAACTGAATAATAAAAATGCTACGCATCTTAGAAGATGGCGATGCAAAAAAAATAAACTTATGTCCCCAAATGGGTTTTTGTTCTGCAAAATTGGTATTGCATAAAAAAACATTATAAATGAGGTATCGCCGTAATCTTACCGACCCGCAGAATAAAGATAACATGTTACTTATGCTCTACGCTGCATGGTGAAAAATTTAAAAGATAAAAAGCAGTGCCAGAATTGATGGGGTTGTTTTTTAATCCACCAAGAAAGAGTTAATAAAATTTATTTAATAAGTTGTAAGCACCTAAAAATGATGTCATTAAAAAATACATCTCACCCTGAAAACAACAAGCCCTCATATGGCTACATCACCAGAGAAATAAAGAAAATATAACTCGTACAATGTGAAGACAAAAACCCCAAAAATCGCCAAATCATTAGAGCATAACTGGCTGCGGCAGGAAGGGAATGTATAAGCTGTGCGAGCGTATATTAGGGTACACCCCAGATTTAGAGCTTACGAGGGATAATAAACCAGAAGTGACCCCCAGAGTGACCCCCCAATAATAGGAACTACTGGGGAAATAGTAGGGAATTTAGTGTACCCAATGTACTACGCACAGATTACATATTCACTTTTCCCCATCCGCTGTGCAGTCACGTCTGGGATACTAATGCTCGCTACACCCCTTGATAAATTCTTTGAGGGGTGCAGTTTTCAAAATGGGGTCATTCCCTAGGGGATTCCACTTTTCTGGTACTTTAGAGGCTCTGCAAACATGACATGGCATCCAGATCCCAAACATCTGAATCTGCGCTCCAAAAGCCATATAGCGCTCCTTCCCTTCTGTGCCCTACTGTGTGCCCAAACCACAGTTTATACCCACATGTATGACACTGGTGTACCCAGGATAAGGTACTTAATGTGATATGTGGGTATAAACTCCTGTTTGGGCACAGCCGGGCACAGAAGGGAAGGAGCGCTATTTGGTTTTTGGACGCCATTGCACTTTTGCAGAGCTGAAATGCCAGTACAGTGGAATCCCCTGACATGTCACCCCATTTTGGAAACTGCACCCCTGAAGGAATTTATCCAGGGGTACAGTGAGCATTTTTAACCCCCAAGTGTTGCTATAATTTATTATCCGTAAATGAATAGGCAGCTGATGATGAAAGGTGAAAATGACAATTATTCCAGGAATACGACATTTCTGTGCATAATATGTTGTGCCCGGCTTGTATCAGAGATGAACGCTCCAAAAGCTGTTGTGCCCGGGATCCCCGCTCACCAGTTTTTGGAGTGTGTGTCTGTGCAGACATAAGCTGGGCACAACATATCGGGCACTGAAATGGCGTAGCTATAGAAAAATTTCATTTTTAACTTTTCATTATCAGCTGCGCATTCATTTTTGGAAATTAAAAGAATGCAACACTTAAGGGTTAATAATGCTCGCTACCCCACTTGATAAATCCCTTGAAGGGTATAGTTTCCAAAATGGGGTGACATGCCTGCGGATACCACTTTACTGACAATTCATGGTCTCTGCAAAAGTGGCATGGTGTCCAAAAAGCAAACTGTGCTCTAAAAACCAAAATAGCGCTCTTTCCCTTCTGTGCCCGGCTGTGCCCAAACAGCAGTTTATACCCACATATGGCATTAAGTACGTTATCCTGGGTACACCAGTGTCATACGTGTGGGCATAAACTGTCATTTGGGCACACAGCAGGGCGCAAATGTGAAGGAGCGCTATGTGCTTTTGGAGCGCATATTTAGATTGTTGTTTTTTTGGACGCTATGTCACATTTGCAGAGATCCTAAAATTGCCCCTACAAAATGGGGGTCACTTCTTGGGGAATTCCAATTTACTGGCACCTCCAGGGCTCTGCAAAAATATCATGGCGACCAGAAAGTCCCTCTAAATCTGTACTCCAAAAGCTAAAAAAAAACCACAGTGCTCCTTCCCTTCTGAGCCCTGCTGCGTGCCCAAGCAGCAGTTTATACCCACATATATAATTTTTTTGTCCCCGGGATAGCCCACTTAATAGTTTTAGGAGTGCATGTCTCTGATGCCACAAAGTGGCCGCAACGTATTAGGCACTGAAATTGGATATTTCTTTAAAAACTTTAATTTTCACTTTGTACATTAATTTTTGGGAAGCATTTTTAGGCTCTAAATGATAATACCCCTTGATACATTCCTTGAGGGGTGTAGTTTCTAAAATGGGGTCACTTTTGAGAGGTTTCCATTATATTGGTACTTTAGGGGTTCTGCAAATGCGACATGGCATCCAAAAACTATTCCAGCAAAATCTGCCTCCAAAAGCTAAATAGCGCTCTTTCCATTTTTAGCCCTGCCATTTACCCATGCAGCAGATTACAACCACATATGGGGCATTTCTGTGTTCAGGAGAAATTGTGTAACGAACTTTGGGGTGCTTTTTCTCCTTTGTCCTCTTGTGAAAATGAAAAATTTGGGGCTAAATTGACGGTTTATTGGAAAAAAAAGTAATTTTTCATTTTAATGTCCCAATGTTAATAAAATCTGTGAAACAGCTGTGAGGTCAAAATGTTCACCATACCCCTAGATAAATTCTATAAGGGGTGTAGTTTCCAAAATGGGGTCACTTTTTGGGGGTTTGTATTATATTGGTACTTTAGGGGCTCTGCAAATGCGACATGGCATCCGAAAACTATTCCAGCAAAATCTGCCCTCCAAAGGCTAAATAGCGCTCTTTCCATTTTGAGCCCTGCCATGTACCCATGCAGCAGATTACAACCACATATGGGGCATTTCTGTGTTCAGGAGAAATTGTGTAACGAACTTTGGGGTGCTTTTTCTCCTTTGTCCTCTTGTGAAAATGAAAAATTTGGGGCTAAATTGACGGTTTATTGAAAAAAAAAGTAATTTTTCATTTTAATGTCCCAATGTTAATAAAATCTGTGAAACAGCTGTAGGGTCAAAATGCTCATTATGTCCCTTGATATGTTCTGTGAGGGGTGTAGTTTCCAAAATGGGGTCACTTTTAGGGGGTTTCCACTGTATTGGTACTTTGGGGGCTCTGCAAATGCGACATGGTACCTGAAAACTATTCCAGCAAAATCTGCTCTCCAAAAGCTAAATAGCGCTCTTTCCATTCTGAGCCCTGCCATGTACCCATACAGCAGATTACGACCACATATGTGGTATTGCTGTGTTTAGGAGCAATTATTTTGCAAACTGTGGGGTGCTTTTTCTCCTTTAACCCATTGTGAAAATGAAAACTTTGGGGATAAAGTGACATTTTAGTAATGTTTCATTTATACATCCCAGTGTTAGCAAAATCTGTGAAACGAATGTAAGGTCAAAATGCTCACTATACCCCTATATGAATTCTGTGAGGGGTGTAGTTTGCAAAATGGGGTCACTTTTTGGGGTTTTCCTTTGTATTGGTACTCTAGGGGCTTTGCAAATGAGACATGGCACCTGAAAACTATTCCAGCAAAATCTGCTTTTCAGACGCCCAGTGTCGCTCCTTCCCTTCCGTGCGCTGCCATTCGCCCAAACATCAGTTTACACCCACTTGTGGGGTATTTCCGTGCTCGGGAGAAATTGCATAACAAACTGTGTGATGCATTTTTTCCTTTAACCCTTTGTGAATGTGTTAATTTTAGGGCTAAATTAAGGAATTAGTGGGAAAAAATTAAATGTCTAAATTTCACCTCCATATTGTTTTAATTCCAGTGAAATTCTTAAAGGGTTAACAAACTTCCCAAATGTTATTTTGAATTATTTGAGGGGTGCAGTTTTGAAAATGGGGTGATTTATGGGGGTTTCTAATATATAGGCCTTTATAATCCTCTTCAGAACTGAAGTGGTCCCTAAAAAATTAGTTTGGGAAATTTTCTTGTAAATCTGCCAAATCGCTGTTACACTTGTAAGCCTTCTAACATCCAAAATAAATTACAGGACGATTAAAAGATGATGCCGATATAAAGCTAGAGATATGGTAGATAATATGTATTAATGTATTTGGGTGGTATGACTATCTATCTGAAAAGCAGAGCATTTCACATTTTGAAAATTGCGATTTTTTTTCAAAATTTCCATCAAATTTCCTATTTTTCTATAAATAAATACAAAAATATTCATTAGTGTTTACCACTAACATGAAGTACAATGTGTCATGAAAAAACATTCTCAAAATCACTTGTGTAAGTTAAGACGTCTCAAAGTTATTGCCATATAAAGTGACACATGTCAGTTTTGAAAAACGAGGCCTGGTCCTTAACGCACTTATGGGCTGGGTCCTTAAGGGGTTAAAGGTCTTTATTAGTGTCAATACACATAAAAAGGACCATATTCACCATTTTGTTACCAGTATAAAGTTGCAGGCCATTTTTCAATACATTATTGTCAATATTAATTCAATAATTCTTAGCGGTTATAACTTATTTAAAGGTCTTTTTTAGTGTCAAAACACACAGTACCCACAAAAGTGGTGAGGTGCTTCTCCAATAACAAACCATGGATTAACTCTGATATAAAAACACTACTTAAGGAGAAAAAGATGGCATTCAGGACAAGAGATAAGGAGGGGTTGAGGGAAGTACAAAAGGAGCTGAGGCATCAAATCAGGCAAGAAAACTGAATCCACTAATATCTGCACTTATCTGTAATAGAGGCCTTTAACGTGGGGAGAGACATAACAACCATATTCGCCATTTTGTTACCAGTATAAAAAGTTGAAGGCAATATTTTAAAACAATATTGTCAATAAAAATTCAATAATTCAATAATTCTTAGCAGTTATCACTTATTTAAAGGTCTTTATTAGTGTAAAAACACATTAAAAGGACCATATTCGCCATTTTGTTACCAGTATAAAGTTGCACGCCATTTTTCAATACAGTATTGTCTATATTAATTCAATAATTCAATAATTCTTAGTGGTTATCACTTATTTAAAGGTCTTTATTAGTATCAAAACACATAAAAAGGACCATATTCGCCATTTTGTTACCAGTATAAAGTTGCAGGCAATATTTTAAAATAGTATTGTCAATAAAAATCCAATAATTCAATAATTCTTAGTGGTTATCACTTATTTAAAGGTCTTTATTAGTGTTAAAACACATAAAAAGGACCATAATCGCCATTTTGTTACCAGTATAAAGTTGCTGGCCATTTATAAATAGTATTGTCAATAATTCAATAATTCTGAGCCACAAATCTCTGCCTTTATCACTCTTTTTTTATTGGTGTTCATTAACGGGTGAAGAAATAAAGGGCATATTTGCCATTCTCTTCAAAGTAGAAAATAACAGGCCTTTTTGCCCTTTACAATTAAGTTTTTTCATTGAACAGTTTGTCAGACAGAGAAACGAGAGGCCATGCACAGGGGAGGGTCACAGGCCTAAATGTTTCTGGTGCAGGTACAGGTTGCAGCAGAGCAAGGGGGCGTGGCAGCAGGGGTCAGTTACAGAGGCCTGAGCTCCCAGTGTCAAGTAGTGGTCGTGTCTTGACAAGCAACCCAACGGTTGTAGACTGGTTGACTCGGTCATCCAATTCATTCCAAGTCACATCAGACACCCCCAGATAAGAGTTGGTGGGTTCGTCAGACACAACCCTTAGTTGGCATGGCCCGGCAGCAGGCCCTGTGCCCTCACCTGTCCTCAACCTGCCTCTGTCCTATTCTGTTCCTTCAGTTAGAGAACTACTCTATGCTGTGGGCTCAGATCCACTGTACAGTGAGGATGAGGTACTAGAGGACATTCAGCAGCTACTGCTCAGCCAAGATGTGGAGGAGACATCCGCAGCTTCCTGCGGTTGGCGGGCAAGTAGTGCATGGAAGGGCAGGAGAGTGGCATGGAAGCTGGTGTTGAGGAGGACATCAGTGACCTGCAGACAGTAGTGAATGACGATGTAGCCGATCATAATTGGGAGCCGGCTGATGAAGGGGCCTCATCGTCATCAGGAGAAGAGGGTTGCAGCTTGCGCATGAGGCAGCGGGGGAGTCAGCAGTTTGACAGCAGTGTGAGGTCAGGAGCTAAATGTGCCCAGGGTAGACCATCTGCTTCGCAGCAGCCTACCTGCCCAAAAAGCAGTGGTGCAGGGGTTCACAGAGGCAGTGGCGGTAGCAGTCAGTTGTTGCGGAGTGTTGGGGTTAAAATCACCTACTCGGCGGTGTGGCAGGTTTTTGTAAAGCCGCCGAGGGAGGTGAACATGGCCATATGTTTAATCTGTGGGCAAAAGGTGAAGTGGGGACAGGGTGCCAATGTTGGCACCACAGCCCTGCACCAACATATGCAGCGTCACCATAAAGTGGCCTGGGAGAGCTGTGGCTCCAATGTGGTGGTCCAGCCTATTGCAGCAACCGCTGCAGCACCCAGTGGCATGCACCCCATTTCAGGCAGTCAAGGCTCTACCAAATCAGCTGAAGGAAGCTGTGTGTCCTTCCCATCATCTGCTGGTCGTGATGCTCCTGCTCCTCCTCCTCCTAGTCAGTCATTGTGTCAGCAATCGGTCACAGAATCTATATCTAAGAGACAACAGTATGCGTGCACTCATCCAACAGTGCAGAATCTGAATGTGGACTCTGCAAATTTCAGAGAACTGATGGCTTGCACCGAGCTGAGGTGGAGAGTCCCAAGCCATCATTTCTTTGCCAAGAAGGCAGTAGCAGCCCTGAATAAATATGTAGAAGAGAAGGAGGGCCAGTCCTTGAGCCTGTCGGTGTCTGCCAAAGTGCACGGCAGCGCTGACGTGTGGAGCTGTAACTACGGTCAAGGACAATATATGTCATTTACGGCCCACTGGGTTAATGTGGTGCCTGCCCAGACACACCAGGAACTTGGACAGGTGACGCAGCTTCTGTCTCCACGTTCTCACGCCAGTGGTCCTGCAACAATGTCCTCCTCATTCTCCACTGTCTCCTCAGCCTCCACTGCAGGAACAATTCCCAGTGCTCCTCCAGCATGCCACATGTGCAGGGCACAGTGGTGTCAAGCTGTTCTACACCTCGTTTGCCTGGGCGAACTAAGTCACACAGGGGAGGAACTGCTCCGTGTCCTCAATCAAGAAATCAAATCCTGGCTTTCTCCAAGAGAACGTAAAATCGGAAAAATGGGGATCGACAACGGGAAGAACATGATGTCGGCCCTGCGTCAAGGAGGGCTGAGCCATGCGCCCTGCGAGACACACGTGTTCAATCTGGTTGTCAAGCGTTTCCTTAAGTGTTCCACCCATCTGTAAGACATCTTAAAAATGTCAAGGAAACTTTGCATGCACTTCAGCCACTCGTATACTGCCAAGCACACCCTCCTTGAGCTGCTGCGGCAGAACGGCCTCCCACAACATATGCTGATATTCGATGTTTCCACCCGTTGGAATTCTACCCTCCATATGTTGGATCAACTATATGAACAGAGAAAAGCCATAAATGATTTCTTGATGATCCAAGCGGACAGAGGTACTCGCCTGTGTAACGTTAATGTTAGCCAGTGGCAGCTCATCCGTGACACCTGCCATTTGTTATTTCCCTTTGAGGAGGCCACTTTGTTAGTCAGTCGCCATGACTACGGGATGAACAACGTCATTCCACTGATTCACATCCTGGAAAAGATGCTTATCAATCTGGCTGGTCAGGGGACTGGAGATGTGGCGTCTATATCTCAAGGCCACATGAGCCCTGTGGGGGCTGAACTGGAGGAGGAGGACATTTGAGCACAAACAATGTGTAGTCAAATGGGTGGAGAGGAGGAGCAGGAGCAAACAGAACAGCCAGAAGGAGATGAGGAGGATGAGGCAGATGACCCAGACACACCGTGGCAGTATGCAGTGGAGATGGATGCAGGGAGTCCCTTGGAGTCACTTGCGCAAATGGCGCGATGCATGCTGACATCCTTGTGCAGTGACAGCCGAATTGTCACCATTCAGCAGAGGGATGACTACTGGCTCTCCAGCATGTTGGACCCTTGCTACCGGGGAAAAATGGGGGCCTTTTTTACACCCGCTGAGAGGGAGGACAAACTAAACTACTATAGAGAAATGCTATGTAGCAAGTTGGCTGCTGCCTACCTGCGCCATCGTCCATCCTCTCGCATGTCCGACCGGGGGGGCCCTGAGTGCTCAACTTGCATTGGCATGGCAGCTGTGGGAGGGAGTGGGGGTGGCAGGAGCAGTGTCGGCTCCATCAGCAGCAGCCTGAGCCTAGAGTCACTGATAAGCAGCTTTCTTCAGCCGCATAGTGAAGAAGCTGCTCATCAGCAGCTAGACACAGAGCAGAAGTTGAACCAGCAGGTGGTGGCATACTTAGAGAGCACCCTGCCACCCGTCATCAAAGATCCGCTGGACTACTGGATTTGTGGCTTCAACTGGCCAAGTTTGCCCTGGAAAAGCTGTCCTGCCCAGCCAGTAGTGTGGCATCAGAGTGGGTGTTTAGTGCAGCGGGGGCCATAGTTACCCCAAGGAGAACTTGTCTGTCCACCCAAAATTTGGAGAGACTGACCTTTGTGAAGATGAATCAGGCATGCATAAGCCAGGACTTCCACCCACCAATGTCTGATGCAGTAAATTAAATGATCCATGCTGCCTCACCACACTCTGCCACTGGTTCACTGTATGGCCTCCTAAGGCTGTTGCTACCACATTATATCACCTTGCCACTCTGTGGTCTGCTCACTCTGCTGCCACCTCTGCACTCTGCCACTGGGTGACTGTATGGCCTTCTATCGCTGCTGTCACCTCCTCACTCTGCCACTGGGTCACTGTATGGCCTTCTAAGGCTGTTGCTACCTACACATTATATCACCTTGCCACTCTGTAGCCTGCTCACTCTGCTGCCACCACTGCACTCTGCCACTGGGTGACTGTATGGCCTCCTCACACTGCTGCCACCTCCGCCTCTGACACTGGATGACTGTATGGCCTCCTCAAACTGCTGCTACCTCCTCACTCTGCCACAGGATCACTGTATAGCCTACTAAGGCTGCTGACACCTCCACACTCTCTTACCGGGTCACTGTATGGCCTACTAAGGCTGCTGACACCTCCACACTCTCTTACCAAGTCACTATATGGCCTACTAAGGCTGCTGACACCTCCACAATGTCACTGGGTCACTGTATGGCCTCCTCATGCCGCTTCCGCTGGGTCACTGTATGGCCTCCTCATGCCACTTCCACTGGGTCACTCTGTGTACTCCTCATGCCGCTGCCACTTGGTCACTGTATGTCCTCCTCATGTTGCTGCCACTGAATCACTGTATGGCCTCCTCATGCCGCTGCCACTTGGTCACTGTATGGCCTCCTCATACCGCTGCAACTGGATCACTGTATGCCCTCCTCAAGCCGTTTCCACTGGGTCACTGTATGCCCTCCTCATGCCATGGCCACTGAGTCACTGTATCGCCTCCTCATGCTGCTGCCACTTGGTCACTGTATGGCCTCCTCATGCCGCTGCCACTTGGTCACTGTATGCCCTCCTCATGTTGCTGCCACTGGGTCACTTCACTATTTGGCCGCCTCATGTTGGTGCCACTTGGTCACTGTATGCCCTCCTCATGTTGCTGCCACTGGGTCACTGTATGGCCTCCTCATGTTGCTGCCACTTGGTCACTGTATGGCCTCCTCATACCGCTGCCACTGGGTCACTGTATGCCCTCCTCAAGCTGTTTCCACTGGCTCACTGTATGCCCTCCTCATGCTGCTGCCACCGGGTCACTGTATGGCCTCCTCATGCCGCTGCCACTGGGTCACTGTATGACCTCCTCATGTTGCTGTCACTTGGTTACTGTATGGCCTCCTCATGCCGCTGCCACTTGGTCACTGTATGCCCTCCTCATGTTGCTGCCACTGGGTCACTGTATGGCCTCCTCATGTTGGTGCCACTTGGTCACTGTATGGCCTCCTCATACCACTGCCACTGGGTCACTGTATGCCCTCCTCAAGCCGTTTCCACTGGGTCACTGTATGCCCAACTCATGCCACTGCCACCGGGTCACTGTATGGCCTCCTCATGCTGTTGCCACTGGATCACTGTATGGCAGCCTCATGGTGTTTCCACTGGGTCACTCTGCGTCCTCCTCATGCTGCTGCTACCGGGTCACTGTATGGCCTCCTCATGCCGCAGCCACTGAGTCACTGTATGCCCTCCTCATGCCGCAGCCACTTGGTCACTGTATGCCCTCCTAAGGCTGCTACCACTGGGTCATCGTATGACCTCCTCATGCTGCTGCCATCTCCACATTATGTCACCTTGCCACTCTGTGGTTTAATGATGCTGCTGCCAACTCCACATTATGTCGCCTTGCCACTCTGTAGACATATATGTGGAATCGACAGACGACGGTGTAAAAGGAGTGCGCTCTTTCACTCTACAGTAGGATGTTGGGTCTCTGCACGGTTCTTTCTACCTGGCACTAACATGGACCTGTAAGGCTGGGTTCACACTTGAGTTAGATGGTCAGTTTTGGCCCCGTAACTGTCCAAATAAGTGAAGTGTGCATCGATACTAAGAGCGACGCCTCTCATGTGCATGTCATTCGGACTCACAGTATTGTTTGACTACCACAGTAGGCTCCCTATGCGTGTTACTGCAAGGCACAGTGTTCTACTCCACTATACAGGCTCTCTGAAGCTAGGAAATAGGTGTTTTTAGCGATATTTGCCGCAAAGTAATTCGGATCGAAGCAAATTTTTTTGGAACTTCGAATGGAAGTGCTCAATCGAACTTTTGAGAAATTCGCTCATCTCTAAATATAATATAATAGGTTTGAAATGATTTATGTTGTTGGGTTCTTAGTAAAGAGAAACGAATGGTAGGTGCACTTTGTAACTGAGAAAGACAATGCAACAACAATTACACAATAGTAATAAATGGAACAGGCCATAAAATCAGTTTTCCAAAAACCACTTTGGGTCAAATTTTGTATATCAGTCCATTTGTAAATCAACATATTTGCTATCACTGAAGGATTTCACAATGAAAGCTTTGCTTGGGATTAATGTACAACTTTAAAAGTTACAATTCCCTGGGAAGGCATAGGAGAAAGAACTTTACCAAGTTAATTTGCACTTGTCATATAGAATTGAAATACTAAAGCTTTGATGATGACAGATATCCCTGTGTTTGAAGGCTAAAAGAGAAAATTCGTAAAACCCATAAATATACAAGCTGTAGACGCTGGTAAAGCATTTTTGTTGAACACATTTTTTCTGTTGAAAACAGCCCTTTTATTCCTCTTGAAAATTATGGTGTCTCTTATGTGTTTTTCAAGGTCATATATTTCATACAACAAACAAAGACTGAACTAATTCAAACGGCAGCTTTAAAAACCACAGGGCACAAGTTCTATTCCTTTACATATCCAATAATTAATTGCAGTAAAATTGGAAATAGCTTCAGCGGCTACTAACTACTAGCTTAAATTGATTTCATATGTACTAAAGGCTCACTTAATGGAAATGTTCAAAAAATGTCTTTGTTCAGCTGCAGTATTGAAGTTTTAAAAATACATATTTCAAATAGCTTTTTAATGTTCTTGCATTATTGTTAGTTATTTTACAATAGTAATTTTGCTCTCTTTGTAACAACAGGAATTTTAGATGCTGTAAAAAGTCTTAGAAGATATAGAGTTTTTTGTAACATTCTGAATTTTTAGATTATTTTTATTCTTTGTCATATGGATTTAGGATGGAATCATATTTTCATAAAATGGCCCTGTTATCCAGAACACATTTGTACAACCTGTATGAGAGGAAATTTATGGTGTGTCCTAGATATGTAAATATCTCTATTTCCTTCACTCTTCGCAGTGGTTGCTTTTTCACTCCCAGCTATTGGGGAAAAGCTATGATTAGTTATTTTAGCTTAGTTACATTCTGATGAGAGCCATGGAAATTGAATTTCACTTCCTGTCCCATCAGAGGCTCAGTCTTGTAAGTGTCTACCATACTTTAAATGGCAGTTTTGTCTCTTGAGATAGTGTCATTTATAGGCAGTGTAAATTATAATACAAGGTGTAATAATCACATAAAGATTGCAGAAGATTCAAATCCGATGGCAAAATACTGCATGGTAAAAAGATTGGCAGTACCTTTAGTTTTCTATTTTAAATTATGTTTAAGGGAGGCGCTACACTACATACAATATGTGGTGGGATTGTTTCTCTGTTAGGTCTGTAGGGGGACAGACATTTAAAAGGTACCCAAATTTTTATGAAAAGTTTAAATATCTGCAGGGTCTTTGTGGGCAGTCTGTTCTATCTCTGTATAAGCCTTCATATGTGGTGCCCTATCAGTTTTTCTGCTGCTAATATACCCATTATGACTGCAGCACATTTTACATTTGTTTTTGAGATATGTACAATAAGAAGCAGTCTGCCCCCCTCCTCTATCATACTAGTTACATGTAATTCTGCCAGGAGTAACTGTACAATAGCAAACACATAGCTAAGAAAAGCTCAAGTGAACATATTATAGAAGATCCATTAATGCTGGTCAATATGGCAGATGTTAAAGGGATTTTGTCATTAAGGACACAGGATAGGGTATAAATTTCAGCAGGGCCGGTTTTAGACAAAGTGGGGCCCTGGGCAAAATTAAAAGCGTGGCCTCAAATGCTGATATGCAAACAACATCATCGTCTTGCAGTGGCAGTCTCTATAATAATGCATCCTTTCTGCCAACAAAAAAATAATAACAAGCCCCATTTTACCACAAACAATTCAAATGAGCACCTTTGTACCACCTAAAAGATTTTTGTACCCATTCATCAGTTATTATAGCGCCTCCTTATAAATAATAATCCCTGCTTATAAATAATATTACACCTTTATCAGTAGTAGCTCCCTTATAAATGATAACTAGTGCCCTGTATCAGTAATATCCCCCTTATCAGTAACAATCACCCTGTAAAAATAATACTGCTCCCTTATAAATAATAGCCCCCTCATAAATAATAGTTTCCCTTATAAATAATAGTCCCCATTATCACTAATAACCCCCTTTATAAATAAGCAGACTTAACAATCATACCCCCCATTATAAACAGTTACCCTCTTATAAATGATAGCTCCCCCTTATAATGGATGACTTATATATAATAGTTCCCCCCTTATAATGGATGCCTTATATATAATAGTTCTCCCCTTATAAATAATAGCCCGTCTTATAAATAATAGTTCCCCCTTATAATAGCCCCCTCATATTTAAGTTTCCTAATTATATATAGTAACCCACCCTATATATAATAGTTCTGAGAGGACTTGTTCTGGGGCCCCACCCAACAGCTTCCTGCTAATAGCCTACACCATGGCTGCTTCACTGAAGTCTTAAATATGTGCTGACTATATGGTGTTACTGAGTATGTTCTAAGTATATTTAGCCCCTATAGCACTGTGCAGGCCCCAATAACTCCATGGCCAGTTCATGCACAGTACTGTATGGGGAATGACATGGCCATGGAGCACTACACAAATGTGCTAGATTATAGTGAGGGAGCTGTGATGCCGACATAGCACACAGGGCTGCCAGTAGGAATTTTGAGCCCCCCCCCCAGAGTATAATGCTCCACATGGTATATAATGCTCCACGGTATAAAATGCTCCCCTGAGCCCTCCACAGTTTCCGCACATAGTATATAATGCTCCACAGTGGACCCACACAGTATAAAATGCTCCTCTGAGCCCCCCATAGCGGCCCCACATGGTATATAAGGCTCCACACAATATACTACCTCTTAGTGGCCCCAGACAATACAATATGCTCCCCAGCAGCCCCACACAATATAATATGCTCCATACAGTATAATATGCACTCCACAGTGCCCCCCCAGTATAATGCTCCACAGTGGCCTAACACAGTATAACATGCTCCACAATGGCCTCCACATAGTATAATATACTGTCCAGATGGGTTCCCCCAGTATAATGCTCCACAGTGGTCCCCCACAATATAATATGCTCCCCACAGTCCCCCCCAGTATAATGCTCTACAATGGCCCCACAGAGTATAATATGCTCCCGATAATCCCCACACAATATAATAAACTCCACAGTGGCCCCACACAGTATAACAGGCTTCCCACACTGCCCCTTCTCCCCAGTATAAAGCTCCACAGTGGCCCATAGTATAATATGCTGCCCAGAGGGCCCCCGCTAGTATAATGCTCCACAGTGTCCCCCCCAGTATTTTGCTCCACAGTGGCCCCACGCAATATATTATGCTCCCCAGAGTGTCCCCCCAGTATTTTGCTCCACAGTAGGCCCCACGCAGTATAATATATTCCCCAGAGGGCCCCCTAGTATAATGCTCCTTAGTTCCCCCTGAATAATGCCCCACAGTGGAGCCACCCAATATAATATGCTCTGCAGATGCCCCCCCCAAGGATAATGCTCCACAGTGACCCCACACAGTATAACATGCTCCAGAATGGCCTCCACACATTATAATATACTGCCCAGAGAGGTTCCTCAGTATAATGCTCCACAGTGGCCCCACACAGTGTAATATGCTCTCCAGAGGGGCCCCCAAGTATAATGCTCGACAGTGGCCCCAGAGAATATAACATGCTCTCCAGAGCCCCTCACATTATAATGCTCCACAGAGGTCCCATACAGTATAATATGCTATCCAGAGGGTTCCCCCCCAGTATAATGCTCCACAGTGGCCCCACACAGTATAATATGCTATCTAGAGGGGGCCCCCCGGTATAATGCTCCACAGTAGCCCTACAGACTCCCTTAGTGCTAGTATTATATTATACTCTGGGGTCTCTTCAGACCCCAGAGTACAATTATCGAAGGTCCCGGGGAGGTAAGGGAAATTAATACAAGTAAGCATAAAAAAATAAATAAATAAATAACAAACATTTATACTTACCTTGCCTTACCTCTGCTGGGCCTCCTCGCGCTGCTCCGATATCCCCGCTGGCTTCCTCTTCTCTGTGGCTGACGTCACGCGTTGTGGACGTCATCGCTGAAGCCTATGATTGGGCCTCAGCAGTTACGTGAGGCACGACCCACGTGACCACTGAGGACAGTACTCAGCGCCTCAGCGGTGATGTCTGGAACGCCAGAAGATGACGTCGGACGCCAGGGACAGGTGAGTAAAAATGTTTGTTATTTTTACTCACTGCGGAAAAGGGCCCTGTGGCACACGACGCTGGGTTCCTTTCTGTTATCGATATGGCCGGTCCTGACTTCGGGATCTGGAGTCATCAGGCTCCGGATCCCGGGGGCCCCTCTGGGGTCGGGGCCCTGGGCAATTGCCCAGTTTGCCACCCCCCCAACGCCGTCCCTGAATATCAGATTGCCGGGGGGTCCTCAGCGATCAAGAGAACAGTGGACTGAAAGACCCCCTGTAGATGACTTGCATGACCGATGCACCATTCACAGTAATGGGGCTGTGGTTGCTGCCAGAAATTACAGTTCTGGCAGCCCCATAGCAGTAAATGGAGCACCTGTCATGCAAACACACTGGTGCTCAATTCACAAGAAGAACACATGGGGGACTTTAGGTCCCCCATTCTCCTCATTGCTGGGGGAGGCTAAGTGTCCATAACAGGGCAGTTTCCATGGGCTTAACTCTCGTAGGAGGGGCTTCACTTTTATATTTTCAGTATTTTGGCTCATCTTCAGCATTATCTATACTCCCTATTATCTTCCCTTTGTCCTATCTAGGAAATTGAATTTTAGAAAACCATGATGGCTGATTTTGCCCAAGTTTTTAATGGAAGTTTAATAAAGGAAACACTTTCGCAAAGGAAATGCAGCACTGTTTCATCAGTTTACATATGTGAAAGTGAAAATATAGTTAGATCTACTATTTGTCCTTATTTTTTTGATTGAACAAAAACTCTTTATTTACAACGCGTCTTATTTCCACAAGGAATAACAAGGGGTTTGCGACGCAGTGCACTGAGTTACAAAACCACAATCAATGACTAAGAGTCATCCTTAAGGAATGCGGCGCAACATGCGGCGGGAAATGCATTTTATTCCTACCTAACATGCTGCACTACAAACCTACTCTAACATTGGTCAAAATATAAAGCATAGAACTGTGACTTTGTCCTTATTCACGTCTGCATCTGTGGTTCGTGTTTTTCACAGATAGCACCCCGCTGCACTCATTTGCGGATGGTGTGTTATCTGTAGTTGATCCACTTATAACTGTGAAAAGCAGATCAATTAAAAAAAAAAATATATATATATATTTTTCTATATTTTACATGTCTCTGGGTCTATGAAAAATGGATAATGCATGGATGTCAACAGTTTTTTTTCACAGTCCCATAGACTTTCATTGATGTGATGCACCCATGATGCATCAGCACAGTAAAAATAAACCTGCAGTCTGCAAAAAAACACAGATGTCTGAATAAACACATTGAAATGAATGGGAGAAAAATGCAGATGCCATACGTACGTGAAATGCGGATATGTGAATAAGTCCTAACTGTGCAAATGTTTACCTCCAATTCATGCTTTCACCTTAAAGAGGACAGTTGCAGTATAATTGTGTGAGGTTTTTGCAATACATTTCACTGCCTTTTGTAGGTATTTTCTATTCTGAAATACGATGTTCTTGTTTTGTCCTATATGTAGGCTTTTCTAAACAAGATGACATGGATAATTTATCAAGTAAGAAGTAAAAGCAATATAAAACCAGCTGATGGATGTGATAGCTTACAGACAATTTGTCCCTGGGTTAATGAGGATAATAGTAAAAATAAACAAAACAAAAAAAGATAATGAATGTAAAAAATAGTCCAGTATAATGATGACAGAAAGAGAACATAGCTGTCAGATACAAAGTAGAAATATAGAACATAAGAGGTATCATAAAGGTATAGGCATAAAATTGTGTCTAAGCTGAGATACATACATAGAGAGTGTTGAACTGTATTTACACTGGTTAATCTGGCCCGTTTTTGCACCCCAATATTATCAAAGGAAGCAGGTAAAGGTAGTGTGGCCCCTGTACTTTTCCCAGAAGTATAACTTAACAGCAAAATGCAAAATCTGTAATAAATCCTCATATCTATTACCCATATGTCATATTTATAGTCTCCTACTATGAGGCAGAAGTACCTTTTGGGTCTCCTCAGGCTCCTCGACCTGAGTGTGACTACTACCTATGCACCCCCTACAGCTATGTTTTTTATGACTTCTTCTTACCTTCCATGTGAACATTTCTGTGCCTGTAAAGAGTAGATGCCCTGGGCTCCATATACTTCTGTTGAAAACAGTTCACAGGTTTGTCCAGGATATATTAGTATATGGCTGGAAGCAGCCCTATTGCTATTAAAATAATTGGGAGTGGGGCTGCAGTTCTACCATAAGCTTCATACAGTGTACAGAGATCTGTACACTGTAGCAGTGATGCCTGAAACTGCAGTCCTGCTCCCATTCACTTGAATAGGTGTAGGAATACTTCCAGCTCTATGCTTAGTATACTGCTTTTGGCGACCACTTCATCTGATGTGATCTGATCATCTGTTCAGAGTTTGGGTGTCAGACCCCAACTGATCTGATACTGATCTGATAGGTTATCAGTACTAAATACCTTCAGTTCCTGGACAACCTTTATAATGCTGTTCATGTTTTCATTTTTTTTTATTGACTAGAAGTGAGTAATATCTGTTCATATTTCCTGTGTACTTATGTGACATTCACAATGGTTTGCATTTTTATGTGCTAATTAGTATGATTTACTATTGCATTTCTACACCAAAAGTCATTTAAAACAAGGATTGCATATTGAACAGATACAAATATAGATATGACTGGTCATACAAACATAATATCAAATGCCGAGGACAAAAATCGTGGAGAATCGAAGATTTCCTGAAATTCGGATTGAATTCCACTTCTGCAGAATTAATTTGCTCATCTTTATAAATAAATCATAATCATTACATAGAGAAAAGTGTTGCAACTTTCTATTATAGTGTGTGTCTTATTTCAAATTTGTTAGCTGTTAGTGAATAGGATTGTTTCTTTTTACATGCGGAAAGCTTCTACAAACCTAATATTTCTCACAGAATAATGTTTCTTGTATATTTAAAATTAATTTTGGGGGCCTATCCTAAAGCTTCTGCTGTCACATGCACATGTGTAGTTTGGTCAGAGCTGACAACCAACATTTTCTTTTCTTTCCTGGACAAGCTGGCCAAATTTCATGGACTAACAATTTTTTATAGACAGTTAATCTTAAATATTGATCTTAAGTATTGTAAAACCTAAAGGTAGTCTGTCAGCAGTAAATTTGTTATAAACCGAATTACAGTACCTTCTAGTGCTGGTTCTACAGTTTCCAAATGCACCACTCTTATTGAGCTTTGGAGCTCCATTTTCATGTAAATCGCAATTTTATTAATTTATTTCATTAATTTTTTCCTGAATTTACTGCTGATATACTCGCTTTAAATCTTTGTCATGGTCAGGTTAGCAATATTAAATTTGAATCAGAAAGTAATAATAGTTAACAATTATAATAGAATCAACTTAGAGTATATTTTTACTGAACTGGGTATAGTGCCCATAGGATAATAACACAAATTTACAAAGTCTACAAAACAGGTGACAATTATCTCTCTCTGAGCAGAAACCGTCTCTTACAGATTGCGTCTGCCTGCCAGTTAGTACCTTGCCACAAGAGAAAGAAGCTATAAATGAACAGTTTCAATGGGCCACTCACATGTAATAAGTGCCAAAGGATGACTGTCACTGTAAAGTGGGTACAATGTGGATTTTACTTTATAAAGGAGTCACGGTTTGGGTTATGCGATGTGTACATGGCCTTCTACTTTCCTCTTCTCTTTTTGAAAAATTTTATAGGGTGGGAATATGGATCACAAATACTGCTTTGTAAGGCTGGAATTGTGCATGTTTTTGGATTTGTTTTTTAAAGCCAAACACAGAAGTGGATCCAAAATAGAAGACATACTGTAAGGGTCTTGCCAACCGTAGCAACCCTGACACTACTGCAGCGGTCTGGGAGGAAGGACAGAGGCAAGTGAGCCCTAATCTCACCCCAGCCACTGTCCCTTCCTATTGCCTCAGTTACCCTAAACGGTAAAAGGACAACCAGAAGACAAACCCTATACTGGGTAAGTGACACAGAGAACAGGACAGACAAAAACAACACAGAAGCAGAGTGAGCAAGCCAAGGGGTTAGTAACAAACGAGCAAAGCAGTAAAAAGTCAAAATCCAAGAGAATAGTCAGGGGCAAGCCAAAGGGTCAGAGAATCAAGTAACAAAGTATCAAGGAGTATAGAAAGAGAGCAGGCAAAACACAAGTGTAATAACCGGCAACTTGCTGAGAAATGACATCCTGCATATAGAAAGTCTGGGCCCAGCCACAGATCTGATAGGTACACAGGCTGTCAATTACACAGGCCAGGAAGAGATTAACTCTATGCAGTCCAGAGAGAAATGTTCCTAATTACACGGGTGTGGCTTTACACAGCAAGGGAACTAGGACCATGTTCAGACTGAGAATCAAGAAACTTAAACAAAGAACCAAACTGAAGACGCCTCCTTCGCCACAGCGTGCGAGCGGAGGGCGGCGCCGAGACCCGAAATGGCAGAGACGTTACACATACAGTGGGGAAAAAAAAGTATTTAGTCAGCCACCAATTGTGCAAGTTCTCCCACTTAAAAAGTTGAGAGAGGCCTGTAATTGACATCATAGGTAGACCTCAACTATGAGAGACAAAATGAGAAAACATGTCTAAAAAATCACATTGTCTGATTTTTTAAGAATTTATTTACAAATTATGGTGGAAAATAAGTATTTGGTCACCTACAAACAAGCAAGATTTCTGGCTCTGCATCAGGCTGGGAAGACTGAATCTGCAATAGGTAAGCATCTTGGTGTGAAGAAATCAACTGTGGGAGCAGTAATTAGAAAATGGAAGACATACAAGACCACTGATAATCTCCCTCGATCAGGGGCTCCATGCAAGATCTCACCCCATGAGGTCAAAATGATCACAAGAACGGTGAGCAAAAATCCCAGAACCACACAGGGGGACCTAGTGAATGACCTGCAGAAAGCTGGGACTAACGTAACAAAGGCTACCGTCAGTAACACACTACGCCGCCAGGGACTCAGATCCTGCAGTGCCAGACGTGTCCCCCTGCTTAAGCCCGTCTGAAGTTTGCCAGAAAGCATTTGGATGTTCCAGAAGAGTACTGGGAGAATGACTACTGATCCGTGTACATGAAAGAATGAATGGGGCCATGTATTGTGAGATTTTGAGTGCAAACCTTCCATCAGCAAGGGCATTGAAGATGAAACTTGGCTGGGTCTTTCAGCATGACAATGATCCCAAGCATACTGCCAGGGCAACGAAGGAGTGTCTTCGTAAGAAGCATTTCAAGGTCCTGGAGTGGCCTAGCCAGTCTCCAGATCTCAACCCCATAGAAAACCTTTGGAGGGAGTTGAAAGTCCGTGTTGCCCAGCAACAGCCCCAAAACATCACTGATCTAGAGGAGATCTGCATGGAGGAATGGGCCAACATACCAGCAACAGTGTGTGCCAACCTTGTGAAGACTTACAGAAAACGTCTGACCTCTGTCATTGCCAACAAAGGATATATAACAAAGTATTGACATGAACTTTTCTTATTGACCAAATACTTATTTTCCACCATAATTTGCAAATAAATTCTTTAAAATTCAGACAATGTGATTTTCTGGATTTGTTTTCTCATTTTGTCTCTCATAGTTAAGGTCTACCTATGATGTCAATTACAGGCCTCTCTCATCTTTTTAAGTGGGAGAACTTGCACACTTGGTGGCTGACTAAATACTTTTTTCCCCCACTGTATGTTACAGAGAACCTGTCAACTATTTTAGAATCACTAAACCACCATCATACCTGACATGTAGGGCATGTACAGTGTGAAACTAGGTATACTGACCTCAGCTTCACTATGCCCAATGTGCATGCACTGCAGTCCCTCAGCAGACTCATCTTAGTGCACCCTGGTCCTATGCAAACTGTGGTTTTTACAGATTCCAGCCATGGGCATTGGTATGTTAAAGATCATAAACCCTAGCTGTTTCATGGCATACAGGTGGTTTAGTAGTCCCAAAGCAGCTTACAGGTTCCCTTTGAAGGGGTTGTCCAGGACTTGAACATTTATGGTTATCAGTTCGATCCTACACCAGAACCGATCAGCTGCTGAAAGGAATACTATAGTACAGAAGTAGGCAACCTTTTTTGTTCTGTGTGCCGATTTAAATTAAAAACTCAAAAATGAGATACTTGGAGTGCCGCGCAAAAATTGTAAGGCTGATGACCCCTATACTAAAGTCATATATCACAAACCATAATACAGAAGTGCTGCAACAAGATGCTTCAGGGCACATGTGTTTACTGCTATTTCCTGGGACACACCTGTACTTTTCCATTAGCAGCAATGAAAGTACATATGCAGCCCTCAATTAGTAGTAAATGTATGCATCCAGGAGCACTGTGTGGCAGTACCCTTAGGGTGGTGGCACACTATGTATCTGGATGCAGCTATATTTATAGCTGCATACAGTCCTAGTCGACTGGTATTTTCACTTCGATGTAAAGCTGCATTCACATGCTGCGTTTTTGCACAAAAATGCATGCATTTTTATTGGAAAACTGCTTATTTTCTTGCGCAAAAACACACCGTCATACAGAATAATGTCCCATAGTGAACCCCTTACACAGTATAATGTCCCATAGTGGCCCCTCCATGTGGTATAATGTCCCATAGTGGCCCCTCCACACAGTATAATGTTCCATAGTGGCCCCTGCACACAGTATAATGTTCCATGGTGGCCCATTCAGACAGTATAGCATGCCAAATAATTTTACAAAAATTTTGTGTCTGAAGAGACCCCAGAGGATAATATACATAGTTTTAAGAAACTGATGGCATAATGATCATTAAATTATACCGGGTATCATGGCAGTAGAAACACATTAAATATTACGTTATCATAATATAATCATAACAGATATGCTAGTAGGTTTATATGTCAATTAATTCACAAATCTTTAGATTGTCAATATTTTACTGCAGGTAAGAAAGTAAAATTATCAAGTAAAATTATCTTTTGGAAAGTAAATGGTTTATTCCTGATCACTTCTCTTGGTCTCTCTTGATGTCATCTGAGGTTTGCTCCTGGTCGGTCCTGTATTCTGTGTTCTTGACTCTGTGACCCTCAGCTCTATGTCTATGCTTCTTTGCCATATGTTTGTGCCCCATGTCCTCTGCTTCATATCTGCAAACTCAACTTTGCTGCTCAAGAATTGCAAACTTAGCAAAGCTGTTAAGATTCTTAGTATGCATTCTCCTCACTATAACACTGCTCGCCACTGTTGCTATAAGTTTGCCTACCGACATGTGCAGCTTTGACTGACTCTTCCTCTAGTCAGGGTTCTGAGATATTGAACCAATCAGCAGCTGAGGAGAGATATTTAACCTCTTCCCAACATCCGCTATAATAGTACGGCGCAGCAGGACTACCTGCTTACCACCTGCCTACATGCCTACCTGAAGGACTTCCTGCATACCACCTTACTATTATGGCGGAGGCATGGTGCGCACACAGAAATTGCTTAGCGCATTACTGCTGTCATTTTTCTGTAACACCTGCAGATGTTTGATCACAGTATCTCAGGAGTTTTACTATATAATGTGCCCCCAATCGCCTGCTTCCCCCCTGTGATGTGTTCGAGGGGTGCCACTGTTCTGATTCCGCAGCCCGGGATGTGATCAGTGATCCTGGGTCTGCCCTGCTGCATACCTGATTGATCCTGCCTATAATGGAGGCTGTGAGCCTATGCGTACCATAACAGAATAGCAGGCTGTAATAGTAATTTTTTCCATGGAAAAAATGTATGGAACAAATACAGAACATAGCGAATCTAATTAATTCTCTGACAGACCTGGTCCAAGAACTTGATGTAAAACTGCAACACATAGAATCTGCACAATATCATTTGCCTGTTACTATTTCTGCTTCAGTAGAACCTAAGATGAATCTTCCTGATCATTTTTTGGAGATCTTAAGTCTTTTGTAAATTTACATGAAAACTGCTAGCTTTATTTTCATTTGAGACCTTATTCCTATGGGAGTGAGCAAAACCTGTGGGTCTCATCATATCTCTCTTACAGGGAAATCCTCAGGCTTGGGGTTTTTCTTTGGATCTTTGTGCCCTTGAACTTTTTTCAATGGATGCCTTTTTTTCATCCTATATAAATGAACCTGGTCACGTGGCTGTGGTTGAAGCAAATTTACATTCACTTTGCCATGGTTCTCACCCTGTTGAAGACTATTGTTCCGATTTCAGGAGATGGTCTCTAATTTGTCAGTGGAATGATCCAGCTCTGTGTTAGATTTTTCGTCAATGCTTGTAATAATCTAAAAGACCATTTGGCCAGTTATCGTCGACCTACGTCCTTAGAGGAAACTATGACACTACCTATCCGACTTGATTAATGCTTGGGGAAGCGCAAGAAGGAGCCTTCTATTCTGCCACCTACTCTGCCTACTATAGAGACTGTCCATGAATTTTTGGAGAACCCATGCTGGGGTCTACTATGTCTCCACAGAAGCAGAGAATTTATCGGAGACAAAACAGACTATGTTTCTATTGTGGAGATGCCAATCACTGGTTTGAGAACTGTCCTATGCATCTGAATTCAGAAAGATTTCAGTGCCTAAGTGGCCAAACAGGGGAGCCACCTAGGCGACCAGGTATTTCCTTGTTTGTCTCCTAAAATTCTGTTGTCTGTTCATGTATTAACTAGTGCTAAAACTGTTTCTGGTAATGCATCGACTGTGGCAATGCGATAATTTTTTGGGGTTCTTGGGTTGATAAACAATTTGGATGTCTATGTTTCCACTTGTGAGTCCTGTCAATGTTACTGCTGTGGGCAGTACCCACTGTCTCAAGGTCCTGCTAAATATATCACTCTACCAGTGACACTGAAAATAGACTCTGTGCATTCTGAAGCTATTTCTTTTTTTGTTCTTGATAATTTGTCTGCTGAAACTGATTTGGGGTTTCCTTGTAGGGACAAAATTATGTTTTTCAGTTTGTAGCAGACTATTGGGATATATCGGATGCTTTATATAGTTCATAGAAGATTGCCTAATCTCAAGACAACTGTAGTAAACTATAAAACCATTGAATCTGTATGGGTTTTCAGCCCCAGGATGTGAACTGAATACTGAAACAAAAGTTGAGTAACTTGTGCCTGATATGGTAGTCCTTGGCTGTATCTGGAGAGAAGGGCATATTGTTTTCTAAAACTATTTATAAATAATAAAAAGAAAGATATGGGTTTCAATGCATTTTTCATAACTATCCAGATGCAGCTAGTAACCTGGACAACCTTATGCAATAATTTGTATAGGGTGGGTTGGGGGTGAGGGTCTTCACTGTGTATTGTATAGGGACTTTATTCCTCAATGGAATGGAATGAGGTATCCCAAGCGGTGCTGGCATTAGTTCTCATGTAATAATGTACCTGTGGGTGCTACATCTATATAAGAAATGGGCAAATCTCTTTGTTTCATGTTTGGTGGCTTTCCCAGAGTATAATGTGGTGGCCATTTTAGGTCTTCAGAGATGCATCCCCATTTGTTTGGGTTTTGTAAAAAATTAACAACTTGGAATATTTGGGTTGAACCCAGCTAGGTATGAACCAATTCGTCCATCTCTAAATATCTATATAAATGGATATACATAAAATTACGTAATGCTGACCTGAAACCCTGCAAAGCACATAAGTGGTACTATAAATTCATAGTGACTGTTTATGGAGAAGGAACACGTTTCTGATGTTGATGAAAAGCGGTTTGAAATAAGACTAATGTTAGAAAATAAGAAAAAGTTACAGGACAGTGATGATTTAGAACACAGGGGTACAATAAAACATGTGAATGTAGTGAGGTAAAAGGAAGAATGAAGCGCAGAATCACACAGGATAAAAATGAACAGCAGACAGCAGCACATAAAATGATGTTTGTAAAAGGAAACCAATAGAAGCTTTCTGGTGTGACAAATTATTGTCTTCAGAAGAATCCTGATGTGGGTACTGAAACTTTCTTGTTATTCTCCTATTTCACCTATGTGAAGACCATAATTCAATTGCATGGTTTATAGGGGATCAGAGCCCAAGACTCCCTCTGCTGCATCTCTTAAGTTCAAAGAACTGAATGAAAAACAGCTCCCATATTAATGTGAGAAAAGGAGATTAATAAATATTTGGCAATTCATGCTTTAAAGGAATTCAGCTTTGTGAGATGGGTCCCAATGGATTCAGAATATATAAAGGCATGTCATACTTAAAGTGCCTGGAGACTACAGAACACTGGAACAACAAGGTATTTCATTTCAAGCTCTGGGATTTGGTGATGAGGAGAAACAGACAGTGAGAATACAGAAGTACTGACCAGATTAAAATAGAAAGTTGAAAACATACAGTTATTTCTGTCTATTGTAAAGTGGATCTCTTCCTATGGAAGAAAAGTATGGAAATGAAGTATGATTTCCTATATAATTTATATAAATCTAGTACTATGGTACAGCCATGGAACTACAAGTATGTTTTTAAGTTGAAACTCTGCTCAAAAATTTGCAGTTGTGAACCTTTGAAATTTTATAAAAAATATATATATTATAAAAAATGCATTACATTTCATAGTTAATAATAGATTAGTAAACTGTATGATAGGCAATCAATCTCATTAGTAGTAATCTTCTAATTTGTATGACATATATCCAACATAAACAAAACATCAGTTTGCTCTCACTTATAATGTTTTGTTCCACCAATTCACTTCAGTGTAACAATACATGTGCAGTCACTTTTCCAATGATGATAGAATGTGACAATAAGTAATTTTTGGGAAAACCATGTTTAAGAGTTTAACTATGTGTCTGATTACTGGCAGCTCCACTGCTGGGTAAAGACACCCACTACTCATGAGAATGGGAGTCCTGCATAGGCAGACTCAGACTAGCTGACATGTGAACTGGTGAATCCCCCAGTAGGCCCCTGAGCCAGATGGGCTCCAGCTCACCCTGGCATGGCACAGTACATGGAACAGTACATGTTCAACTAGGCTATTCAGCAGTATAATATAAGAAACTGTACTGTACACACTTGACAGCTGAGATGACATCTAGGTGTAGAGGAAGGCCTCCAGTATCCTTCCTCCCTGGGGTCAAATTTTCTCAGTCACACTATAGGGGCCCCAATCATGAATCATCATGCGGTAAGGACCAGCAAACAACTACTGAAAAATAAATTTATGTTGGACACATTTTAGGAAAGTGTTAGGTAATTTTTACATGCAGCAGTACAGTGAGCCACCAAATTAATTTAACTGGTGGGCTTTAGGCACCAAAGTCCAACACTGAACATAAACCTATTTGAATCATGCGCTAGTTACTCAGGTGTGTTGCCACTCCATTCATCCATAGCTGAAAAGTTCCATGTAATTGAATGGAAAAATAAAATCACTGAATTAATTGCATCTACAAGTGTGTGCCAGTCTGCCCCTACTATTTGGATTTACATGGGGCTGCTATTCCTTAACACAATAATGTAATCTCTGTCTAAGTGCCGACCACCCTTACCTTACTTACCTTACTTACACTTATCCCCTATCTGTATATAGCAGATAAATTGTGGAAACCCTTTAATGATTATTATCCTTATAGTTTCTTGGTAGTAGCCTTTTATACATTAAAAAATCAGTCCAAGGATGTTATTGGTTTTAACAAGATCTATGGTACAATAGATATGTTCAGCACAGTATGGTTAGCATAATATCTAATTACTATTCAATTTAGGTTTTAGGTCTGATTTGCGGTAAAGAAATGGCATTGGAAATGAATGTAGATTTGGAAAAATAAAGCAACGATATTTTCTATCTTCTTGCAACCTTTTGGAAGTAAGGTAACCCTGTAATTTTAAATGAATGAAAGCAAGTGCCTTATGTAATTTCCTGCATTAGATTTTTCCTCCTTGCAAAGGTAGTGATGGGGAAAAAAGGCCACCATGTAGTCCTAACCTGAAAAGTAATCTTTCTAAATTATGTGTTCCCATTGATTCGTTCAATTAAATATACCATCATCCTTGTAACAATAATTACATTGTAATCTTTGTACTTATATACCTTAAAGGGAGCCTGTCAGCAGCAAATTTGTTATAAATCTAGTCACAGTACCTTGTAGATGTGATTCTCCATTAACAAATATACCTCTGTTATTCAGCTTTGGAGCTCCATTTTCATGTAAACCTCATATGTAAATGAGGGGAAAGTGCTTTGCCTGAGAATCTAGTGCTAAGACCAAAGCCTGGGTAAGCAAAGGCACATCCCCCAAAGCACAGTTCCCCTCATTTGCATATGAATAACACTGTGATTTACATAAAATGTTAATCCAAGGCTAAATATCAAAGGCATATTTAGAAACCTCACAATTTAGTGCTGACCGACTCCTTTTATTCTAATGAAATATATTAAACATTATGAGCAAGTTATGAGACAAGCAAATCAACTGTTTATTTCTTCTTCAAGCAGAAAATTGTACTGCCTATGATGTCACGAAATATCTAAAATGGCATGAAATCTGATCCATAGTCATGAGTTATGCCTCTGAGTTTTGCCATGAATACATTTTACTGTACATAATATGATTAACTGTAGTGAGAAGAAAACAGGATTAAAGACACAATAAAAGGCAATATTTTGTGTAGTCTTAGAGTATCTGTAAACACAAAATACATATTTTATATCATAAATTCAATATTCAATGATGTGTCTCTTTTGCAATTTGACATATCGATCAGAGTAGATTTATGAGATTCTCCATTTTTAATCAAGGTATTTTATATGCTTAATGCTCTTATTTACAAAATATATACAAGTGATAAAAGATTTGTTCTGTTAATTTCTATCTTCTTATCTCTATTTTCTCTCTGTCAAGTGGGTGATGAAGGCAGGGAGGAGGGGAATGTTTATTGATATCCTAAAATATGTGTGCATTTTTGTATTTTTAATACATTGTTTCAATTAAAAATAATTTTGTCAAAATATACATAAGTTTAAGTTTTTTTTGTAACTGATACTCTGCAGCCTCTACTTCTAGAAAAACTAAGGCTCTCTTTACACTAGAATAGTAGGCAAAGTTTATCATGATTTAAGTTCATCAAAAAATATTTTGCCTCAAAATATGGATCTCACATTGTACATTAACATTGGTCCAGGATGTCTGGTTCTAATCTGGAATATAAATTCCACATTTGTATGGAATAAATTCTACACATTTTAAATACCCATTATTTACCTATTATATATGTTTAATGTGGAAGGCACTAACTCAAGTTGCTGTACAATATAAATGTGGTGACATACTGTATTTGTATTCCTTATTTTTTGCTTTCCAAATTGCTATCTTGCCTGAGAGTAATTATGTGGACTATTTATATTAAAATATTTTGTATGTATCGTCATATATTGCAGTGTATGAAATCTAACTAAGGCATTGAAGTCCTTTCACTGCTTTAAATGCCTAAGCTAAACCCTCAAAAACATTATTTAAAATTTAGCTGCTATTCTGCAGAGCTTCTGTATGCTTTGGGAGAAATATGACTTTAAAACTAATAGCTAAAAAACATGTATTAACTTTTTCAATTTGATATCTGCTTGCTTGGCAGCTTTTTATTGTCCAATGTAAATAAAGATGCAAAGTTTGTGTTTTCAGACTTGACTTGTATTACTTATCAGTAAACATTTACATATCCTCCGAGATAAAGGTATAATTCTTGAATTATTATGGCTCTAGTAAGTATGTGAACACTTACATTGTCCTATTGAAAAAAAAAACTTCCCATTTTAGAGAATGTAAAATTATACAATACAAACTTAATATGGCAAAGGCTATGGTATAGAACAAAGGTAATGTTCCACAAAACATCCTTTGTAGTTTTATATATAGTAAATGAATGTCAAATAATAAAGTTTATTCATATTGTGATATATTTGATTCAAATAGTATTACTTTAACTAGGAACGTAGAGGATAATGTACACTAATAATTTAGCCTTGAATAACAAAAAAAAACAAACATAGAGATCATCACATAATGTATAGAAATAAATATAATATATACAGTATAATAAATAAAATTAAATGGGTTGTTTATAGAGATTGTCAGATGCCAGTTTCGACCTGAGTATTCCAAATTGTTTTGTTTTTTTAAAAAAACAGAATAAATGCCGCTTCATCTAAGATGGCCGCTGCCACATGTATTGCACAGTAAATATACAGAAAAGACACATGTCTTATGAGTCACTGTGAAGTACCGGTGCCACCTGACATCTGATGATAGCCTCTTAGCCAATAGTCAGTGGTAGGTGGACACCTTACAGTTGTGATATCATATAAAGCAGATACGGTTGTGTGAGCTGGAACAAAGGCATTTCAGTGATGGGGGAAGTAGTGGATAGATGTGTGATTCATCCCTGCATGATGCAAGGCACTGAGTGCAGCAAAGCTTGCAATGGAGCTAGACGTTCTTAATAGTTGGAGAATTACAACACAGTTTAGTAAGATTTAATCAATTACAGGCAGATTAGTGATAGATAGGATACAATAGAGTGAGGGAGAATATCAGTGCTGTGTGAGCCCTACTGCAACAGTAGTATAGACAGATATTAACCCTTTCATTGCCAATAGTCTAATTTTGCCTAAGAGCAGTTTGTCCACAGATTGTTTAACATACAGGTGCATCTTAATAAATTAGAATATCTTTGAAATGTTTATTTCAGTAGTTAGATTAAAAAACGTTTATTTCAGTAGTTAGATTAAAAAAGTGACCTCCTATATTTTCTAGATTCTTTACACACATAGTGTTCTATTTCAAGTGTTTTATTTCTGTAAATGTTGATTATGGATTACAGGTAATGAAAACCCAAATCTAAGAAAATTTGAATATTGTAAAAAAGTTCAGTATTGTAAATTCAGTGTGTCATCTGCCAAGGTCTCCTAAGCCTTTTAATGGTCCTTCGGTCTGGTTCAGTAGGACACACAATCATGGAAGACTGCTGATTATGTTTTAATCAGTTTTTATTGAGGTTCCTGAAGGCATGAACAAGAAAAGACAAATCCAAAACAAAGGAATCAAATAATGCAGTAGGGGGCACGCAGGCCGCCCAATCGTAGAAAAGTCACAGAGAAACAATCAGGGTAAAGGACAATCAATGCCCCCAGCAGAGAAACCAGTAACGGGTAGCACAAAGAAAACATGAGAAAAGATATAATTGAGAAAGGTGGTTGAGAAAGCTATAAGACAGCAGGAAAGTCCAGCTGAGGAGGACCACCACAGTGCCTCTCACATGCCTGGAGACAGACAAATGCTGGAGAGAGAGGGAAACATGGGGAAAACACGGGTGTATAGAAACACACAAGACCACATACAAGACCAGGAAGGGGAAGGGCACACTGAAGGGAAAAGGTGGAGGGATTGGATAGGACAGAGTGGCCAGACTCCCTACAGAGAGTGAGGGCAAAACAACCCCAGTTCAGGCAAAGAAAGAAGAGAACTCCGAAGACTCCTGGAACATCACCCACGGCCGCCAGAGGGACTTTTAGAAGGGTCGGGCGAGTCCTCAGCCACCGGGGCCTCCATTCTCTTAATAAGGAGAAGATCCTGTAAGAACTTCACCAGGGTGGGCATGGCAGTACTACGCCAATGCCTGGGAATGTTCTGTCAGCAGTGAGAAAATGTCGCAGGAGATCTCTAACAGCGGAGACTTTCCCCATTATGATGGAGAGAAGGGCTAGACGAGTTGAGGGTGTAACAGATCTGCTGCTCACTTTAGTGTACAACGCAAATACAGCATCCCAGAAGGGCTTGAGGGCCTCGCATTCCCAGCAGATATGATACAGAGTACCCCTCTCGGAACCACAGCGTCAACACAGGTCGGACACACCAGGGTAGATCCTATGTAAGAGGTCAGGACAGCGGTACCAGTGAGTCAGTATTTTGTAATTCTTTTCCTGCACACCACAAGGCAGCGGGAGCTTATGCGTATACAGGAAGGACCTATCCCAGTCGGCAGGAGAAAGATGAGTACCAAGGTCCCAGGGGCTGGTATAGGAAGGGAGCCCAGGTTCAGTATCCTGGTGGAGAATGACACAGAAAGTAGAGAGGGCGTGAGGGGTGGTGTCAGTGCGAGAAAGGGTGGACTCCAAGTCAGTTAAGGGGGGAGGAGAGAAGAGGAAGAAAGGAGAACTTACGAAGGAATGTAGTGAGCTGACCATATTCCAACCTGGATAACCGGAGATCGGGGTAGGAGGCACACAATTGTGTCAGGAAGGGGAGAAGTGTACTATCCGCAACGTGGCGCAAGCGAACGTCGTCCCTACCTAGCCAATAGAGGAATTTGTCTGCAGAACAACCCGGAGGGAACATGGGATTGTGGAAGAGGGGGGCTGAGGGGGCCCGGGACCCCGGCAATGCGACTGCCCACACACACCGCATCCCAGGTCCTAAGGAGGACAGAATAGAATGCCTAACAGCGCTGGAGCGAAAGTGGAACGGGACCCAGGGCAGAGAGGAAAGGTGAGCTGAAAGCAGTTCGGCCTCTATAGAGACCCACTGCTTATCCGCTCCATGATAACGCCAATCAAATAGGTGCAACAGTACAGCCACGCGGTAGTACAATCTAGGGTCTGGTAGGCCTGCGCCTCCATGACATTTACGGCGTGTTAGCGTCCGAAACCACAACCTGCTCCGTGCTGTTCCCCACACGAAATTCCCAAACAGGGTTTGGATGCGAGTAAAAAAAGTACGTGGGAGTGGGATGGGGAGAGCCTGGAACATGTATAGTAGTGGGGGTATGACGTCCATTTTCAGGGCGTTAAAGGAGCCAAACCAGGTGAGCATAAGAGCGCCATATTTCCAAAGGCTCGCTGAGAGCGATTCAAGGAATGGTATGTAATTAAGGCAATAAAGGAGGGAGGGGACAGAGAGGATATGGATCCCGAGATACTTAATAGAGGTGGCGTGCCATTTAAAGGGGAAGCTATTCGCAAGGAGAGTGGCTTCTGCACAGGGCAAGCTGATATTGAGGGCTTCGTTCTTAGACAGATTCACCTTGAAATTGCTTAAATTGCCAAAGCGACGGAACTCACGCAGAATAGACAGGAAGGAGACACACAGTTGGGAGACATATAGGAGAAGGTCATCGCCATATAGGGCTGTTTTGACCCGGTGGCTGCCCATCTGGAGGCCATGGATACTAGGGCAGCGCCGTATCGCCACTGCCAGATTTTCCATGACCAGCGCATACAGGAGCGGGGACAAAGGACAACCCTGCCACGTGCCATTCTGAACTGGGAAAGAATCAGAGAGAAGCCCGTTAACCCGCACCCGCACCGACGCATGAAGACTGCTGATTATGAATTGAATTACTGAATTACTGAAATGAATGAACGTTTCAAAACTATTCTAATTTATTGAGATGCACCCGTAGTTTTTACTGGCAAAGTAAGTTATGTTAGTGATAGCAGTGTTAGTGATCTTTTCTTAAGGTTTTTTTTGGCAATAGTTAACATTTTTATCCTTAAATACATCAAAAAGTTGATTCCGCCTGTGCAAGTCTGAAAAAAATCTCCATTATTTAAGGGATTCTTTTTTTTTTTTTTTTTTTTGCTCACCCAATAAAGAGTGTGACACAGGCTGCTGATCTGGAAAAATCTGTTTGTTAAAGATTTTTTTTTTGTTATCCAATATACATACAAATTGCGACCATTGTAATGCTAAAAAAAAAAAACTAAAGAAAACAAGTGTATTTATGCAATTCTAGTTTAATAGTCACTGAGAAGGTCACTGTTTTACTGAGTTTAATGCTTTGCTATTTTTCTTGAAATATTTTTTCTTTAAAAAAAACAAACAAACAAAAAAAGACATACACAGTTTTAGAATTGTTGCCAATTACTATTATAATTCAGCAGTGGGCAGTAAAATGACTGGAAAAAAACAGGGCAGCAAACAGGCAAAAGGAGAGGGAGGAAGAAACACTTGTGCAAGTACTAACAATAAGAATGTGGGTGGCAACTGCAACATTACTTCTGATTTTGGTGGCACCAAGTTTCAGGGGTAATCGATAGAGTAGAAAATAATAAAACTTCACTTTTATTTCTTATATAAATAAAATCGTGTTGGAAGAACGAGACTCACTGGTGCTACCAAGTGCTACCATGTGATTAATAAAAAGTGAGGGATGAGATCACATAAATTGCATGTATAGTGTGCACTATTATCCTTGCTTCTTATAAATACCCAAAGCAGATATTAATCCTGCTATTCTGGTTTCTAATGACCCTAATAATGATAGTAACATGAGTCATATAGCCTATTAGTCAATAGCATCAGTGTCATTTAAAGAAGGCGTATAGAGGGTAACTAAAGTGAACAGAAGGGGGGGTTCATTTAGTATTCAACAATACTCCGTATAACACTTCTCAAAGAGAATAGGGCCCATAGCTTCCTTAAAAAAGATCTTAGAAATAATAAACCTGACGCCGACTTCTCCTCATCTGAGGCTGATCCCTGGCTACTTGCCTGATCTGTCCTAGGTGACACCCAGCAACTGGTCGATGGTCCGTTCTTAATATAAGTGACAACACAGAACACAGACAGGACAAACAACAACAAAAGGGAGGTCAGCTAGCCAAGGGGTCGGTTACAGTCGAGCAATGCAGTACAGAATCAAAATCCAAGAGAATAGTCAAAGTCAAAGCCAGAGGTCAGGAATAAGAATACAAGTAAACAGCAAGAGCAATAGCCAGTATGCACAAGGCAATAGCAAGCGCCAATGTGAATGTGAGCAAACTATAAATATTATTATTATTATTGTTTATTTATATAGCACCTTTAATTCCATGGTGCTTTACATTTGAGGGTTTACATACAGTACACAAGATATACAAAACAACTATAATACTAACAGTGACCAACTGGCACAGTGGGATACAGGACCCTGCCCGCAAGGGCTTACAATCTATGAGGCATAGAGACAGAAGGTGGGGATAGATATGGTGACAGTAGTGTTATTGGAGGTTGTAGGCCTTCCTGAATAGATGAGTCTTCAGGGCCTTCCTAGGAAGGAAGAACCCGCCCCAGACTTGATAGGACCAAAGGCTGTCAATCCGCAGGTAAGGCTAAAATTAACTATTAGAGGAGCAGAAAGAACCATGGAAAAGGAGATGGGTGTGGTGGAAAATCAATTAAGGAGGTGAGGAAATAGGACAGTGTTCAGACAATACCAGAAGAACCCAAAGGAAGGAATCAGCCGGACATACCTCCTACGCCGCAGCATGCGGTCGAAGGATGGCGCCAAAACCCGGACGGGCAAGGATGTTACAGTAATCCAGCCAAGACCTGGAAATCATACCTGAGGCACAGCTACTAACTATACGCTCAGTGCGATGTGATACTATGACATGGAGTGGGAAGGAGTTAAAGAGATACTATCACCTGATCAAACCAGCCCTTAAATAAACAATTCAAAAGATGCATCAGTATGGATGAAGGGTTGTGTCCAGCACCAGGAATAAAGTTAGTTCAATTTTTTTTGCTGTATAAAACTTCTACATTTAGTTGTCTGTTTTGAGGAGTGATGACATCATAATCTCAATGAATTACACAAATGTTAAGAAAATAAATTTTTAAAACTTGCAATATAAAATCCAGTCCATCCTACAAAACCTCTGCCATGGTCCCTATATCCATCATAGCGTTGTGATGGCAAAAAGATGCAGCAAGGCAATGGTACCAGTGGCACAAGAATTATGCTGAATGTTTAACATTACAGACATAAAAAGTACTATCAAAACTAATCGGAGTATCACACTGAGGTATGCTATGTGCATAATGCACTGTTCTAATACATTTATTATAAGAAATTGGTGCTTGGTATTTGGAGGACATAATGTGTTTTTGTATCATTTGATAAAGGAAATATTAATAACCATTTTAAATTAAAAGAGTTATTCCATGGGGGCGCATGCGCGGTGCTTAATAAGCACAGACATGCTTTGTTGATCTCCGTACCTCGGGTGCAAACTATATCTTTTTACGGGTGTCCACCCGCACCCTACTCACAGACATTGACCACTACAAAGTCTGGACTATGACCCGCTCTAAGAAAAGGCTCACGGAGGCACCTGCGACCCGTTCCATTGCGTATTTACTTCAATCGTAATCAACTGTGGCCTCACCTACTATGGCGTCGGCTCCGCCGCCTCCCAATTTCCTGCTACACCACAAACCTTCCAACTGTTGCAGTCTCCAGCGGTGGCTCTGCAGACTTCGGTCATTGCCACAGTTAACCTGCTTAAAAGTATGCAAGAGACTTTTCGCATTGAACTAACGAGGGCCTTGGCCACTTTCACACAACAGTTACCGGAGGTTGCCCAATGTACCTCAGAACTGGAGCACCAAATGAACGAAACGACAGATGCTTTCGAGGAAGACCAGTCAAGACTTAACGAGCATAAAGCTCATATAGAGCAACTCGAACTCCGTTTTGAGGACTTTAAAAACAGATCCCGCAGGGAAAATATACGCATTAAAAGCTTACCTGAGTCGATTACAGATCTCCGTGAGACTGCCATGAACTTGTTCTCGGCACTTCTACCTCAGGCTGACCCGGCCATTTTCCGCATAACCAGGATACATCAAGCCCTGGGGAGACTACACAATGCAGATTACCCCAGAGATGCGGTCTTGAAAGTTCATCATGAGGACTCCCATGACCTGATACTCTCGGCTGCCCAGGACTGCCCTGAGTTGCCTAATCTACCGGGTTTGGTCCATCTGTATGCTGATTTAAGTCAAGCCACTCTTGCCAGATGAAGGGCAATCTGCCTGATCACCTCAGCACTACAGGTGAAATATAGATGGAGATTCCCGTTTGCACTATCCTTTGTTCATAACAACTTCCTGGTGAAGTCTGTGGAGGAAGGCAAGAAGGCCCTGGAAAGAGAGGTAATCCCAATCCCCAACAACCCTCTGCCTCAACGTTCTACTCGAACGACCAGAGAATGGCAGACCGTCAGATGCAGCAGAACCTCTTCAGACTGACTGTGGTTGGACTTTCTGCTTTGGAGTGTATCTCTACCTTTACTGGGCCTTTAGGGTCTCTATTGTGCCTGGACTCATTTACCTGTTAACTATTGGTTGTGAGTACTTAGTGGACACTAACTTCCTATACGTGGGTGGTCCCTGTTCTTTCTCTATTTGATTACTTTTGGTTTGTTACCTGAGGATATCATGTTGTCCCTTGTGTGAGATTTCGGGACAGTTTGTCACCTATTATGACTGCCTCCCCTGTCTCGTCCTATGCTGGGCCTGGAGCCCTGGCTTTGTTTTTGCATTTTCTTTTTCCCGTGTACCCTGGTTCTCCTATGTCTTCTCTCCAGTTCCTTAATCAGACCTTGTCCCATGGTATTGTTTATTTTTACTGTACTAACCACCATGCCAATACTGTGCTATATACATGTGAACTTATCAATAGTTTAACTATTATTCACCATGGCGAGAGTTTTATCACACAATGTTAGAAGGTTTAACTCTCCTTCCAAGAGACGCCATGCCTTTATTGATTATATGAAACATTCTCCTGATGTCATATGCCTCCAGGAGACGCATCTCTCTCACTCTTCACACCCCTCTTACTTCTATGCTCAATACTCTAGAGCAGGGGTAGGCAACATTTTTGTTGAGGTACTCGGAGTGCCGAGTGTTTGACGACCCCTGCACACGGTATTATGTCCCATAGCGGACCCTACACACGGTATTATGTCCCATAGCAGCCCCTGCACACGGTATTATGTCCCATAGCACACGGTATTATGTCCCATTGCGGTATTAAGTCCCATAGCACAAGGTATTATGTCCCATAGTGGCCCCTGTACACGGTATTATCTCCCATAGTGGCCCCTGTACACGGTAATATCTCCCATAGTGGCCCCTGCACATGGTATCATCTCCCATAGTGGCCCCTGCACATGGTATTATGTCCCATAGTGGCCCCTACACGGTATTATGTCTCTTAGCGGCCCTAGCACACGGTATTAGGTCCCATAGTGGCCCCTGCACACGGTATATGTCCCATAGTGGCCCCTGCACACGGTATTATGTCCCATAGTGGTCCCTGCACACAGTATTATGTTTCATAGTGACCCCTGCACACGGTATTATGTCCCATAGCGGCCCCTGCACACGGTATAATATTCTAACTATTATAATATTCTAATTGTCCCCACTCACTAGCTATAATTATACTGTGGGGTCTCTTCAGACCTCAGAGTATAATAAGTGGAGGGCCAAGAGAGATGAAAAACATAAAAAACACTGTTAACTCACCTTCCCTGGATCCGCAGCCGCTGTGTACTCTTCGGGTGCTTCTGCCTGTAGTCAGCGACCACTGATTGAGTCTCAGGGGTCACGTCGCGATATTATGCGTAATGACGTCGGACGTGACCCCCAAGGCTCTGTCAGCGGTCTCGTACGTCAGGCAGAAGTGTCCGAAGAACGCACAGCCACTGCGCATCCAGGGAAAGTGAGTTAACAGTGTTTTTTATGTTTGATCATCTCCCCGGGGGCTCCATTTATTATACTCGGGGTCTGAAGAGACCCCACAGTATAATAACAGCAGTTTCGTTTAGTTTCGGCCGTGTTTGGTCCGATCGAAACTGCTGGGTGAGGACTCGGGTCGCTGTGCCAGGGAAATAGTGGCAGGCGTGTCATGGGTTGCCGACCCCTGCTCTAGAGCCTATTTGGCTTCTCATTCTAGAAAGGTCCAGGGGTGGTGATTCTGCTTAGAAATGCGTTTCCATTTACCCTTTCCTCTCTTATTACCGACTCTGAAGGTCGTTTTGTTATTATAGTTGGGACTGTACAGGAGCAGTCGCTCTGTATAATTAACAGCTATGCCCCGCCAACACTTCAATTGCAGACATTTCATGCAGTATGATCTAAGTTTCAATCCTGTGTTTACCATAAGCTGATCTGGTGTGGGGATTTCAATTTTACGCTGGACCCTACTCTGGATAGCACTTCTCCCACCTGTGTTGACCTGTCTAGGAGAGATAGAGTTTTGCTGAAGAGCTTATTTCGTACTTATTCCCTGGTAGACACGTGGAGAGACTCTCATAGTCTTACCAGAGGTTATTCGTATTATTCGCCAGTACATCATACATATTCGAGAATTGATATGATTCTCACTAATACTCTTTCCCTACCCCACCTTTTATACTGGAGGCATATTCATTCCTCTTGGTCTGACCATGATGCGGTACTTAGTGTTTTTAAATTGACTGCGCACCTCAACTCTTTATATAGATGGAGACTTAATGAATCCATCCTCACTGATCCTGCTGTGAAGCTTCGGGTTGAGCAGGACCTCCGCCTTTATTTCTCTACTAATAATACGGCTGATGTCTCGGTAGGTTCAGTGTGGATGGCACACAAAAAATTCATTATGGGGTCGTTGATTGACCTGTCGTCCAGTCGCAAAGGGGAGAGGACTAAGTTACAGACTGAACTTGAGGCCCAACTGGCTAGACTAGAGGAGGCTAACAAGCTGTCCCATTCTCTGCACCTGAGCAAACATATTTATGATCTAAAGCTTCAACTACGAGCTCTTCTTACTACTCGTTTGGAAAGAGCCATTAGGTGGACTCAGGCTACCTTTTATAGGTATGCTAATAAGATGGATAGAATGTTAGCACGTAGGCTCAGGGGCAGAGAATCTATGAATTCTGTTTTCTCCATTGGAGATGGAAGGGGAATTGTTACTTCCCACTGGCATTTGATATAGAGAAATCTTTTGATACTGTTCTCTGGCTGCACTTATTTCGGACCTTACATGTGTTTGGTTTTCCACCCTTGCTGATCTCTACCCTCTCCCTACTCTATGATTCCCCTGTGGCATACCCTAAACTCTCCACCTCCTCCCCTTCTCCTATCTCTATTGCCCGGGATACTCGCCAGGGTTGCCCTCTCTCCCCAGCTTTGTTTGCCTTGGTAATGGAGGCCTTGGCTCAGGCAATTAGATCTAATCCGAATATATCAGAGGTTTTGACATAGGCTCACAATCTTATAAAATTAGTTTGCGGATGATATTTTATTATAACGCCACATCCCCATGTTAGTTTACCCAGTCTGTTTAATTTACTTTGTGAATTTAAGTTTCACTCAGCTCTTAAGGTTAATGCTGATAAATCAGAGGCTTTATTTATTAATATCCCCGAACCTACCCAGGATTTAATATTATCTAACTATGGCTCTCAGAAATGTGACAACTATCTGATCTACCTGGGGGTCAATTTGACCCATCATAGGTCTTTATTCAGATGTAATTACTCTCATTTGTTGCAGCGATTGTCACATGATCTGAAATCTTGCGACTCTCCTTCGCTTTCCTGGTTCGGTGGAGCCCCTGATCGAGGGAGATTATCAGTGGTCTTGTATGTCTTCCATTTTCTAATTACTGCTCCCACAGTTGATTTCTTCACACCAAAATGCTTGCCTATTGCAGATTCAGTCTTCCCAGCCTGGTGCAGGTCTACAATTTTGTTTCTGGTGTCCTTCCACAGCTCTTTGGTCTTCACCATAGTGAAGTTTGGAGTGTGACTGTTTGAGGTTGTGGACAGGTGTCTTTTATACTGATAACAATTTCAAACAGGTGCCATTACTACAGGTAATGAGTGGAGGACAGAGGAGCCTCTTAAAGAAGAAGTTACAGGTCTGTGAGAGCCAGAAATCTTGCTTGTTTGTAGGTGACCAAATACTTATTTTCCACCATAATTTGCAAATAAATTCTTTAAAAATCAGACAATGTGATTTTCTGGATTTGTTTTCTCATTTTGTCTCTCATAGTTGAGGTCTACCTATGATGTCAATTACAGGCCTCTCTCATCTTTTTAAGTGGGAGAACTTGCACAATTGGTGACTGACTAAATACTTTTTTCCCCACTGTATGGTGGGCCTGCCCTCTGGCCCAGACTCTGTGGTGACGGGTTAAGACTACAATTAATACTGTCTTTGCCAGCTGTCTGGAGTTATCACCTTCAGTCCTCTTATTGGGAGATAAACCTCCAGGAATTAGTTTTAAGATGTTTCGCCTTCTTCAGCATATTACTGTGGCCACCTGCAAACATATATCTTCACAATGGTGCACCCCTAGGCTATCCCACTTTGCAGTATTGCATAGAATTAACCTTATTATGCTTTATGAACGTATTGAGGCCACCTGTACCGAAACATTTGCTAAATTTGAAGGCATATGGCGTCCTTGGTTGGATTATTCTGCTCCGCGGGGCCTTGATTCTGCTATTCTATTATCTCCATGATTGTGGTGACTTTTGTATGATGTATATACATATTGTTGTTTTATTTTTTATTGCATTGGTGGTATTGGATTTATTATCTCCCCTTTTTTTCTTTTCTCTTTTCAATCTCTCCCCCCTCCCTATTATGTTGTTTTCTCTTATTTTTGTATTCTATATTGTTTTTATTCCTTTTCTTTTTCTTTTTTATTTTTCCCCTTACCTAGTTAGGTTTTATTTCAGAAGTTACTGTGATTTGACCAAACAGTACTGCTTTGATTTTTGCACTATATCCTGTATGACGTAATATATCATACACACGGTCACATGTCTCTTATCAGCCAATAAGAGCTCGCAGGCACTTACTCTCCTCAGGCACACAGGTTTCCATAGCAACCAAGCTATTTATGTCATGTATTAGTCAATAGCAGTTCGCAGGCCCTTAAATATTCACGTGTATCAGCCAATATAAGTTCACATTTAATTTATGAAGTTTCCATAACAACACAGCCATAAATAGACTGTATCTGTACTGGACTCAGTGGCATAACTAGGAATGGCTGGGCCCTAAGGCGAACATTTGACATGGGACCACCCTCGGCAACCGCCCCACCCCCCGCACAAACTGCATTCCTGCACAGTATTCTGCCCCATAGTGGCCCCTGCACACAGTATCATATTGGCCCCTTCATATAGTATTATGCGCACTCCCGCTACCTCTTCAATGTTGAACTAGATGTCACGTGAGCCAGGCATGCATCGCAATGCATAATGATGTTGGACTGGCCCACCAACGTCTGGGACCAAGGAGGCCCGAAGCCTGCTGAAAAGACCCCAGAGTATAATGATAGCAGTGTTTGTAGGGTTCACGGCCCGCAGGCCTTACTTACTGATCCCCGCTCCTGCTCAAAGCCGCCTCTAGAAGGTGAAGCGCAGGCGGCCATCAGCAGGAGTGGGGATTGGTAAGTAAATAGGGCCCGTTACCTGCTGGTGTTACACCAGCAGGTAACGGCCTATTAAAAAAAACCAAAAACATCAAGGCCCCGCCGGGATCTCTAATGTCCCGGGCCCTGTGGCAGCCTCTACCACTGCTACCCCAGTAATTTACGCCACTGACTGGACTGCCATCCTGGATTTCAGCATTCTTATAAATTGAAACGTTTTTAAACTACTCATGCCTCCTGCAGCAAAACACATGGCTGCTGCTTGAGCTAATGAAAACTCTCAGCAGACCCAAGCCTGTCTCTAATCTGACAAGATATGTCACAGACAACAGCGAGCTGCTGAAACAACCCAGCAGATCCAAGCCCATCTCCAATCTGGCAAGGCATTGTCAGCCACATGCACACAGCTGCACTCCATGTTTCCATAACAACCCAGCCATTTTTCTTCACTGCTGTAGGTCAGCTTTAAAGGGGCAGGGCGCTGTGGATGACACTGTTACACAAGGTCACATACACACAGCTTTACTCCAGGTTTTCCATAACAACCGATCGCAGGTCTTTCACTGATATCCAAACTGAGATACACATGATCACATGACGCTTATGGACCAATGGAAAATCGCAGGTTCTTCAGTCTTGACATACACACAGCTTTACACCAGGTTTCCATAGCAACCAAGCTATTTATGACCTGTATGAGTCAATAGCAGTTCGCAGGTCTTTAAATATTCAGTCATATGACGTGTATCAGCCAATATAAGTTCACATTTCATTTACCAGGTTTCCATAACAACACAGGCATAAATAGACTGTACCTATACTGGACTGCCATACTGGATCTGAAGTGCAAAACTGGCCAATTCTTATGGGGTCACTACACAAACAAAAAATGAAATATACCTGTGCAAAGCCGGGTCCTTCTGATAGTTTACTTATAAAAATACCATTTCCATATTTTTTTTATATCCACATGTCAACCTTAGTGCTGCTGCAAATCTGTGTTGCTAGGGACAGTCTCTGGACAGAATCAGTCTCCTTCTCCTTCTAACCGCTGACAATTTAGTACCTTCTTTCTTTCTTTGCAGAAGTCTTCTCAGTTTTACTGAATTGCTATTACAAAGTCTCTGCTTCTTCTTTGACAAGCAGAGTAGAAAGCTATTCCTAATAGCTAATAGAAAGGTTCACTATGCTGAAGACTGGCCTGTGTGTCCCCAAGCACTCAGCTCACTCAGGTGAATGTGCACATGCTTAAACACTTTGAACACCAGGTGGCGCCATACTATGCTAGTAAATATTGTGGCGTTTCAGTGTTTTGTTTTTTTTTATAGAACTCCTCAGAGTTTGTGTTTCCAAGAACAATAGGAAATTATTTATCTTTGCATCTGTTTTAAATGTTCATTCTTCTGCTTGAATGCATTCATTATTTTCATACAGTTGTGCTAAAAAGTTTACATACCCCGGCAGATTTTTTTTTGTTTTTTGGCCTTTTTTCAGAGAATATGAATGATAACACAAAAACTTTTTCTCCACTCATGGTTATTGATTGATTGAAGCCTTTTATTGTAAAACTTCTGTGTTTTCTCTTTTTAACCCCTTCCCGCCAGTGACATTTTTTGATTTTCATTTTTTGTTTTTGACTCCCCCAACCCCTTCCAAACCCAATAACTTTTTTATTTTTCCGTTCTCAGTGCCATATGAGGTCTTAATGTTTGCGGGACAAATTTTTTTTTCATGATGCTACCGTTTATTATTCTGTACAATGTACTGGGAAGCTGGAAAAAAATTCAGAATGGGGTGGATTTGAAGAAAAAGTGCATTTGTGCGACTTTCTTACGGGCTTCGTTTTTACGGTGTTTGCTCTACAGCCAAAATGACATGTCATCTGTATTCTATGTTTTGGTACGATTCCGGGGATACCAAATTTATATGGTTTTATTTACATTTTAACCCCTTAACAAAAATCCAAATCTGTGCAAAAATATATTTTTTTTTAAAAGTCGCCATATTCTGACACCCGTAACTTTTTTATACTTTCGTGTACGGGGATGTATAGGGCGTCTTTTTTTTGCGGGACCAGGTGTACTTTTTACTTATACAGTTTTGTGGAATGTCTATTGCTTTGATCACTTTTTATTCAAATTTTTATCAGAGGCAAAACAGTGAAAAAATAGCGGTTTGGCACTTTTGATTTTTTTTTTTTCCAGGTACGGCGTTTACCGTATGGGAAAAATAATTTTATAGATTTGTAGACCTGGCATTTTCGGACACAGGGATACCTAATGTGTATGTGGGGGTTGATTTAAACTTTTAATTTTTTAAATATTTTTTTTTACTTTTTTTTTTATTTTTTGCATTTATTAGACCCCATAGGGGTCTTGAACCCCAGGGGGTCTGATCACTAATGCAATGTATTACAATGCTTATGCATTGCAAAAAAAATGGTGCTTCTATTGCAGGCTACATAGAGTAGCCTGCAATAGAAGCCAAAGAAAGAAAGGACTGGGAGCCATTATAAGGCTCCCGGCTATCATAGCAACGTGACGCCAACCCCAGAGCTTGCCTCGGGTGCCGGCGATCCCTGGCAAAATGGCTTTGACCGAGGCGCCAGAGGGGTTAATGCCCGCGATGAATGTGGGCACTGATCGCGGGCATTAGCGCCAGGTCTTTGCTGTATAAAACAGCAAGACCGGGCGGCTATGGCGGCCGCACGACTCCTGAGCGGCCGCCATCTTTAAACACCTGGCATCCGCCGTACTATTACAGCGGATGTCAGAAAAGGGTTAAATCATAATGACAACCAAAAACATCAAAATGACCCTGTTCAAAAGTTCACATACTCTGGTGATTTTGGCCTGATAATATGCCCAGAAACCAAACCACGGTCAGGTAGCCCAACCAAAATTTCGGCCACAACTGCCTGGAAAATTGTTTGGGATGCAAAGAAAAACCCACACATAACTTCAGCTGAAATACAGGACTCTCTGAAAACTATCGGTGTGGCTGTTTCAACATGCACAATAGGGAGGCACTTGAAGAAAAATGGGCTGCATGGTCGAATTGCCAGAAGAAAGCCATTACTGCGCAAATGCCACAAAGAATCTCACCTTCAATATGCCAAACAGCACAGAGACAAGCCTCAAAACTTCTGGAACAAGGTAATTTGGAGTGATGAGACAAAAAATTTAACTTTTTGGCCACAACCATAAACGTTACATTTGGAACGTTGTCAACAAGGTATATAATGAAAGGAACGCCATTCCTACTGTAAAGCACGGAGGTGGATCATGGATGATGTGGGGATGTGTGAGCTTCAAAGGCACAGGAAACTTGGTCAAAGTTGAAGGAAAGATGAATGCAGCACGTTATCAGTAAATACTGGAGGCAAATTTGCACTCATCAGCCAGGAAGCTGCACATGGGATGTACTTGAATGTTCCAACATGACAACGATCCAAAACACAAGGCCAAGTCGACCTGTCATTGGCTACAGCTGAAGAAAGTGAAGGTTCTGGAGTGGCCATCTCAGTCTCCTGACCTCAATATCATTGAGTCACTCTGGGGAGATCTCAAGCGCGCAGTACATGCAAGACAGCCCAGGAATTTACAGGAACTGGAGACTTTTTGCCAAGAAGAATGGACAGTTTTACCTTCTGAGAAAATAAAGAGCCTCATCCACAGCTACCACAAAAGATTTCAAGCTGTCATTGATGTTAGAGGGGGCAATACAAGGTATTAAGAACTGTTGTATGTGAACTTTTCGACAGGGTCATTTTAATGTTTTTTGGTTGTCATTATGATTTAAAAAGAGAAAACACAGAAGTTTGACAATACATGGCTTCAACCAACCACTAACCATGAGTGGAGAAAAAGTTCTTGTGTTATCATTCATATTCTCTGAAAAAAGGGCAAAAAACCCAAATATCTGTCGAGGTATGTAAACTTTTTAGCACAACTGATCTTTTTTTTTTTTTTAATAACGGAAAACAGACTGTATGTGTTTTTATGCCAATTGCAACTAATTAGGGAAAAAAATGAAAAATGAGGGAAATTATTGATGCCAGTCATGCTGCTTCTATCATGGACAAATTCCTAATTTTAGTGCCTGTTGCCAGGATCATCATAATGTATCAATATAAATGAAGTGCTTGAATAAGTGAACATATTATTTTATCTTGAATAATATAAAGAAAGTATGACTATTGCCCTAGAACTAATATGTGTTAGATCTAAAACCAGCTTGTACCATCAGCTCTCCATTAAAACCAAGGACTACTAAGGTATGCTTACAGTAGATTTCATTCAGGTCATGCTTTTTTTTTTTGTTTTCAGGTTCTTTTTTCTATTAATATTTTTTACCCCCAAAATTACTTGTCTAGCTCTCCCATTCATAGTGATGTTAAATATGTGCTACTTTTTAAACAACTGTATGACATTACTATAGCACAGAGAACAAAGACCCTCTATTACATTTATGTGTATCTGCTCCTTAAAGTTTAGATGCAGTATCTGTACATAGTTACATAGTAGATGAGGTTGGATGAAGACACAAGAGCATCAAGTCCAACCTATAACTCTACAGTGTTGATCTAGAGCAGGGTTGGACTGGCCCACCGGGGAACTGGTGAATCCCCAGGTGGGCCCCGAGCCCCGACTATATTTAGGCCTCATTTTGCCAAAGCAAAAGTATGGGGTCCGATCGGGACGGTCAGGGGCCAGATCAGGCCCCTGACCATCCCGATCGGACCCCTGACCAATGGACAGTGGCGTAAGGATCATGGTCGCAGGGGGTGCGACCGCGACCAGAGGGGTACGGGGCCCGCGGCCAGCTGGAAGTGGCCGGGGCCCCGGACTACCATGATAGTGGTCGAGGAAAACCTGGTTCCCTGACCACTACACACTCACACTTTCCTGGGCTCAGCATCGTCTCCGGCACTTTTCTGGCCTCACTGCAGGGGCCTGTGGTTAGGCCCCAGCGGTGACATGGGTGCGCCAGCGTAATGACGTCATTACGCCTGACGTGACCGCAGAGGTCCAATCAAAGGCCCCAGTGGTGACGTCTGGGGCACAGGACGTGGGGACCAAGGGACCAAGGAAGATGGGAAAGACAGCAGGACGGAGCAGGATGCCCTGGAGAGGTAAGACAAGGTGAGTATAAGTGTTTGTTATTTTTAATCACTTCTCCTGGGCCTCTATTTATTATATTCTGGGGTCTGAGGAGACGCCCAAAGTATAATAATAGCACTGGCTCTGGGGGGGGGGGCACTGTGGAGCATGTAATAGTGTGTGGGGGCCACTGTGGTCATATATTACTGTGTGTGGCCACTGTGGGCATATAATACTGTGTGGGGGCCACTGAGGAGCATATAAAACTGTGTGGGGGCCACTGTGGGCATAAAATACTGTGTGGGGGCCATTGTGGGCATAAAATACTGTGTGGGGGCCACTGTGGGCATAAAATACTGTGTGGGGGCCATTGTGGGCATATAATACTGTGTGGGGGCCACTGTGAGCATATAATACTGTGTGGGGGCCACTGCGGAGCATATAATGCTGTGGGGGGGGCCACTGCGGAGCATATTATACTTTCCCAGTATTGTTTACATGCTGGGTGCTGCGATGCTCACTCACCGTATTCTTGATAACTACAGTTGCGGGTACTGCAGCTGTATCCCTTTCAAGTATCTGAGATATCGCTGCAGCACCCGTAACCGTCACTATCAAGAATTCTCTCTAGGGTGGGGGTAGGGGTCCCGGACAAAAGTTTGCACTAGGCCCACAAGTCCTTAGTTACGCCTCTGCCAATGCATTTGCATTGGCAAAATGATAACTAATGGAGGCCAATAGCCTGGGGGACATTAAAGGGGTTGTGCAGGATAACATTTTTTTTTTTTTTTTAATTACACATGTAAAAAAAGAAAAAAAAAAAAAAAAAACCTTCTCTCCTGTCCCCAGAATCTCCCAGCGTGGTTTAGTGGTTTAGCCTGCAGCTCTGTTTTCTTCCAGCACAAGTACCCCCTGCACGTGACTACCTGTGACGTCACGTGACCCCTGAGGTCAATCAGTGGCCTAAGGGATGGGACCTGGGACGTCGCAGACAGTGAGGACTTCTGGCAAAGGAAGACAGCGGAGCTGCAGGACCGGACTGTGCTGGGACCTGCTGACCCCAGAGGACCGGGGATAGGTGAGTATGTTTAGTATGTTTTTGTTTTTTTGGGGGGAGGGGTTCACCTCCCCAAGACTAATTATAAAAAAGAAAAAAATTATACTGGACAACCTCTTTAAAGTGTGGCGCATTAGGGGGGTATATTAAAGAGGTTGTCCAGGCATAATTTGTTATGGTTTATCTTCAGGATAGGCCATAGATACCTGACCTGTTGGGGGCCGACCCCGGACCGATCAGCTGTATGGAGCCACTTCTGGCACCTGTCCTGTACAGAATATGGGGCCGGAAGCAGAAAGCTCTGTCCACTGTATATTAGCACCTTCACTGCATCTCAGCACTTATTGAAGTCAGTGGGAGCTGAGCTGCAGTGACGGCACCGGGCAACTATACAGTGGATGGAGCTTTTTGCTGCCGGCCCTGTATTGTGTACAGAACGGGCGCTGGAAGTGACGCTGTACAGCTGATGGTGCCGTGTGTCAGCCCCCTACCCATCACTTCTCCCACACAATATAATGGCCCCATCACTGTTCCCCATACAGTATGGGGACCAGTGAAGAGGCCACTGTATGGGGGGACCAGTGAAGTGGCTATAAAAAAATTTGGCCCAGACAACCCCTTAAAAGAGGTTGTCTATTAACTGCAGCAACCACTGTAGCGGCCGCCAGGAAGGTGTAAAAATAAATTTTTTTTTTAAAAAAAGCATACTCACCTGTCCCCAGCACCCCGTTGTCCCCTGCCTGTGTCTGTTTGCTCTCATGGTGGCGCCTCATTTCTGAAAATCCTGTACCTAATTGGTCTTAGCGGTCTCATGAAGTGCAGGACTCCCAGCAGGAAGGCTTCGGCACGAGACTGAATGGACACTGGCAGCGGACAACGGAGTGCTGGGGACAGGTGAGTATGCTTTTTTATTTATTTTACACCTCCCGCCTGGGACTTGGGTTGCGCCAATTCCTGGACATCCTCTTCAAAGTATTTATCCATCTTTCTAACATTGATGGCCTCTGCTTAGGATAGGCCAGCAATATTACATCTGCGATGTAATGATGATCTACAGATAATGGTAACAATTCTAGGAGCCACGCTGTTCACTTGCCATACAGGGCGTAGCAGTAGGTTTAGGTAGTGTAGTGGTGCACATGGTATGGCGGGTGAGCAGCATGGCTCCCGACATGTTATTACCTTTAGCCGCCCTGTCTAGGTACTGCTGATCTGCAGGGGTCCTGATGGTGGGCCCCTAGAAGCAATTCCACTGGGGGGCCCTAGACATCCCAGTCCGACACTGATCTAGAGGATGGCAAAAAAAAACCCCATGAGGCTTATGCCAATTGTCCCATGTCAGGGGAAAAAAATTCCTTCCCGACTCCAACCTGGCAATCAGTATAAAACCCTGGATCAACTTGTCCTTAACAGAATCTAGAACCCATAACCTGTAATATTTTTCTGTTTGAGAAAGACATCCAAGACCTTTTTGAACTTCCACAATGAAATCACCATCACCACAGCTGGAAAGATGGAAAGAGCGCTATTTGGCTTTTGGAGGGAAGATTTTGCTAGAATAGTTCTTGTGTGCCATATCGCATTTGCAGAGCCCCTAGAGTAAAAGTACAGTGGCAACCACCTAAAAATGACTCCAGTTTGGAAACTACACCCATCAAGGAATTTATAAAGGGGTATGGTGAGCATTTTGACCTCACAGCTGTTTCACAGATTTTATTAGCATTGGAACGTAAAAATGAAAAATTATTATTTTTTTCCAATAAACCATCCATTTAGCCCCAAATTTTTCATTTTTACAAGGGGTTAAAGAAGTAAAAACACACCACAGTTTGTTACACAATTTCTTCTGAACACAGGAATATCCTATATTTGGTCATAAACTGCTGTATGGGTACAAGGTGGGACTCAGAATGAAAGAATGCTATTTGGCTTTCGAAGTGCAAATTTTACTGAAATAGTTTTCAGACGCCAAGTACCAGTACAATGGAAAAAGTGATCCCATTTTAGAAACTAAACACTTGGTCTCAAGGGGTGTTCTGCCTTCATAGGCAAATTTTTTTTATATTGTGTGGTAACAGCACCATCTACTGGTCATTTACTGTATCCTCTTTTCTAGCTCTAGCCCTATGCATTATGGGTAGTTCCCAGTTTTTCTACTTCCTTCCTGTTCAGTGTAACAGTAGACATTTTTACATGCTGTACCAGTGTGAGGGAGTCACACTCTATGCCATTTATACCTCATGTTCACATAGCTCTGAATCAGTCTATATTTTTTCCTCATGTTATACTATACTTGAGATTATCTGTATTATATGTACTGTACAGATCTTATTCTAAGTGCCATTATTTCTTCTTATAATTTCACCTTTCCTGTCAACTTGCAATAAAGAGAAGGTTTACAACTTTACAGCCTATTTCTTAAAGCGGACAGAAGGTTTATCTACATGTCAGACTACACACCGTGCTAACGTGTATGAGGACAGTATAGTGAAACGACTGCTGATTACAAGTTCACAAGATCAGACCAGACAGAGCCTGCCATTATCCACGCAGAGTCAGCATACGGAAGCACAGACGCCTCCTAACAGTCGCATCATGTCTCAAAGTCGAGCATCTTCAGTCAAGACAAGGTCCCTGACAGATGGCTCTAACCGGACATCGATCAGAGAAGCTGCCACCATTGCCCGCACAGAAGCGGAAGCAGCGAAAGCCAGCTTCACAGAACAAGAGATAAAGTTAAGGCTAAAGTATGAGATTGAGAAAGCACGCCTCGACAATGAGAAACAGACAACAGCTGCCTTAGCAAAGGCAGAATTCCTAGAAGCAGCAGAACTTGCAGAAACCGAAAATCGTCACAGCGTTCTCCAGCCAGAACTCGAACTCCAAGATCCAGAACAGCGTACCTCACAATACGTCTATCAACATTCCAAATCAGATGACGACTTAGATCCACAGCGAGATACAAAGTTAACAGACCAAGTCAACCTGATTATAGAGATCGCCAGAAGGCCTACTACCACTCTCCTTGCTACAAACCAGAGAACGCACATGGAAGCAAGACTGGCTACTACAGCTCCCCCTCAGAACAGAAGATCCAAAACACTTTCCAGCTTAGAGAGACACCCTTCGCTTCTGAAAGATATTACGCAGATTGGACTAAACCAGAGACATCCACCAGGTATGACCACACACCACACAGGTACTTTAACAACACACCACCAGCTGGTTCCAGCTCCAATCCAGCCACCATGGACTTTGCCAGGTTCCTTGCTCGACGTGAGTTGGTCACTAAGGGACTTGTAAAGTTCAGCGATCATGCTGAAAACTACAGAGCTTGGCGAGCTTCTTTCCAAAATGCCACCAGAGACATAGGTCTATCATGTAGTGAGGAACTGGATCTCCTGGTAAAGTGGCTGGGAAATGAGTCCGCTGAGCATGCAAAAAGAATCCGAGACATCAATGTAAATCATCCAGATGTTGGTCTCAAAAGGGTCTGGGATAGACTTAACGAGTGCTATGGCTCACCCGAGGTCATAGAAAGTGCCTTATTCAACAGAATCGAGGACTTTCCAAAAATAGCAAACAGAGACTATCCAAAGCTTAGAGGGTTAAGTGACTTGTTGTGTGTGGCAAAGGCGGAAGGAGATCTGGCAGGATTGACATTTCTTATTACTGAGAGAGGAGTTAACCCCTTAGTTCAGAAGCTCCCATATAATTTACAAGACAAGTGGGTTACACATGGTTCTCGCTATAAACAGATTCATAATGTGCCATTTCCTCCATTTAATGTGTTTGTAAATTATGTTTCTGAACAAGCAAGAATTAGAAATGATCCAAGCTTTGATTTCATGTTGTCATGTGGTACCACCCATGTTAGTAAACTTCATAGAGCATTGGTGGAAATCCACAAAACTAACGTTTCCTCCACAGGTTCTGTCCACCAAGAGTTTAACTCCCATCAAGACAAACCTAAGGACCCAAGCAGACAGTGTCCCTTACACAGGAAGCCACATTCCCTACTTAAGTGCAGAACCTTCAGGGAAAAGTCATTGGAGGACTGCAAAGCCTTCCTTAAGAAGAACAAAATCTACTTCAAATGCTACTCTTCAACTTCGCACTTTGCTAGAGACTGCGAGGTCAGTGCAAAGTGTGCCAAATGTAACAGCTCAGAACATAACACAGCTCTACATCCTGGACCAACACAGTGGACTGCCCCCCAAACCCAATAGCATAGTGGGAAGTCGAGAGATGTTAATACTGACACTCCAGCAGTCACTTCTAGATGTACAGAGGTTTGTGGAGGTCTCAAAGGAGGCAGGTCCTGCTCTAAAATCTCTCTAGTGAGAGTTTACCCAGCGGGTGACCGGGACAAAGCCATCAAAGTGTACGTAATTCTAGATGAGCAAAGTAATAAGTCGTTAGCCAAGTCTGCCTTCTTTGACAGCTTTAATATTGAATGACCCAGTGCACCCTACTCTCTAAAAACTTGTGCCGGTATGGTAGAGACAGCAGGACAGGCAGCAAGAGACTACGTAGTAGAGTCCATAGATGGCAAAGTGTGTCTGCCCCTGCCAATTATACTGGAATGCAACCAAATTCCTGACAATAGACCTGAGATACCTACACCAGAAGCATCAGCTTATCAGCCTCATCTGAAGCGTATAGCACACCTGATCCCCAACCTTGATCCAGAGGCTCAGATAGTCTTGCTCCTTGGGAGAGATATTCTGCAAGTCCATAAGGTTAGACAACAGATCAATGGTCCTCACAATGCTCCTTATGCCCAGAGACTCGACCTAGGATGGGTCATCGTAGGAGAGGTCTGTTTGGGAGGTGTACACAAACTGACAACGGTCAACAGTATGCTTACCAGTACACTTGAGTGTGGATGTCCATCTCTCCTTCAACCATGTGAATATCACTTCTTCATGAAGGAACTGCCACATAGTGCCTCACCACCGAGTATCCTGTGTGGTCCTGCCCGTGAGGACTGCATTTGGGACGGCAATCAGGATCACTTAGGGTGCGCAGTTTTCCGCAAGACAAGGGAGGACAATCGTATAGCAATGTCATTGGAAGATAAACTATTCCTTGATATAATGGACAATGGAATGGTGCAAGATGAAACAAAGCGCTGGGTTCGCTCCTACCATTTAGGCCTCAGAGACACCGCTTAACAGACAATAGCCCTTCTCCTGCGGTCGCCATCTACAGGCTGAGACGAGCAGCTCAAGAGGTCGAAGCGGAATACAAAACAGATGTCAGACTCTTCGTAGAAAAGGATTTCTACGTGGACAATTGTTTGAAATTTATGCCCACAAACGAGTCTGCGATTAGTCTTCTGATGAGAACCCAGGAAACACTCGCTCTATCTAACCTGTGTTTACACAAGATCACTTTTAACAGCCAGGAACTGTTGGAAGCCTTTCTTTCTCAGGACAACTCAAATGACTTAAAGGATTTAGACTTAGGTGTCGATTCCCTTCCCTTGCAACGAAGCCTTGGACTACTCTAGGACATCAAAACTGACACCTTTACCTTCCAGGTTGGTGAAGACGAAAAACCCTTCACACGAGGAGTACTATTGATCATAAGCAGTCTATATGACCCACTGGGTTTGGCAGCTCCAGTAATCATTGAAGGCAAAGCTTTGTTAAGAGACTTCACTAAAGAGGTGTCGGACTGGGACACTCCGCTCCCCATACAGGAAAAGGCCAACTGGTTGGCCTGGAGAAATTCCCTGTCAGCCTTATCAAGTCTTCACATAGGACGCTTTTATGTTTCTGTATCAACTTTCGAGGTTAAGGCACAAACCCTTTGTGCATTCTCTGATGCATCAGTCAAAGCAATTGCTGCTGTAGCCTATTTGAAGACGATAGACACTAGCGGACAATGCCATGTAGGGTTCGTCATGAGCAGAGCAAAGATGACACCGCTGCACAAACAAACAATACCACGTCTGGAACTTTGTGCCGCTGTGTTAGCAGTAGAGTTGACTGCACTGATCACTGCAGAGATGAATCTGGAGAGTGAAGAAGCTGAGTTTTATACTGACAGCAAGATAGTTCTAGGATACATCTATAACAAAGCTAGATGCTTCTATGTGTACGTCAACAACAGAGTGCTAAGGATCAGAAGGTCTACCTCTCCCAAACAATGGCAGTATGTGCCTACACATCTCAACCCAGCAGACCTAGCAAACAGATCCGTTGCTGCCAACCACCTCAAGGACACAATGTGGTTTACTGGCCCTACGTTCTTGTATAGACCAAAGCCCAGCACAACAAGAACCACCATGTTTGAACTTGTAGACCCACATGCTGATGTCGAGATACGCCCTCAAGTATCTATGTTGCACACAGAGACTGTAGACTGCCAGCTGGGATCCCATCGCTTCAGTAAGTTCTCTACTTGGAGATCCCTTGTCCGTGCTATCACCTGCCTGATGCACATAGCTTGGTCATTCAAGACTACCTCATTGGATAAAGAAAAGGTCTGCACAGGCTGGCACCACTATAAACGTGTTTATACAGCTCTTGATCTGGAGCAGTCTAAGAATGTAATTATCCAAGTAGTACAGAGTCTTTCCAATGCCTTCTGGGACAAGTGGAAAGACAATACATTCCTACCCTACAACCAAGGAGAAAGTGGCAAACCAGCAAGACTAACCTCCAGCCTGACAATGTGGTATTAATGAAAGATTGCCAGACACATCACCAAGACATTCATGAGTAAGGATGGAGTTATACGTAAGGTAGAGATTAAAATTTGGAGACAGAGTGAGACCAAATTGTTTTTCATGCCAGTCGGAGAACTCGTGTTATTGTTCTCATCTAACGAATCTAGTAATGACGTTGACTGAGCGGTGAGTGTTCTGCCTTCATAGGAAAATTTGTTTATATTGTGTGGTAACAGTACCATCTACTGGTCATTTACTGTATCCTCTTTTCTAGCTCTTGCCCTATGCATTATGGGTAGTTCCCAGTTTTTCTACTTCCTTCCTGTGCAGTGAACAGCAGACATTTTTACATGCTATCCCAGTGTGAGGAAGTCACACTATGCCATTTGTACCTCATGTTCACTATCTCAAGCCTGTTTCAAGCATAGTCGGTAAGATTGTTATATTTATGTCACTATGCATTGTTTTATTTTGTGTTTGCTACATTACATAGCTCTGAATCAGCCTGTATTATTTCCTCATGTTATACTATACTTGAGATTATCTGTATTATATGTACTGTACAGATCTTATTCTAAGTGCCATTATTTCTTCTTATAGTTTCACCTTTTGTGTCAACTTGCAATAAAGAGAAGGTTTACAACTTTACAGCCTATTTCTTAAAACGGGCAAAAGGTTTATCTACATGTCAGACTACACATTGTGCTAATGTGTATGAGGACAGTATGGGGAATGCCTCAGCGCAGGTGTGAGAGCTTGGGCTGGTTATTGGCCCATAAAAAAGGCTGTAGAGCCTTCACTCTGGGCAGATCTTGGGAGAGAGTGGAGGTGCCTGGATCTGGCTGGAGTACTATAGTCTGGTGAGACATTGTTATAGTTTTGCTGCTATTCATTTTTTGTTTGTGTGGCTGGAAGTAAGCCGCATGTATAGTTATTTGTGTTTTGTTTAGTTAGAGCTCAGATAAGCAGGATTTTGTTTTCCTTTTGTACCTGAAGTAGTTTATTTTATTTTTCTGTTTTACTTAATAAATGGGACAGGCCAAAACCTGTTTTCACCAGACTTTTTGTCCTAACTGTGACTGTTTGGGTCTGCACTGCTGCTGCTACTGAACTATTCTCCCACACTGGTTGCAAAAAAAGTTGTATATCTGGGAGTAAACTGCTGCTTTAGCACACAGCAGGGCTCAAAAGGGAAGGAGCACTGCGCCTTTTTAGCTTTTGGAATATAGATTTAGAGGGACTTTCTGGATGCCATGTTGTTTTTTCAAAGCCCTGGAGGTGACAGTAAATTGGAATTCCCCAGGAAGTGACCCCATTTTGTAGGGGCAATTTTAAGGTCTCTGCAAACCTTACATGGCATTCAAAAATCAAAGTCTAAATATGCGCTCCAAAAGCATATAGTGCTACTTCACATCTGTGCACTACTGTGTGCCCAAACTGCAGTTTATGCCCACATGCATAACACTGTTGTACCGAGGATAATGTACTTAACAATGTCATATGTGAGTATAAACTGCTGTTTGGGCACAGCCGGGCACAGAAGGGAAGAAGCACTATTTTGGTTTTTGGATGTCATGCCACTTTTGCAGAGCCACTGAATTGCCAGCAAAGAGGAATCCGTAGACATGTGACCCTACTTTAGAAACTACACCAATCAAGGGATTTATCAAGTGGTTTAGCCAGCATTTTTAACCCTTGAGCATTGCATTCATTTCCAGAAATGAATGTGCAGCTGTTAACTAAAAGTGCAAATTACATTTTTTTTTAGAGATATGTCATTTCAGTGCCCAATATATTGTGCCCAGCTTGTGTCAGCAGAGACACACACTCCAAAAACTGTTACGAGGGTATCCCAGGCACAACAGCTTTTGGAGCCTTTATCTCAGACACAAGCTGGACACAGCATATTGCGCACTGAAATGATGTATTCCTGGAGAAATTGTAATTTTCACCTTTCATCATCAGCTACGTATTAATTTCTGGAAAAAATTATAGCAATCCGTACAGTTTTATTGTACGGGTTGTTACGGACATGTAAGTATCAAATATGTATTGTCTTTATAAATTTTGAAGTTATTTTTATATAATTAATTTTATATAGGAAAGGGGCAGTTTTGGGGCTTTATTAATTTTTTTTTAAACACTATTTTTTTTTCCATGTTTTTATAAATTTTCTTGATGTCCCACTACAGTATGGGACCTGAACCAGCTATGCTCTGTATAAACATGTATTGCAATATGTAGAGGAAGTCAGCCTGTGCAGACCCATAGGCTGACTTCCTCCCATCTCAGCAGGATCAACCAGGTATTGGGGGTCTTGACAGCCTGGAGTCACTAGTCAGACCCTGGGTTGCTGAAAATACGTATCGTCACTCACCAATCTCGCCACCCCTCGACGAGAGTCTGATTGGGCTGGAGGCTGCCACCATAATAGTACAGCGCTCGTCGCCTAGGGGTTAACAACATTTTTCAATAACAGGATTGTCTTGTCACTAGTGACATGTTTAAAGAATGTGCATAGAGATTAAATTGCTCTATCGTACAAGTGTCAGACAAAATTTACCTAGTCACTATGTCTATGAACCTATCCTACCTCTACTGAATTCTAGCACTATTCTGCCTGTGTAATTGCTTGATTCTCTAAGGTCTCCTAGTGCAGCATCCCAGAGTGCTACTGCTTTAATTGTTTGTCTCTTGTGCCTCTGGGTTATGTTGGTATGTCCCATCTTCTATGTTAAGTGTCACTTGTATACACTGTTTGCAGCTTATCCTATTGTTTTTCCCCTTTGGTTCCCCCTGTGTTTAAAATCTTAAGCCTTGGTACAGCCAAGGCCTATCACAGGCCACTGGGTGGGGGTTGAGGAGATGTTTGTCTCCCGGACGACCGTTGAAGCTCAGTCTAGACGGTGTAGTTGAGAGGTGCAGACTACAGAAACATCACTGCAAGCCAGCACTGTGATTGGACTTCAGAAGCCATCCATACATCCTCTAAGAGAATACTGTCCAAGGATCACATGGAGACAGCTCTGAGAAAGGGAGTTCGGCTGTCAAGAGTTTGGACACTGTGCCAGGAGGAGCAGTGGAGCCCTATAACAGGAGTAGTTGACTCGACACCTTATCTAAATGTAACCAGATCCTTGTCAGGACTACCTTGCACTACAGTCCCCAGTATCTACAGCTGGGAATGGCGCATGAGAGGAGTTGTAGTTGGAGTGAAGTTATCCTTAGAGCCTTCAACATCCATGGGCAGCCTCCTAAGACCAAGGCTGGGGAGTTGGACACTGAGAAACTACTACTCCCATTTTGGAAGCTGCTTATTATACTTCACAGTTTGTGAATAAAGCATTATCCTGTTTCACTGCACAACTGGCTGCCTGAGTTGTTCCTGCTTTACCATCAGGGACCTTCCAACTTCCATCACACCGACTCAAAATAAAGAGGTCCCCTCTCCAACTGGAAGCGCCCCGGGGGAAACTACTACTACTACTACTACTACCACCACCATCAGGAAGTGCTGCAGGACCCCGCTCAGCGGTGTCCAGCCCAGGAGCCTGGTCTTTGGCCTAGCTGGTGGCACGTCATCCCCCACTACTACTCCCATCCTCCGGTTCCCTCCATCTGAGTTGTGGCACTAGTTCTCTAACTATTGCTTTAATTCCTATAGCTTTTTCTAAACTGTGCTATAGCCTATGATGCACTGAGATGGATCATAGATCTACTGTATTTGCATGTCCACCATTACAGCAATGAAAGGCTGATCACACGTGTCCAAGCTTTTATACTCCATATGACAACCAGCATTGTCAGGTCCACCTACCACTTTCTATTGGTTGAGAGGATGTCAGATGTTGCTACAATGTCACACTGACTCACAGGCAATGTCTGAGTCATTTCACGTGTGTGTCTGCTCCGTATTTATGTCATTTTTGTTCGTCCGAAGTAAATCACCATTTGTTCAGTTTTGTGAAAAAAATAAACAATTTGGAATATTTGTTTGAATCTTATTCATTATAAAACGATATGCCCATCTCTACAGTAGTTGAAAGGCCATGACATGTTGATGACTGAAAACACAGGTATATTTGTGATGCTGTTTTTGGCAGTGTGTGGATGGGATTTGTTTAAATCATCCACTCTGCTGTTACTGTACATCACGGGGGATTATCCACTTAAGAATCTGTGGCAGCTAACCCACTGCATCTACAATACATTTTATGTGGACCCAGCCTTAGGCCAGTTGCAGCGACCGTGCTGTTGGTCAGTGTGCTATCCATGTAGTTCACGGAGAGCACACTGACCCATTCTTTTCTATGAGCCCGTACACACGACCGTGATTTTCACAGTCCCGTGTGCGGGCCGACAGTCTGGGCCACATCAGATAGGACATGTCCTACTCCTGTCCTATTTTGCAGCCCGTGCTTCCATGGCTCCTATTCATTTAATGAAAGGAGCCACAGAAGCACGGCCCATGCACGGGCGGCACACGGGGACATCCTTGTGTCCCCCGTGTGCAGCCCGTGCTTTTAAATCACAGCAGGTCGGTTGCAGCACGGTTGTCTGCAACCGGCCTTAAAGGTCTTACCTATACACTTTTATTTAGGGTTCACTATTATTTTTGATTTTGAAATTGATTAAAAAAAAAACCTGCACCAAACCTTCAGTGTTTGAACAATATTATTTTACACAAAGGCAGAGGCATACATAAAGGGGGTGCCAAGATATTAGTCGCACGTGGGCCTTCATTTCTGTGGGGACCACATACAAAAACACTTGCATTACAATAGGCACATAGCAGGTGAAGGGTCCAATTTATAAATTCTGCAGTAGGGAACTTTTTGCCTTTGTAAGGCTAAGGCCCCACATAGTGAGATGCAGCTGAAAAATGATCGTGGCAGATCCTCAACGTTTTTCACAGAAAGTCTGACAAGTTTTTCTCTGCGGACATTCTGTCTTTATTATACGGAAAAACGCCAGCATTTCCGTAGGTATAATTGACATGCTGCGATTTGAATAAACACAAACGTTTTTGAAATCTCAGCATTTCCACTGCAGATTTTTTTTTCTAGAATGTGTGGATGGGATTTGCCAGAATCCCATCCACTTTGTAGGTAATGTAAAACACAGCATTTTTTTGCCACGGCTTTTCTGCCGCGGCCAAAATGCTGCATTTTCACAACATGGGGCCCGGCCTGAAAGGGTTATCTGGATGTAGGAGTTTGGGCCACCAGAGTGAAAGCATCTATTGATCATAGTGCAGGCTCAATGCACAATATAAATAAGGTTACAAAAATTCTTATTTATTTTGTGACTGAACATCTTGAATTATTAAACACAAAGAGCTTTACAGTGGCAAGCACTATAAAGAACAGAAGCAATCTTTCTATACTGGGACAGAGCCTGTCTTGTACATTACACAAGGAAATCACTGGGAATAGCACATGTTTGTCTTCCTAAGAAGAATAACAAGAGTTTCTGCAAAGTGAACTGAATGATTTAATGTTACAATTTAGACATGGAGTACTAGAACAGAAAATGTGGAGTGAACGAATGTCAAATCGAGAACTAACTATCAAAATGCAGTAAGGATTTTTCTGGCATCTTTAGGTCACCGATTTTTAGAGTGAAAGAATGGTAAACTAACAAGGATAAAGGAAGGTAATATTAAATTCTAGGAAATCATGTCTCCACAGAAAAGCAGGCAGCCTGCTGTCCTACACAAGGCATTAAACAGCTGGAATGTGTTAATGCAACAATGTTCATTTTCTTTCTCTGCGGGCTTCTGTCTTAAAGGTTATCTGTTAACAACTGAAAATGTTTTTTTTTTCCCTGCAGTGTGGGTTAATTTTTCATTGAGAATAGCTATTGGTATGATCCATGCCTCATTAGTTTATGGGAGGGAGCTGGTCTCCATTAATTCTCTTTTCACTTCATTTACTTGGCTTGGTTATAATTAGCTCCAGAATAACTTGGGCAGCTTTCAACAGATTTATTAACACAGTTGCTGTCTCTAGGACTATGTTTTATTCCTACATTTATTTTGTTGTCAAAAGTTTGGAAAAAAGTAAGGCGTGACCTGCGGCAAAATAAAAGATTTAATTAACTTGATTTGCTTCTTATTGTTTTAGTTATAAAACTTCTACTATAGTCTGTGTTGTGTTCCTAGTATATTGAGTCAGGATAAGACTGAAGCCCTACGTTGCGGAAACGCAGCTTTTTTTGTTGCGGATTTTGCTGCAGTTTTTTATTAGCCTAAGCCAGAAGAGGATTGAGTAGAAGTAGAAGTACTTCCTTTATATTTCCCATTCCTATTGTAGCCAAAAAAACTGTGTTTCCGCAATGTGGGGCCTTAGCCTAAGGCAGGATATATATTTATATTTACTATAGGGAAATACAGAATAATGACAGTGAGGTGAAGATGTAATTTTGAAAGTATTCAATTTTATTTCCAGCAATGAGTTAATCAACTTTTATTCATTGATCTGTTCTAATCAATGGATCTGGGGAGGAGCATGTATTTGTATATTTTACTCACACAATTTTCAAAAGTGATTTTTAATTCATATGTAAATCACAGTTGCTAATACTTCCAAGAAATGGACATGAAGGGTGTGGCTAAATACAAAAAGGGCATGCTGTAGACATTCCTGAGTGTGAAAGGGGAGCTCCTGGGTGGGTTATTGGTGGGGCTAAAATATGGTATTTTGTTGGCAAAATGGCTAAATTTGCCAGTGTCACGCAAATATAGGGTTTCACATGTCTGCACAGAATAGGGTTTTACATGTCTGCACAGAATACACAGAATGCACAGAATACAAAGTTAGCACAACATGAACTCTGAAAAGTCCACACACCCATGAACAACAACCATGCCACCATTCATTGAAAAGGGACAGTAAACAGGTAGGAATCCTTGCATTCTCTGCTAGGATGTTTTAGGAAAGCAAATTAGTTTTTCCAGTTGGAAAAAGGAAAAATGTAGCTCTAGCACCATCCATTGGAAGGTAGCTCATGTCAATCAATGCCTTACTTTCAAAGAAGCCTCATGATATGACTTGGGATATAAGCTTAAATCAGAAATTGGGTGTTTCCAGGTCATGGTCAATCTGCAAAGATACGTAGATCCTACAAGTGACTTTGAACAAGGCTTTCAGCAACAGAACATGGTGCCATTTGCTGTTGTGCACAGGTGCCATAGTGGTGGCTCTGGGTAATTGCAGCACCGCTCCTATTACTTGAATAAGAGCAGTGCTGCATCCTGTCCACTAGCAGTGTCCAACACCCGGAAGCTGCTAGAATAGCTTATCTGTGTGGGGTTCAGGTGTCGAATCCTGACAGATGACATACTGATGACCTGTCCTGTGGATAGGTTATCAGTATAAAAAAAAAATCAATTTGGGATCAGAAAACCCCTTTAATTGATCTCCTCTTTATTAGGTTAGAAGTATGTGCAGTGCACAACTATTGTCTTTGCATCACTATGTAGTGTAATGGAGGTAGTCACTGTGGAGATAGTGTACTATCTGGGCCTTGTATAGAGGTATTATTGGTATTAGTGGTCTTTATATGATGTGTTTTGTTTGGTAATTGTCTGTATAGTGGTAATATTTCTCCCCAGTATAGCGGTACTCACATAGCAGTTTCACAACTATATACATATTTACATTTTTTTTTGTTCTTCTGATCTTTTAAGACTATATCAGTGACGCTGGAAGTGCAGCATTAACTTCTGAAGTGACAAAATATGATGGTGTTGTTAGTATATCAGCATTTGGAGCCCCAGTTTTAATTTTGCCCAGGGCCACACTTTGTCTAAAACCAGCCCTGTTTGTGCATATATGACTACTACAGAACAAGGAGGTGGAGAGTATTTTGCATTGCTCGCAGTCAAAAGTTAATTGAATTATAAGAGACAGGTCTGGAGGTAAATTTACATATACAAAGTTTGGGAGACACAATGTAAATTACATTGTATTCCAGCAATATTTTCAGTAAATTGTATCCAAAAGGTTGATATCATTACTTGTTACATTATCGTTGACTTTGTTACTAACCCAGTTTAAACATTAGAAGCTGTAATGCCGTATAGAATGTCTATCAGCCTTATGGTTGTCTTCAAAGGGCCATTAGTAATTCAGCAACTGTATAAATATAGCTATGCCAGTTATATGTAGTTACATTTATAGCTCGTTGAAGGCAACCATAAAGGCTGATATTACCATATTGTTAATACACATAGGTAATAGTGTCCTACTTGTCCTATTTGTCCTATTTGTCCCATTCACATAAGCAAGTGGGTATCCCTCCTGTTCTCACCGGCGACATGTATATTCATGGAACAGATCTCAAACAGAGCCTTTTAAGATTTGTTTCAGTTTTGGGTGGCTCGGGTCCAAGGTTTGTTTCAGGCCAAAGAAATTTTTTTACGAACCACACCTTAAAATGGCTTAGAAAACATACAGTGGAATTCTCTTGGGGCTCATAGGAACCCATCTATGGAATTTCTAGCTCTCTAAGACAAAAACAGCTGCAGTGATGTCAAAATGAAAGTGACACGTATGTCTATGGAAAAATAGATGGTAAGCAGTGGACACAAACTCCAAGTTTAACCAGACACTGTGCTGTCACTCACTTTTACGTATTTTAACATTTAAAATGCTTCAAAAATTACTCTTTTATTAGGGGAAAAGGTGCTTGTCCATGATTATTTAGAGACACATGGTGGATAAATTTCAAAAAGCTCGTTTTGATGACTTGTAAGGCTTGTTGTTATTTGGGAGACAAATTTGTAGGTGTATGTCTAGTTGAAAAAAAGCCACCAAAAATGATCCCTTGATTGTAGCAGATGTGAAATCAAAATAGTTTTGTTTTTTTATGTCAACCCTGTGGCACCAACAGTGTGGTGTAGTGGAATGTGCTGGACCAGGCCACACGACATGTCTGGCTGAGTGGTGGCAGTGTTGGTAGCTGTGTCAACATGTGTGGCAGTGCAGCAGAGCATACATTTGAGACTGGACAGGATAAAACTCCTATGGCGAACTGGGCCAGCTCCTTCCACTGCTCTAACCTATTGGCCCAGAATTCCATATCTGCTTGAATATAGGTGCACTCAAGGTGTCGGTTGTCTGTTGTGGATCCGGTTGACACTGTGAGGTGAAAGGCAAAGGCAGATCAGTTTTGCATTGCAAATCAAGCAGGGTCTTTTTTGCAACATAAGAATGACTGAAATGCGCAGAGTCTTTTTTGGCCATGTGGAGCACATCTTTTAAGAGACTATACAGTTTAATATGGTGGCAAACAACAAGATTAAGGACATGCGATATATAGGGACAATGTTATATTCGTCCTAACTGCAGCACAGCAACAATATTGGTGCTATTGTCGATAGCAACATTGCCCAGTTTGAGTTAGTGAGGAGCCATACAGCTGGATACTTGCTGCAGGATACAAAGAAGCAGCTCCTCCACTGTGTGGCTCCTCTGATCCAGGCTTATTAATTGTAAAACCGCATGGCAGCACCTCACCTTACACAATGAGGTAGAGAAGGAGGAGAGATAGCAATGGCTTTCCATGGTGAAGATGGTAGTTTGAAATGGTCCAGAGAGGAGGATCCACAGGATGTAGATGGGCCCTGAATGGTTTTGAAACTGGATCTGCACAATCAGGATGAAACTAGCACCGGGTCTTATTACCTTTTCGGGATTGTTGCCACTGCCACTCAAAACATTGATCCAGTAAGCCATGTATTGACCTTGTCCATATTTGCTGCTCCACGTGCCCATGGTGGTGTGAACCTTTCCCCAGACTGATATAACCAAGGAAAGAACCACATTCTCCAACATGACAATATAAAGCAGGGACAGCTTTTATAAAGAATTAATGGCAGCTAGGTATCCTCCATTGAAGTTGAGTGCACGCCATCAGTTGGCGAAACACAATGGAATCCACTATGTGGTATGGCAGCAGCTGCACCTCCAGAAGCTTGGCCAGGTGCGAGTTATGTTGCAGAACCACCAGATTATTGGGCGCATATTGCTCTTTCCTGGACACACATTCCCTTATGGATGACTAATGTTGGCTTGGAAGAGGAGAAGGAGGAGGAGAAACAGTTGGTGATGATGATGATAACGATGAAAAGGTGTAGATGTGGCCTGTCTACAAGGAATATTACAAGAAGAAGTAGAATAGTCTTGCTCACTTCCCTTGCCAGTGCTACTGCTAAGTCTATTTTTACAAATAAGATAGTGATGCTTTTAATGTGGGTACGTAGAGATGTTGTTCCTACAATTGTTCCTGCATGGCCACAGTTAAGTTTTTGCTTGCAGATTTTACACATCACCATGGATTTATTGTTTGGCAATGTAAAATAAAATTCCCATGTGAAGTTGCTGCTGCTGGCACTAGCAGCAGCAGAAACTTGTCTGCCACTACCACCATCAGTGTTACCACACCTCCAATGTCATCATCATCTTCCACCTCTTTTTTCTGACACATCATGGCCATGCACACTTTAGCTCCCCTACTAGAACCACTACTAGTAGTAGTATCACACCCTGACACTACTACCTCAACCAACACCAGTCACTCCTGCAAAAAGCCTGACAATGTAAAAATCCAATATAATTTATTCAAAAACATGTTAAAAATACAGGTCACTCAACAAAAAAAATCAAAAGAGAAAGGACAACACCATGGGCCAGAAAATTCATAGCACATTAATGCACATTGTGTCAATATAGTAATTCCATAGCATTACAGACAATAGAAACACAAAAGTGCATGAAGTACTTTTGCATAGCTTCCCAATTAACCTAAAAAATACAACAGTATCACAATATTAAACAGATAAGGATACGGCAATATATTAAAAATGATTACATGAATGTAGAAAAGTCACAAATAAGCATATATGTATACATAATCCCAAAAACCAACTCACAATTGATCAATTGTCATAATTCATAAATCCTGAAGTGGGAATAAAATGGGAGTAGTAAAATGTAAATAAAGAGTACTAACCCATTATACAGGTCACATCACGATGCATCCACTCCAACGCACTTTTCGGCACAAGCCTTAGTCTGAGGGTCAATACTATATATATGTGCACCAAAAAAATAAAACACTTAAGAAAATACTTTAATAATTTTTTCATATTAATAACACTCCATCACACTGTGTATTTGCTGAGCAGAGCATAAAAAACTCCCATTAAATAACAAGAGTTTTTTTTATAGATTAGCATAGGATAGTCTGTATATTGGGTGAATAACAAAAAAACAGTTAAATAACAGAGGTTTTTTTGTGGAGGTAGAATCAGTGCTTGCTGTTGGAACAGTAGTTGCTATGTATTTAATGAAAAAAAACCTCTTGTCCAAGAAAGCCCTTAACAAAAGAGTTTTCACAAACAGTACTGTTTTGTCAGTAAAAAGTATATTTAAATACAATGTATACAGTTGAAACTGCTCTATTTCAATTAAATGGTTAACAGTCCAGTCTGCGTGTTTGTAATTCTGTATTAGAGAAGGAATGCAGCAATCTCAAGCTTTAACAGTAGCACAGCCATGCCCTCACTCCTATTTATTGATTTGTATCAGTAATCTGCCTGTGTAATTGCTTGAATCTGACTAAATTCTCCTTTTCCAACTATTGCTTGCCAGCTTTTTAAAACTATGATTTGTATGATGCAGTGAGATGAGTCACAGATCCTTCACTATCTCCACCATTACTGCAACTAGCTCCTGATGACGCTTGCATCAATTTATATAGTGTATATGACATCAGCACTATAAAGTGACCACCTTCCACTGTCTGTGGCAGTCAGCTGATGTCAGATGGTCACGCACACGTGTCTCTTTTGTATTTTCTGATGAAATATGTGGCAGTGGCCATTTCAGTTTATCCGAGATGAATCACCATATGTTCAGTCTAGTTAAAAAAAAGCGAACAATTTAGAATATTCGGGTCGAACCTGGCTCGTTTTGAAGCAGTTCACCCATATCTAGTCTCAAACTATTGTGTTGCAGTGACTGCTTCCCAGGCACATATGGATCCAACCAACTCAAATGGACTTTTTGCACAAACTCCTTGGAAAGCACACCTTTGCCTTGGCTTAATCCAATGTCACACTACAGATGGTACACAGTCATAAGCTGGGGTGTCGCTCAACAACTCCCTCCAAGGCCCAAGTCATTGATGCAACCAATGTTCCGTCCTCATTTGAGGTACCTGCAAAGAAAGCCCAACAGTAAAACACAATTTGCAGAATCAAGAGCCCACAGTACATCCAGAAAAATGACAGCATTCAACAAACAGAATAGACACTAATGAGATGGAAACCTAATCAGATGGAAATCAATCTTGAGCACAGACTCTACTTATGGCCAATATGGATCCTACCTAAGGTTGCTGACTAAGGAGTTTAACCCTTTCACCTCCTCACATTTTCTCTTGATACTCATTGTCGTCTCTGAGAAAGCAAACTGAATTCCAACAATAGAGGAGTAAAGTTAACCACTTCAGTACCGGGCCAATTTCTGGTCGAGGACCAGACACATTTTTGTGTTTTTTTGTATGTGTGGTTTTGAGGGCTGTAACATTTTTATCATTTGCGTTATTCAACTAATTCCTGCGTTTTTTTTCGGTGACACATAGGGCTTTATTTTTATGTTGTTTTTATTTTTGCTTGTTGTTATGATAAGAGCCCCAGATATGTATTTCTTGTACTACTACTCATTTATATTGTGTGGTTCCTGCTGTTATCAGCCATTTGGTCATAGGCTTGAGAAATGTGGTATGTTGGCTCTGTAATCAACAACCCTTTGTAGTCCAATTTATAGCTCCATTTGTTACACTCATTGTCACAGCAGGGGGAGTCCCTGCAAGGATGTGGTGGGTGAGCTCTGCATACAGTCCCTAGACAAGATGGAGCCAGCTACAGAACAAAAGGATTATGGTTTTATGACAATATCTGCTGGGGAACCTCTTACAGTCGTCCCGATAAATTTCCCAGATGCGTCAGCCTTAGGCACACGTCTAGAATACACACATGTTACAGGTCAAAGCCCAGAAAAGGTCCAGACACTGATCTCCTTACCCAAAGGGGATTGGGGTGTCATTTTTGGTGTCTACACAATGGGTATCTCGCCACGAACCCTATCATACCACCTGCCTGACTCTACAGTTATCAGGCGAGGAAATATAAGGAAAGATGGTTATAGAGAGTTTAGGAAGGAGGACAGGGCTCCTCCTTCTAGTGACATCACTTAGGGAGGAGACCTTTTTAGTTAAAAGTTCTCAGACCAGGAAGAGGGAGGTCTTTTGTCTTTGTTGTTCCTGGAGGAGATGTGAGGGCAGGTCATGGTGCAGACTCCAACCATGTGGCCAAAACATGCGGCCTAGCATTGAGGCCTGAGACACTTTGTTATCCTGGAAGAGATGTAACAGCATGTGGGAGACATGCTCTGTAACTTGCTTAAGGAAGAACCCTGAAGCATACCACATGGGCTCAGAGAAATGGACTATCTTGTTCTGGTAATTTTCTATATGTTCTTCTTCTACTGAAAGTCATGTGAACAGCATTGCCCAGAGCCAAGGGGGTGCTGCCACTGGAATAGCTTGCCTGGATGCATGCTTTTGGACTAAATCTATGTATGCGCCCTGAGCTCAACATCCGGAGCCCAGAGAATGAATCACAGGCTTGTGTTGGTAATATTTCCTTTTCTTCTGTTTATTTCCATTTTTATTTTGTGCACCGTGTCATGTTGCTTTCCACTTGTATTTGCTTGCTAACCACTACATGTATTCTCTGTATGTGTTAAGTGTCTAGTACTGACCCTTTTAGGGGTTAATAAATATATAAAATTTAGAAAGCTCGTTTTGTATTATCCTATGGGCCCAGAACACTCACTGGTGGTGGGTGTGAGGTAATTGAAGCAATCTCAGGTGTGCCAAATGTGGGCTCGGTAGGACGAGATCCTTCACACATGTGTTTTAATTTTTTTTTATATCCAGGAAAATATAAACAATAGAGGAGGGAAAACTTGTCCGTTTTTCACTTTTCATTTTTCTTATTTTTTTATTTAATAAAACAAAGTGCTACTAAAAATTTTTATAAAATAGTTTTTCCTCTCCCTTATAGTAATTTCTATTTTGCATGGTGTCGTTGGGGGTGGGGATATAACCTTTAATAATGGCGTTTTATTGGCGTATTATTTTATTTATTTTTTTAATTATTTTATTTATTTTTTTTTTTTTTTTTTTTTTTTTACTTTTCTATAATTTTTATTTTATTTTATTTTTTTACATTGTGTCCCCATAAGGTCATAATAGACCTTTGGGGACATCTGATTGCAGTTTTTTTTGTGGGGGAGGCTCATTTCCCCTGTAACTGGGGCTGGTACATTTAGCTCCAGTTGCAAGAGGAATACAACCTCCTGCCCGTTACTATAGAGCTGATCTGGGTCCTGTAGGGCCCAGCAGCTCTTACAGACGCTGATCCCGGCAGGTCACGTGACTGCCAGGTCAGAGGGGAGCCGCAATATGGCGGCACCCATAGCACTGTATACAGCGCTGTATACACAGCGATCAGGAAGGCAGGGAAGGTAATAAACCTTCCCTGCCTTCTCTCAGGGAGCTCCGGCTGTTGTTACAGCTGGATCCCCGTTCTGCTTGGATGTACCGTAGGTCCTTGCAGAACTAGACAACCACCTTTCAGACATATATAGTCTGGGGCCGAAGGAAGGGGTTTTCCAGGCAAAAATAGTTTTTTTTAAAAAAGGTCTGTTAGTGCTATTAATGGGTTAATAAATGGACCAATATACTTTTAGCAGTGTTTTGAGTGATTTCAGGGTGTCTCTGGGAACTCCTGGCAATTTCTGCATTTGTTTACATGGTTCAGCTTCCTGCTATGTAACGTCCAGGCGCAGTAGAGGTGGATTATCAGCTGCATAGCACAGAGCAGTGCTGGGTCTATTGCGCGCGCCGGCAGTCAGAAAAGAAGGGGGAGCTGTCTCACAGGAGGAATCCTGGAAGGAAGTCATATAAGTATAATGGAGTGGATGGGGGGTGGGGGGGAGAGTAATAGTGACCTTCCGTTTCCAGAAACGGAGAAACGGATTGTCACTTGATAACCAGCAAATGTCCCTGGGGTGATCATGTGACCGCCCCAGGGATATGGATAAATATACATTTTTGATAGATTAGGTTATTTAGAAAGTAGGCGGGGAGAAGGTGTTTAGATTAGTGCAGGAATTTGCTTTTATCCCAGACAACCCCTTTAAGCCTCATTGTGTTGTACAAACAGGTATATTCTTAAAGGAATATAGTTAAAGAGAGTCCATCAGCAGTAAGCAGGTTATCAACTTAATCAAAGTACCTTGTAGGGGTGATTCTATAGTTTCCAAATTTTTTGGAGTCCCATTTTTATGTAAATTGCTATTTTATTCATGTATAAAGATGGGATTCTAGAGACCAAAAACCCAGGCAAGCTAATAACCCCAGAGCACTTTTCCTCTCTTTTGCATATTAACAAAACATATTTCGTTCGATTTACAAGAAAAAGATGAATAACAGAGGCATATTTGGAAGCTGTAAAATCACCCCTACAAGGTACTGTGATTAGGTTTATGATGAATTTACTGCTAACAGACTCCCTTTAAAAGCAGGCAACATAGCAGTTAACAACAGTCTCTTCACCAGGACATCAGCACCACTCAGCTCTTTGGCTTTTGCTCTCCTCATAAGTCCTGCTCCTGGCCTTCATCCTATCACATGAACACTGCTCATAAAGACCAGACTTATTCCCCTGCCTGAACGCAGTTAATGGCCACAACAGAACTAGAGTCAGCCAAAAAACAAACATGAAATAGTCCAGCACTGATGAGGGTCAAAAAATATAAAACTTAACTTTTAATCAATGCATTAAAATCAAAAACATCGGCCTCCACTGCATGCACTTATGCTCTTAGTCAACAGCCAGTCACTCCTCTCTCCATAATTGGCCCCATCAAGAGTGGCTTTTCCACACTCTTACATGCTGCCTGTCTCAATCCTAGCTCTGGGGTGGACGAAAGAGGCAACAATGCACTCCATTGTTCACACTCCGGGGTGTGCTCTGTATCCCTTGCTCTCAGGTGTTCCACCCAACAGGCATCACCTCCACTCTCAAGAGTGCCAAGGGTCAGTTCTTCATTATCTTGCCTAATCCTTCAAAAACTGGGACAACCGACTTACCCATGACAGCTCTAAGTCCATTGAACTTAGCGTTGATAGCGGCTCATCCAACATCACTACTTCTCTCTGTACATCCTCATCCACCAAGCTTGGGGTCAGGCATCTTAGCAAAACCTTAGAATATGGGGTCTCTATTGCCCACCATATCCACAGCACTCTTATTAATCTCCAGTAATCCTACTAACAACACCAATATATGGGATCCCTACACAGCATGACAGTAATGACTGCTGAGCACTATACAGACTACTTATGCAGTACTGGCAGTCTTGAATAATCTTGTGTAATTGGGCAAAGGAAAACACTAAACTCTATTTATTTTAACTGAAAATTAGCTTGATTGTAATTGACAGCAGAGATAGGAGCATGCAAGACTTGGCATAAACTACTTACATAAACTAGTGGGTATCCTTCTTGTTCTCACAGATGACACTCCTGGCTGTGCTTATCGGCTAGGCCTCAGACTCCTGTGTCACAGTGGCAGCTTCCTGGGGATAAATGTAACTGACCAACCTGAATGGATTACGTGTGTGAACTTCCCAAAAGGCATAAAGGCTGCTTTTTATATAGCACAACTTTACCCCAGCATAATACAATGTCACACCACATCCAGTGCAAGGTCATACCCTGGTGTGTCCATCAATAATTCATTCCAAGGCACATGTCCTCGGTACCACAACTGTTTCACTCTCCACAGGACATCAGGTAAAAGAATAAGAAACTGTTCAAAAAGCAGAATAAATACCACCCCTAAAGAGATGGCAACCAATCTTAGGCAAAGACTGCGTATAGCCACTATGGGTCTTACGTAGTACTACTACTGTAGCGATTCCATCAGATATCTGGGTATCTTTATTGGGAAGGTCCCCTCCTTTCTGTATTCCTTAAATTACCCCTTTCTCATCTTGACGATAACATCTGAGATGAAATGTTGGAGCCACCTCTCGCTGTCACTATTCGTCCGCTGTCACCTTATTAGGATATTGAGCTTCCCTAATCTGTTTTATCCGCTTCAGACCATCCTCCTATTGCTTAATCGGGTTGATGTCGATAAGATTAACTCCACTTTCACTTCATTTCTGTAGGGTTCTGGCCTCCCACGAATAGCACTGTGTAAGTTGATGTTGCCAAGGGAGTGGGGGAGAGTGATAACAGAATTTATAATCTGGTTAGTTTACTATGTCATAGCCTGGGTTGGTTGAATAATTTCTCCCAGTACTCCAATATAGGGCTAGAGTCTGGTCTAGCCCGTGGTCCTTGTCGGGGTATTGCATACCCGCCTCAAAAAATACGTCGTCCTCTAAATTTGAGTATACTGGTTAGGGATACAGTGGTCGCATGGCGTCTCAGTAGAGAGTGTAACCGCCTGCCTTACCTACTATCCAAATACATGCTGCTCTGGGGTCACCTGATGTGGAGAGTGTGTTGTTTGGGAGGTGGAAGGAGTGTGGGATCACTCGGGTGTCTCACCTGTTACATCCCCAGGAGCCACGGTACTTAACCTATTGAAGTCAGGGAGAAATATCAACTCTCAAGCCAACATTTTCTTTGCTATGCCCAGATGAATAGATTTTTGACGGCTTCCTCTAGGGAACACAGACAACAACCTTTTGACACTCTGACGTGTCAGCCTGAGTCTCGTTTCTCGTTGTCATACCTATATTTCCACTTGAGAAAGCACTCGGGGTGACCCGCTAAAAGATACACTATTTTGAAAAAGAGGGTGTCTGTTTTTCATGATCCTGAAGTGCCTTCTCAAATTTGAGAGGGTTGGGCATGATTACGCACATTGTTGTTAGTCGCGAGGTGATGAGAGTCCCACTTTAACTTCATTCATGTAGCGATATATGGATTTAATCACCTGGCCAGGCTGGAACGTCTAACCTAATGTTCTAAATGTGATCAGCCGGTTGCAGACTTTCTACTCGGAGTGTGGACGTGTCCCTTCACCCAGAGGTATTAGAAGTGCCTGAGTGAGTTAATTACCCAGAAATGGCACCTCTCTGTCCCACTAACTCCGGAACTACTGTATTTCTTTTCCACGCCAGGACAGATACTTTGGTAGTTCCTCAAATGATACACATACTAATCTTTGTGGCCTTTAGGATTCTGGGGGGATAAAGGGTTCTTTTTATAATTATCTGTGTTTGAAAAAATCTATAAAACTTAATAATAATAAAAAAAAACCTGTAAAGGTGCATTCATACATACTATTTGGTGCAGTAATTATTTTACACAGTTTGTGAAGCAAAAACTAGGAATGGATTAAAAAAAACAGAAGTACAGTGCCTTGCAAAAGTATTCATACCCCTTGAACTTTTTCTCATTTTGTCACCTTACAACCACAAACTTAAATATATTTTATCAAGATTTTAAGTGACAGACCAACACAAAGTAGCAGATAATTGTGAAGTGGAACGGAAATGATACATGGGTTTCAAAATTTTAATTAAATATAAATCTGAAAAGTGTGACGTACAAAAGTATTCAGACACCCTATATCAGTACTTTGTAGAGGTACCTTTCGCTGCTTTCAGCTGCAATTCTGGGGATCCTACCGGCTTTGCACATCTAGACACTGAGATTTTTGCCCATTCTTCTTTGCAAAATAGCTCAAGCTCAGCCAGATTGGATGGAGAGCGTCTGTGAACAGCAATTTTCATGTCTTGCCACAGATGCTCAATGGGCTTTAGGTCTAGACTTTGACTGAGCCATTTTAACACATGAATATTCTTTGATCTAAACCATTCCACTGTAGCTCTGGCTGTATGTTTAGGGTCATGGTCTTACTAGAAGGTGAATCTCCTTCACAGTGTCAAGTCTTTTGCAGCCTCCAACAGGTTTTCTTCCAGGATTGCCCTGTATTTAGCTCCATCCACCTTCCCATCAACTCTGACCATCTTCCCTGTCCCTGCTGAAGAAAAGCATCCCCACAGCATGATGCTGCCATCACCATGTTTCACAGTGGGGAAGGTGTGTTCAGGGTGATAAGCAGAGTTACTTTTTCGCCACACATAGCACTTTGCATTTAAGCCAAAGAGTTCAACTTTGGTCTCATCTGACCAGAGCACCTTCTTCCACATGTTTGCTGTGTCCCCTATATGGCTTGTGGAAAACTGCACTTCTTATGTCTTTCTTTCAACAATGGTTTTCTTCCTGCCACTCTTCCATAAAGGCCAGATTTGTGGAGAGCATGACTTATATTGTCCTGTGGACAGATTCTCCCCACCTAAGCTGTGGATTTCTGCAGCTCCTCCAGAGTGACCATGGGCCTCTTGACTGCTTCTCTGAACAGTGTTCTACTTGCTCGACCTTTTAGTTTAGGTGGACGGCCATGTCTTGGTAGGTTTGCAGTTGTAGAATACTTTTTCCATTTTTGGATGATGGATGCTCAAAGCTTGGGATATGTTTTTATAACCTAACCCTGCTTTAAACTTCTCCACAACTTTATCTCTGACCTGTCTGGTGAGTTCCTTGGTCTTTATGATGCTGTTTGTTCACTAGTGTTCTCTAACAAACCACTGAGGCCTTCACAGAACAGGTATATTTATACTGAGACTAAATTACATACAGCTGGACTCTATTAACTAATTAAGTGACTTCTGAAGGCAATTGATTGCACTGAATTTTATTTAGGGGTATCAGAGTACAGGGGGCTGAATACTTTTGCACGTTACACTTTTCAGATTTTTATTTGATTAAAATTTTGTGTTTGAATGGTCCAAAGTCCAGACCTAAATCCCATTGAGCATCTGTGAAGCATATGCAGAAGGCCTCATCCTCTATCAGATAAGATGGGAAGCACCACAAATAGTCAAGGACCACCAGAGAATGATCCAAAATGACCAGATCCTCTATAGATTGAGATTTGATTCTGGATGTGAGAGGGTTAGAAGACAGAATATAGTCAATGCATACCCATGTATCATGAGCATGGGAATAATGGGTGTATTCCCTTCCGTCTGGATTAAGCATATGCAATGAATCTATTAATTGGGAATCCTGCAATGTCTCTGAATCTAGTGTGGTGGGTTTTACTGGCTGTCAGGTGGCAGTCCTTGGTTACTCAGACCACTGCATTCAAATCCCCAGCAAGCATCTTATTACGGCAGGGTCAGATGGGATCTTGGCAGTGAGCACTGAGTAAAAGGCAGTATTATTGCCATAAGATCCGTAGACACTGTAAATTGAAACTTCCTGTGGGGATCTGAGGAGAATACAGGATCATCAACCCTATGAATCATGTTTGTGGTGGATAACCTGGAACAGCAAGTTTTTGTGGAGCAAGATTCTTGGAAACTCCCATCTTCTTGGAAACATCCAGTGAGCTCAGTTTCCCTATGGCCCTTAGGTGCTGCATGCGAAAAAATCGTTGCCATGCAGGTGCCAGAGGAGTGAGGGCAAAATACCATACTTGCATAGAGTTTTAGTTTGAGGATCTGCCAGAACAGGGGCAAAACCAAGAAGCATAAGAAGCATGCTGTAAACAGGAGTTTGGGGATCCCAAAACTAACAAGAGGTTACTCACATCAGGAAAAGTTTTGCAAAACTAGGGAGAAAAGGTGCCCATAGATCCAGGCCAACATCATGGGGAGGTCTCGGCAGTGGGATATAGGACCCTCAGGGGGCTTATTTAGGCTCAAATTTAGTACGGGAAGGGAAACTCAGATGGTCAAGAGCAAGCCAAATCGCGGCAACTACTAAGTCTCAAAGGCCATGAACAGAAGCTGTCACTCACTGAGTCAGAGCAGCGGCTTGAACACTAAGATCTGGCTGAGGCTCCTTCCTGGGAGTAGCTACAGTTTAGGGAATTAGGGGTCATCTTGTTTGTCTCCTTGGTGACTGTGGGGCTTGCTGGAGCCATGTGGTTCACATGCAGGGCTATTCTGTGGAGTTCAAGGGTGCAGGAGCGCCTCTGCTTCACCTGGGCTGAGGTAGGTGGAAATGGAGCCATCATTGTGGAACTGTTGTAGAGTAGCTGAGAAGGCCAGTGAGAACCGCAGTTATTTCCGGTATAAGGCAGTGCAGATAGGACCTTTTTCTTGAAACATCTGCACAGAAGTCGCCAATATTAAGATTTTGCCCCTCTGAGGTCGGGCTTATTGTTGGATTGTCAGAACACACGTAAGATTGCCTGCTTGTCAATGAGGTCTGCAAGGCAGGGTGTGCTTGATCTCGAGAAGGCTGGTAAGGCAAAGGATCCAGGCCAATACAGTGCGCCCTTTCTACCTTACACTGGTCAGTCAGGCCTGAAACTTGCAGGAGCTCACTTTCACAGAGGTGGTGCAAATCTTTAGACAGGATCGTCTAGTAGAGACCCACTTTTTGAAGATTGCTGTGGCAGGACCTATTTTCAAGGTCTTCCAGCTTGGTAGTGAGCTGCTTATTTTGGGAAGTAAGGGTTTGGAATTGCCTGTGGGCTGAGGCCTCAGATTCATCTACTGTGCTCAATCGGTGCTCCAGTTCATCAAGGCTTTGCCCATGGTGAGATACTTCAGTCTGCAGCACCTGCTTGCCCAAAAAAACGGTCCATAGAAAGAAAGGGTATTACTGTAGCACCCGACTCTGGAGGATGGCAACCAGCACGGTATGTTTGCAGGTATAGACAGTGCTCGGTGAATAGAGCAACTACCACTCACATGCTCACATGGTGGCGTCAGAACCGGAAGTGTACAGTTACTTATAATGGCAGATTTCTTTTAGCACCTTCTAAATCACATTTTTTGCTAAACATCTACGGTAATCTTATAACTGTTAGTTTAAGAATATCTAGGCATATTTCTGACAAACAAGTAAAGATAAGCATCTAGTGTGTATTGTACAGCAAGAGGCTGTTTTGCATGAAGCTGGTCAATGCTTGAACATTCTGACTTTTAATACATTTTGATAGACAAATAAGTAAGCTAAAATATAGTTTTTGGCATTCATAATTCTTTGTAATATATTCCATGTAACTTAAAGTTTCAACTTGATAAGAAAAGTTTTACCTTGTTCTGAAATTGATGAATTATAAGTGTAATATATTCACTTTTTCACATAGCTTATATAAATTATGGATAACCTTACTATCTAGGCCATTTAACTACAGGATGTAATAATTTAAAATATTAATTGCTTGATGAGATTGCACTCCACCCCACTGTTCTAAGAAGTAGCATTTGTAACTAAATGAATAACCCAACCTAGATAGCCATACAGACTTATACTATACTGTTATATATATATATATATATATATATATATATATATATATAAACACGTGGACAAAATTGTTGGTACCCCTCGTTTAATGAAAGAAAAACCCACAATGGTCACAGAAATAACTTGAATCTGACAAAAGTAATAATAGACAAAAATTCTATGAAAATGAACAAATGAAAGTCAGACATTGCTTTTCAACCATGCTTCAACAGAACTTTTTTTTAAAAAGAAAACTCATGAAACAGGCCTGGACAGAAATGATGGTACCCTTAATTTAATATTTTGTTGCACAACCTTTTGAAGCAATCACTGCAATCAAACAATTCCTGTAACTGTAAATGAGACTTCTGCACGTCTCAAAAGTTTTTTTGGCCTACTCCTCATGAGCAAACTGCTCCAGTTGTCTCGGGTTTGAAGGGTGCCTTTTCCAGACGGCATGTTTCAGCTCCTTCCAAAGATGCTCAATAGGATTTAGGTCAGGGCTCATAGAAGGACACTTCAGAATAGTTCAATGTTTTCCTCTTAGCCATTCTTGGGTGTTTTTAGCTGTGTGTTTTGGGTCATTATCCTGTTGCAAGACCCATGACCTGCGAGTCCAAGCTTTCTGACACTGGGCAGCACATTTCTCTCTAGAATACCTTGATAGTCTTGAGATTTCATTGTACCCTGCACAGATTCAAGACACCCTGTGCCAGATGCAGCAAAGCAGCCCCAGAACATAACAGAGCCTCTTCCATGTTTCACAGGGACAGTGTTCTTTTCAAGATATGCTTCATTTTTCCATCTGTGAACATAGAGCTGATGCGCCTTGCCAAAAATTTTGATTTTTGTCTCATCTGTCCATAGGACATTCTCCCAGAAGCTTTGTGGCTTGTCAACATGTAGTTTGGCAAATTACTTTTATCAGATTCAAGTTATTTCTGTGACCATTGTGGGTTTTTTTGTCCACGTATGTATATACAGTATATATAGTCTATACGAAATGTAATGCCAAGATTAATTGTAGTTTTGGTAACTAAACAGTACGTATTCCTGCATTTATTTTTTTATTCTTAAAGGCTATGTACACTTTTGTCAACTTTTTTTTCAGTTTGCCTATTGCATACTGTATATTTTTTAGTAAACATCACTTTTCAGACTGGTTTGCATAAAAAAATATTATTGTCTTCTGCAGCTTGCAAGTTATACTGCAAGTTGCCTTGTCCTGTTATCAGTAAAATCCATCAGGGAAGATATCAGACAGATATCACCCTTTTATAAACAAGTCTCTGCTAGGCATGCAGTGCTTTGTGCAGGTCATAGTGCTGAAACAAATACAGTTCCTCTTACCAGAGATATAGACATGTGTTTGGAAATGCCACTGAGAGTGTGCTTTCACATTAAACAACAATCATATTTCATATACCATTGAAAGTAACTAGTCAATTTGGATATGTCAATAGAAATAACCCAATTAAATCATCCTTTTTCTACCACTGTTACAGCATTGTTGCCACTGTATTCAATACTGTGTAAATGTTTTAGGCAGGTATGGAAAAATTACTGCAAAGTAATATTCCTTTAAAAAAATACAAGTGTTAATAGTTATTTTTGTCAATTAACAAAGTGAAGTGAATGAACAAAAGAGAAATCTAAATCAAATATTTGGTGGAACCACCCTTTGCCTTCAAAACAGCATCAATTCTTCTAGGTATGGTATATTTTCACACAGTTTTTGAAGGAACTTGGCAGAGACAACCTACATGTATACACCAAGCAGATATTTACAAGAAATATAACAACATCTAAATTTATACAATAATTCAAGACAAAAGAGTGGAAGGTCGCAGCATTCCACAGCACATATCAACCCACCCAATCAACTAGTTTCATGACTATCTCAATAAATAAATATAAAATCTGTGGTCTTATACATACATGATTAATAATTATTAATGCTTAATGATTAATAATTATTATAATGCTTGTAAAATACTATACGCTTAAAGGGGTATTCCCATGAACATAATCATATCTATAATGGTAGATAATTAAAAGTTAAACATTTTTGCAGATATAAGTAGTTTCAGCAGAGTTTTAAAGATTTTCTCTAACTATCTTAGTGGTGACAGTCTGTTGTCTTGATCGGTTGCCAATGGATACGACCACTAATGCAGAAACTTTCTATGGTCTGGGACTTGTCAGGAACCCAGCCATGATTTTCTTATTGTAGCTGGGTTATCAGGCAGGGACACTACATGTATCAGAAGATATCCCGGCCACTATAAGGAAATCATGGCTGATTTTCTGACCTTAGAAATATTCTGCATTCATGGTCGTATCCACTGGCAACCAAACAAGACAACAACTTGTGACCTCAAGATATTTAGAGAAAATATTTAAAACTATGCAAAATGTTTCATTACTTATATTTGCAAAAACGTTTAACTTTTAATTATCTATACATTTAAAAATGGTTAAGTTCGTGGGAATACCCCTTTAAGTGAATTCTTACTCACGTGTTGACCCACAAGGTAACATTATTGGAGTATTCAACTTCTTATAAAAACATGGAAATTTATTTAAGTCTTCATGGAAAAACAGATACAGGAAAAACTTCCAGCATAATAGAAATACTGTATCAAAGTCTTATCAGCTTACATCATAGGAGAAGTTCAGGGTTAGGTTTCTTTAAGCTGGTTCTCTTGTAGATATGATCTTGGTTCAGGCTTATTCATCCATGTATTGGCCTTCTAAAAGTGTCAGAGGAAGTAGACAGACAGACCCTCGCCATGTGTGTCTATCAATCATTTATATTCATGAGAGGGGGTGTTTCCCAGCATCCTTATACATTTTACTACTGTATTTGGACAATACTAGAATAGTATACCCTAACCACACCCATGTACCTAGAGTGTTGTCAGCAGAATAGAATTAACCCTTACAGGTCATGAATATTGCAATCTAATAATATTTAACAATAATATTAACCCATTTCCAACATCCACTGTAATAGCACGAGGGATGTTATGTTTTTAAATATGGCGGCTGATCAGGAGCTGAGTTGGCGCCATAGCAGCAGAGACCCGGGGCTAATACAATAATACATTAATTCAAATCTCCCCCACTTTCCCTAGAACACATATAAAAGTACAGAAAAAAAGTGAAACACATACACATTAGATATCCCTGTGTCCAAAAACACCCATGTACAAACTTATAAATATATTTTTGGCTTCATAGTGAATACTATAAAAATAAAGCCCGTAAAAATATTGCAGAAATTCAATTTTTCTCCAATTCCACCCATGAAATTTTTTCCAGTTTCCCAGTACTTCATACAGAATATTAAATGATACCATTACAAAGTACTATTTGTCCTGAAAACATTAAAGAGGTTGCCCAGGCAATTTAATAAATTTTATATCTGCCGAGGGGAGGTGTAAAAAATAAAAAAAATCATACTCACCTGTCCTCGGTGCTCCAGTGTCCTCCCACCACAGGATTATATTATATTTTTCACTGCCCCCAGCCTATTTAAAGGTTAAATTTAATGTCCAGTTTTGCCTGGACAACCCCTTTAAGCCCTCATATGGCTATGTGAATGGAAAAATAAAAAAGTTATGTGGATTGGAAGGCAAGGAGTCAAAAACAGAAATCGAAAAATGCCTTCGACGGGAAGGGGTTAATTGCATTAATTGCAATGATATACAGTCATATGAAAAAGTTTGGGCACCCCTATTAATCTTAATCATTTTTAGTTCTAAATATTTGGGTGTTTGCAACAGCCATTTCAATTTGATATATCTAATAACTGATGGACACAGTAATATTTCAGGATTGAAATGAGGTTTATTGTACTAACAGAAAATGTGCAATATGCATTAAACCAAAATTTGACCGGTGCAAAAATTTGGGTACCCTTATCATTTTATTGATTTGAATACTCCTAACTACTTTTACTGACTTACTGAAGCACAAAATTGGTTTTGTAACCTCACTGAGCTTTGAACTTCATAGCCAGGTGTATCCAATCATGAGAAAAGGTATTTAAGGTGGCCAATTGCAAGTTGTTCTCCTATTTGAATCTCCTCTGAAGAGTGGCATCATGGGCTCCTCAAAACAACTCTCAAATGATCTGAAAACAAAGATTGTTCAACATAGTTGTTCAGGGGAAGGATACAAAAAGTTGTCTCAGAGATTTAACCTGTCAGTTTCCACTGAGGAACATAGTAAGGAAATGGAAGACCACAGGGACAGTTCTTGTTAAGCCCAGAAGTGGCAGGCCAAGAAAAATATCAGAAAGGCAGAGAAGAAGAATGGTGAGAACAGTCAAGGACAATCCACAGACCACCTCCAAAGAGCTGCAGCATCTTGCTGCAGATGGTGTCACTGTGCATCGGTCAACAATACAGCACACTTTGCAGAAGGAGAAGCTGTATGGGAGAGTGATGCGAAAGAAGCCGTTCTGAAAGCACGCCACAAACAGAGTCGCCTGAGGTATGCAAAAGCACATTTGGACAAGCCAGCTCATTTGGAAGAAGGTCCTGTGGACTGATGAAACAAAGATTGAGTTGTTTGGTCATACAAAAAGGCGTATGCATGGCGTCAAAAAACACAGCATTTCAAGAAAAACACGCTACCCACTGTAAAATGGTGGAGGCCACATGCTTTGGGGCTGTGTGGCCAATGCCGGCACCGGGAATCTTGTTAAAGTTGAGGGTCGCATGGATTCAACTCACTATCAGCAGATTCTTGAGAATAATGTACAAGAATCAGTGACGAATTGAAGTTACGCCGGGGATGGATATTTCAGCAAGACAATGATCCAAAACACAGCCCAAACACCAGGCATTCATGCAGAGGAACAATTACAAGTCTGGAATGGCCACCCAGCCCCAGACCTGAATATCATTGAACATCTGTGGGAAATTGAAGCGGGCTGCCATGCTCGGCGACCATCAAACTTAACTGAACTGGAATTGTTTTGTAAAGAGGAATGGTCAAAAATACCTCATCCAGGATCCAGGAACTGATTAAAAGCTACAGGAAGCGACTAGAGGCTGTTATTTTTGCAAAAGGAGGATCTACTAAATATTAATGTCACTTTTCTGTTGAGGTGCCCATACTTTTGCACCGGTCAAATTTTTGTTTAATGCATATTGCACATTTTCTGTTAGTACAATAAACCTCATTTCAATCCTGAAATATTGCTGTGTCCATCAGTTATTAGATATATCAAATTGAAATGGCTGTTGCAAACACCCAAATATTTAGAACTAAAAATGATTAAGATTAATAGGGGTGCCCAAACTTTTTCATATGACTGTAAGTGTCCATACACATAATACTCAATAATTAATGATAATCAGTACAAATAAGTGATACAAATGTCCCACTGTATCAGAATCAAGTGATTTTTCAATGCAAAAAGACCAAATGTGTACACGATATAGTCGCAACCTCCACTTAGCACCCAAATAAGCATATTGCTAAAGGTTTCTTCAGAAAGCCGCAAAGTGGAGGTGAGCATAGCTATATTTACACCACCACTATATGTACCCAATTACCTGAATGGGAGTGTCCCTGCACATGCAAGGAGGAAGTTCCAGCAGAGGACCAGATCACTTGACCACCAGAGCATGTGACATCACGCACACAGTAACCTGATGGAAGATCCTCCAAGCATGGGTATAAAAGTTGAATGGCATGAAGATGGGATTACATGAAGAGACAAAGGGATTTGAGTAAGCCTATAACGACAAAATCTGTGGTTAGTTCTCTATGATATTTATAACACCTCCCTGCCTTCAAAACCTGTGTGCAAATGTACCTAGTAGAACAGATGCTGTTTTGAAAGCAAAGGGTGGTCATACCAAATATTGATATGATTTAGATTTCTCTTTTGTCCATTCACTTCATTTTGTTAATTGACAAAAAGTAAACTATTAACATTTCTATTTTTGAAGCATTTTTACTTTGCAGCATTGTTTCCACACCTATCTAAAAAATTTTCTTAGTACTGTGTGTCCTGTAGTCCTTCAACCAGGATGAACATGCTCACTTTTTCTTTATCTTCCCTATGGTTTATTAGATCAGTGGTACACAAACCATGCATGTCCCATACTTACAGATGGAGCATATATGATGCATGAATAATATCTGATAGAAAGAATGGTCAATGTGGCAGCTAGGATGTGTACAGAGCAGATGCATCTGGGAAATGTAGTTTTCATTGGTGAAGCAGAAAGTCACAAGCTCCCTAGAAAGCCTAAAAATGTAAAGGAGCTATTGTGGTTACAGATATTTGAAGAGAAGGCACATAAAAGAGGGAAAAATTACACTTCTTATGTAGATGGTTTATCTGCATGGTTCAAGTTTTTTTTTGTTTTTTTGTTTAGGTTTGTATGTTGGGAAAACCCCTTTAGGCTCCATGGTCTTATGTGTCAGGTCCACTGCAGAATGTCCACCTTTAACAATCCATCACACACTCACATGAGAAAAAACTGTTGAGAATGGCTGGTTTTCACTGTGGCTTTCAGCTACAATTCCCAGATGGCTAACTCTGGCTTCCAACCTTTGCAATGCTGAAAACATTAAGAGAACATGTAGCAATAATTGACATGCTGTATGTTCGAAACCCACAGCGCAAAACACTTTGCACTGGATGTTTGTTTCTGTAGTGTGTGGATGGGATTTGTTTAAGTTCCATGCACTACACTGCTACTGTACTTCTCAGTGGGTTATCTATCAACAATTTCGCTGTGGCTAATCCACTGTGAGTATGCAAGGTATGTCCCTGGCCTTAAGGAGTTATGTGCCAGCTGGTTCAGCTCCAGAGCTGGCACAATTTCCATGCTGTAAATGTACAGTATTGTGCCTGATCTTGCTGTGTATCATGCTATGCATTTACAGCATGGTGAGGGAACAGGTTATATTAAAGGACAATATTTATTTTCTGATTATACATTTACTTCAAGTGCACAGCAAATGGAAAAGAACCGCAAAAGTAATGCAAAATATAACAGAGACATACTTTTAAGCTGAATTTAAATGAGCAACAACTTGACGCGAGGTTCACACCTGCGCTTGGGTTTCCGTTCTTCGAATCCGTTTGGGGACCTAAAAATGGAAACCCAATTTTCTTAAAAAGCGGTCACCTAGACTATAATGGCCAGGTTTCCGCCTGAAAAATGCACTGAAAAGTTCTGCTTGCAGAACCTTTCTCTCCTCATTTTTGAAGCGGAGTGGGGGACAGATCCCCTGAACAGAAACCATATGCTACTGTGAACCCAGCCTTAGTAAGTTTTTATTTGAAGACAGTGCCTTTTTAATTTATTTCTTTATTTTATTTATTTCGCTTACTGATATAGCGCCACAATATTCCGCAGCGCTTTACAGATATTGTCAGTCACTGTCCCATATAGGGCTCACAATCTACACTCCCAATCAGTATGTCATTGACCTGATGTAACTTGTAACTAGAGGAGTTTAATAACTATATCAGGAGGACCTTCTTTCTTTGAACCTTACATCCTGTGAAATTGTGCCATATGTCCTATGAAGAAATAAATTCCCAGGTTTTAAAAAATCAGAAAAGCCCACAGTCAGTATTCACCATGTCCCTCAACTAGGACATGTGGCACAGCATTACAATTGTTCCAATTATAGCTCTAAAAGAGACACCTATTTTTTCCATACTCTTGGAATTGTAGGCAGTATTAGAATGTACAGAGGAAAGAAACAGTTACAACAATGAAATCCCGGAAGAGAATTATTTCATGAAGAAGGAGAGCAATTCAATAGCATCAATCATTTTTATTTTAGGTGTAAATTCTCATTTAAGAGCATCTGTCACCGAAATGCTGCTTTCTATTACAGATGATAACTATATCCTACACTATGTGACTGTGACTTTCTTCTAGTACCTTAGACTTCAGCTTTCTTGAATTATATCTGCATATATTTGGAAAATGGCTGCTCATGTACTCATGAATCCTTATTCAGGGCCCAACCTGTCCAGCCCTTGTAGAATATAGGATTTAGCAGCTGATTGGTTGACCATGTCATCTGATATACTCCGTGGAATCTAATATTCAAATCAATCAATATGTGTGAAATAGTTTGTTGCCTGGAGCCCATGGCTGCAATGGGTCATAACGGCAAGCAACTGCCCATTTGCCCCTGTTATAATCCAATCCCATAATCAACTGTATTAACATCTTCCAATACAGCAAATTACTGTGGTGGGGCATGGGAGTCTACTGGAGATGAGTATTTGTCGGACAAACAAGATTTGTCTCATGAGCTTTGCCCCAGTGCTTTTGGACCAAACACATCCGAACCGAATCTGCTATTATTATCCTAATAAGCAGAGTCCCAGAGGTGGTGAGTAAACATAATAAACAGGGTTAGTCATGTCCCCTGATCTCCGGCATGCTGGTCCCCACCCTCTTTGGGCCTCTTCCAGCCAACTGAATGACGTCAATGACTGCTGAGGCCTGTGATTGGGTCATGCTGGTGTAATGACACACAGATGCAAGTATGATTACATCAACGTGACCCACTTGAGGCCTTTGATTGGGCCTCAGCTGTCCCAGACATAATTCGGGAGGAAAAAGGCCCAAAAATAGCGGGGACCTGCGCGCTGGAGCCCAGGGTATATTGAGACCCCAGAGTATAATAGTAGTTCATGGGTGGCAAGCCCCAAAAATGTTTGGAAAATTGGCAATGAGAACCTGCTCGGTCATCCCTATATATATGCCACTATGGAACATTAACTGTGTGGAGGGGCCACTGTGGAACATTATACTGTGTGAAAGGGGCCACTATGGGACATTATACAGTGTGGAGGGGCCACTATGGGAAATTATACTGCATCGGCGCCACTATGGGGCATTATACTGTGTGGCGTCACCACTTTGGGACATTATTTTGTGTGGAGGGCAGCTATAGGACAATATTCTGTCACAGGAATCTATGGTGCAAATAGAGGGGACCCAAACTTTTTGAACAGCCAGGAGATCATGGTACCCTTAATTTTCCCCTGAATCTAATAATGGATAAGCTGTACAAATAATATGGATTAAATGGCACGCATAGAAGTGTATGGGTACAGGCAGAAACGTTGTATTCCTCTGATTTTATACAGGGAAAAATGTTAAAAATATTGAAGCATGCATGCTCCATCAGCTGCTGTTTTGAGAAAGCATTCTCCACTCAAATGATTACTTCTAATGGAGAATATCTGAATAATACAGTACTATAAATTAGCACTATACAGAAGCACACAGCTTGCATATAGCTCCATAGTCAAATTTCAAGTAACCTGCACTTATATGTGTAGTTGAGAAGTGTAGTTCTAATTATATGCAGAAAAGACTTATTTCTTTATTTCATTTGAAATTGTACTCTAATAGTGATGGCAAAAATGCAGCAATTCACTTTAGTATTACAAAAATTGCCTCTTTTTATTCCTTATTTCTTCTTTTAGTGATAGTGCTTTTCTGTAAAATATCTTTAAAAAACACAAAAACATTTCTTTGTATTGACAGTATTATAAAAATAACTAAATATTGGTTTCTCTACAACCATTATGCATGAATTGGCCAGAAACCTGTCACATTCCACAGTCAGCATAGGTGAAGGGACAGCAAATATACGTTATATTAAGAAGGGTAATACCATGAACAAGTAATGACAATAATAAACTTAAACTTTAGAAGTGCAGATAGGCTGAGAAGTCTATAGTTTCATATTCCAGTATTACATTCATCACCATTTTGTGGTACATTAAAGTTTGAATCTTATAATGTTTCATATTTTCCTATTTCTCTAAAACGCTTTCTGCTAAATTGACCAGATAATACAATCCAAGTGAACTAAAGAAAAAATGTCACCGAGTAGATTCTTGTCACTGAATATACTACTTTAGCCCTGCTTACTGTCTTCTCATGCATTTTAACAAGTCAGTGAAATGTCTGGTAATATATTCTTTACTTCCAGCCCACTTAAAATACACTTCATACAAAAATAAAACAATGCATGCCTCCCATTTCTGGAAGTAATAGTAAGATAAATAATTGATACCAATTTTCATGAAGTCAAAGAAATTGCTAAAGGATGCAATTTAAAATATAGTGATTTTTTTCCCTCTGAAAGCAGCTGTTTGTGTCATGGATGCACAAGCAATGTGTTATGGAAAATAAAGCAAGGACATTTTTCAAACTTCATAAGACTATTTAAACTTTTAAAAGCTTGGCTAGAAAATGTATTTTGAAAAATGAACTAATTTGAATTCAATGAGAATTACTTTTAATATTTAAAAATGTGAAGCTGGAAATGAAAAAGAAAATCATAACATTATTTTATTCTTTATGATTTCTGGAATTTCTGGTTTATTTTATTGATCAGGGCTGCTTTTTAAAATGTGCAGAATAATACGAACCATTCATCTTAAAGACCCTGGTCCCGATGCTTCTGCAAACCTTTTACCCTTATTGCTACTTTCCTGCATTTGTTTGCTTGGTAGAGTATTTATAACATTATAAGCATTATCATCCTGTACTGTAAAAAGCATCTTATTCATCTCATTTCAAAAAACTGGCCTTATTTTCAATACAAGGGAGATTTTTTTTGCTGTATTACGGAATCCAGAGAAGACTCCAAAATTAAGGTAGATTCTTAGACTCTTAAATAATTCAGACCAGAGCATACCTTGAACTTGCCAATCCCTACCCTTCTGTCCTATTTAGCTTGAGATTCCGTGTCACATAGAGTCCTGATGCCTATAGAATAAATAGGGGAAAGTGCAGTAAGTGATACTTCCCATTATCTAATGTAAAAAATAACAGCCAATAAAAAATAACAATATAAAAACAGCAATGTAGTTTAGCACCTTTTTGCCTCCCATCTGCCACTGGGACAGAAAAGAAATTTGTGCTGCTGATGTGTTTTGTTCAAAATTGTCTAAATTGTATTCAGTTGTTCCAAATTCTCATATGTGCTGTAATGGGTACTTCCTCTGTGGGTTTTAAGTTTCTGGAGCTACTGAAATGCAAAGGATACTCTATTGTGTAATTATTGAGGTTTATTTACATAAAACTGGAAAACCCCTTTAAATATTAGAGCTACAATTAATGGTCTACAATATGTGAACCTGCTACATCATCAAACAGTAGCTGTATCACTAAGTGTTAAATCCATTATGGGCAGCCACTTGGCAGGGCATTGACATGCAATGTAGGTCTTATGTTTCTTGGGTAATGAAGATATTAGAATTATTAGAAAATATTTAAATTTGATTTAGTACATAGTACTTTTTAAGTTTCTTCAACCAAACAAATAGACAATTTTTGGAAATTTTAGATTATCCAACTCACTTTTGATTTTTTAAGACAGTTTACTGAAAAAGTGTTCATTGAGTACTTGCTGGAATGACAAGATAAGCTCTTTCTAAAAGTTGTCACAAGAGATTTGGATGCTGAGAATACTTAAATGCAAAAGGCTGTTTCAGAAAATAATTATATAAATGTAAAACATCTATTTACTGTATATTTCCTGGAAGGCAGATGAGGCCATGTTACATAAGGTATGAAAAAGGTCCATGATTTGGAAGCTGCATTACATAGGATAGTAAGTACAAGCTTTGTATACATAAACTTTTTTTTTTTTTACCAAGCATCTAAAACCAAAAGTTATGCAGTTTACAATATATTTAGACCAACCTGTCAATATAAAGTGTACCTGTCATTTAATTTGACTTTTTAGGATAAGCTGGTTGATATGTATGTGTATATGAGGACAGTATTTCTGGTCTTCATAAGGCTTATATAATGCTTTATAAGGCTTATATAAGTCATGTTTCCACTCTGCATGCTGTATCTGTAGTTTCCATATCTTTCTAAACTGTTGGATGGATAGTAGCTGACAAACAGTATATTGCACACAGTAAGTAGGGAAAATGTATTTGTATTGTATTAACCAGTAGATATAAAAGATAAAAATTGAGAGTCTAGAGACCTAGGTAGTCTGCTTGCTATTGTTCATCTTTTGCTTTATAATGCCATGTGTCGAAGAATGTGGGCCTTTCCTTGGATATGTCAGTCTAGAGAAAGGTGCACACCACCATCAACATGTAAAACAACAATTATGGACAAGGACAGTGCATGGCTTTCATGGCCCAATGGGTCAAAGCTCTGGCTACAGTCCAGAAACGCAGCAATGCCATGCAGTGCCCGTCTACCTCCTTTGGATCCTCATTTCTGAACCATTTCACTCCACCATCTTCACCAGGGCAAGCTGTTGCTTCCACTCCTCCCCACTTGTTTCATGGATGTTATATGAAGTGCTACAATGCGGTTTTGCAATTAATGAGTCTGGATCAGAGGAGCCAAACAGCAGAGGAACTGTGGCGTCTGTGTGAACAGCAGAAGGTGGTGAATGATTATTGCAAGCAGCAGACGACAGGGATAACAATGTGTTATTTCGAGATAAGTCATGAGGGAAGTGTGTTGGCTTCTCAAGCACTCCAAAGAAACCACCAATATTTGTCAGCAGGGATGACAACAGCATCAGCAATGTGATCCCTCTATTATATATTTTACAGGACACAGAACACTTATATTCATGCAACGAGGGACGGAAGAGGGAGAACAGTTTCCACCTCTTAGTCAACGTCTTTGCCCTGTGTTGATGGAGGAGGATGAGAATCTGGGTCAGGGTCATTATAGCAATGGAACTGGGAATACTAGACTGAAACAGGAGGAAGACTCTCCCTTGGATGCAGAGGGGGTCCTTGATATTTCACAGACTTAGCCAGGAGGAGGCAGACCCTTATTTCTTCCAAGATGATGATGGTGATGTTGACAACAACCACACATGTCATCATCATGTCATGCTGGCAAGCATGGCAGGCTGTATGCTTCACTGCTTACACAGCGACAAGAGTATTATTAGAATCAAGCAGAGGGATGAGTACTGGATGGCAGTGCTCTTAGACCCTTGCTATAAAGACAACATGGGGGAATTCTTCCCAGCTTCCCAAAGGGAAGAAAAATTAGAATATTATGAGGATAGCCTATACATCCGGCTTACCGCAGTGTTTAGGGACAACTGCCAGTCACATGCGTACCCATATGGGCTCTGCTTATTCCCAGTCCACCTCCTCAGCTAATGTCACAGCTCCAAGTGTCAAGAATACAGTGTACAGTATCTGGAAGATAATGAACCAGAAACTTTTCAGCTTGCAGTGCCAACCGGAGCTACAGGCAACTGACATACACAGGATTCACCAGCAGTTACAGGTTAGAGCACTGGAAGGAGCTAGTCCAGCTTGCCATGGAAGATTTATCTTGTCCAACCTTAAGAGTAATCGCTGAGACCATGTTCTTGTGTTGTAACACCTAAAAGGACGAAAATGTCCACAGCTAGCGTGTAAAAAATTACTTTTGTTAAAATGAATCAGGCATGGATCAGTGAGGATTTTCAAACACCTCTGGCTGATGTCTCCGAATAATGGTGTGACCGTCTCCCTTTATCAAAATGTTCTATTTACTGTACTGCAGTGTTGCTGATGCTGCCTGCTATTCCTAAATAGCTACCACTCAGCCAAACATGTTCTGTGGCCCGATTAATCATAATATTCCCTGCCACACATGTTGGAACAGCTACTATCATTGCCAACACAAAGCCGGCTGTGTCCTGAGGCCCGATCCATCATATTATGCCCTGCCGCAGTGCCACATATGTTGCAGCAGCTATCACCAGTGTCACCACTCTGCCAGACATGTCCTGTGGCCTGGTCCATCACATTTCACTATACCACACTGTTGGCATAAAAAAACAAAACAAAACAACAACTTTTCATTTCACATCTGCTCCCATCAAGGGATAATTTTCTGTGTTTTTTTTTTTTTTTTTTTGAAAAGTTAATTCTTCATCACATTTCAGCTAGGTTCAAAGCCAGAAATTTGTCTCCCAAATAACAAAAACAAGCCTGACGCACACTTACAGGTCATCAAAACGGGCTAATTCTTCTATCAAACCATTTGTTTTTTGCAAAATAGCTGCCATGTGCGTCTAAAAAAACTACAGGTAAGGCCCCACATAGAAAGCTGCAGCAAAAAAAAAAACTGTGGAACAGACCGCGGTGGAAACGCATCAAGTTTTTTTCAGCAGCGTTTTCATTTTTTTAATTTAGTGCATTCCTCTGCAGACTTTCTGCATCTATCATAACTATACGAAAAACGCCAGCATTTCCGTAAGAATAATTGACATGCTGCAATTTTTTAAAATGCAAGCATTTTTGAAAACACAGCTTTTCCGCTGCAGATTATTTCAAAATTGACATATGTCATTTTATATGGCAATAACTTTGAGACACTTTAACTTACATAAGTGATTTTGAGACTGTTTTCTCGTGACACATTGTACTTCTTGTTAGTTGTAAACATTGATCAATATTTTTGCATTTATTTATTAAAAAATAGAAAATTTGATGGAGATTTGGAAAAAACTGTAATTTTCAAAATGCGAACTACTCTGCTTTTCAGACACTCATGCCACCCAAATACTTTAATAAATATTATCTACCATACCTCTGCTTTAGATTGGCATAATCTTTTAATCGTCCTTTAATTTATTTTGGACATTAGAAGTCTTACAATTGTAACAGCGATTTTCCAGATTTACTAAAAATTTCCACAACTAATTTTTTAGAGACCACTTCAGTTTTGAAGGGGATTATAAAGGCCTATATATTAAATTCTCCCCACCGCCAAAAAAAAATCACCCCATTTTCAAAAGAGCACCCTTCAAATAATTCAAAACAGCATTTGGGAAGTTTGTTAACCCTTTAAGCATTTTACGGTAATTAAAACAATATAGAGATGAAATTTAGACATTTCATTTTTTTCACTAATACATTCATTTAGCCCTAAAATTGAAACATTCACAAAGGGTTAAAGAAGAAAATGCATCTCACACTTTGTCCTTAGTGTCTCCTGAGCACAGAAATACCCCACATGTGGGCAGGGGCGCACCGCTAATGAGGCGAAGTGAGGCGGTCGCCTCGGGCGGCACTGTCCGGGGGGCGGCATTTTTACTATTTAATGTAAACCAGCCCAGGACAGGCCGCTTTAAAAAAAAAAAAAAAAAAAGAGCTGAGCGGGGCCTGTCCTGGGCTGGTTTACAAGACGTCGCATCTCAGCGCAGGCGGCGATACAATGACGTCATCACGCCGCCTACGCTGAGACACAGACGTCGCGGACAAGAAGAGGAGGCGGCGGCGGCTGCATTAAGGCATCGCAGGTGAGTATAGCTTTTTTTTTATATATAAAGCCCGAAACCTGGGGGGGGGGCCGGGGGGGGGGGGGGGTATTTATTTACCTACCCCGCGTCTGCTCGTGGCCGCCCCCGCTTCCCCTTCTGCTATGGGCCGCAGAAAGGGAAGTGGATGCCGCTGTGAGCGGCCGCGAGGATCGGTAAGTTAGGCCGCGGGCCGCAAATACTACTATTATTATACTTATTCAGACCCCGGAGTATAATAATCGGAGGCCTAGGGTTGGTGAGGGAACATAAAAAACAGTGTTACTCACCTCCTGCGATCCGATGTAACTCCGAGCAGGCTTGAGGCCTCTGGTAACGTCATCAGGTCGCGTCGCCGGCCTGATCACGTGACGTGTGTGCGCAATTAAACAAGGCCGAAAGCTGCAAGGAGTGCACCGGTGTCCAGGATAGGTAAGTAACTCTGGTTTTTATGTTTGTATTCTCCCCTGGGTCTCCAATCATTATACTCTGGGGTCTGAAAAGACCCCAGAGTATAATAATAGTTCATGGGTCGGCCACTATGGGGCATAATACCCTGTGCAGGGGCCACTCTGGAGCATAATACAAGTGCAGGGGCCACAATAGAGCATAATACCGGGTGCAGGGGTCACTATGGAGCATAATACAAGTGCAGGGGCCACTATGGAGCATAATACGAGTGCAAGGGCCACTATGGAGGATAATACCAGTGCAGGGGCCACTATGGAGCATAATACCAGTGCAAGGGCCACTATAGAGCATAATACCAGTGCAGGGGCCACTATGGAGCATAATACCGTGTGCTGGGGCCACTGTGGAGCATAATACCGTGTGCAGGGGCCAATATGGAGCATAATACCGTGTTCAGGGGCCAATATGGGGCATAAAACGGTGTGCAGGAGTTGCTGTGGAACATAATACCGTATGCAGTGGCCAATGCGGGGCATAATACCGTGAGCAGGGGCCACTATGGAGCATAATACCGTGTGCAGGGGCCGCTGAGAGGCATAATACAGTGTGCAGGGGCCGCTGCGGGCCATAACACTGTGTAATACTGTGTGCAGGGGCTGCTGTGGAACATTATAGTGTGTGTAAATGGGGCACTATAAACATGGGCTATGGCACCTGTTTATATTATACGCTGTCTGTTTATAGTGACCGTGTGGTGTAATTGTAGCCTTGTCACATACTGTAGACATGTACAGGACGAGGCTGCAGTTACATTACATGGCCGCTATGAGATGAATTACACTATGTAAACAGAGAAGCGGTCACGGCGCTTACACAGGTACCATTCAAACAGCTGGTCAGTGGGGGTCCTGGGTTTTTGAACCCCACTGATTAGTTTATTAATGACCTGGAAAACCTTTTTATTAGTTAACACCTGGGGTATTATTAATAAGGGGCACTATTTATACAGGGTACACACGGACATTATTAATATAAAGATGCACTTGGGGGTATTATTCATTATGGGGGGTTATATCATATATTATATAATTGGGGGTAGCAGCAGAATGGGGGCTTTGTGTAGGTGAGGACAATGTGGGTTGGATGCCTGGAAAAGTGAGGAGCCAAAGATGTCTGTGTTGCAACCTTTACAGAGACAAGTCACAGCTGGAAGAAGTGGTCATGGCGGTCCAGAGGGAAGAGAAGGGAAATGTGAAGGATTAGTCAGAGACGTCACCTGTAAGTCACAAAATGTTACTGCACTGTATACACCTAAATGATAGAGGATAAATACCTGAGTGATGGGGGTCTGTCTGCTGAAACCCCCACTGAGCCTGAGTATTGTTTTTTTTCCCCCACTGGGTGGGAATCCAGCCTGGCTGCAACCATATATATAGGTGTGTCACTTGGTGGATGGACGAACCCACGTGGCTCTCATTCACTTCAATGGGAGTGCCAAAGATAGCCGAAGTCCGTTACTCAGCTATCTGCGGGGCTCCTATTATAGAGAATGGGGGCCACGTGGGCTCGTCCATCCACCAAGCAGAAGATGTGTGAAGTTACTTTCATTGTTAATGCCATGTTGTTGATCTGATACTGAAGTAATACAGGAAGAAGAATTCTTAAAAACTGTTTTATAACTTTGTGTATTGTGTATATTGTGCGACGATAACAGTGTGTTAAACTAGTAGCATGGAAACTCAGTTTTTTTTTTTTTTTTTTTTTTTTGGGGGGGGGTACTTCTTTCTATAGTCCGCCTCAGGCAGCAAAGAGGCTAGGTTCACCACTGCATGTGGGTGTAAACGGATGTTTGGGCAAACGGCAGGAAAGGTGCGACACTGGGTGTTTGAAAAGCAGATTTTGCTGCAAAAGTTTTCAGGTGCCATGTCATATTTGCAGAGCCCCTAGAGTACCAATACAATGGAAACTCCCTAAAAGTGACCCCATTTTGGAAATTAAACCCCTCGTAGAATTTATCAAGAGTTATAGTAAGCATTTTCACCTCACAGCTGTTTCACAGATTTTATTAGCATTGACACGTAAAAATTAAACATTACTTTTTTTTCCAATAAACCATCCATTTAGCACCATATTTTTAATTTTCACAAGGGATTAAAAAAGAAAAAAAACACCACAGTTTTTATACACAATTTCTCCTGAACACAGAAATGCCCCATATGTGGTTGTAAACTGCTGTATGGGTACATTGTGGGGCTCAGAATGGAAAGAGCGCTGTTTAGCTTTTAGAGAACAGATTTTGCTGGAATAGTCTCCAAGTGCCATGTCGTATTCGCAGAGCCCCTAAAGTACCAGTATAATGGAAACCCCTCAATGTAATCCAGTTTTAGAAACTACATACCTCAAGTAATTTCTCAAGGGCTATTATCATTTTGAGCCTAAGAGTGCTTCCAAAAATGAATGTACAAAGTGAAAATTTAAATTTTTAAAGAAATATGCCATTTCAGTGCCCAATACGTTGCGTCCACTTTGCGTTATCAGAGACTCCTAAAACTATTAATGGGCTACTGTAACGTCTCTGCCTGTTTGGGTCTCTACGCCACCCCTCCGCTCGCACGCTGCGGCGAAAGAGGCGTATTCAGTTTGATTCCTTGTATAAGATTCTTGTTGCTCAATCTGAACACTGTCCTAGACTATGTAATTGAATTTCAGCCACACCCGTCTCCTGCACCTTGTTTCTTTCGGCTTCTCAATAGTTAATCTGAGCCTTGCCTGTGTGATTGACTGCCTTTCTTCCAATCAAGTCTGGGGCAGGTCCTTTATTAAACAGGTTGTCAGTTCACACATGGTGGCTGGCTATTGATTCTGTCTTGTGACTTGTCCCTGCTAGCTCCTTTTCTGCTATTTCCTGTATTCCTATTCCTGACCTCTGGCTTTGTCTTTTAATATTCTCTTGGATTGTGATTTTGTACTGCATTGCTCGACTGTTACTGCCCCTTGACTAGCTGACATTCCTTTGTTGTCGTTTGCCCTGTCTACGTGCTGTGTTGTCACCTATATTAGGAAGGAACTGTCAACCAGTTGGTGGCTGTCGCCTAGGACAGATCAGGCAAGTTAGGCAGGGACAGTGGGGGGGGGTTCAGCTTTAGGGCTCACTGTCTTGTTGTGCCCCTCCCCCCAGGGTTCTGCAGCAGCACTGGGGAATTGTTCAACTGGCAATTCCCTTACAGCTATCCTGGGTACAAAAAAGTTATATATGTGTGTATAAACTGCTGCTTGGGCACACAGCAGGACTCACAAGGGAAGGAGCACTGCGCATTTTAGCTTTTGGAGTTCAGATTTAGAGGACCTTCTGGACACCATGTTGTTTTTGCAGAGCCCTTTAGGTTCCAATAAATTGGAATTCTCCAAGAAGTGGCCCCATTTTGTAGGGGCAATTTTAGGGTTTCTGCAAATGTGATATGCCGTCCAAAACCAACAATATAAATCTGACCTGCAAAAACACATAGTGCTCCTTCACATCTGCACACTGCTGTGTGCCCAAATGGCAGTTTATGCCCACATGTATGACACTGTTGTACCCAGGATAACATACTTAACAATGTCATATGTGGGTATAAACTGCTGTTTGAGCACAGAAGGGAAGGAACACTATTTTGGTTTTAGGAACACAGTTTGATTTATCAAGTGTCGTAGCGAGCATTTTTAACCCTTGAGCGTTGCATTAATTTAATTTCCAGAAATGAATGCACATTAGAGACACACCCTATACACACTACAAAAACTATTAAGTGTGTATCCTGGGCACAACAGATTTTGGAGCGTTCATCTCTGATACATGATGGGCACAACATATAGCGCACTAAAATGACGTACTTGTAAGGGAATTGCTAGAGGACAAATTACCCAGTAGTTGCTGATGATCCCTGAGGGGAAAAACACGACAAGACAGTGAGCCCTAAGCTGAACTCCCCCCCCCATCCTTGCCTAATTATCTGAATTGTCCTAGATGACAGACGACAACTGGATGGCAATCCCTTCTTAAGATATAAGTGATGACACAGAACGCAGACAAGACAAACAACAACAAAGGGAGGTTGGTAACAGTCGAGCAATGCAGTACAGAATCAAAATCCTAGAGAATAGTCAAAGGTAAAGCCAGAGGTCAGGAATATGAATACAGGTAACAAAACATCAAGAGTAATAGCAAGCATGCAGAAGGCAATAGCAAGCACCAATGTGAATGTGAACAAACAATAAATATGAAGGAAGAACCCGCCCAGACTTGATAGGAAGATAAGCTGTCAATCACACAGGTAAGGCTAAAATTAACTATTTGAGGAGCAGAGGGAAATAAAGGTATAGGAGATGGGTGTGGTGGAAAATCAATTACAGAGAAGAGGTAATACAGCAATGTTCAGATGGAGCAACAAGAACCTTAAGCAAGAAATCAAAACTGAACATGCCTCCTGCGCTTCTGCGAGATGGTGCAGAAGTTTGAACAGGTGTGAACATAACAGTACCACCACTTTTATGAGGGGCCCTGGACCCTCATCAGACAACCCAGGTTTAGAAGGATTCTGCTGATGAAACAACTTAATGAGGCATGGAGCATGAAGGTCCTTGCCAGGGACCCATGTCCGCTCCTCAGAGCCATAACCCTTCCAATGTACCAGGTACTGGATGGAGTTCCGTACCCAATGAGAATCTAGAATTTTCTCGACCTCATATTCTAGTTCCCCCTGAATTATAACAGGCGCGGGTGGAGTAGATTGAGGAATGACAGGTGTAACGTACTTTTTCAAAAGAGATTTATGAAACACATTGTGATTGCGGAAAGACAAATTTTGCAGATGAAACCCTAAGGCACAGATTTTTTTTTGGACAGCTAAATCTGATCTCCCACCTTGTAATCAGGACCCAGTAAGCGTTTCTTATTTGCCTAACTTTTTTGATTTTCTTGGGCTTTTACCAGGTTCTGCAGAGCCTGGGCCCATACTGTGCACTGTCGTCGATAAATCTGTTCGGTGGTAGGATTTATAGATTCAGTGCGACGAAAAGACGAGTACCTAGGGTTAAAACCATAGTTACCGTAAAATGGAGACATCTTAGTGGTGGAGTTCCTTCTGTTATTAATCGCAAACTTCACCAATGGAAGAAGCTTCCTCCACTGTTCCTGGGTATCAGACACAAAACACCTCATGTATTATTCAAGAGGTTGAGTTTCTCCATCTATCCATTGGTCTCCGGATGGAATGCGGAATAAAAAGACAAAGAGACCCCCAGACAGCCACAAAGTTCCCTCCAAAACCTGGAAACAAATTGTACTCCCCGATCAGACACAATATTTTCTGGTATCCCATGCAAACGAAGTATATGATTAATAAACAGAGAGGCTAAGTGTCGAGCACTAGGAAGCTTTTTTAGCAGTATGAAATGGCACATTTTAGAGAATCTATCCACCACCACACATACCACAGTTTTCCCTTGAGAAACAGGCAGATCTGTAATGAAGTCCATCGAAAGATGGGACCACGGTTGTTTAGGTATAGGAAGAGGATAAAGAAGGCCCTCTGGCAACATTCTAGGTACCTTCATCCTAGTACATACCTCACAGGCTGAGACAAACTCATGTACATCCCGGGACCAACTAGGCCACCAGTATCAGCAAGAGAGCAGATATTTGGTACCAGCAATGCCAGGATGTCCTGCTAAAGAGGAGCAGTGAATTTCCTCTAACACTCAGAGACAAAGGTTAGGGGGTACAAATAATTTCCCAGTGGGAGTATTTCTGGGAGCAAGATCTTGTGAATTAACCAGAGATGTAGCAAGATCAGGGTTTATAGTGGCAACTACCACTCCAGGGGATAGGATTTTTTCCGGAGCATCACTGGCACAAAAGCTGCGAGAAAGAGCATCAGCTCGTAGTACCTGGACGATAGGTTACAACAAAGTTAAAACACATGAAGAACAAGGCCCAGCTTAGCCCCATCTAAATACAATAAATTTTTATGATCGGTAATTACTGTGATTTTATGCTTAGCCTCTTCGAGGAAGTGTCTCCATTCTTCAAACACCTATTTAATAGCTAAGAGTTTGCGATTGCCCACATCATAATTGCGCTCTGAAGGGGAAAACTTCCTTGAGAAAAAGGCCACCGGTTGCAAATGTGTGAGGGTCTCTGGGCTGTGAGACAAAAATCCACCAACCCCTACTTCTGAGGCATCAACCTCCACAACAAATGGTTGATCCAAGTCTGGTGGCACTAAGACAAGAGCTTCAAAAAAACGTGTCTCAAGTTGTTCAAGTGCCTGTTCAGCCTCAAGATTCCAGTTGGTCAAATCGGCACCCTTCTTAGCGAGATTCGTAAATGGCTTAGCTATGAAAGAGAAATTTTTGATAAATTTCTGATAATAATTGGAAAAGCTCAGGGAGCGTTGCTGTGCTTTAAGACTAGAAGGGCGTTCCCATTTTTTTTATAGCCGTGACTAGAGATGAGCTGCAGAAGTGGAATTCGATCCGAATTTCAGGAAATATTTGATTCGCATCGAGTCCGAATTTCCTCACGCTTTGTGGTAATGATTCGCATTTAGTTCAAAATGGCTGCTGTACATATTAGGACATGAAGCAAGGAACTGTGGGACCGCGGGATCACCCACAATGCCATGCGTGCAGCCAATCAGCAGCCAGCCCTGTGATGTCACATCTCTTTAACCCCTTCGCGAGCGCACACGGAATGTTTGACCACTGCATCCAAGGTGTTAAATCCCCCGATCGGTTATGGAACAGAGTGTTAGCTGTAACTGACAGATAACACCCTGCTCCGTAACCGATTGGGGGTTTTAGCACCTTGGATGCAGTGGTCAAACATGACCGTGGCATCCAAGGGGTTCCGCCATTTTGCCGCCCACCCCGGCTCTCTGCAGCCAATAAATAGCTGTTTTTGTTACACGATTTGCGGCGATCTAATTCGGATCTAATAGAATCATATCATGAAATTTGACGAAGTTGCCGAATCGAATTTTTGAATACTTCGCTCATCTCTAGCCGTGACCTTGAGTGGATCCATACAAAAAGCTTCGGGGGTAATGACATAACCCAGGAAAGTGACTCTTTGGACTCCGAACAGTCATATGGACAATTTGGCAAAAAGATTATTTTGGTGTAAGAGCAGCAAAACATTCCTAACATATTCAACATGTAGCCCAATCAGGAGAGAAAACCAGGATATCATCCAGATAGACAACCACATAATGACCAGCAGGTCTCTGAATACATCATTGATAAAATGTTGGAAAACTGCTGGTGCATTACACAACCTGAAGGCCATAACCAGATACTCAAAGTGACCTTCCGGGGTGTTAAATGCAGTTTTCCACTCATCTCCCTCCCTAATCCGGATCAGATTGTAGACCCCCTGGAGATCAATCTTGGAAAACCAGCAGGCACCCACTAACTGATTGAAGAGATCAGAAATCAGTGGAAGAGGGTACTGGTTCCTGACAGTAATCTTATTTAGTTCATGGTAATCAATGCACGGCCGCAAACCCCCATCTTTTTTATCAACAAAAAAGAAACCAGCTCCCATGGGAGAATTAGATGGCTGGATATGCCCTTTCAAAAGACTGTCATGGATATACTCCTGCATAGCCTCACGTTCAGGAGCTGAAAGATTGAAGATCCTTTCCCTAGGATATTTGGAATCAGGAAGGAGATCATTACCACAGTCATAAGGTCTATGCGGGAGTAAATTGTCAGCAGATCTTTGATCAAACACATCCAAAAAATCAGACAGGAAGTTAGGTAAGAGCGTCTCCTCAGTGACACAATCTGATATATGCAAGGCTATACAATGGGAAGAACACTGATCCCCTCATTTCACCAGCTTACTCCTAGGCCAATCAAAAATGGGGTTATGGAGGACTAACCAGGGAAAGCCCCAAATCATATCTGAAGCCAGACCCTCCATAACCAGAAAACTTATGACCTCTGAATGAATAGAGCCCACTTGAAGACTGATTAGGGGGCTCCTGTATCGGACTCCACCCCTGGCCAATGGTGTGGAATCTGTTCCAGTAACTGACAATGGAGTGTCTAACAATAACAGATCTAAACCCAAGGCAGGAATAAATGACAAATTAACAAAAATATCCCCAGCTCCTGAATCTACAAGAGCTTGGCCAGATACAGACTTGTCCTCATAGCACAGAGATACTGGTAGCATTATCTTATGGTAATTTTCGGAAGGTACCTGATGTCCTGAGTGGTTCTTCCAAATACCACTCAGGCACTGAAGATTTTCCGTCGGTGTGCTAGGATTTAAGGAGCAGTCTTGGTTGAAATGACCCGGTTTACCACAATACAGGCAGAGGTTATTCTGAAGACAGTATTTTCGTCTAGCCTTGGCATCCAGCGCTCCCAGCTGCATAGGTTCATCACCGGTGGTGATAGAAGGGAAGACAGATTTCATATGAGAGAGAGGACAGACAGAGAATTGAGAGGAATCAGGCCCTACTCTCTCCTTGCGTCTGTCCCAGAGTCTCCTGTCAATGCGAACAGCTAAGGCCATGGCCTGCTCTAAGGTAGGAGGATCTGGTTGACCCACCCAAACATCCTTAACTGAATCATTAAGACCCTATTTAAAAAGAGCCCTCAAAACTGACTCACACTATATTTACGAAACTCAGAGCAATAAGTCTCAGCAGAGAGTTTGCCCTGCCGAATAGCAAGGAGTTACAACTTGGCAAGTCCAATGTGGTCAGGCTCAGCATAAATATCGCCCAGAGACTTGAAAAATTTTTCTAGATCTTTCCACTCCTCTGCCCCAGGGGTAAGTTTAAGGGTCTAAGCCTGTGGATCCCCCTGCAAGAGAGAAATGACCACCCCTACCATCGGGATTGAGACGCATGAGGGTGAACTCGCAAATATAAATTACATGACTCCCAGAACGTCTCAAATTTTTCTCAGTCCCCCGAAAAATGATCCGGGAGCAACATCTTAACTAGAGATGTGCGAATTTCTCCAAAGTTTGATTTGGCAGTTCTATTCAAAGTTCCCAAAAAATTTGCTTCGATCCAAATTACTTCACAGAGAATAAACAGCTATTTACGGTCTTCAGAGAGCTGGGGTGGGCAGGTGGGCGGCAAAATGGCGGAAGCCCTTGGATGCCACGGTCATGTCTCTCTCTCTCTCTCCAGCACGGACAAGTTTTATTCAAGTGGAAGGATCTGCTAACAAGCAAAGACACACCTACCCAATTTCATCACTAGAGAACATCATGTGACCGTCTGATGTCACAAAGGTCCTTACTAAATATTTGTTACCGCAAAGCATCAGGAAATCTGGAATCATGGTGAATCGAAGATTTCCTGAAATTCGGATCAAATTCCACTTCTGCAGAATATATTCACTCATCTCTAATCTTAACCCTGGGAATAGAAAGCACAGCAGTTGGTGACGTAGCAGCCTCAGATTGGTTCTGGGTAAGGGCATGAACCTGTCTAGCCAAGTCAGCTACCAGGGCTGTCACAGCCTCCATCCAGGCTGCAGGTTCCTGAATAGAACCCATGCAAATGGCAGAAAGTATTTTAAGGCTTGCTATTCTGTAAGGGAATTGATAGAGGAGCAATTGCCCAGTAGCTGCTGGTGAACGCTGGGGGGAGGGGCACGACAACACAGTGAGCCCTAAGCTGATTTCCCCCCATCCCTGCCTACTTGCCTGAACTGTCCTAGGCGACAGACAACAACTGGGCGGCAATCCCTTCTTAAGATATAAGTGATGATGCAGAACGCAGACAAGACAAACAACAACATAGGGAGGTCAGCTAGCCAAGGGGTCGTTAACAGTCGAGCAACGCAGTACAGAATCAAAATCTGAGAGAATAGTAAAAGGTAAAGCCAGAGGTCAGGAATATGAATACAGGTAACAAAACAGCAAGAGTAATAGCCAGCATACAAGAGGCAATAACAAGCGCCAATGTGAATGCGTGCAGGCAATAAATAGGAAGGAAGAACCCGCTCCAGACTTGATAGGAATATAGGCTGTCAATCACACAGGTAAGGCTAAAATTAACTATTTGAGGAGCAGAGGGAAACCAAGGTGAAGGAGATGGGTATGGTGGAAAATCAATTACAGAGAAGAGGTAATAGAGCTGTGTTTAGATGACATCAAAACTGAATACGCCTCCTGCAGCACTGCGTGCAAGCGGATGGCGCAGAAGTTCCAACGGATGCGGACATAACAGTACTCCCGAAAAATTGCCATTTTCACCTTTCACCATCATCTGCGTATTAATTTCTGGAAAATAAATTATAGCAACAATTGGGGATTAAAAATTCTCTCTGTATCCCTGGATAAATTCCTCCGGGGTGTAGTTTCCAAAAAAAGGGTCACATGTCAGGGAATTCCACTTAACTGGGATTTTAGGGCTCTGCAAAAGTGTCATGAAATCCAAAAACCAAATCGTCTAAATCTGTGCTCCAAAAACCACATGACACTCATTCTCTTCTGAACCCGGTTGTGCCCAAACAGCAGTTCATACCCACATATGACATTAAGTACCTTATCCTGGGTACAACAGTGTCATACATGTGGGCATAAACCGCAGTTTCGGCACACAGCAGGGCACAGAAGGGAAGGAGTGCTATGTGGCTTTTGGAGTGCAGATTTAGATGTATCTGGACGCCATGTCATGTGTCCAGAACCTTTAAGGTACTAGAAAAGTGGAATCCCCTAGGAAGTGACCCAATTTTGAAAATTGCACCCTTCATAGAATTTATTAAGGAGTGTAGTGAGCATTAATATCCCAGACATGAATGCACAGCAGATGGTGAAAAGTGGATATGTAAGATGTACGGAGTACATTGGGAACACCAAATTCCCTACTATATCCCCAGTAGCTCCTATGACTGGGGGGGAGGGGGGGGGTGTCACTCTGGTGGTCATTTCTGTTTTATTTTCCCTTGTAAGCTCTAAATTTGTGGTGTACCATAATATATGCTCCCACAGTTTATACATTCTCATCCTGCCGCAGCCAGTTGTTTTCTAATGATTTGGCGATATTTTGGATTTTTGTTTTCACATTGTGCAAGCTATATTTTTTTTATTTTTCTGGTGACGTAGCCATATGAGGTCATGTTTTCTGCAGTGTGAGATTGTGAGATTCATTTTGTAATGACACCATTTTTAGGTACTTATAATTTAGTGACGAAATTTTGATAATTCTTGGTGGATTAAAAAAAAAAAAAAATTCTGGCATTTCTTTTTACCTTTTAATTATTTTTTGCTGTGCATCGTACAGCATAAGTAACATGTACTTTTATTCTGTGGGTCGGTATGATTATAGGGATACCTAATTTATATTTTTTTTTTGTGTGTTACTAATTTTGCAGGACAAAAACCCATTTGGGGACATAAATCAATTGTTTTTGCATCACCATCTTCTGAAATGCATAATATTTTTATTTTTCATAGAGTTAGTTGAGGGCTTATTTTTTGACCTGTTCTACAGTACTTATTGGTACTGTTTTGGGGTACATATGACTTCTGATCACTTTTTATAGTATTTTTTGTAAGGCAAGATGGTGACAAAGCATTATTTTCGGCTTTTTTTTTCTGGGATTTTTTTTTTTCAATGTGCAGGTTAAATAATGTTTCAGTTTTATTGTGTGGGTTTTTACGAATACTGCAATACCAAATATGTGTTGTACAGTATTTATTATTTTTTAGAGTTTTTTTTTATATAATATATTTTATATAGGATAGAGGCATTTTGAGGTTTTATTCATTTTATTTAATTTAACACTGATGGGGGGCTCCTGGCAACCCGGGTTCACTAGCTAGACCCTGGGCTGCAGAAAATACATATCGGCACCTCCTGATCTTGCCGCGGAACCCCTTGGATGCCACAATTAAAACTGACCAAGGCATCCAAGGGGTTAAAAGCCCTGATTGGAGCTCAGCCCTGACCGGGGATTATGGAGCAGGATGTTAGCTGTCAGTTTCAGCTAACACCCGCTCCCGATGCCACCCGCTCACTATCTGAGGTAATAGTACGTTCATTTGTATTAAGTCTCAGGTGGCCAGGACTTACTATTACGTCCTTGTTCGTTAAGTGGTTAAAGGGTTTTTCCATGTCATATATTTATGGCATGTACACTCAATATGCCATAGATATATTATAGATGCAAGTCAAACCTCTGGGGCATGCACCTATTCTGAGAATGGGGATCCCTCTCTGGCATCTGCAGTGGAAGGAGAGGTGGCTGCTCATTTCTATGACATTTCTGAAAACATGTGAGTAAGAATTCTTGGTTATACTTGGAACTCCCACAGAAGTGGGCAGCACAGTGACTCAGTGGCTAGTATTGTTGTCTTCAGAACTTAGTCAGGGTTTTGAATCTAACCAAGGGCAACATTTGCTTATATTCTATGTGTTCTCCACATGTTTGCATGAATTTCCTCTTGATACTCTGATTTCCTTCCATTTTCAAAACATATACTAAAAGGTTAATTTTATATTTAGCCCTAATGGAGACAGGTACTGATGTGAGTGATAACAATCTCTGTATAGTGCTATGGTGCTGTATAAATGAATAAAATTATGAAAAATGCGTATGACATATCTTATAGAATATCTAAAATGGGAAAATCCTAGTAGGTGGAGTGTATGAAATAGGAAAATTAATAATAACTTTCTAAGATACTGTAGGCAGGTATTAATTTGCCCTAATTATTGCACAGTTTTCTATGTGGAATTTGTTGAACTCAAAAGTCAACCTCAAATTCTCTTTCAATAAATGCCCTATGTACGTGACCATATTTAGGATCTGTCTGCGCTGATAACTGATATAATTCCCGTAAAATTATATCAGCCAATAATATATCTTTGTGAGCTTCTAAATTTGCATGTCAATCATCAGCATTACAAACACAAGAAGTTAACAGAAACAGTAGAGTGTAAAGTAATTCTGGCCCAGATGTAAGTATAACACTTCTTACGAATATAAAAATCCATAACAGACAATCACCATTTCATAACTATGCTGAAATGACACGATTTATCTGTATACTTTCAGATGACATTGAAATTGGCATTATTATTTCTAAGCAGTAGACTCTTAGATCATCACACAAGCCTGTGATAATGCCACTTTTTATAACACATTCGAAATTCTGTAATTCCGCTATGCTTGTTGGTGATTCCAAGCACAGAAGCACACAACAGTCTTATAAACACTGATCCATAATCTCATACTTTGTTCCCTGTCAAATAGGAAAGCAATTGTATACTATCTCTTGAAAAGAAATATTTAGCTTCTCACAATAATTGCTGTATTTTTCAAACAATGTAGAAACAAAAACTAATCAAATGTAAAAAAAAAAAAAAAATAAATACCTATTGAAGACAACTGTATAAAAGCAAACGTATCAACCCTTCTTTATTTGTTGCATGAAATATTCTCTTTATAATGGAATTTTCTATGGTCCCTCTGAATAAACAACTGTCTGTTTTGCCAATTTCATTTCTGACCCCTTTGTAATCTTCAGTAAATGATATATTGAAGTGGGAACTCACTTGTCTTTTCCAGAGCAAAGAATTGCTTTAATAAGCCACTGTCTACCCCATTAGGATTAAAAGAAATAATCTCCTGCCTTCACAAGAACACTTTGGTTTAATAAAATACACAGCACAACAACATATTTAGTTCAAGATTATTTCCCATCTTAATGTATTAGCTGGTTAGATACACTTAATATTTTTGTTTTGTATCAGGGGATTGGATTGCAAAAGTTTATTGTCTGTTATAATTAACTCTGGAACTTTCAGAAGTGCGGTAATGTGCAAAACTGTGCCATGGATTTTAATATGCAGAATTCATTTTTCTGTTGCAAAATATTGTTTCAGATTCTTACAGGAAGTTATTCTAAAGATGACAAAGTTGTATTGACACTGTACAACTTTGGTCTATAAAGAGATATGTAAAGGCAGTCCACCATTACAGGCTTAGTGAATATGATAAATTAAATGTTTCCTATTGATTTCAAAGATCTTTCACAGCTCCTATGTAGAATTACAAATCTTAACGGGGCTATCTGTGGACCTACAGAAACTAAAAAACTCTAACCATATATAAAACTATAACTATGTAAAAAAACTATAAAATTCAATGCAAAAATACAACAGCCTAACCACGTACATACCAATTATATTAAGTAGATATAAAACAACATGGACTTGCCAACTCTTTCCATCTGTGCCAAGTGGTCAGGTGACTCTAATAGGATAAGAAAACGAGACAACTGTAAGTTGTCCAAAATGAGACATAAAACAGACAGTGGTAAGCCATCCTGACAACCTAACTGGATAGGTATATAGGAATTGAATATGGTCAGCTTCTATATTACATTCACCCTGGTGATTGCCTATTCCTTTGGAACCTGCAGCCACAGATGAGAAGTGTTGGCACATAAGTACCTGGGATACTACTTTTTACTGAATGGAAGTAAGACTATTCCAATCCATACAGGATTGTATACTGCTTGTATACTAGTGTTTCTCATTTAAGCAAGTTGTGCTATATGTACTGATTTTATATGGAAAATACCATGGTTAGGTGGTTGTATTTTTGCATGAGATTTTATAGTGCATGCAATGTGCTTAGATGGTGTTAGTGGTGGTTTTTAACTGGTTGATTAAAAGTAATGTTTTAAACTCATGTTTTGCTGATTTACTACCTCCGGGTTGAAGGAGGGACTTCAGTGTTTCTGTAAGCAGCATCCCATTGCCTTCCCTAAACCTCATATGTTTCCCTCAGACATACCTTCTTCTTAGTGTTAGTCTAGAGTACAGGAACCAGGCTTAGCTATATCACTGAATTCAAGTGCTGGCCACTTGTGATCACATGTCCGGAAATACATGCAGATAGTCCCTTGCTTTCACCTCCATTTGTCTTGGATGTCAGGGATCATGTGTCTGCAGGGGACTGTCAACCTTACTATAATCAGACTCTTGTAGTGATGTGACTGCTGAGGATCTGACCAGAACTCAGAGCAAAAAGCTGATGTGTGGGTGGTGTCATCATCACAGTCACCTAGGGAGCACCCTAGAATGTGACATTGGTGTGGTTGTCAGGGATTAATTCGCTTCATTCACTTAATCTTGCACTCACCCTTCACTCAAATTGAACATTAATCACACCTCGACTCAGTCTTCAATGTGAAACAAAATGCCTGGGGAGCACTCTACCAATATTAATATTTCATCAGGTACACGTTCAGGATGGAACTGACCACTTTCCCAAGAAGTCTTTGTCTAAGAAGAAGTAGAACAACACACCAGTTATTTTACTTATTTGCTTCTTTAGATATACTTTTATCACACACACTATCACATACCGTATAGGTATAGGTTTTCCATACATGTTGTATATAGTTTCAAGTATCCAGTGCAAATCAATATTCAATGCTGCAATGTTCCAAGTGAAAACCCTTCATCAGACATCAGTTGCACTATTGGTTACATTGGTTACTGGTGCTTCTATTGGACCAGGAGTCAAAAGTAGGAATGTCTGTACCAACATCACTGGTACAGACATTCAGTGGCGTAACAATCGTGGTCGCAGGGGATGCAACCGTGACCGGGCCCGGAGGGGTATGGGGACCGGGGCCCGCAGCCAACTGGAAATGGCGGGGGCCCCGGATCACCATGATAGTGGTCGGGGAACCAGGCTTTCCCCGACCACTATACATGTTAACAGAAAGGGGTCCCATCCAGTTAATGCCAGCCCAGGGTAGGTGACTAAAAATAAAAACAAATATTTATACTCACCTGTCCAGGGCTCTTTTAGCTGGTTTCTGAGGTTTTCCTGTGCTCCAGACATCACTGCTGGTGCCTGTGATTGGCCCCAGCGGTCACATGTGGGCGCGCCGGCGTGATGACGTCATTGCATCCCATGTGACAGCAGTGACGTCTGGAGCGCAGGACCTCAGTCGCAAGACAGAAGAGGAGCGAGGATACACAGGTAAGGTAAGGTGAGTATAAGTGTTTGTTATTTTTAATCACTTCACTTGGGCCTCTACTTGTTATACTCTGGGGTCTGAGGGGGGGGGGGCTCTTGGGAGCTCATTATACTCTGTGGGGGCCACTGTGGACATATAACACTCGGTGGGTCCACTGTGGAATGCATATTGCTGTGTGGGGGGCTGCTCTGGAGCGCATAATGCTGTGTGGGGGCCGCTGTGGAGCGCATAATGCTGTGTGTGGGGCTGCTGTGGAGCACATAATGCTGTGTGGGGGGCCACTGTGGAGCGCACAATGCTGTGTGGGAGGCCGCTGTGTAGCGCATAATGCTGTGTGGGGGGCCGCTGTGGAGCGCATAATACTATCCCAGTATTGTTTACATGCCAGGCGCTGCTCACTCACCGTATTCTTAATAACTGCTGTTGTGGGTACTAAAGCTGTATCACATTCAAGTATCTGAGATATCGCTGTAGCACCCGTAACCGCCACTATCAAGAATTCACTTTAGGGAGGGGGCCTCGGACAAAAGTTTGCACCCGGGCCCTGAAGACTTTAGTTACACCACTGCAGACATTCCTATATCGCCTTCCCGAACGTCTGGTTTTCTCGGTTCCATACTGATGGTACGCTTCCATTTTGTGATTATGCAAGGTTGCAGCATTGAATTCTGTTTTGCACTGGTTACTTGAAACTATATACAACATGTATGGAAAACCTATACCTATGCGGTATGAGATGTAATAAAAGTATATCTAAAGAAGCAAGCCTATAATTGGTATGTTGTTCTACTTCTTCTACTTGGACCTCAACACAGTCCACGCACCACATACTGTATACACGCTGCCGCCTAGTTTTTTGGGTAATAGGAACCCAACTCACACACCCACACGTCTCATTAACAGTCCAAAAATACACTATAGATGGCAAAACAAGCGGTCCGGTCCTCTCAGTCTCTTGTTATCTTCTGGTGGAAATCCCTGCCACATGTGACCGCTGAAGCCAATCAGCGGCCTCAGCGAAGGGCATGCAATGTCACTACCTGTGACATTCCAGGTCTCTTCCTGAGGCCTCCTGAGGCCACTGATTGGCCTCAGCGGTCACGTGACCACTGAGGCCACTGATTGGGATTTGGGACGTCACAGACGGCAAGCAGTTTCACTTTGAGAAGACGATGGAGCAGCAGGACTGGACTATGCTGGGAGGACTCTGGAGCACATTTGCTTGGAGAACCTCTTTAAGCGATTAAACACAGATGTGAACATATCCTTATTTAAAACATGCATTTTTGTCTGGCTTTTGAAAAAAAAAATCCTGTATCTCTATAAGAAAATTACCTAAAAAAATTCCACAAATGTTTTGTATGTAGCATTACGCTACAGTCTTCAAGTAACATCTGACTGCAGAAACATGTCAAACATGACATTAAAACTCCACAAAAACAGTGTAAAATAATGTGTGTGAATCCAACCACATAGATGTATACATGATGACAAAAAAGTAAAGGCAAGATTTCAATCAACCAAATGTCTTAGTGCTTCAATAAAAGTTTTCTGATGACTATTATCCTATTGTTGAACAGCTGGTTGCTTTAAGTGTGCTAGAGCTACAACACTACCAAAGCTATTAATCTCATTCATGGCGCCATATTATCTGGTAGACCTCTAGTACTTCTCTCTACAGACGCGGAGAAGGCCTTTGATAGTATTAATTGGCAGTTCATGAAGGAAACCCTGTTGCATGTGGGTCTCTGGGAGAATGGGAGAATATGATGAACTGGATCTTAGCCTTATACTCTCACCCTTCGTGTAAATGGGTTACTCTCCCAACCCTTCCCCATTGCTAATGGCACTAGGCAGGGATGCCTTTTGTCGCCCCTTATTTTTATCCTGACTTTAGAGCCTTTCCTTAGTCATGTTAGGGCACATCTTGATATTTCGGGAGTTGCCCACTCTGCCCGTCTCTATAAAGTGGCAACATACGCCAACGATTTATTGTTTTTTCTCTCGTTCCCGCCATGTCTCCATTCCCATCTTGATGTCTGCTTTCCAGGACTACTCCCAGCTCTCTAATTTTCAGATTAACTTTTCTAAATCTGAGGCACTTAATGTGACTCTCCCTACTTCTCAGGTCTCCTCCTTGAGCCAATCATTCCCCTTCCTCTGGGCGACCCGCACTCTAAAATATTTATGGGTCCATCTCACACCTGACCCGAAAGACTTCTTTCGACTCAATTTTCCACCCATCCTGGCTTCAATCCGTGCTGACTGTAATAGATGGACTACTGGGACATTTACTTAGTTTGGGAGATACGCAATTTTTAAAATGAACATCCTGCCACGTCTCCTATAATTAATGCAGGCTTTACCCATCCAAATCCCTGCATCCTTTTTTCAGACACTTTCCACCATCCAACTAACATTTATTTGGTCGGGCAGACCAGCAAGAGTGGTAGGCCCCTTCGCTGAAAAGTTGTGGTGGCCACACTCCTGACATGAAGTCCATTACCTCGCGCACACTGCCCCGAATAGTCGACTGGTGTAAACATAGTTCAGTCAAACCCTGTGTATACATAGAACAAGTATTCCTGCGACCGTTGCAGATGGCCCCATGGCTGGAGCCCCTCTTGACGGCCCTGTCCCACCCCACCATCGGCCCCACGCTAGACTTTGCTCCAGACGCTATCGCTCTCACTCCTCCCCTGAACCTCGACCACCATCTTGGGGAATCCTAGGTTTCCTCCGGATATCTCTGATAGGGTATTTCGAAACGGCGCACCATGGTTCTATCGAGCATGCCACCCGAGAGACCCGGGGGCCACGACACCAAGCACTCAGCCCCTGACTGACTGCCCCCTCTCGACGCTGGCACGATATGCAACCGCATTTATCACCACTCCGGCCCGACAGAATATAGGTCGGAACCACACTGGAACGCATTTGTGTGGGGGACGCCTTTTCCACCACTCTCCAGCATATATAGGCTCTGATTGACCCTATTGAAGGGTTTGTCCCACCATGTTGAAGTGGGAGATGGATCTATCCCCCCCCCATGAGCAGAGGAGACGACCGCCCCACACAAAGCCTCGCAGCCCCGCACGAGAAGGATAGTCAAGACATGACCCTTGGGAAAGGGTCCCCACAAGGTGCACAGCCCGCAGGGCCCCGACAGCTGGAGGTGTGGGCGAGAGGAAGGTGACAGCCATGCTCTGGTCCTCTGCCCTGTCCCCATTTTGGGATGGCAAAACGGATCATTTTGCAACTACTGAGACATCTCATCATTGGGCCCAACCTGTTTCTCTCCACCATGCGAGTCTCGGGCGAACACAAGTGCCACCCCGCTGGCCCCTGCCCGTGCCGCATTCCACAGTACTGGAGGCGACAGAACCTCCCCCTCCCCTCTGGATTCTAAAGGTCAATGAGATTATGCGCATGGAAAACCACCCCCGCATGAGACGGTTAAGTCTTAACAAAATTTGGTTTTACTGGTTGGAATTCCAATGCTCTGGAGAGTATCAGGCACTCTGGGCTCTGGGCCTTTCTCTTAGTCCTGGGCGTGGTGCTTTGTACATGGTTTCTGCCATTGGCCTTGGTACTATAACTGCATATATTTTATTCTGCCCCTATGTTGGGCATTGTGGGTTCAGCTGCTGAGGACCTGACATGGATAGTTCTCTGAACCCTCTTTGGTACTCTTATCTGGTATGTCTTTCTGTTCACCCCCTAGTCACACCCCCTTAGCTGCCCTCCCCCTACCCCCCTTGGTTTTTTTTTTTCTTCTTCTTCTTCTCTTCCCTCCTCTTCCTCTCTTCTCTTCTCTGCTTTTGTCGCTTTTTCTGCTCTCCCTCTTTCTCTTCCTACTACCTCCACTCATTCTCCCTTTTCTTCTTCTTCTTCTTCTTCTTCCATACTCCTGTCGCTTTGCTGGCTGGGTCCATCTGGGGGAGTTTCCCGGGTGGTCCCGGTCTGCATTGTTTATTTTTGTATGTGTGTGTTTTTGTGTAATTGGCCTATTTTGGACCTTGTTGTATTCTTATAAAAATGCAATAAATATTTAAATTATAAAAAAAAAGTGTGCTAGATCTGGATATGGCATAATTTCAATGTTTCCTCCTTTTAAGTGCTGGACATAAAAAGAAATATCTTGTGTATTCAATGGTGAAGATTTATTAATATTGTTTTAAAATTAGACAGCTTAAAAGTATACCAGACAGGCAGAATATGTGCCTAATTTATCACAATGGCTCCTGCTGTCTGTTAAATTTGCTGTATGTTGCTAGACATGCTAGGCTAAGGCCCCATGTAGCAAAATACAGCAAAAAAAAAAAAACACTGCGGAAAAAACTGCAGCGGAAATGTTTTTTTTTTTTTCTGGACCATTTTTCATTGCTTTTTCGCAGAGCTTTTCTCTGCAGACTTTCTGCCCTTATTATAACTATTGGGAAAACAACCACATTTCTGCAGGTATAATTGACATGTTGCAATTTTCAAAAATAAGGCGTTTTTGAAAACACAGGTATTCCTCTGTAGATTTTTTTCTGCAATGTGTGGATGGGATTAAGCAGAATCCCATTCACTTTGAAGATGCGCCACATGGGTCCCCGTCAAGTTTTTCTTTTCTATGCCAACTTAGCTTTTTTGCCACCTTGATTTTTCCAGAAAGTCGTGGTGCAGGTTGATGTAAGCCACACCCACTTTTTCTAGATAATGGGACTGATTTATCATGCCTGGTATGTTAGTTTTCTGTTGTTCTAGGCATGGAAAAAGTTGCAATTTTTGGCACACACCAGTTTTGCACAAAGAAACTGAGACTTTTAGCCATTTTCCACCATATTTTCCACTTTTAGGCCAGAGCCCCACGAGGTGTAAATGCAGTGGTTTGGCCATGCCGGAAATGCCACAGCAAAAACCACACCATTTTATGGACCCTGCAAAGTGGATAGGGTTCTAGTGAAATCAATCCATACATTGCAGAAAAATACCAGCAGTGGAAATGCTGCTATTTCCAAAACTGTTGTGTTTTTGGAAATCGCAGCATGTCAGTTATACCTACAGAAACTCTGGTGGATTCCTTATAGGTATAATTGAAGCAGAAAGTCTGCAGAGGAAAACTCTTTATGTGACTTTCTGTGAAAAGCGCTGTGGGAAAAACCGTTGTGCGTTTCCCCCGCAGTGCTTTTTTGCTGCGGTCCGCTCTGTGGGGCCTTAGGCTAACAAAAACTGGGCAGAAAAGGGTGGGTATTAAGGTGGTTGGGATGATGCTTTAGTCTAGGAGATTTATTATAACTTTCTCCAGAAATCTGGTAAAAATTCTAGTTGAAATCTGTGACTGTTCCTGACTGGCATAGATTTAATTTCTGGAACATGGGAGCTCCCGAGATGTGCCAGAATTATTAGGAGCCCAGAGCTTCTAATTAATTCAGGCACATCTCACGCCAGCTCAGAAAGGTATGAAGACTGGTGCACAAAGTGCCAGTCTTAATGATTCTGCCACACTTTCTTAGGAGACACAAGAAGTGCCTAAAACTCAATAAATATGGCACAAGTGCAAGTTTTTGGCTCAAATTAAGTCAGATTTCCTATGAAGTTAGCATTTAGGAAATGTCCTCCAATGTGATGGCTATTAAACTTATTTCCCCAGTTTACCTGAATCACCATTATGATAAAACTGTGTGCTTTTCCTAACAATTTGCTATATACTTCATTTCACAGAGCATATAATTTAGTTCTGAGCAGTAATAATTTGTATTCACTCAATCTATTTTTAACAAGTAAGAGAGAAGATTAAGTAGATCTGGAGAGGAGACATTCATTAGTAAATAAGTATGAAGGGATTACACACCAGTCTTGCTCTCGATGCAGACAAGCTATTTTGATTCCAAGTCCCCTTCAGTAAAATTAAGACAAGCTAAAGTAAAATAAAATGCCTGCTGGCTGCAAAATTGGAAATTGCTTTCCTGGGGCTTCCTGTATACTCCTCATTACTTCACTCAATCATCGTTTATAAAGGTAGAAGACAGTAATATGAAGATGTCTCGAGATACGTGGTTTCTTTGCAAATCGTATTTTAAAGTAATTTAACAAAGTAATTAAACAAACAAGACAAGAAGAGTAGTAGAATCAGTGTAAAAAAGTGCCCCAAAAATTACACAACTAGACCAGTTGCAACATTTGAGTTCATGTGGGTTGGGTCCAAGATTTGTTTCGGGTCAGCCAAGTTCGGTATGAACCAAACATTAGAATAGATTAAAACATAGTGTAGAGCACCCCCAGGGCTCCAAGGTACCTGTTTATCCAATTTCTAGCTCACTAAGGCAAACATAACAGCAAGTTATGTCAAAGTGAAAGTGACATGTATATCTATGTAAAATTGGATCATAAGCAGTGGATACAAACTCCACTGCCACTCACTTTTACGCATTTTAACATTTAATATGCTCTAAAAATGACCCTTTTATTTGGGGAAAGGGTGGTTGCCCATGGTTTTTTAGACACACATGGCGGTTATCAGAAGCCATGGTTTTGTAGAAAAATTAGCTTGTTTTGATGACATGTAAGGCTTGTTGTTGAGCCTAGCTGAACAAATTAAAAAAATAAGCCACCAAAAGTTATCCTGTGATGGTAGAAGATGTAAAATCAAAATTGTTTTGTTTTTATTTTATACCAACACTGTGGCACCAACAGTTTGGTATAGTGGAATGTGATGAAGCAGTCTGCAAGACATGGCAAAGTGGTGACAGTGGTGGTAGCTGTGGCAACATATGTGGCAGTGCAGCAGAGCATAATTTGATTGATCAGGCCGCAGGGCATGTCTGGCTGAGTGGTGGCAATGGTAGGTACCTGTGGCGCCATGTGTAGCAGTGCAGAAGGGCATAATATGATGGATCTGGCTGCAGGACATGTCTGGCTGAGCAGTGGCAGTGGTGGTAGGCAAATGTGGCAACATGTGTGGCAGTTTAGAACAGCATAATATGAACGATCAGGCTGCAGGACATGTCTGGCAGCTGTGACAACATGTGTGGCAGTGCAGCAGGGAATAAGATGATGGATCGGGCAGCAGGACATGCCTATCTGAGTGGTGGCAGTGGTGGTTGCTGCTTAGGAGTAGCAGGCAGCATCACCAGCAGTACAGTAAATGGAACATGATGATAACGAAAACAGAAACACCACTATTTGGAGGTATCAGCTGGAGGTGTTTGAAAATTCAGGGATCCATCCCTGATTCATTTTGACAAAAGTAGTTTTTTCCATGCTAGCTGTGAAAGTTTCATCATTTTAGGTGTTACAATGGCACCAGCAGCACAGAGCACCCTCTGGGCCATTACACTTGAGACAAGATAAAACTTCCATGGCAAACTGAGCCAGCTCCTTCCACTGCTTTCACCTATTGGCCCAGAATTCCATGGGGTCAGAGTTATTTATTAATTTATTTATTATGCTTGCTTTTATAGCGCCATCATATTCCGCAGCGCTTTACAGTCATTGACAGTCACTGTCCCATATAGGGCTCACAATCTGCTGGAATATAGGAGCACTCTAGGTACGACTTACCTGCTGGTGCAGCCAATGAGTGTCAGTTGCCTGTTGTGGTTCCTTTTGATGCTGGGATACTTATCGGGTGCTTGGATACTTATAGGGCTTGATAGGGAGCAATCTTGGGAGTTCCTTTCTGAGTATAAGGTCAGCGACAGTTGCAGACCGGAGCTTGAGAAGCAGTCATACTTCCCTCATGAGTTTCCAATAAAGTATCTCAAAATAACACATTTTCCCTGTGGTCTGCTGCATGAAATAATCGTTCACCGCCTTCTGCTGCTCACACAGATGCTTCAGCATATTTAAGATGCAGTTCCACCAAGTTGGAACATTGCAAATAAGGCAGTGCAAAAGCAGACTGTTTTGTCACTGCAAATTGAGCATTGTGTTTAGTGTGAAATAAGACTGGATAAAATGCACAGAGACTTTTCTGGTCATGAGGAGCACCTCTTTAAGCCCCTATACAAGTTAACAAAGTGGTGAACCACCAGATTAAGGTCATGCACCATACAGAAACGTGTTATTTGTCCTAACTGCAATGCAGCAACAATATTGGTGCCTTTTTCGCTTGCAACGCTGCCCAGTTGGAGTTGGTGAGGAGCCATCCAGCAGGATGATTGCTGCAGGATACAGAAAAAGCAGCTCTTCCATTGTGTGGCTTCTCTGATCCAAATTCACCTTACACCCATGAAATGAGGGGGAGGAGAAGGAGTAGAAGCAATGAATTGGTTTGGCGAAGATGGTGGTGGGGAACAGTCCAGAGAGGAGGATCCAGAGGAGATGGATGGGCCCTGCATGGTGTTGGAGCTGGGCCTGCACAATTGGGGTGGAACTAGCACCAGGGTTTTTTTGCGATTCTGGACTGTGGTAACTGGTGCTCAAAACATTTTGGGCCAGTGGGCCATGAAAACCATGTATTTTCCTTTGCCATAATTGCTGCTCCATATGTTGACATTGGAATGCACCATCCCCTAGACTGACAATTCTCTGACGCATGGCAATATTAAGCAGGGACATCTTTACTAGAGAAATAATGGTAGCTAGGTATCCTCCATCAAGGTTGAGCACATGCCATCAGTTGGGGAAAAGCAGTGGAATCTACTAAGTGGTATGACAGCGACTGCACTGCCAGTAGCTTGGCCAGTATGACTGGGCGCATATTGCTGTTTACTGGAGACATATTCCCTTATGAATGACTCATGGTGGCATGGAAGAGGAGGAAGAGTAGGAGAAATAGTGGGTAATGATGATATCGACGACCATTTACTAGGTGTAGTATGGCCTGCCTATAAGGAAGATCACATGGAGAAGGAGTCAAAGTTTTGATCACTTCCACTGTCAATGCCACTTTGACTGCCAAGTCTATTTTGCCAAATAAGATAGTGATGCCTTTTCACATAAATATGTAGAGATATCATTCCTACATTTGTTCCTGCACTGCCATGGCTAAGCTTCTGCTTTCAGATCTTGCACATCACCATGGATTTATTGTTTGGAAATGAAACATTTCTGCCACTACCACCACCAACCCCCAATCCACAAGCTTCCCCTAGGTCTTCCCCGGGCAGGATTTTTGGATGTTGGGCCTGTGCAATAGCTGGAATTGTTACTATAATCACTGCCACCACCGTCTTCATCTGATGTCACCTTATCATCTTGACCCGGTTGCTAGGTCCTATCTGCAAAAGAATCATCATCATCGGCAATATCATCTTCCATGCTTTTTTCTCACACATCATGACCATTCATACCCTCAGAATTTGCACCTCTAGATTTCCTCCTAGCTCCCCTACCAGAACGACTACCAGTAGTAGTACAGCACCCTTTGCCAATACTATCTCCACCACCACTAGTCATGTCTTCCGGCTCTGCTTGCACACAATGCTGACTGTTCTCATCCAGCTGAACAAAAAGAGGAGAAAGACTACTTTAACTAGGAGTGTGAAGAATACACATTTGACAGTCCAGAAAGGCCCTGTGGTAAATTAAATATTATGTAGGAGAAGGAGGAACACACAGAAGCCTGACTCAAGATCACATTACACTCAGATGCAATATCCTCCAGTGACAGAAGAGCAAGCTAAGTAATGAAAAACTTCATCTACATTTTCAGAAAGTACAAAAATCCTGTGGCTACTGGCAGTGCCACCAAAATCAGAAGTAGTCTTGCTGATGCCATCCACATTCTTATTGTTAGTACTTGCACATGTGTTTCTTCGTCCCCCTCCTTTTACCCTTCTATTGCCATGTTTTACAGTCATTTTTTTACACATATTTTAATTATTGAGCTTGGCAACAATTCTGGCTTTGTGTATATGTCTTTTTTTTTTTTTTTTAATAAAGAAGTATTTCAAGAAAACTCATCTTTAAATTACATTGTTTTTTTTTTAGATCAACGCAGGCTTATATATATATATATATATATATATATATATATATATATATATATAAAACAATCCAGTCTGCCAGCAACTTGTAAAGATGGAAAATGTCCTTTTATTGGAAAGGTGCACTTGAGAAAGGTTCCTGTGAGAACCGATACGTGGTGTATTGCTTTTCCAATAAAAGGACATTTTCCATCTTTACAAGTTGCTGGCAGACTGGATTGTTTTTTCTATTAGGATCCCTTCTAGCAGGAGAGGGGTTTCTGCTGTGCAATTTATGGGACGATACCCAGTTTTGCTGGTGCTGATACAATTGCTTCTTTGAGTTTTATATATATATATATATATATATATATATATATATATATATATACATAATAATAATAATAATAATAATAATAATAATAGTCCTTTAATAGTCCCACAAAGGGGAAATTCAGTGTGTTACAGCAGCAAAGATAAGATAAGATAAGATAAGCAGATACAAATACAAATACAACATGTACAGGAATGTTCCAAGGTGAGAGGCATTACTTTGATAGCAGACAGACAGATAGGACGTAGCAGAGGAGGGGGGGGGGGATTTAACAGGCAGAGAGATATTTCAGTTCTCTGTGTGTAATGATCTCCGCTTAGGTCGGTGTTGGTTGTACAGCCTAACCGCAGTGGGGAGGAAAGACTTCCGATAGCGCTCCTTCTCACACCTAGGGTGGAGCAGTCGGTCACTGACAGTACTGCTCAGCACGATCACAGTCTCATGCATGGGATGGGACTTCTTCTTCTGCATGGAGCTCACCACGGACAGTATCCTTCTGTCACCCACCACCTGCACTGGGTCCAGTGGGCTCCCCAGGACAGAGCTGGCCTTTCTAATCAGCTTGTCAAGTTTATTTCTGTCCCTGGTTGATATACTGCTCCCCCAGCAGGCCACTCCAAAGAAGATGGCTGATGCCACTACCGAGTTGAAGAAAGTTCTAAGAAGTGCCCCCCGGATTCCAAAGGCTCTCAGTTTCCTAATCAGGTAGAGCCTGCTGCTCCTATATATATATATACAGAAAAAAAAAAACAACAAAAAAAAAAAAACGCTTAAGAAATGAACATTTCTTTTAGGTTAACACTCCATCACACGTGTATTTGATGAGTGGAGCAGAAAAGAAACACATTAAATAACAAGAGGTTTTTTTTTTCAGACTAGTTGTAACATCCTTGCCCGTCCGGGCTTTGGCACCATCCTCCGGCCGCATGTTGTGGCACAGGAGGTGTGTCCGGCTGCTATTCCTTCCTTTTGGTTCTTCTTATATTGTCTGAACACTGTCCTATTCCCTCACCTCTATAATTGATTTTTCACCACACCCATCTCCTTCACCTTGGTTTCCTTGTGCTCCTTTAATAGTTAATTTTAGCCTTACCTGTGTGATTGACAGCCTATACTTCTAACAAGTCTTGGGCGGGTTCTTCCTTCCTATTTATTGTTTGCTCACATTCACATTGATGCTTGCTATTGCCTCGTGCATGCTGGTTATTTACTCTTGCTGTTTGTTACCTGTATTCATATTCCTGACCTCTGGCTTTATCTTTGACTATTCTCTTAGATTTCGATTCTGTACTGTGTTGCTCGACTGTTACCAACCCTTTGGCTAGCTGATCTTCCTTTTGTTGTTGTTTGTCTTGTCTGCGTTCTGTGTGTTCACTTATATCTAAGAAGGGATTGCCGTCCAGTTGTCGTCTCTTGCCTAGGACAGTTCAGGCAAGTAGGCAGGGACAGGGGGGGTTCAGCTTAGGGCTCACTGTCTTGTTGGGCCCCTCCCCCCAGGGTTCACCAGCAGGTACTGGGGAATTGCTCCTCTAGCAATTCCCTTACACTAGTGCAGACTAGACTGTATATTGGGTGAACACAACAAAGAAAATGCTTAAATAATGGAGATTTTTTTTTTTTTTGATTAGTGGAGGCTGCAAAAATTGTATATATGCACAACACAAAAAAAAGGCTTAAGAAATGATTTTTTTTTTACATGTTAAAAAAGGTTAGACTGTATATTGGGTAAACAACAAAAAGCCACTTACATAATGGACTTTTTTGCAGTTTTGTGCAGGTGGAATCAGTGATTGATGTTAGAACAGCAGTATGTATTTAATGAATAAATTTTAACTCTTGCCCACAAAAGCCATTAAAGATTTTTCACTAACAGTATTTTCAAAACTATGCTCTGTATGATGCAATGAGATGATTTACAGATCCTTCCCAATCTCCATTAGGTGGTGCCATCTCTCCTAACTATATGAGAATTTAGGGTTGTTTACTATGGACCCTGTGAAGGATCCGCGTTTACCAGGGACCGCACCTGGCCTTACCTGCGATCACTTCGATTACCTCACACCCACTTTCCGTGAATGTAGGTCTGGTAGAGGATAATACGCAAGACAAGCCTCCTAAATTTGATATATTTATTAACCCCTAAATGGGTCGATACTAGACACTCAACACATACATAGAATACATGCAGAGGTTAACAAGCAGATACAAGTGGAAATAACATAACACGGTACATAAAAATAAAAAGGGGGAAAAAAAGAAAGAAAAGAATATATATTACCAACACCAGCTTGTGCAGGTATCTCTGGCTTCCAATGGGTACCAGTGCACTTTCTTAGGGGACGACCGGCAGCACAGCACCTTAACCGGGTAAAATCGCAGAAGACCCTGGAACAAGTTGTTAGTCCATTTCTCTGAGCCCATGTGGTAGGCTCAGAGCACAGGTCTTGGGCAAAGCATGTGTTGCTTACATGCAGGGACACCTCTTTTAGGTCCACAACTAGGCCTCAAGCCTAACTGCTTAAGCCGCATGGCAGCCACGTGTGGTCACATGGCTTCCCCCACAGCTTGCCTCCAAGAAGCGTGCATCTCCAAAATCACCAGACAACAGACCCTGGCTCAGCCTGGGCAGAGCCCTTTTGTCTCCCCTGGTCTCCTCCCTGAGTGAGGTCACCAGGGGGAGAAGCCCCGCCCCCTCTCTACATCTCTCAGAATAACTTTTCGGTATAATTCTATGCATGATGTTTATAGAGTCTGGCTGGTAGTATAATGGGGTTCCTGGCGAGATCCCCAATACATAGACTCCAAGTTTGACACTCCAGCTCCCTTTGGGTAAGGAGATCAGTGCCTGCACCTTTCCTGGACTCTGAACAGTGTTATGTGTATATTCTGAGCGCGCGCCTTGACCTGACGCATCTGGGGAATTTGTCGGATCGACAAGATGTCCCCCAGGCCAGATATCGTCATAAAACCATAATTCCTTAGAACCAATAAGGGTGCCACTGAATCTCTCAGCATCCTGTCTAAATGAACCCCTGCTGGGTTAGTGAGGGTTGTAGTCTTATGCAGATGAAGGCTTTTGACCAAATGGCTGATTGCTTCAGGGACAGGACAATAGACCTGAACTAGAGAGTAGTTTGACCACTTTCCAGGTACCAACCCCCACTGTGCAGCAGTATAGGCCAATCTTGATACATACATGCCCCTAATATCATCACACCTCCCCCTTTTAGAGCGTGCACGGAGGAAGGCGGATCCGACGATCACCTTCCTCAGGCACCTTAGTGGCCTGACCGCAATATCCTTCTCCTCTCTAGTCTGACTAGGGACACTTCTAAGGCTCAGGCTCTGAGCCACGTACACCTGGCTACCTCCTGCCTGTTCTGGGTCCCCTTTCTGAGTGCTGGCATCCCGTGGCACCCCACTCATGACCCCAGGCCTTTGAGGTACCAGTTCAGAGACCCCATCCCGGCGGTCTCTCAGGGCCTCTCCCACACTAGCTGCTAGTTGGGAGAGTTCTAGGGGATTCTGCACCTCCCCCTTTGCTTCCAAACCTAGGGGAACCTCTGGTTCTGGCACAGGTATGTATGGACCCTGTCCTCCCTCCCAGACCCCTTGCCCCTTTGGGCCTACACCCTGTTCCTCCTGTTCTTGGGTGGGTGATGGTGATACCTTGAGCAAATGACTGAGATCATGCTTCCCCAAACCATCCCCCCACACTACATTGACAGGCAATACATTTGACATACCTAGTTGGGAGAGTTCTAGGGGGTTCTGCACCTCCCCCTTTTCTTCCAAACCTACATCCTGTACTTGGGTGGGTGATGGTGATACCTTGGGCAAATGACTGTGATCATGCTTCCCCAAACCATCCCCCCACACTACATTGACAGGCAGTACATTTGACATACCTAGTTGGGAGAGTTCTAGGGGGTTCTGCACCTCCCCCTTTTCTTCCAAACCTACATCCTGTTCCTCCTGTACTTGGGTGGGTGATGGTGATACCTTGGGCAACTGACTGAGATCATGCTTCCCCAAACCATCCCCCCACACTACATGGACAGGTAATACATTTGACATACCCCCTTCTTGGATCACACCTCCAGTACCCCATGCCATCTGCACTTGGGCCATGGGCACTCCTGGAATAGAACTAGACAGAAGAGACGTGTATGTCTCATACCCGCCGGACTCCTCCGGCTTCAAGGGGGTGAGGCTAGTCATGGTGGTCTCAGCACCGACTCCAGGTGGTGTAGGCAACGGTTCAAGGGTCAGAACGCCTTCCACCCTTGTAGCACTCTGGCTGCGGGCTGGCACCACACTACCAGCAGTCCGTCCCTCACCTGGATCGGCCATGAGATCCCCATAGCCTACCTGACCACCTGGCACATGGTCAGCATCTGGGTGCTTATCGGATGCACTGGGCGAAATAATAGAAGTCGCTCCCAGTGACTCAGAAGAGCTACCCTGTACACTTTCACAAGTATTGGCAATTACATTGACAGTACATTCATTAGCAGTTGTTAATTCACACCGGGTCTCAATGAGATCTGTGGTAGACAGATTAACAAGCTGGGAGGGAGACGCCCCCGCAGATGTGGGTGTGTCTACCGGCCAGGTCTCACTGGTGACCAAAGCATCAATAACATTTGTGCTGAGCTGGGTTGCAGGAAGCTCGCTTGCATCTTCCCTGCTCTCAGCTGAAGGCAACTCATTAGCATTTACACTTACTGCCATGGGAAGTATCTCAGAGGGGGGTTACGGGTCCCCTCTGCGGATATGGCAGACAAATTATCAACATTAAGCATAGACAGTTTATCACAGTAAATTGGGGTGCTCCCCACCCCATCTTGGGACATCATAGGTCCTAAATCAGTTCCCAACAGTATATTAGCAGGCAAATCAGTCATTAGTCCCACAGTCCGCATTCCTTTTCCTGTACCCCAGTTCAGATGGACACAAGCCATGGGTACAGTGAAGTGTTCCTGTCCAATTCCCCTCAGGGTTAAAGTTTTCCCAGGGATAATACTGTCTGGGGGGACCAAATCAGGTTGCACTAGAGTAACAGCTGCCCCAGTGTCCCGAAATCCCATGACCACTTTATCCCCTACAGTGACTTGCTGACGGTTGGCATTGGGTCGTGCCCCCACCCCCCCAACCAAGTACACAGATGAGCCACCTGCTGTGGCTTGGGGAGCAGAGAAGTTCTCAGGGTTGTTGGGGCACTCCGCCTTGAAATGTCCTGGCTGGTTACAGGCATGGCACCGCCGCACCTCCCCTTTGGGCTTGGGGAAGGTAGCAGGGGCACCCAGAGTTCTTGGGACAGGGGAAGGACCACCTGGGGCATAGTTTGTCTCACCCGACCTGACGACAGACGGCTGTAGTGAACTCCAGCCTGGCCTCTCTTTCTGACTTGGGGACCTCTGCAGCGTTGCTCCTCCCTTGGTCTCAGACGTCCTGGTGGCCGCATAGGAGTCAGCGATCTGCTCTACTGGGTCTGCTGTCTTGGGTTCACGGTCACACACAAGCTGGCGGACCTCCTGGACTTGGTTCTGGGAAGAGCTGCTCATCCTCTTCAGCCGGGCCATCGCCAATTGATGCTCCCGCTCGGCCTGGCTCTCTGCCCTCTCTGCTTGTCGCTCAGCAGCCTCTCTCTCTCTCTCTGCTTGTTGCTCAGCAGCCTGTTGATATTGGAGGATCAACTGTAGGCGAGCGTCAGAGTCACTGAGGCCTAGCTGCTGTAGGGCCAGTTGCAAATAGAAGTCCATTCTCCCCACCTGGCTGGAAGCCGTTGCCAAATAAAAGATAGGATAGAAAAACAAAGAGAAAGGGAAGGGAACAGCACCGTGCTAAATTTTCACTGCATCTTATAGCCTGCCCTAGTACCGAGCTCGCTTCGTAGGATTTATCCGCAAATCCCCAGCATCTGAGTGATACCACACACACAAACGCTGTCTATCCTCTATCCCACCGCTGCCACCACTGTGAAGGATCCGCGTTTACCAGGGACCGCACCTGGCCTTACCTGCGATCACTTCGATTACCTCACACCCACTTTCCGTGAATGTAGGTCCGGTAAAGGATAATACGCAAGACAAGCCTCCTAAATTTGATATATTTATTAACCCCTAAATGGGTCGATACTAGACACTTAACACATACATAGAATACATGCAGCGGTTAACAAGCAGATACAAGTGGAAATAACATAACACGGTACATAAAAATAAAAAGCGGGAAAAAAAGAAAGAAAAGAATATATATTACCAACACCAGCTTGTGCAGGTATCTCTGGCTTCCAATGGGTACCAGGGCACTTTCTTAGGGGACGACCGGCAGCACAGCACCTTAACCGGGTAAAATCGCAGAAGACCCTGGAACAAGTTGTTAGTCCATTTCTCTGAGCCCATGTGGTAGGCTCAGAGCACAGGTCTTGGGCAAAGCATGTGTTGCTTACATGCAGGGACAACTCTTTTAGGTCCACAACTAGGCCTCAAGCCTAACTGCTTAGGCCGCATGGCAGCCACGTGTGGTCACATGGCTTCCCCCACAGCTTGCCTCCAAGAAGCGTGCATCTCCAAAATCACCAGACAACAGTCCCTGGCTCAGCCTGGGCAGAGCCCTTTTGTCTCCCCTGGTCTCCTCCCTGAGTGAGGTCACCAGGGGGAGAAGCCCCGCCCCCTCTCTACATCTCTCAGAATAACTTTTCGGTATAATTCTATGCATGATGTTTATAGAGTCTGGCTGGTAGTATAATGGGGTTCCTGGTGAGATCCCCAATACATAGACTCCAAGTTTGACACTCTAGCTCCCTTTGGGTAAGGAGATCAGTGCCTGCACCTTTCCTGGACTCTGAACGGTGTTATGTGTATATTCTGAGCGTGCGCCTTGACCTGATGCATCTGGGGAATTTGTCGGATCGACAATAAGATGTTCCCCAGGCCAGATATCGTCATAAAACCATAATTCCTTAGAACCAATAAGGGTGCCACTGAATCTCTCAGGGATATGCGGATCGTTTGCATACAGCATCCTGTCTAAATGAACCCCTGCTGGGTTAGTGAGGGTTGTAGTCTTATGCAGATGAAGGCTTTTGACCAAATGGCTGATTGCTTCAGGGACAGGACAATAGACCTGAACTAGAGAGTAGTTTGACCACTTTCCAGGTACCAACCCCCGCTGTGCAGCAGTATAGGCCAATCTTGATACATACATGCCATACATGCCCCTAATATCATCACAGACCCTTTCACACTTTCCCAGCTACATGCCTTTTGATACCTTCTAATATCCTGATGAAGGGCACTCTAGTCCCGAACAGTTGCTCATCAACTAACTCATCAACTAACACTTCAATTATTGAGTTCTGGTCTACAAATACTCTACATCACCATAACTTATTTTGCTCCTTATTCCTGACTGCATTCAATAAACTGATGAAGGTCTGATACAAGACCAAAACATTTTGTTTCTGGATGTAAAATAAACAGATTGGAGTGCTTTCACATAAACTATAAAGCAAATGTCGGAGTTTTTTTATACATTGTACTTTTGAGTGAAACCTGGACTGCTACAGATTGGAACCGTATTGTCTTTAGCGACAAATCCAGGTTCTGCTTGGGATCTGATGACAGTCAAGATGAAGTCTGGGAAGCCATCACTTATGACAGTCAGTCACCCCAGTAGTGATATAAGGGACGCTAACACCTCAGCAATATGTGCAGGTTGTTGACTCTCATAGCAGGGATTCCAACTACCATTTTTCGGCAGGATAATGCTTACCCACACACAGCAAGGGATTCCCAGGAATGTCTCTGTCTGATTGCAACACTTCCTTGGCCTGCTTGGTGGCCAGATAAATCACCAATTCAGTATTTATGGAACAAGCTGGGTTGACAGCAAATGTGCTGCAAGATACCGTATGGAATCAGTATGCTTCAGTGCAAAATTGTATTTCATCTTGTATCCAGGCTAGAGGTGACCCAAAAAGGTTCTGGAACCTCCTTTGAACTGTACAGTTTTCCTCAATAAACTTCTTATTTTGCTCTAATATTGTAATCACTTACATATATCATCATTGCATTCCCACATAGAAAGTTCAATTCGATTCCAACAACTCCTTTATGGTGCATCATTTTTGTTTTTATGATTGAGCGTGTGTATATACAGTGGGGAAAAAAAGTATTTAGTCAGCCACCAATTGTGCAAGTTCTCCCACTTAAAAAGATGAGAGAGGCCTATAATCAATAACAAAAGTTCATCTCAATACTTTGTTATATAGCCTTTGTTGGCAATGACAGAGGTCAAACGTTTTCTGTAAGTCTTCACAAGGTTGGCACACACTGTTTGCTGGTATCTTGGCCCATTCCTCCATGCAGATCTCCTCTAGAGCAGTGATGTTTTGGGGCTGTTGCTGGGAAACACGGACTTTCAACTCCCTCCAAAGGTTTTCTATGAGGTTGAGATCTGGAGACTGGCTAGGCCACTCCAGGACCTTGAAATGCTTCTTACGAAGCCACTCCTTCGTTGCCCTGGCAGTGTGCTTGGGATCATTGTCATGCTGAAAGACCCAGCCATGTTTCATCTTCAATGCCCTTGCTGATGGAAGGAGGTTTGCACTCAAAATCTCACGATACATGGCCCCATTCATTCTTTCATGTACACGGATCAGTCGTCCTGGTCCCTTTGCAGAGAAACAGCCCCAAAGCATGATGTTGCCACCCCCATGCTTCACAGTAGGTATGGTGTTCTTTGGATGCAACTCAGCATTCACTCTCCTCCAAACATGACGAGTTGTGTTTCTACCAAACAGTTCTACTTTGGTTTCATCTGACCATATGATATTCTCCCAATACTCTTCTGGAACATCCAAATGCTCTCTAGCAAACTTCAGACGGGCCCAGATATGTACTTGCTTAAGCAGGGGAACATGTCTGGCACTGCAGGATCTGAGTCCCTGGTGGCGTAGTGTGTTACTGACGGTAGCCTTTGTTTCGTTAGTCCCAACTTTCTGCAGGTCATTCACTAGGTCCCCCCATGTGGTTCTGGGATTTTTGCTCACTGTTCTTGTGATCATTTTGACCCAACGGGGTTAGATCTTGCGTGGAGCTCCTGATCGAGGGAGATTATCAGTGGTCATGTATGTCTTCCATTTTCTAATTATTGCTCCCACAGTTGATTTCTTCACACCAAGCTGCTTACCTATTGCAGATTCAGTCTTCCCAGCCTGATGCAGGTCTAAAATTTTGTTTCTAGTGTCCTTCCACAGCTCTTTGGTCTTCACCATAGTGGAGTTTGGAGTGTGACTGTTTGAGGTTGTGGACAGGTGTCTTTTATACTGATAACAATGTCAAACAGGTGCTATTACTACAGGTAATGAGTGGAGGACAGAGGAGCCCCTTAAAAAAGAAGTTACAGGTCTGTAAGAGCCAGAAATCTTGCTTGTTTGTAGGTGACCAAATACTTATTTTCCACCATAATTTACAAATAAATTCTTTAAAAATCAGACAATGTGATTTTCTAGATATGCTTTCTCATATTGTCTCTTATAGTTGAGTTCTATCTATGATGTCAATTACAGGCCTCTCTCATCTTTGTAAGTGGGAGAACTTGCACAATTGGTGGCTGATTAAATACTTTTTTTTCCCCCTGTATATTATGAATTGATTTTTATTCTTGCTTTGTACTTAACTATTAAGTCTTTGTGCTCAAAGCATGGGTGTAGCTATAGGGGATGCAGTGGTAGCTGTAGTCAGGGCCAATTCTGACTTTTCTACTGCCTGAGGCGGAAACTGAAATGGCACCCCCCACCCCTTCCTTCCCCAAAGTTAGAAAATTAGGCTTAAAGGGGTATTGCCATGAACATAATCATGTCTATATTTGTAGATAATTAAAAGTTAAACATGTTTGCAAATATAAGTAGTTAAAAATTCTGCAGCTTTTAAAAGATTTTCTCTAACCATCTTAGTGGTGACAGTCTATTGTCTTGATCGGTTGACAATGGATACGACCATAAATGCAGAAACTTTCTATGGTCTGGGACTTGTCAGGAACCCGGCTATGATTTTCTTATTGTAGCTAGGTTATCAGGCAGGGACGCTACATGTATAGGAAGATATCCCAGCTACAATAAGGAAATCATGGCTGATTTTCTGACCTTAGAAAGATCTTGCATTCATGGTCGTATCCATTGGCAACCGATCAAGACAACAACTTGTGACCACAAGATATTTAGAGAAAATCTTTGAAACTCTGCAAAATGTTAAATTACTTATATTTGCAAAAATGTTTAACTTTTAATTATCTACAAATATAAAAATGTTTATGTTCATGGGAATATCCCTTTAACTAACACTGCCAGGGACATAAACCCAGCCTCAGCTTAAAGTAGTTGTCCAGGAATTGGACAAACTCTGAGGAAAGGGAGGCTCGGGCAGGTGTAACATAAAAAAAACATACTCACCTGTCCCCAGCACTCCAGTTTCTGCCACCAAAGCGATTCAGTCTGACATCATGCCTTGGTCCCCAGAACCCCTGCTTTTTACGTGACCACTGAGGCCAATCAGTGGCCTCAATGTTGCTGGAGACGGAATGAGGCAAGGTGCATGAACAAATGGGCTGCAGTGACAAACATCAGAGCGGCAGGGACAGGAGAGTATGTTTGTTTTTACTCCTGCCCCAGCATGTCAGAGTTTATCCATTTCCTGGAAAACCCCTTTTAGAACAATGTTCCATAGATCAGACTATATAATGTTCCATAGTGGCCTCCATATGGTATAATATCCCATAGTGGCCCCTCCACACAGTATAATGTCTTATAGTGATCCCTCCACACAGTATAATGATCAACAGTGGCCCTTTCACATAGGAAAAATTCCCATAGTGGTCTCTGCACACTATACATTGTCCATAGTGGCCCCTTAACATGGTATAATGTCCCATAGTAGCCTCTACACAGTATAATGATCCACAGTGGCCTCTCCACAATGTATAGTGTCCCATAGAGGCCCCTGCAAATTTTACAAAAAATTCGGGTTCAGTCAAACCCAAAATTTTTGGGGTTCGCCTGAGTATAATGAGCGGAGCCCAGGGGAGGTGATCAAACATAAAAAAACAGTGTTATTCACCTCCCCTGGACTCTTGCTCCTTGTTCTCTGATGAGGCATAATGATGCCAACATAACCCATGTGATCAATGAGGCCCAATCATAGGCCTCAGCAGTCCCTGGCATCTGGTAGAAGTACCAAAGAGAACAGGAAGCTGTGCTGGAGTCCAGGGGAGGTGAGTAACATTGCTTGTTGTGTTTAATCACCTCTCCTGGGCCTACGATCATTTTACTCTGGGGTCTAAAGAGACAAGTTCGCCCAACAAATACTGTCAGTGCTACCCACTCAGGGATTCACCAATCTTCCACCTGAGGCGAGATATTCACCTCATGTTAGATGCAGCCCTGGCAGTAGCATGCGGGGTCATGAATCCTGAGGGGGCTACAAAGGTCCCACTGTCACATAAAATATACTGCTATTCTAAATGGCACAAGCTAGATAAGGTCCCGATTACAGATTTTGCATTAGGGCCCAGGAGCTTCAAGTTTTGCTTCTGACTCAAAGTCTGAATTGTTGACTAATTATTCTAGGATTTATGTGGCATATGTTAAATTGGCGTATGTTGGTATCCTTTTGCCTTGACTGAATTAAAGAAAGTGCAGTTAGCGTTGCTTCTTGGCACAAGTATATGCAAATAAAAAGTACTATATACTACATAGTATACTGTTATCGTACAGTTATTTTTAACATATGACAGAAATGACTTTTCAGACAGAAATGGTGTGGAGGTGTTGTGAAAAGTGTTTCATCTATTCTAGTAGGCAAATAATGTCATAAATAAATAGGCATCCCTTTGTGTACCTAACCATATTTATCCTGTTATGCATAGTTATTTAAGTTATAGTTTTGATTAGAAACTAATTATATTAATATTGTGCTTGTTTCTTGGTCTATCATGTGTATACATAAAGCAAAATCCATTTTGATCTTCTGCATATTATAAGTGCACAACAATAGCAGCAGCTATGCAGTATGACCTATTATATTACAAATTTAATACTATATGTGACACAGAAAAGCTTCAGCGGTAAAGATTTTGAAGCTTCCAGCTTGAGGCTAGGGTTCTGGATTGATATATTACAAATTCATAATGTAAATAAAATAAAAAAAATAACTAAAAAGTTGTGACTTTTGGTGTCGTTCTTTTTAGAATAGGAGAACAGTAACTCTATAACATGCTTTTAAACTTACCAGGACACATTTATAAATAGAAAAACCAAAAAGTATAATTCAGCTGACAGTTTGAGTTTGCACAATTTTTACTAGGTGTAAGCAAAATTTATAAAAAAAAAAAGTCAAACAAACAAATACAAATTCCAAAGAAAAATGTTATGTTTTGGAATATAATTACCAAAATCAATTTATAAAAACCATTCTACAATAAATGTATGATTTGCTTGATGGTGTAAGGTACAATAAGTTACACCAGGGTTGGACTGGCTCACCAGAGTACAAAGAATTCTACAATGGACTCCGAACCAAAATAGGACTAAAGGCCCAGAACAAGTCTACTGCATTTGAAATGGACTATGCTGATTCATTTGCTACTAAAGTCTATGTCTTATGTGTTGATGCACAAATAGCCTATTAGACCGTATTGATTTTATGTCTTGTGTGTTAGAATATCTGCACATGTAGTGATGAACCCTAGAATAATTTACTGTGCTGGACCTTAGAAATGCCTGAGACAAATAAATATACACTCTAAATTGTAAACTGTTGTATCCCATTGTGTTTTTTGCAAGCGTGCAAGAGCTGCACACATTGAGCGTTTTGGCCACAGCGGAAACACCGCCAAAAAAATGCTGTGTATTACAGTACCTGCAAAGTAGAAGGGATTCTGGCTAATAAACCTACGGAAACTCTGGTGGTTTCAGTATAGGTATAATAGAGGCAGATAGCCTGCAGAGGAAAACTCTGTGGACTTTCTGTAAAAAACACTGTGGAAAAAAACGAGATGCGTTTCCGCTGCTGTCTTTTCCGCAGCGTTTTTTGGCTACAGCTTGCTATGTGGGACCTTAGTCATAAACAGTTTTATAAAAATAATAACTTTTTAACCACTTCAGGTCATGTTACCTGGTTCAGGACTGGACACATTTTGTTTTTTTTTTTTCGTAAATGCGATTTTGAGGGTTATAACATTTTTTTGTGTGGGTTATTCAAATACTTTTTATGTCTTTTTCTGGTGACATATAGAGCTATTTGTATGCTATTTTTATGTTTGCAAATAAGAAAGGGAAGAGTGTCTGTTTTTGACATTTTTCATTTTTCTTCAATTAAGTGCTACTAAAAAAAAATTCAATAGTTTTCCCTAAATAATTTTTCTTGTCAGTGTTACATAGTGTCACGGGTAATATTTTCTTTATTTTTTTGTCTTTTTATTTATTTATTTATTTAAATATTTATTCTTTTATACATTGTGCCCCCATAAGGTCATAATACACATTTTGGGGCATTTAAAAATTTTTTTTTTTATCATTTCCCTTTAACTGGGGATAATACATTAGCCCCATTTACAGGAGGAATGCAGCCACCTATCACTTATTGCATAGCTGATCTGGATCCTGCAGCTCCCAGCCCCTGGAGTACCACAAGATCTCAGTGAGCACACTGTATTCAGGTATTGGAAGGCAGGGGCGGTAATAAACCATCCCTGCCTTCTCTTTGGAATGTCCTGCGGTTGTAACAGCTGGTTCCCTGCTTCTGCAGCTGTATGAGCTCATGCAGCTGCTTATCTTTGCAAGGACATACAGGTATGTCCTTGTAGAGTTAGATACCAACTGCCTGGACGTATACAGTCTATGGGTGTTCAGAATTTGTTTAAATTACTTGGAACTACTTTCTAAAATAAAATTAAGCATATTAAAAAACATGATTAAAATGATCATAATGTTGTTATATACTGTACAGTACAGTTCATTTGCAGATTCATGTGGCTATATGGGTACAGACTATAAATAAAACCTTTGTGTAGTCATTGCCATTGGCCAAATGCCCATTTGGTTGAAAACCATTCCTCCTGTCCAATATCCCCAATTCACATAAACCCTAGACCTGGCCAATCAGGCATGTGTTCTCAAGTGTGTTGGAGGAAGTTGTGACTCTCTCAAACTACCCATACCGCTGAAAATTAAATGTTCTGCTAACTTTGCTCTATTTATATGGCCAGCTTAATTCTACAGTCATGTGTTAACCCTATCATATGTCCCATACTTACTAACGCCTCAAAAATGTAATGAATCTGTGGTGAGAAGAGGACTGTAGTAATCAGAATAAACGGATTTCAGAACTGTATATTGTCTCACAACCTAAAGCTAGCACAACCCAATGTCAGTGTGAATGAGGGGTGGGGGGTGGAAACAGAGAACACAGTCTAAAGTATTAAAAAATAGAAGATGAAAGAGAGATTATGCTTTACTGGGAATGCTCGCGTTCAGATTTTGCAGCTTCACATGCAGCCATACTAGAGAAAGTACATTTTAAAAGCATAAAGTAATACACACAACAGAGATGAGACAATGATACAATGCAATTTGAACCTTATTCCCAATGTACACAGATATCTAAAGATGTTTTTTTTCATCATGACACAGATATACATGTACTTTAAGGTTTCTCTAGTGTAATTATTTTGTAGTTTAAGACTTTATAACACAAAAAAGTTGTCCACTAAGATACACTTATTTATTTATTTTTTAACTGACATCATAGTTTTAAAAAATAAGCATTACTCTCCTCGCCAATCCCCCACTGCTGCTGTTCTGATATTTCCCGGGACAATCACTGCTATCTGCTTCCTACTCTCTCCCTACTGCTCAGCCAGTCACTGGCTTAAAAGGGTCAAGGCTGCTGCCAGGCACTGACTGAGCAAAATTTAGTTTGCCAGATAACTTTTATAGTATTATTAACAGTTATACTTTAGTTTAATGTTAGGCTAAGAACTTGAAAGGCAACAATGTAAACCTTTAAATGATCCTTGGAAATATATGGGCTCCAGATTTGGCATTGTAACAATAGGTAATTGCCAATCAATTTAAATAATTAAATGAAGTACTTCAATTAGTGAGGTGGCGAGAAAGCTTTCAATTATTGGCCAATTCAAATTTAAATGTAGCTTTAGGGAAATTTCACTTACTTGGAGAAGGAATCAATTAAGGCATAAGATGCCATCAATTAGAGGTCATTAAATTGTAACAGTGGAAGGTTTTGGGGCATAATTAATCATATTCATTACATTATTATTATGTTATTAATATAATCAACTTCCCTGGTGAATTTGTATTTTTAGCATATTTAATGGAAAGATTAACTATGCTGGTAGTAACACTTGTTAAATTCTAGAAAACTTTATATACCTCTTACTGATTTCAATAAAGGTGCTGTCATAGTTGTGAGAGATTAAATTTTGCTGTAAATTGATAATCGATATAGAGATATTTAGAAATAGAAAAAAAAAGTTGCTAAATAATTTACATGGATATTTATAAGCTGGAAAGTGCTGGAACCAAAGATAGTCAGCCAGGGAAGTGGATATGACCTAGACAGGAAGCTTTAAGTGTATGAGTTCCAGGAAGACACTCTTGTGTGATGTATTGATCTAACAGAAGAGGTAGCTGTAGCATGAGATAGAGAGAAGCCACTGAATCACATTTGCACTTCCCAGGCAGGAGCACTAAAGCAGAGAAGTCAGAAATCAGAGGCACAAATGACAGTGAGCTCCCGATGCAACAGAGACTCAATGCAGAGCTGAAAACAAGAGTTCCCTAAGCCTGAAGGTCACAGAGACTGCTAACCTTATTTTCAGGCATAGATAGCAGAAGTTTTATGTCTGCTGCATCCTGTTTATTTAATTTCATATATTCCAGTAAAGAAGCAGTTTACCACATTCCCTCTCTCTCTGTTTGTCACCAACATTATAGTTGCACAGAATGGTTGAACAGGACACTTGCCATTGAATTCAACCAGTGGGATTGAGTGGGTGTGGCTGAAGAGAAAGAGAAGGGTTAAATCATTCAAACTTTTTTTTTCCTCAGAATTGTGGTATCTTTCTGAATTTTGTAAATTAACTTCCACATGTTCAAAAGAACTTTTAGGCTATGGCCCCACATAGCAACCCTTAGCCGAAAAACATTGCGGAAAAGACGGCAGTGGAAATGCACCATTTTTCTGTGTTTTTCTGCAGGTATAATTGACAAGTTGCAATTTGCAAAAATACTTAGGTTTTTGAAATCACATTTCTGCTGCAGATTTTTTTCTGCAATGTGTGGATGAGATTAGCCAGAATCCCATCCACTTTGCAGGTACTGTAAAGCGTGTTGTTTTTTTGGCCACATTTTTTCCTTTTTAGGGTAACGTCTCATGTTGTCATGGCCTTTTTGGCTGCAGAAGTGCAGTGGAAAAATTACGGTGATTTATAGTACCAGCAAAGATTTCAAACGCTGCATTTTTGAAAACGTGTTTTTGAAAACATTGCTGGTTAATTTCAGCTACAGAATTGAGAGAGTTTTCCCTATATATTCGATAGCATGCAACAAATTTGAGTATATTCATTACTTATTTCTTAATAAATCTCTTAAACTTCTAGTCCTCAATGAAACGTGGATTCAGCAGTCTTATATTGCCTCATCTGCTTCTGTCTCATGGTGGGCTACATTTCTCCCATTATTCTCGGACTGACAACAGGTATGCTGAAGGGGTAGGAATACTTCTATCACTGCAGTGCAGTGCAGTGCATTCCACATTCCCCACATTTGAGGTCCACACCATCAGACTCTTTTGCCCACTCTCCCTGTGAGTATTGAGCTTTATATTAATGCTGTGATCTACCGTCCCACTGGCTTACCCTACCAATTCCTGGACCACTTTGCTTTTTGGCTTTCCCACTTTCTACCTTGTGAAATCCCTACCCTCATTTCTGATCATGTCTCCCTGACTTCCTCCCAGTTTCTTTCATTAACCACTTATAGTTTCTACTTCTCCCACACACAAACATGGCAATACGATTGATATGGTCTTACTCTGATTCCTTTCAGTTTTTAAATGTATTAACATTTCTATCCCAATTTCTCACCATAACCTTCTTTTGTTTACCAAAATATTATACATATAGGAATCTACATGCCATTAACACCCAGCACATCTCATACACTTTGCAGTCATCACTGTACTCCATTTGTATCTCTTCACTCTCCTGTCCCAACCTGGCCATCAGTCACTATAATGAAACTGGAATGCACTGGATGAGGCAGCTCCACCCTCCACCCGAACCTTTTGACAGATAGCAAGCAACCCTAGCATACACCACATATGCGTTTTCTTCAGCAGTGTGCTAGGTAACATGAAGGTCTGTGGAGAAAATCAAGTACGCCAGAAAACTTCTTCCACTTCACATTTATGCTCAAAACCTATAACTCTGCCCTCCAACTCACCAAAAAAGCCTTTTTTATCACTCTCATATCCTTTCTCTCCAATAACTCTAAATGACTCTTTTAGAATTTGCACACACCTATCACAGACCTCTGTGCTAAGCACCTGGCCATTTATTTCAAAGACAAAATTGATAAATTCCATCAGGAAATAATCGTCAAATCCCCAGGCAGCAATGACCCACTCAACAGGGGTGTAGCTACAGGGGGTGTAGAGGTAGCAATTGCTACCAGGCCCTGGAGCCTCAGGAGGCTCAAAAGCCTCTCCACAGCATAAGAAGTCACAAGTATTATAGCAAGCACATAGTTAAGTGGTGTTCCCGTTACCGGTTTTGCTTTGGGGTACAGGAGATTCAAGTTATGCCTCTTCCTCCCACGTACAACACTTCATCCTGTTTACTGTTATCCTTTGAGTCAATTATATAAGAAGTCTCTCATTTGCTTTTTCTTCTTGTCCAACTACCTGTATTAGTGACAATATTCCCTAATACCTTCTCCAGTCTCTGTCCCTGGTTACTTACATTACTAAAAATTTAACTTCTCTCTTCTGGAATCTTTCCTTCCTCTTTCAAACATGATATTATAACCCCACTACTGAAAAAAAAAACCTACATTGATCCATTCTGTGCTACTAACTACTGACTCATCTCTGATTTCCCCATGATGTCCAAAATCTTAGAACACTTGGTCTATCTGCTATCCGCTATTTCTCTGTTAATTCTCTAAATCATGCTAAATTTTCTTGACCCCTTACAATCTGGCTTCTTTATTGCTGCACTCTACTGAAATAGCCCATACAAAAGTCTCCAATGATCTCCTGACAGCTAAATCTAATGGTGACTATACATTTCTTATTCTTTCGCATCTCTCAGCAGCATTTGACATCATAGACCAATAATTTTTCCTCAGTATGCACCACTGTATTGGTTTCATGGACACTGCTCTATGTTAGTTTCAGACCACATTTCATAAAAATATCTGGACCACTGTATAAGCACTTCTACTGTGTCATCTCTTTTACATAGATTTTACATCTATGTTAGTTTTCCATAGAATTGTTGTTTCAATTTACAATAGTTTCAAGTTACAATGCTCATCAAAGTAATATTGTACCTTGAGGGAACACTATTTATGTAACCTTTTTTTTCTTTAAGGAAAATTATTTCTGTTTTAACAAATGTGAGTACGGTGTAATAGATGGGTGTTTTGAAATTAATCACTGGAGACATTGTCAAATCAAATCTCACACCAGTAACAATGTGTGACTTGTGGTTAGAAGGCATTGGAATTTTTACTGCAGTTCTTAACAGCAGCTAGTAATAGTAAAAATTATGAAAAATATTTTTTTCTTCATTGCTACATTGAACTAGGAAGTAAAACCAAGTCAATATCTGTACCGGTATTTATGAAAAGTATTTTAACAGGCCTCTAAATAAATATCAGTTTAATAATTTCTAGAATAAATAGTATCAAGTGCTAGATAATAATATAATGTGAATTACATAAAAACAGGTACAAATACTAGGCAAGTTAAGGAATATCACATATTGTTACATGCATGTCTTATTTCTAAATTTTTATTCTTCAAAGTAAATATTCAACAAGTTTTTATATTAGGGCTCATGTACATGGAAGAGCCACATGAACCTAGTAAAGAGCAATGCTTATAGGGGAAAATACTGTACTTTCAAAGTCCCAAGGAGCATGCTGCAAAAAATATGCTGTATAAAATCAGAGGCACATGGAAGTACCATAAGGGATCATATACCTACAGTATGTGGTTGCCATGTTATGCCTAAATACTACTCAGAGGCTGAGTAGTTGCATATTAGCTCTTTGTATATAATACAAAATAATAATACTAAATATTACTTAAAGCCGTATTCCCATTTTAATATGGTATCCTCTATCAATAGGTTAGGGGATAACATTCAGATCAGTGGGTCTTCCACCACTAAGATTCCCACCAGTCTGGAGAATGGGGAAGCTTGTCCCCTGCTCTAGATGGAGCAGTGATTGGGACAGGTACACACCACTTTATTTCAATGCGAGTGCCAGAGATAACCGAAGTACAGTGTTCTCCTGATCAGTGGGGGTCTCAACATGTGAACCCCCACTGATTTGCATGTTATTTGCAGCACTCATTGAAGTCACTAAGCTGCAGTGATGGTGTCTGGCCACTATACAGAGGAAAGAGTCTTCCAGTCCTGTATAGTGTTTAGGATGGGCGTTGGAAGTTTCTCTATACAGCTGATCGGTTTGAGGCTCGGCTGTCGTCCCCCAACTGATCAGGTATTTATGGACAACCTCAGACAACCCTTTTAAGTCATATTGATTTTATTATTTTGTGTTTCACTTTTTTCCTCCTCACATTCCAAAAACCATAACTTTTTTTTTATTTTTCTGTTCACATAGTCATATGAGGGCTTATTTTTGCGGGAAAAATTGTACTTTATAGTGCCATAATAATATTCCATACAATATTCTGGGAAGCTGGAAAAAAATCAGAATGGAGTGGAATTGAAAAAAAAAAAAAAGGAATTGCACAATTTTCTTATAGATTTCATTGTTACGGCATTCACCATGCAGTAAAAATGAACTATATTCTGTGGGTTGGTATGATCACGCAATACAAAATTTATATAGCTTTTGTTATGGTTTTAAATTTTTACATTACAAGTTGCTGATTTCATTAATAACATTTTGGTGCTTGCATGACATTTTCATCATTATTTATTACATTTTTGGTGGGAGCGGAAACTATGAAAAATGGCAATTTGCGCATCTCATTTTTTAACTGCTACACTGTTCATCATGTGAAATAAATATTTTTATATTTGTATAAATGCAAATAAATTTATAAAATGTATACAATGTGATTTTCTGGGTTTTATTTTTGATATTCTATCTCTCACTGTTAAAATTAACCTACCCGTAAAATTATAGACTGTTCATGTCTTTTCAGTGGGCAAACTTACAAAATCAGTTTTCATTCTTTTTTTATCTTTTATTTTTAGACTCCCCCTAGGGGACTTGAACCCGAGGGGGCTGATTACCAATACATATACTACAATACAAATGTATTGCAGTATATTGTAAAATTCATAAATTTGTATTACTTTTATAATTTTATAATTTGTTTTACCTTTCCTGGTTTAATTTAAAAAATAATTTTTGCCCTGGTCAACCTCTTTAAGCATGAGGAAGGTATCTCCCTCTATACATATTGTAGTGTATGTACCACTAGATATATTAATATTACTTTTATATTATTAATATATATGATAATGATGAGTGAACCCCAGAAGATTTGTTTCACCCTGTGTTTGGACGAAGCAAACCCCCGGTTTGGTCCAAACTTGTTCGAATAGAACCGGAAGGGAAATTATTATACTCTGGGGTCTCCTCAGACCCTAGAGCAGGGGTCAGCAATCTTTTGCACTCCAGCTGCTGTGAAGCTATAACTCCCAACATGCTCCACTCACTTCTATGGGAGTTCCAAGACCAGCAGAGCAAGTATGCATGCTGGGAGCTGTAGTTTTAAAACAGCTGGAGTGCCGAAGTTTGCATACCCCTGCCCTAGAGTATAATAGCTGGAGGCCCAGGAGAGGTGACTTCCACCTCTCAGCATCTGGTGCTCCACTATGACGTCATGTGATGTGCGGAGATGGGCACGCTGAATGTCATGACGAGGAGGCCCAAAAAAGGCAACGAAGGTGAGTATAAACATTTTTTTTGTTACCTCCCCTGGGCTTCTTTTGTTGCAGATTTTGCTGCGTTTTTTTGAGCCAAACCTAGGAGTGGCTCCAAAAGAAATGGGACATATTAGGAATTACTTATACTTCTACCTTTTGCTCAATCCACTCCTGGCTTTGGCTCAAAAAAATGCAGCAATGTCTGCAACAAAAAAGCTACATTTCTGCAACGTGGGGCTCAGCCTAAGGGCTTTAAGTATGGTCTCTACACCCTGCTGTACAGAATACAAAGGATTCTGTGTGTACAGAGATACTCTTGTGTCAAATCCAACAGAAAAACTCTGTATGCCTCTGAACAAAATTGTAGGAATACAAATGTGAAGCATAGTTCTGATGTACCTCTATGACTACTCCATACCAAATAGAGATTCAACATTACATAGAATTCTCAAGTATATCCTCACAGAATCCTTAGTGTGTAAACATGGCCTAACTGGGTTTAATATTTAAGTTTTTAATAAATATAATGGGAATCTATTATATTCTGTCTGAAACAAATGGAAACAGATAACAGATAAAGGTTACTCAGTGGGCAAGATAGTTTTTTTGGGGGGTTCCCAGGCAAACTAACACAATTGCAATTCAATAATGGCAAAACACACATAATTTTATATAATAATAATAATAATAATAATAATAATAATAATAATAATTTATTATTATTATTATTATTATTATTATGTAGCATAATTTTACCTTATCAAACACTGTAGGTACAGATTAAAATGTAGACTATGCTTTATAGTGATAACTGCAGGTATGGCTCCCTTTGTGACATAACTGATGGTATTGGACAGTTTTCCTGTATATCTCTCCCTTTGATGTCAGCTATATCTACTGAAGAAAATTATAATAAAAATTCACAGCATAAATAAAGTATGCCATCAAATAATAAAACAAAGCAAAAAAACAAACAAAAAACAACATATAATCCTAAATGCAGTTTGCAATATATTCTATCCCACTGAGTTATTCAGTCAGATACTGCCTGTTCCTATATACAAGTCAAAAACTGCTGTGCCAGGAGAAAAGAGTACACTCAGACACAAGGGTTTTAACCAACAGCAGGCACGCTAGATAGATAAACGTATAGATAGATAAACTGATACTCATATTAACACACTTAACCCCTTAAGGACTCAGCCCAAAAGTGCGTTAAGGACCAGGCCTCGTTTTTCAAAACTGACATGTGTCATTTTATATGGCAATAACTTTGAGACATCTTAACCTACACAAGTGATTTTGAGATTGTTTTTTCGTGCTATATATTGGCATCATCTTTTAATCGTCCTGTAATTTATTTTGGATGTTAGAAGGCTTACAAGTGTAACAGCAATTTTGCAGATTTACAAGAAAATTTCCCAAACTAATTTTTTAGGGACCACTTCAGTTCTGAAGGGAATTATAAAGGCCTATATATTAGAAACCCCCATAAATCACCCCATTTTCAAAACTGCACCCCTCAAATAATTCAAAATAGCATTTGGGAAGTTTGTTAACCCTTTAAGCATTTCACTGGAATTAAAACAATATGGAGGTGAAATTTAGACATTTAATTTTTTTCCAGTAATTCCTTAATTTAGCCCTAAATTTAACACATTCACAAAGGGTTAAAAGAGAAAATGCATCTCACAGTTTGTTATGCAATTTCTCCCAAGCACGGAAATACCCAACATGTGGGTGTAAACTGATGTTTGGGCGAATGGCAGCGCACGGAAGGGAAGGAGCGACACTTGGCATCTGAAAATCAGATTTTGCTTGAATAGTTTTCAGGTGCCATGTCTCATTTGCAGAGCCCCTAGAGTACCAATACAAAGGAAACCCCCAAAAAGTTACCCCATTTTGGAAACTACACCCCTCACAGAATTCATTAAGGGGTATAGTGAGCATTTTGACTTCACAGCCGTTTCACAGCTTTTACTAACACTGGGATGTATAAATGAAAAATTACTAAAATGTCACTTTATCCCCAAAGTTTTCATTTTCACAAGGGGTTAAAGGAGAAAAAGCACCCCACAGTTTGTAAAACAATTGCTCCTGAACACGTCAATACCCCATATGTGGTCGTAATCTGCTGTATAGGAACATGGTGGGGCTCAGAATGGAAAGAGCGCTATTTGGCTTTTGGAGGGCAGATTTTACTGGAATAGTTTTCAGGTACCATGTCACATTTGCAGAGCCCCCAAAGTACCAATACAGTGGAAACCCCCTAAAAGTGACCCTATTTTGGAAACTACACCCCTCACAGAACATATCAAGGGGTATAGTGAGCATTTTGACGCTACAGCTGTTTCACAGATTTTATTAACATTGGGACATTAACATGAAAAATTACTTTTTTTCCAATAAACCGTCAATTTAGCCCCAAATTTTTCATTTTCACAAGAGGACAAAGGAGAAAAAGCTCCCCAAAGTTCGTTCCACAATTTCTCCTGAACACAGAAATGCATGATATGTGGTTGTAATCTGTTGTTTGGGTACATGGCAGGGTTCAAAATGGAAAGAGCGCTATTTAGCTTTTGGAGGGAAGATTTTGCTGGAATAGTTTTCGGGTGCCATGTCACATTTGCAGAGCCCCTAAAGTACCAATACAATGCAAACCCCCAATAAGTGACCCCATTTTGGAAACTACACGCCTCATAGAATTTATCTAGATGTATAGTGAGCATTTTGACCTCACAGCTGTTTCACAGATTTTATTGACTTTGGGACGTAAAAATGAAAAATTACTTTTTTTCCAATAAACCGTCCATTTAGCAACATATTTTTAATTTTTGCAAGTGGTTAAAGAAGAAAAAACACCCCACAGTTTGTTACACAATTTCTTCTGAACACAGAAATGCTCCATATCTGGATGTAATCTGCTGTATGGGAACATGGTGGGGCTCAGAATGGAAAGAGCGCTATTTGGTTTTAGGAGGGCAGATGTAGCTGGAATAGTTTTCAGGTGCCATGTTGCATTTGCAGAGCCCCTAAAGTACCAATACAATGGAAACCCCTGAAAAGTGACCCCATTTTAGAAACTACACCATTCAAGGAATGTATCAAGGGGTATTATCATTTTGAGCCTAAAAATGCTTCCCAAAATGTAATGTACAAAGTGAAAATTAAAGTTTTTAAAGAAATATCCAATTTCAGTGCCTAATACGTTGCGACCACTTTGTGGCATCAGAGACATGAACTCCTAAAACTATTAAGTGGGCTATCCCGGGGACAAAAAAATTAAATATGTGGGTGTAAACTGCTGCTTGGGCACACAGCAGGGCTCAGAAGGGAAGGAGCACTGTGTTTTTTTTTAGCTTTTGGAGTATAGATTTAGAGGGACTTTCTGGTCGCCATGTTATTTTTGCAGAGCCCTGGAGGTGCCAGTAAATTGGAATTCCCCAAGAAGTGACCACCATTTTGTAGGGGCAATTTTAGGGTCTCTGCAAATGTGACATGGCGTCCAAAAAACAACAATCTAAATATGCGGTCCAAAAGCACATAGTGCTCCTTCACATCTGCGTCCTGCTGTGTGCCCATATGGTAGTTTATGCCCACATGTATGACACTGGTGTACCCAGGACAACATACTTAACAATACCATATGTGGGTATTAACTACTGTTTGGGCTCAGCCGGGCACAGAAGGGAATGAGCGCTATTTTGGTTTTTGGAGCACAGTTTGCTTTTTGGACACCATGCCACTTTTGCAGAGCCCATGAATTGCCAGTAAAGTGGAATCCGCAGACATGTCACCCCATTTTGGAAACTATATCCTTCAAGGGATTTATCAAGTGGGGTAATGAGCATTATTCGTTTCAATAGTTTTTTATTGAAATTTTTAACAGGAAAACATTACAAGCCGTAAACACATCAAGGAACAAGGGCACAATTATGGCCTCACATACATCGTAATCACAGTACAATTCAATATACTCAGGCGAGGTACATCCACAAATAAAATACATATAGTAATAATGCATAGTAAGAGCAAGTAAGTCTTTCCAAACATATGATAAACCTAACACGATAAGGCCGTATAGAGCGATAATCGAGTTTTGCCATGAGAAGGAGGAGGTGGGGAACGGGCTAGTGGAGGATAAGGTGAAAAGCGAAGGGCAAAACAACAAAAGAACATAAAACACAAAACATAGTCCAGGCCTAGAGAACGAATAAAGTCGGATCGCATCCCCCAGCTCACAGAGTAGGTAACCCGCCCTGTAAGCAAAGGGGGAGACCCATCAGCTACCAGGCATCAACTTCCCAATTACTTAATTAGATAATATATAGGTGTTCCAGGAGTAACACAGCAGAGTGGCCCCAAGAGGCTACAGAAGTAAAGTAAAGTGCAATACCATAGTGTCAGGGAAGGCCCCGACGTACAGGCCATCAATGAGTGTACGGTGGGGGGAATGCCTCTGCCCACTCCTCCCAGTGTGTCCTGAATCTATCCAGGCCCCCTCCATTACATGCACAAATACGCTCATATTGATAGTTCAGTGACACCGCTGAAATCAACTCTGTCAACGTCGGGCATGCGGTAGACTTCCATCTTCTTGCAATAAGTAGGCGGGCAGCCCCTAGCACCTGACATACAAGTGTCCTATGTCTACCCGGTATCGTGTGGATGCCCAGCAGGAGAAGTGCCAGTTCAGGTGTATACCCCACCACTCCACCACACAGGCTATTAATCAAGGAAAACACAGAAACCCAAAAGGGCTGAATGAGTGGACAGTGCCAGAACACATGGAATAAAGATCCGTTCTCCCCGCATCCCCTCCAACAGCGAGGTGAACACGATGGGTAGAACTTAGCTAGGCGTAAAGGAGGGTAATACCATCGTAGAAGTAGTTTGCTATATTGCTCCCAATGTGAGGCACATACTGTGGATCGCTTAGCCCATCTGATCGCTTCCCGCCAGTGGCCGGCCTCAAATCTACTGCCTATGTCATCTTCCCAAAGGCTGATGTGTTTAGTCTTGTGGAAGGTGCAATCCATATTTAAAGTTCGATACAGGGTTTTAATATTATAAGGCGCTGGGGAAGCCTGTGGGTGTAAGAGGTCGGCGGCCGGCTGCGGTAAGCTCAGCTGAGCCGAGGTAGTGTCAGACAGGTAGGAAGTCAATCTAGTATAGGTATATGCCTCCTTTGCGGGTAGATCATATGTCTCCTTCAACACGGAGAAGGGTGCTATGGTACCTCCCCTATACAGGTCAGAGACATACTTTACCCCACATCTGCGCCACACGTCTAGGGATAAATGCGGTATCTCGTGAGGGAGTGTCGTAATGGGCAGATTTAGTGTTACCTTAGGAGCATCCCCATCCTGCATAGTACACAATGCATGCCATGCCCCAATCGTAGCCTGTACAGCCGGTGGAGCAGATATGGAAGATCCGCTCCTGGGTCCCGACGCTAGCAGGTAACCCTCCCAATCGGTAGTCTGAACCATTTGGGCCTCCATAGCTGGCCACAGTTTGTCATGGTTCGTTGTAAACCAAAATTGGAGTTGACCCAAAACTATGGCTAAGTAATAATGGTACAAGTTTGGTACACCCATACCCTCATTGTCTCTTGCTTTAAACAATGTATATAGTGCTACTCTGGGTTTACCACCGTTCCATATAAAGGACATCATTTGTTTTTGGAAATTTAGGAAGGTGGACTTGGGTATCGGGATCACTAATGTTCTTAAATAGTAAAGTATCTTGGGAAGGATCAACATTTTGTATAACATTATTCTTTCCATCCAACTATGCTCAAATTTAGTTAACCCATCAAGCTCCTTCTGAAGGGTAGCCAGCAGGCCTAGAAAGTTGGCCTTAACTAAATCTTTTGGGTTTGGGCTGAGCCGTATTCCCAGATAGGGTATAGAGTGCGAGCACCATTGATAGGGCGATGTGTTTTTGATGTGGTGTATATTGTTTTGAGACAGACCAATTCCTAAAATCTGGGACTTGGATTCATTAACTTTATAATATGATAACTCTCCAAAATCTTTCAGAATTTGAGATACAGTACAGAGCATGTTATTAGAGTAGGAAAGGGACAGAATCACATCATCCGCAAATAAATTAATTCTGTGGTCTGTCCGATCCAACCTGATACCAGTCAGACCCGGATGCGTCCTGATCGTTTCAGCCAAAGGCTCCATCACTAATGAGAATATCAAAGGGGACAATGGGCACCCCTGTCTCGTGCCATTGGTAATGGCGAAGGGGCGAGACAGGTCTCCATTCGCCAGCACTCATGCGGAAGGGTTAGAGTAGAGTGCAGAGATTGCAGTAGCTATGGGGCCAGAAAAACCAAATTTATGGAGAACCTCAAAAAGATACCCCCAATGTACCCTATCGAACGCCTTCTCCGCATCCAGGGACAGGAGCAGAGAAGGCGCCCGCCGAGCCCGGGCCGCCGCAACCAGCGCGACCACACGTCTCGTGCCGTCTGGGGCCTGCCTCCCCTTAGTGAATCCAACCCGATCTCTGCCTATCAGTGTGAGCATGACATTGAGGAGTCTGTTCGCAAGTACCTTCGCAAACAACTTAACATCCGCATTTAATAATGATATGGGCCGGTAGTTAGAGGGTCGGGAGGGGTCTTTGCCTGGTTTGGGTAGAGTCACAATCGTTGCAGATAGCATCTCAAGGGGAAATGTTCCTGTCACCATTGCTAAATTAAATACCTCAGTAAGGTGAGCAAGAATAAGTGGCTTGAACAGCTTGTAGTATTCCCCAGAGAACCCATCTGGACCTGGAGATTTATTAAGTTTTAAGCCATCTATCACCCTAGCCACTTCCTGAGTGGAAATAGAAACATTTAAAGACTGCAGCTGTGCAGGGGTAACAGAGGGAAGGTTCAAAGAGCATAGGAATTGGTTAATATCTGTCTTTGAAGGCTGCTTGGTATCCGAGTCATCTCTCAAGTTATACAAGTCCTGATAATATTTACTGAATTCATCAGCAATTTGTTGAGGGTGGAAGATTTTTGCTGTGGTCGATTTAGACACAAGAAATGGAATTTTAGATTTAATCCTTGCTGCCTTGACTCTCTGTGCCATTAGCTTGCTGGATTTATTGTACGACCGGTAATAAGAGGCTTTCACGCATTTAGAGTGTTTTTCAAGGTCCACCAGTAGGTGGGCGCTCAAGTCATCCCTAGCCTTCCGCAAAGTATTCAATAGGGCAGGATTAGGGTCAATTTTATGCTTCTGCTCTAGAGTTGGAATAGAAGTAAGTAGCTCCTTCATCGTTTGCAATCGGTTGCGCTTAAAGTGCGAGGCATGCTGAATCATTAGACCCCTAACAAATGCCTTATGTGAATTCCAGAGGCAAAACTTATCCTCTACCGAGGGGGAGTTAATGTTAAAGAATTCGGCAATGTCAGTGTTCAATTTTTCGGTTACCGATTTCAGAGACATAACATATGTATTGTTTCGCCATGACATGGGGGGAGCCATTGTGCCAACTAAATGGATGCTAAGTATGATAGGTGCGTGGTCCGACCACGTGATATTTCCTATTTCACAACTTTGGACTCTAAGAAGCAAATCACTCTGGACTAGGAACATGTCTATTGTGGAGTAGGATTGGTGCCCAGCAGAGTAGTACGTATAATCCTTCTCAGAGGAATGGAAGCACCGCCAAACATCATGAAGTTCCGTCTGCCGGAGCCAAGGTCCTAATTGTTGAGGTGGATGCTTGCCGCGATAAGTGGAATCAGCAGCAGCGTCATGTACAATATTGAAATCACCGCATAATAGAACCTGGCCCTGAGCATGCTTCCTACACTTCTTCATTACCGAATTTAAAAAGGAAATCTGAGATGCATTAGGACAATATACGTTTACAATAGTGATGGGGCAGTTATCAAGCAAACAGGTGAGAGCTACATAGCGGCCCTTGGGATCTGAACTGACATGTATTAACTGAAATGACACTGTATGCTTTAGCGCTATGAGGACACCCGCAACCTTCTTGGCGGCATTGGAACAGAAGACATGAGGGAACAATTTGTGAGAAATCTGTGGCGGATGAGAGTCACAGAAATGCGTCTCCTGTATGCAAATTACATCTGCTGCAGATCTGAGAGCCTCTTTCCACAACAATGAACGCTTAAAGGGACTATTTAGTCCCCTCACGTTAAGTGACAGTAATTCAACACCCATTAGTACTTTCAAGAATTAGCAATACAGACTGGTAGCAGAAAGGGTCGGGTAGGAGAATAACGCTAAAATGACATCTCTTAGGCCTAGAGGAGAACAATTCGTTAACGACATTATTCAACACATAACTAGGTAACAGTAAAGGAAGAGAAAATAGTGTTACACAACCGAGCAGTGAAATACTGTGCAAACTTGGGGGGAAGTTTGCCATAGAATAGGAGGTATAAAACACGTCACAGGTGACTCACAGTACGTCCATATTGAGCTATTCACTCGACGGAGGTGGTAGCTTTCCATGTAGGGTCCAACTTATGGGACTCGGCCCTTGATGGTTTCTGGACATGAGGCGCAGGTGGCGGCAGGTTCCACTGGTGTAGCAGGTTTCTCCCGGTGTCAAAGAAGTTAAATGTAAAAGTCACTCCATTCCTGATAACGATGACTTTAGTTGGGAATCCCCACTTGTAGGGAATGCTGTGTTGCCAGAGGACCGCTGTAACAGGAGCAAGATCTCTTCTGGCAGCAATGGTAGCCTGAGACAGGTCTGCATAAAGTTGGATGTCTTTAAACGGCTCAGGCAAAGATGGTCTTTTCCTTGACTCAAGCATGAGACGATCTTTGACATGGTAGAAATGTATGCGGGCGAGGGTGTCTCTGGGAATATGATCAGGCATCCCCTTTGGCTTCGGCAAGCGGTGGGCCCTATCTATTATAAGATCCTCTTCAGAGCATTGTGGCAGGATTGCTTTCATTAATTGTTGCAAATAAGAAGTCAGGTCCCTGGCAGCGACTGACTCTGGTATGCCACGAAACTTGACATTGTTCCACCTATTCCTATCTTCCATGTCGGCCAGTTTAAGTTTGACCGCCGCTAATTCTTCCTCAAGATCATTATGAGCATCCACTATAGTGTTGTGTGCCGCAGCAAATTCACTCATTTTATTCTCAACGTGGTCTATCCTGTTGCCAAGAGAATCAACCGTGGCGGATACGGACGTAATCGCCTTAGTGATATCCTTCTGAATAGATCTGTGCAATGCTAGCATTATATCCTTCAGGAAAGATTCAGAAGCCAATTGGGTACCTGCAGGGATAGCCTGGAGCACATCCGAATCACCTAATTGGGGATCTTCCACAGCCGGGCGAGATTAAAAACAGAACATAGTATCCCATCTCATCTTTTGCTTTACAGGGCTGTGTGTGGGAGTAATACTATCTGCTTGGGAGGATGCTTCTACAGGAGGAACCTCCGAATGGCTGACAGGGGCTGAAGTGGGTGAAGATGGGGGTTGTAGTCCCCTCTTTGGAGCTTGCTGCTGGCCTTCTAATGCCCTTATCTGGTTGTCCTGGGGCCAGGACTGTCACCAGAGGCCTCCAGATGCGATGGTGTAAGTTGAAGTCGCTGCTCACCTGGAGTGCCGTTGTGTTCCGCGCTGGAGCGGCCCGCCGCCCGCTGCAGCGGGTACAGGGAGGATTCTCCGGCGCCATCTTGGGCCAAGGCTGGTGCGGCGAAAAAATCAGTAAGCCGCTTCGGGGGGCCTTTCTTCCCCCATTTTGCCATATCTCCGCAGTCCTGAGCAGCAGAGGACCCTTCTGTGCCCTAATATCCCGGTATCGCCGGCGCCGAGTAGTTGCTTTGAGCCGCTGAAGGAGTGTGAGGCCTCAGAGCTTTACAGATCAGCAGCCATCTTAGTCGGCTCCAAGCCACGCCCCCGTAATGAGCATTATTAACCCTTAAGTGTTGCATTCTTTTAATTTCCAGAAATGAATGCGCAGCTGATAATGAAAAGTTAAAAAATGAAATTTTTCTATAGATTCGACATTTGAGTGCCCAATATGTTGTGCCCAGCTTATGTCTGCACAGACACACACTCCAAAAACTGTTGAGTGGGGATCCCGGGCACAACAGCTTTTGGAGCGTTCATCTCTGATACAAGCCGGGCACAACATATTACGCACTGAAATAATGTATTCCTGGAAAAATTGTCAAGTTCACCTTTCACCATCAGCTGCGTATTCATTTATGGATAATAAATTCTAAAAACACTTGGGGGTTAAAAATGCTCAATGTACCCCTGGATAAATTCCTTCAGGGGTGTAGTTTCCAAAATGGGGTGACATGTCAGGGGATTCCACTTTACTGGCATTTCAGCTCTGCAAAAGTGTCATGGTGCCCAAAAACCAAACTGTGCTCCAAAAACCAAATAGCACTCCTTCCCGTCTGTACCCGGCTGTGCCCAAACAGCAGTTTATACACACATATGACATTAAGTACATTATACTGGGTATACCAGTGTCATACATGTGGGTATAAACTGCAGTTTGGGAACACAGCAGGGCACAGAAGGGGAGGAGCTCTATGTGGCTTTTGGAGCGCAGATTCAGATGTTTGGGATCTGGATGCCATGTCATGTTTGCAGAGCCTCTAAAGTACCAGTAAAGTGGAATCCCCTAGGGAATGACCCCATTTTGAAAAGTGCACTCCTCATAGAATTTATCAAGGGGTGTAGTGAGCTTTAGTATCCCAGACGTGAATACATAGCGGATGGTGAAGAGTGAATAGGTAAGCTGTGCGGAGTACATAGGGAACACCAAATTCCCTACTATTTCCCCAGTAGCTCCTATGATTGGAGGGGTCACTCTGGGGTTAATTTCTGGTTTATTATCCCTTGTAAGGTCTAAATTTGGTTTGTCGCCTGATATATGCTTGCACAGCTTATGCATTCCCTTCCTGACACAGCCAAATGTGTTCTAATGATTTGGTGATTTTTGGGGTTTTTGTCTTCACATTGTACAAGCTATATTTTCTTTATTTCTCTGGTGATGTAGCCATATGAGGGCTTGTTGTTTGCAGTATGAGATGTATTTTGTAATGACATCATTTTTAGGTGCCTACAACTTAAAATAAATTTTATTAACTCTTTCTTGGTGGATTAAAAAAAATACCCCATCAATTCTGGAACTGCTTTTTACCTTTTAAATTTTTTGCCATGCAACATAGAGCATAAGTAACATGTTACCTTTATTCTGTGGGTTGGTATGATTATGGCGATACCTCATTTATACAGTTTTTTTATGCAATACTAATTTTGCAGAACAAAAACCCATTTGGGGACATAAATCTATTTTTTTGAATCACCATCTTCTGAGATGCGTAACATTTTTATTTTGCAGTTTACAGAGTTGGTTTAGGGCTTATTTTTTTGCAGGACAATCTGTGCTTTTTATTGGTACAGTTTTGGGGCACATATGACTTTTTGATCACTTTTTATGGCATATTTTGTAAGGTGAGATGGCGAAAAATCATTACTTCCATTTTTTTTTCCGTTTTTTTTTCCCGATGTTCACCATGTATGTTAAATATTGTTTCAGTTTTATTGTACAGGTTGTTACGGACTCAATACCAAATATGTATTGTTTTTATTAATTTTTAGGTTTATTTTTTATATAATTCATTTTATATAGGAAAAGGGAATTTTTGGGGCTTTATTCTTTTATTACTTTTTTTCACATACTTTTTTTAATTTATTTTTCACTTTTTTTTTACTTTTTCATGTGTCCCATTAGGACACCTGAGCCAGAGATGCTTTGCTCTCTGGCTCAGTACTATAGGCTGCAAGACACAAGCATACAAGTGTCTTGCAGTCTATACAGGAAGAGAGGCTATGCAGACGCATAGCGCTGACTTCCGGAGGTCTCGGCAGGATCAACCAGGTAGTGGGGTCTCCAGGCAGCCTGGGGTCACTGGGCAGACCCCGGGCTGCAGGTTATAGATATCGGCACCCCCCAATCTCACCGCAGGGGGTGCCGGGGAGGCAAGATGGCGGAACCCCTTGGATGCCGCGGTCCTGTTTGACTGCGGCATCCAAGGGGTTAAAACCTCCAATCGGAACTCAGTTTCGACAGGAGGTTATGGAGCAGGGTGTTAGCTGTCAGTTACAGCTAACACCCGGTTCCGATGCCGCACGCTCAGATAGTGTGTTACGCCCTGATAAGCGAAGTACCTAGCACCCAGAACATAATAGTATGTCCAAGGTCGTTAAGGGGTTAACATTGTACAATTTTCCAATATACTTTCTGTAAAAATTCCTCACGGTTTTCTAGATCTCTGCTTGCTGTCATTCATTCTGCTTACTCCCAGTGGATAAAAATCAGTCCATGGTCATGTGATATACAGTTCATGGTCATGTCGCCGGCGGATGAATACCCAGGTGCACAGCTCGTTATAGTCATAGCACAGTAATCAGATCTCTGCCTGGTAACGAGCTGTGCACCTGTGTGTTCATCACATGACCATGGATTGATTTATATCCACTGGGAGTAAGCAGAATGAATGACAACAAGCAGAGATCTAGAAAACACTGAGGGATTGAAACAGAAAGTAAATTGTACAACTTTTTATTATACAAACAATAACATTGGTCTCTCAATATTGGTTAGAAAGTTGCCAACCCCTTCAAACAATTAGAAACTTATTTAGGACTCTTAAGCAAGAATCTGTAAGCAGTGGCGTAAGTAGGAATGGGTGGGCCCCAAGGCGAACATTTGACATGGGGCCCCCCCCCGAACCGCTGCCCCCAACCACCACCCCGGACCGCCCCTCCAACCCCCCCCCGAACCGCTGCCCCCAATCGCCCCCCCGGACCGCCCCCACCCAAAAAAAACCGCATTCCTGCGCACACTATTATGCGCCATATTGGCCCCTGCACACAGTATCATGCCCCATAGTGGCCCCTGCACACAGTATCATGCCCCATAGTGGCCCCTGCACACAGTATCATGACCCATAGTGGCCCCTGCACACAGTATCATGACCCCCCATAGTGGCCCCTGCACATAGTATCATGCCCCATAGTGGCCCCTGCACACAGTATCATGCCCCATAGTGGCCCCTGCACAAACTATTATTTCCCATAGTGGCCCCTGCACTGAGTATTTTGCCCCATAGTGGCCCCTGCACTGAGTATTTTGCTCCATAGTGGCCCCTGCACACAGTATTATGTCCCATTGTGGACCACCCATGAACAATTATTATACTCTTGAGTCTTTTCAGACCCCAGAGTATAATGATCGGAGACCCAGGGGAGGATACAAACATAAAAAAACAATGTTGCTTACCTGTTCCTCGCTCCGGTCCACTCCATGCTACTTCACCCTTCTTTAACGTTGGACCAGGCCGGCGTCACTTGATGCGGGCTGGCATCGCAACGCAAAATGACGTCGGCAGACGTTTGGGACTTCACCAAACAGGTCCGAAGCCTGGAGAAGCGTAGGAGAGGTAAGTACATTGTTTTTTTATTTTCCCTCACCTCCCCTGGGCCTCCGATTATTATACTCCAGGGTCTGAAAAGACCCCGGAGTATAATGATAGCAGTGATTGTGGGGTTCGGCCCGCGGCCTCACATACCGATCCCCGCTCCTGCTCACAGCCGCCTCCGCAGAATGGGAAGAATGGGGTTACTCCAGCAGGTAACGGCCTATTAAAAAAAAAAAAAAGCATCGGGGGCCCGCGGGGCCCCGTAATGTCCCAGGCCCTGTGGCAGCTGCTACCGCTGCTACCCCAGTAGTTACGCCCCTGTCTGTAAGGATAAGGCTAGATTTACACAATGAATACTGGCGATGTGATGTCCATTTTTTTAACGGATGTCAAGCAGCAGCATTAATTTCACTGTCAGTGATTGGAGGCTATTCACATGAGCGTTATTTTGATGGTCCATTCTCACGGACCCCTCAAAATATAGGTCATGTCCTAATTTTGGCCATTTTCACAGATCCCTCCATACACTCAAATGTATGGGGGATCCATGAAAATGAGTGCCCCTCGGGTGCAAGACAGCTGTGAAAATGGATGTTTTTCATGATCGTTTTGCACCTCTTTCATGTGAATGTAGCCTAAGGTCCCATGTTGTGGAAAAACATTTTTGCCTGCTGCAGAAATTAGTTTACAGTGCCTGCAAAGTGCTTAAGCTTTTGGCTTACCCCATCCACTCATTGTGGAAAAAAAACGCTGTGAAAAACATGCGTTTTGAAAAACACAGCATGTTGATTTTATCTGCGGAAATGCAAGTGCTTTTTCCATAGATTTAGGTTAAGACCTCAAGTTGCAGAAAAGCAGCTTTTTTTGTTGCAGATTTCCTGCAGTTTTCTGAGCCAAAGCCAGAAGTGGATTTAGCAGAAGGGAAAAGTACTAGTACTATATTTCCCAATTCTTTTGTAGCCACTCTTTACTTTGGCTAAAAAAAAACGCAGTATAATCTGTAACAAAAAAAAAGCACCTTTCCGCAACATGGGACCTTAGCCTTAATAAAGGAAGAAAAACACAGAGAAAACCATGTCAAAAACACAATGAAAAATGCTGTGGAAAAAACGCAATCCCTTTCCGCTACATTTTTCTGCAGCGTAATTTATTCACAGTTCAGTACATGGGGCATACATTTAGTATGTAATAATTTTTTAAAAATTTTTCTATGCATTCTACAAGGGACCTCTTAATTAAAGCATACACACAGTTAAATAAACCTGCATTCAGTACAGCATATAACGCAAAAAAAAAAAAATGGCTTAGTCATTAAGGCCAAAACAGGATAGTTACTAAGAGGTTAAGGATGGAGGATGTATTAATTAAAAATTACATTAGTTCTGGAACATTTCATTCCAGTCCACTGGGTTTTGTATTTATAGCAGCACAAGCTATTATTTACAATCTGCAGAAACATCAAAATTGGACTTTATTTATAGAGATGGAGAGCTTAACTATAATCCAGTTCATCTGCTGTAGAAACTGCATTGCCACTGTTGGTTCCGAATGGTTGAACCTAAAACCTATGATTACCAACTACTCTGTGTTTTCATCTTTACCACTTTAGATAGATGACATTTACTAAGAGCAATTGCTCTTTGCCTTGAAATAAATTGGTAGTGTCCCATTACAGTACCTTGCGCTAGTAGACTAGATTTTGTGTATGCTCTAATTCTGAATCTATGTTAATGATTTACAGATATACTTTGTTGCATATAATAAGACTAGTATAATCTGTGAATTTTTTTTTCTTTCATTTTAAACCATTACATCTCTTTTTATTTCTTTGTTCCTCTAAGTACTGTGGCTAAATCGACATGGATAGAGATTAAAGACAGGCCTGCTCTGGCTTTAGTGACATCAAACACCATGAACAGTATGATGCTGCGATGAATTGAGAGATGTAGACTTTTGTTACAATACAAAGCAGCTCATTGTTATTCTTGTGGCGCATATTCTCTCCTGTGATCCTGAAGTTTTAGACACCCATTAGCCGGGATAAATCTCATATCCACTGAGATTACAAGTGTTTTAATCCTCACCTTATTAACCCTAAACAGGTTGTATTTAGTCTAATTCTCACCTACATTTTTCTGCTAAACTCAAGTCAATTGAGTCTGTCCATAGAGGTCATCTGCCTTGTCTCATGACCTTCTGTTTCTAGAAGATAAAAAAATACAGATTCTATAACTGACCAAGGTCTTCCTGTTACCAAGGAAACGGCATATTTGTTTTTGACTACTCTTCCAGAATCAAAAAAATGTTAAACATGTGTATCAGTCTCTTGATACATATATTTATCATAAGGTATTTTATCTTTAACTGCCTAATGCATAATAGATAGCTTACATTAATATGTTATGAAGCATTTGGATAAATGATTTGTGTGTGAATATAAGACCCCCCTTGAGATAATATATCCTCCACTACAGAGTTGAAAGAGAGATATCAAAAATGTAAATCAAAAAACTATATGTGATAACTAGAGATGGGCAATCCAATTCATGCCTAGCTGGGTTTGTCTCAAATATCCCAAATTGTTCGGATTTTAGTGAAACTGAATAATTGGCGATTCATCTTGAATGAACTAAAATGGCCGTTGTGACTTACAGAGCACAGTGAAAATATAGAAGTAACATGTCTGTGACTCACTATGATGTCCTGGCATCACCTGACAGTCTCTCAGCCAGCAATCAGTGGTAGGTGGACGTCTTAGAGTGCTGATGTCACAGACAATATATAGAATGCTGTGGGCTGGAATATGAGACATTTCAGTGATAGTGATGGATGTGTTGTTCATCAATGCATGGTCCAAAGCAATTACTCCATTTTCTTCTGTGAACATGCTACTGACAACAGCAAAACTTGCAATAGAGCTAAAGAATCATAGGAGTACAAGAAGTAAAACAAAGTTTAGTCAGATTTAATCAATTACAGGCAGATAGTAATAGAAATCATAAATAGGAGTGAGGGAGCAGATCTGTGCTGTGTGAGACTAGGTTCACACCTGCGTTCAGGGGAAACCCTGAACGCAAACCTAATCCGTTTAAAAAAGCAGTTACCTTTGGAAACCCACAGACCCCATAGACTATAATAGGGTCCGCAAGGTTTACGCCCGGTTTACACCCGAAAAGGGCAGAAAATGCAGAGAGAAAAGCGCTGCTTGCAGAACTTTTCTCTCCATATTTTTAAAGCGGAATGGGGAACAGAATCCCCAGGTGGAGACCGGGCACAGATGTGAACCTAGCCTGAGCCAGACTGCTGCAGTAATACAGACAATCGACAGTTAACCCTTTAATTGCCAATAATCTAATTTTGTCTAAGGCCGGGTCCCTGCCTTTCCAAATTTTTTTTAAGGGAGTTGTCCATACCACCAATATGTTATACATGATATGGAGAGAGATTTCCCTTATTAAAATTAAAACGGAAATGTATAAATGTAATAATTAAATATGCACTTTATTTTGTTTTCTTATAAACCACCCAATCGCTCCCAACCCTGCCCCACCCCTGAAACCCTGCCAGGCCATGGGAAAATTGAGTTGCATGAAAGTGGTACTTGGTACAAAAAAAGGTTGGGGACTGCTGCAATAAACAGTGATGCACCCTTGTAATCTGAGAAATTTTTATTTGTTAGCCCCCTGTCACATTAAAATTTATTAACTTTAAAAACTACTTTATTTTATTGTAGATTTTTAATTTATTCACATAACTTGGCATATAGCTCAGTTGCCTTAATTACATATCTAATTTTAGATTTTAGAAAGAACAAAAATGTTTTCCCCTATGTGTTAAAACAGTCACAATAAGGATTCTCCAATCCAATACCAAATGTAGAAAAGCCATGGCACTCACTTCATTAGATGCAGTGAAAAGTTTTTATTGTTGCAAAATAACAGATTTGCGAAATTGTCCACCAATGTATAATAACGTTATCCACAATAAATAATCATGCAGAGTCAAGAGGCAACAATTTGGTTGTTGGAGCAACCATTCTCAAGCCCATGTGGCAGGGGTGCTAGTAGCGGTGGAGCCAGGTTCTCCGGGGTGCATGCACCCTCTCTTCAGTAATAATGAGGAAGCTGGAAATTCAGCTCGGGTCAATCAGAAGGGATCTTAAGGGTTTTTTGTTTTCTTTATGCTCACCCAATAAATAATGATGTACCCTGCTAATCTGAAAAATCTCCATCTGTTAAGGTTCTTTTTTTTTTTTTTTTTTTTTTAACTCAGTATACATAGAAATAAAAATGGGTGAACCTATCAAGATTCGTTTCAATTCAGGTTTGGGTGGCTCAGGTCCCAGATTAATTTTGTGTTGAACAAGTTTGTTACAATACTCAATTTAAATTGGCTTAAAACATGGCTCTTTTGAAACTATCTATCCAATTTCTAGGTCTCTACACAGCTAAAGTTATGTCAAACTTCAAGTTTATCCATACATTGCACTGTCACTCGCGTTTGCGCATTTTAACATTTAAGATGCTCCAAAAAATTACCCTTTTTGAGGTAAAGGGTATTTGCCCATGATTTTTAAGATACACATGGCAATTACAGTATATTGCCAAAAGGTAAAATGGTCTTGTAGAAAAATTTGCCTGTTTTGATTACATGTAAGTGCTACAGGCTTGTTGTCAGTTGGACAAATTTCTGGATGTGAACTACTTGAAAAGTGATGAAGTATTGGCTTTAAAAAAAAAAAAGCCACCACAAATAATCCCTTTATGGGATCAAATGTGAAATAAAAATGGTTTTGTATTTTTTAGATGCCAACACTGTGGCACCAACAATGTACTATAGTGGAATGTGATAGACCAGGAAGCAGGACATGTCTGGCTGAGTGGTGGCAGTGGTAATAGCTGTTTAGGAGTAGCAGGCAGCATCAGCAGTACAGCAAATGGAAAAAGCTGATACAGGGAAACAGTGGCACTACTATTCGGAGGCATCAGTAGGGGGTATGTGAAAATCCTCATGGATCCATGCCTTATTCATTCTGACACAAGTAATTTTTTACTGTGTACAGTTTCACCCTTCTAGGTGTTACAACGCCACTGGCATCTCTGAACACCCTCTAGGCCACTACACTTGAGGCCAGGCAAGTTAAAACTCGCACAGCAAACTAGGTCAGCTCCTTCTACTGTTCTAACTTATTGGCCAAGAATTTCATGGGTCACAGTTATATGCTGGATTATAGGTGCAATCACGTATTGGCCATAGGAATTCCAGTGGGTCACAGTCTGAGCCTGATGCTGGAACTATAGGTGCACCAAGTGTACGATGGTATGCAGCTGCATGGTTGTCAACTGACAACCATGCAGCTGCAGACCTAAAAAATTCTTAGTTCATCTATAGTTCAGCATATAAGGCTCAGCTGACCCACTGAAATTCCTTGGCCTCCCCCGGTGGGCCCCGTGCCTTTAGTTGGGGTCCAAAGGGGCCCCTCGGATCTGGAGCCTGATGACTCTTGATCCTGGAGTCAGGCCCAGCCACATTGATAACGGAAAGGGGCCTGGCTTCATAGGCCAAAAGGCCCCTTTCAAGTAGAAACCTGCCCAGGGGAGGTCTGTGAAAATAACAAACATTTTTACTCACCTCTCCTGGGCGCCCAAGTAATCCGACTTCATCTTCTGGCCAATTCTGGCCTGTAGCTGAAGTCATGCTTTCCTGTAGCTGGCGTCATAACGTCAGCGTACCCCCACGTGACCACTGAGGCACAGTCACAGATCTCAGCGGTGACATCTGGAATGCGTGACGTCAGCCGCAGACCTGAAGAAGCCAACAGGAGCAATGCGAGGATGCCCAGGCAAGGTGAGTATAACTGTTTGTTATTTTCCCTCATCTCCCCTGGTCTGAAGAGACCCCAGAGTATAATAATAGCACTGAAATGAACGGGTGAGCCTCTCGAATATTCATCAAAATGAGAGAGGTTCCCCTGAAGCGGCTTGAGGCTCTGGAGAGTATATTTTACTGTGTGGGGCCACTGTGGAGCATTATACTGGGGGGGGGGGCACTGTGGAGCATTATACTAGGGGACCCCCTGGGAAGCATAATATACTGTGTGAGGCCACTGTGGAGCATTATACTAGGGGGCCCTCAGAGCATATTATACTGTGTGGGCCACTGTGGAGCATATTATACTGTCTGGGCCCACTGTGGAGAGCATATTATACTGGGGGGCCTCTTGGTAGCATATTATATTGTTTGGGGCCACTGTGGAGCATTATATTCGAGCGCACTGTGAAACATTATACTAGGAGGGCCCTCTGAGGAGCATCTTATACTGTGTGGGGCCACAGTGGGGAGCATATTATACTGTCTGAGGCCACTGTGGGGAGAATATTATACTGGGGGTGGCCTCTTGGTAGCATATTATATTGTTTGGGGCCACTGTGGAGCATTATACTGGGGGGCATTGTGAAACATTATACTAGTGGGGCCCTATGAGGAGCATATTATATTGTGTGGGGCCACTGTGGAGATTTATACTAGGGGGCAGTGTGGGGAGCCTATTATACTATGTGGGGCCACTGTGGAGCATATTATGTTTTGTGGGGCTTCTTGGGAACATATTATATTCTGTGGGGCCACTATGGAGCATTATACTGGGGGGGATTGGGAGGAGCATATTATACTAAATGGGGGCCGCTATGGAGCATTATACTGTGGTGGGGCAGACTCTGGGGAGTATATTATACTATGTGGAACCACTGTGGAGCATTATACTGTGTGGAGGCTCTGGGGAGCATATTATACTGTGTGGGACCACTAAAGAGTGTTATACTGTGTGTGGGGGCTCTGGAGAGCATATTATAGTTTGTGGGGCCACTAAGGGTTATTATGCTGCATTGAGCCTCTGGGGAGCATACTATACTGGGTGGAGCATCATATCCCAATTGGGGCCACTGTGGAGGCAGGCTCAGGGGATCATTTTATACTGTGGAGGGCACTGTGGAGCATTATACACCATTTAGAGCATTATATACCATGTGGACCATTATACTGTGGGGGGGAAGGACTCAAAATTCCTGCTGGCAGCCCTGTGTGCTCTGCCTGCATCACAGCTCCCTCACTATAATCTTGCACATATGTGTAGTGCTCCATGGCAGTGCCATTCCCCATACAGTACTGTGCCTGCATAGTAATATAGGGAATGATGATACTGGGAACATACTCAGTAATACCGGATAATCAGCACATATATGAAATTTCAGTGAAGGAGCTGTGATATTGGCTATTAGCATGAAGCTGTTAGGTTGGCCCTAGGACTTTCATTCTGACTCTGGGTCCTGGTGGTGGGCCCCTATAAACAATTCCACTGTTGGGCCCTGGACATCACAATCTGACACTGTTCCAGATACTGTACTGATTGCAGCTGTTATTACTCCTGATGCTTGTAGTCGACGCACTAGCAGAGGAGGTGGAGCATTGACTGAGTGAGTTGGGCTGGGAGTGGACAAATGCCACCTGGGTATGCGTGTGAGTGGACCTAGGGGCCTGCTATGGTTGGTGCTCTTGGTGAGTGTGGTCATCCTCATCATAATCTTGAAAGACATAAGGGTCAACTTCCTCCCCTGGCTATGCCTTTGATATATCAAGAGCCCTCTCTATACCCAAAGGAGAGTCTTCCTCATCTTCCTCTTCGAGTCTAAGAGTGCTAGTTCCTCCACCATAATGACCCTGACCCAAATTCTCATCCTCCTCCATCAACCAGGGGGCGATGACATTGACTAACAGATGGAAATTGTTACTCCTTTTCTGTCCCTCATTGCATGAGTGTGTTTCTTGTAAGATATACAATAAAGGGATCACATTGCTGATGCTGCAGTTGTCCCTGCTAACAAATTAGGTGGCCTCTTCAAAGGGCTTGAAAAGCCAACACACTTCCCTCTTGAGCCTCCAATAAAATATTTTGAAGTACATATTTTCCTTGTAGTCTTCTGCATACAGTAATTGTTCACTGCCTTCTGCTGCTCAGATAGACGCTCCATCATGTTTAACCCTTTCCCTGCCAGCCACATATCTATATGTCCTCCCAGGGTGTCACTTCTGTAGCCGATCATGTATCTAATACGTCCTAACTTCTAATGCTGATATCTCATATCCGTTAGGACTATTAAGGAGATCTGGATTCATTTTAAAGATGAGTATCTCATCTTTAAAATGATACCAATATCTTCATGATAGCCTTTATAGTTCCGGAGCGATTCACTATTGAAAACGCTATTCGGCATTGAGATCCATTGCAGATCTCAATTCCCGACAGCGTTTTTAACAGCGATTCGCTCCGAATTTGTAAGGACTATCATGAAGATCTTATTGTGCCTCCTTATTGTGCATCTTGAAACAGCCACACCGATAGTTTTCAGAGAGCCCTGTATTTCAGCTGATATTATGTGTGGATTTTTCTTTGCATCCCGTACAATTTTCTGGGCAGTTGTGGACGAAATTTTGGTGGGTCTACCTGACCGTGGTTTGGTTTCTAGACATGTTATCAGGCCAAAATCACCAGGGTATGTGAACTTTTGAACAGGGTCATTTTGATGTTTTTGGTTGTCATTATGATTTAAAAAGAGAAAACACAGAAGTTTGAAAATAAATGGCTTCAACAACTACTAAAAATGAGTAGAGAAAAAGTTTTTGTGTTATCATTCATATTCTCTGAAAAAAGGCCAAAAAAACAAAAAATCTACCGGGGTATGTAAACTTTTTAGCACAATTGTACTTTTAGCAACTAATATACATTTATTTGGATTTTTTTTTTTTTTATAAAACATTCAATTCAAATCAAAATTGCATGAAGGTGCTTGTTCGCATACAGTACCAAGTGGCATTTTGACAATGCTGCAGGTGTCTACTTTAAGAAAAAACAGTATATAGGTATGAGGGAGTTGGATGATTTTTTAATGTCGCAATTTAGGCTTGATTTGTCCATCTCAAAACTGTGAAAATTTCTCTGGCTACCGGAGGTGCAAAATTTCCGGAGACCCCTGGCAGTGAAAGGGTTCAGGTGGAATTCTACAAGTTGGAATGTCGCAGATAAGGCAGTGAAAGGTAGACAGTTTTATTGCTGCATATTGAGCAGGGTGTTTTTTTGCAACATAAGAATGGCTGAAACGTTCAGAGACTTTATTGGCCATGAGGACTAAGTACATGCGCCATGCAGGGACAATTTGTTTGACCTAACTTCAGTGCAGCAACAATATTGGTGCAATGGTTGCTGGCAATGATGCCCAATTGGTGTTGGTGAGGAGCCATCCAGCAGGATACTTGCCGCAGGATTTGGTGAAACAGTTCCCCCGCTGTGTGGCTCCTCTGATCCAGGCTCATTAATTGTAAAACTGCATGGCAGCACTTACACCCATGAAAAGAGGGGGGAGGAAGAGGAGTGAAAAAAAAAGTCTTGCCCTAGTGAAGATAGGAGAATGAATTTTGCTGCACACACGAAAGTTTCTTTGTGATGAACCAAGTGAAAAAATGTATTAGCACAATAATTTGTGTAACAGGTGCTTTACAGATTCAATAGCAACGCCATGTAAAAGGTGCTTTACAGATGCAATAACAACGCCATATTTATATAGAATATGATGAAATAGGGATGTAGATAAAAAAAATGCAACGTTTTGGTCTTCAGACCTTCTTCCGGCTAGATCTAAGATGAACATATATAAAAATACATTATAGGCAAATTATGGCGAAGAATAGGGTACATATGATATTGCAAAAGAAGGGAAAGCATCTATACATAAAGATACAATGCACTAAAGATAAAAATAATACATATAGAAATATATACAAGGGGGAAGCATGTAAGGGAATAAGAGGCAAACATACATATTAAAAAGATACAGATTCTAAGAGAGAAACACAAGAAAAAAATGGGAGCAAGAGGAAACCTAGCCTATATGCTAGGTTTCCTCTTGCTCCCATTTTTTTCTTGTGTTTCTCTCTTGGAATCTATATCTTTTTAATCTACATCCCTATTTCATCATATCTCTTATATATATGTAAAAATGAGTTCCTGTCTGTCTGTCTGTCTGTCTGTTCTTTATGCGCGACCGAACGACTGGACCGATCCTCACCAAATTTGGCACACATGTACATCAGGTGTCCGGGAATATTATAGACTGGGTCTCAGCTCTCTTGGACTTACCGTTCCTGAGGTACAGTATTCCCAAAAAATGACCAGCATTAGTCTATACAAGCCTGCAAGTCTTTCACTCATATTCCAACTGCCATACACACGGTCACATGGCCCTTATCAGCCAATAACAGCTCGCAGGCGCTTACTCTCCTCAGGCACACAGGTTTCCATAGCAACCAAGCTATGTATGACCTGTATTAGTGAATAGCAGTTCACAGGACCTTAAATATTCAGTCATATCACGTGTATCAGCCAATATAAGTTCACATTTAATTTACCAGGTTTCCATAACAACACAGCCATAAATAGACTGTACCTATACTGGACTCAGTGGCGTAACTAGCAATGGCAGGGCCCCAAGGTGAACATTTGACATGGGACCCCCCCCCCGGCATCCCCCCCACGCACACAAACTGCATTTCTGCACACACTATTATGCCCCATAGTGGCCCCTGCATACACTATTAGGCCCCATAGTGGCCCTTGCACACAGTATTCTGCCCCATAGAGGCCCCTGCACACAGTATCATAGTGGCTCCTTCATATAGTATTATGCGCACTTCCCGCTACTTCTTCAATGTTGGACCAGATGTCACGTGAGCCAGGCATGTATCCAACACATAATGACATCGGACTGGCCCACCGACATCTGGGACGCCACCAAGGAGGCCCGAAGTCTGCTGAAAAGACCCCAGAGTATAATGATAGCAGTGTTTGTGGGGTTCACGGCCCACAGGCCTTACTTACCAATCCCCGCTCCTGCTCACAGCCGCCTCTGCAGAAGGTGAAGTGCAGGCGGCCGTGAGCAGGAGTGGGGATCGGTAAGTAAATAGGGCCCGTTACCTGCTGGTGTTAGAAAAAAAAAAAACATCAGAGGCCCGCCGGGTCCCCTAATGTCCCGGGCCCTGTGGCAGCTGCTACCACTGCTAAACCGGTATTTACGCCACTGACTGGACTGCCATACTAGATTTCAGCATTCTTATAAATTGAAATGTTTTTTAAACTACTCATGTCCCCTGCAGCAAAACGCATGGCTGCTGCTCAAGCTAATGAAAACTCTCAGCAGACCCAAGCCTGTCTCCAATCTGATAAGGTATGTTACAGACAACAGCGAGCTGCTGAAACTCCCCAGCAGACCCAAGCCTGTCTCCAATCTGACAAAGCATTGTCAGCCACATGCACACAGCTGCACTCCAGGTTTCAATAACAACCCAGCCATTTTTCTTCACTGCTGTAGGTCAGCTTTAAAGGGACAGGGCGCTGTGGATGACACTGTTACACAAGGTCACATACACACAGCTTTACTCCAGGTTTTCCATAACAACCGATCGCAGGTTTTTCACTAATATCCAAACTTAGATGTACATGATCACATGACACTTATGGACCAATGGAAAATTGCAGGTTCAGTCTTGACATACACACAGCTTTACACCAGGTTTCCATAGCAACCAAGCTATTTATGTCCTGTATGAGTCAATAGCAGTTCGCAGGTCCTTAAATATTCAGTCATAAGACGTGTATTAGCCAATATAAGTTCACATTTCATTTACCAGGTTTCCATAGCAACACAGCCATAAATAGACTATATCTATACTGGACTACCATACTGGATGTCAAGTGCAAAACTGGCCAATTCTTATGGGGTCACTACACAAACAAAAAATGAAATATACCCGTGCAAAGCCGGGTCCTTCCTCTAGTCTCTTATATATATAAAAATGAGTTTCTGTCTTTCTGTCTATCTGTCTGTTCTTTATGCGCGACCAAACGACTGGACCGATCCTCACCAAATTTGGCACACATGTACATCAGTTGTCTGGGAATATTTTAGACTGGGTCTCAGTTCTCTTGGACGTACCGTTCCTGAGATACAGTACTCCCAAAAAATGACCAACATTAGCTAATACAAGCCTGCAAGTCTTTCACTCATATTCCAACTGCCATACACACGGTCACATGTCCCTTATCAGCCAATAAGAGCTCGCAGGCGCTTACTCTCCTCAGGCACACAGGTTTCCATAGCTATCAAGCTATTTATGACCTGTATTAGCAATAGCAGTTCGCAGGTCCTTAAATATTCAGTCATATCACGTGTATCAGGCAATATAAGTTTACATTTAATTTACCAGGTTTCCATAACAACACAGCCATAAATAGACTGTACCTATACTGGACTCAGTGGCGTAACTAGGAATGGCTGGGCCCCAAGGCGAACATTTGACATGGGACCCCCCCGCAACAACCCCCCCCCCCGCACAAACTGCATTCCTGCACACAGTATTCTGCCCCATAGTGGCCCCTGTACACAGTATCATAGTGGCCCCTTCATATAGTATTATGCGCACTCCCTGCTACCTCTTCAATGTTGGACCAGATGTCACATGAGCCAGGCATGCATCGCAACGCATAATGACGTCGGACTGGCCCACCGACATCTGGGATGTCACCAAGGAGGTCTGAAGCCTGCTGAAAAGACCCCAGAGTATAGTGATAGCAGTGTTTTTGGGGTTCACGGCCCGCAGGCCTTACTTAATGATCCCGGCTCCTGCTCACAGCTGCCTCTGCAGAAGGTGAAGCGCAGGCGGCCGTGAGCAGGAGCGGGGATCGTAAGTAAATAGGGCCCATTACCTGCTGATGTTACACCAGCAGGTAATGGCCTATTAAAAAAAAAAAAAAAAAAAAGCCGCTACCACTGCTACCCCGGTATTTACGCCACTGACTGGACTGCCATACTGGATTTCAGCATTCTTATAAATTTAAACATTTTTAAACTACTCATGCCCCCTGCAGCAAAATGCATGGCTGCTGCTCTCAGCAGACCCAAGCCTGTCTGTAATCTAACAAGATATGTCACAGACAACATCCAGCTACTTAAACAACCCAGCAGACCCAAGCCCGTTTCCAATCTGACAAGGCATTGTCAGTCACATGCACACAGCTGCACTCCACGTTTCCATAACAATCCAGCTTTAAAGGGGCAGGGCGAAGTGGATGACACTGTTACACAAGGTCACATACACACAGCTTTACTCTAGGTTTTCCATAACAACCGATCGCAGGTCTTTCACTGATATCCAAACTGAGATACACATGATCACATGACGCTTATGGACCAATGGAAAATCGCAGGTTCTTCAGTCTTGACATACACACAGCTTTAAACCAGGTTTCCATAGCAACCAAGCTATTTATGACCTATATGAGTCAATGGCAGTTCGCAGGTCTTTAAATATTCAGTCATATGATGTGTATCAGCCAATATAAGTTCACATTTCAGTTACCAGGTTTCCATAGCAACACAGACATAAATAGACTGTACCTATACTGGACTGCCATACTGGATGTCAAGTGCAAAACTGGCCAATTCTTATGGGGTCACTACACAAACAAAAAATAAAATATATCCGTGCGAAGCCGGGTCCTTCTGCTAGTTCTATATAAATATGGCGTTGTTATTGCATCTGTAAAGCACCTTTTACATGGTGTTACTATTGCATCTGTAAAGCACCTGTTACACGAATTATTGTATGAGCGAAATTCTCAAAAGTTCGATTCTGAAGTTCTATTCAAATTTCCAAAAAAATTTGCTTTGATCCAAATTAATTTGCGGCAAATATAGCTAAAAACACCTATTTCCTGGCCTCAGAGAGCCTGTACAGTGGTGTAGAACACTGTGCCTTGCAGTAACATGTATAGGGAGCCTACTGTGGTAGTGAAACAATACTGTGAGTCAGTATGACACGCACATGACAGGCATCGCTCTTAGAACCACTGCACACTTCTCTTATTTGGCCAGTTATGGGGCCAAAACTGACCAACTAACTCAAGTGTGAACTCAGCCTTACAGTGACCCAGTGGCAGCAGCATGAGGAGAACACAGAGCGACCCAGTGGAAGCAGCATGAGGAGGTCATACAGTGATCTAGTGGCAGCAGAATGAGAACATATAGTGAACCAGTGGCAGCAGTATGAGGAGGCCCTACAGTGACCCAGTGTCAGCAGCATGGGGAGGGCATACAGTGACCCAGTGGCTGCGGCATGAGGAGGGCATACAACGATCCATTGGCTGTGGCATGAGGAGGGCATACAGTGACCCAGTGGCTGCGGCATGAGGAGGGCATACAGTGACCCAGTGGCTGCGACATGAGGAGGGCATACAGTGACCCAGTGGCAGCAACATGAGTATGCCATACAGTGACCCAGTGGCAACGGTATGAGGAGGCATACAGTGACCCCCATGGCAGCGGCAAGAGGAGGACATAGTGAACCAAGGGCAGCGCATGAGGAGGGAATACAGTTACCTGGTGGCAGCGGCATGAGGAGGGCATACAGTGACCCAGTGGCAGAGGCATGAGGAGGGCATACAGTGACCCAGTGTAGCAGCATGAGGAGGACATAGAGTGACCCAGTGGCAGCAGCATCAGGAGGCCATACAGTGACCTAGTGGCAGCGGCATGAGGAGTATACAGAGTGACCCAGTGGAAGCGGCATGAGGAGGACATACAGTGACCCAGTGACATTGTGGAGGTGTCAGCAGCCTTAGGAGGCCATATAGTGACCCGGTAACAGAGTGTGAAGGTGTCAGCAACCTTAGGAGGCCATACAGTGACCCAGTGTCAGAGTGACCCAGAGGAAGCAGCATGAGGAGGTCATACAGTGACCCAGTTCCTCCCCTGTGTGACTTTGTTCGCCCATACAAACGAGGTATAGAACAGCATGACACCGCTGTTCCCTGCACATGTGGTATGCTGGAGGAGCACTGTGAATTGTCCCTGCAGTGGAGGCTGAGGAAACAGTGGAGGATGATGTGGACATTGTTGCAGGACCAATAGCATAAGAACGTGGAGGCGGAAGTGGTGTCACCTGGCCAAGTTGCTGGTGACAAGGCAACAATGTGAAGTTGGCAGCAGCATGAGAAGGACACAGAGTGGCAAGGCGACATGATGTGAAGTTGGCAGAAGCATGAGGAGGTCATACAGTGCCCCAGTGGCAGCGGCATAAGGAAGGCATACAGTGACCCAGTGGCAGCGGCATGAGGATGACATACAGTGACCCAGTGGCCACGGCATGAGGAAGGCATACAGTGTTCCAGTGGCAGCGGCATGAGGATGGGCATACAGTGACCCAGTGGCAGCGGTATGAGGAGTACACAGAGTGACGCAGTGGAAGCAGCATGAGGAGGGCATACAATGACCCAGTGGCAGTGGCATGAGGAGAGCATACAGTGACCCAGTGGAAGTGATATGAGGAGTCCATACAGTGACCCAGTGGCAGCGGAATGAGGAGTATACAAAGTGACCCAGTGGAAGTGGCATGAGGAAGACATACAGTGACCCAGTTCCTCCCCTGTGTGACTTTGTTCGCCCAGACAAACGAGGTGTAGAACAGCATGACACTGCTGTGCCCTGCACATGTGGTATGCTGGAGGAGCACTGTGAATTGTTCCTGCAGTGGAGGCTGAGGAAACAGTGGAGGATGAGTTGGACATTGTTGCAGGAACAACGGCGTGAGAACGTGGAAGTGGATGCGGCGTTACCTGGCCAAGTTACTGGTGACAAGGCGACAATGTGGAGTTGGCAGCAGCATGAGGAGGACACAAAGTGGCAAGGTGACATAATGTGAAGTTGGCAGCAGCATGAGGAGGCCATACAGTGATCCGGTGGCAGCGGCGTGAGGACGGCATACAGTGACCCAGTGGCAGCGGCATGAGGTTGGCATACAGTGACCCAGTGGCAGCAGCATGAGGAGTACACAGAGTGACCCAGTGGAAGTGGCATGAGGAGGCCATACAGTGACCCATTGGCAGCAGCATGAGGAGGGCATACAGTGTCGCAGTGGAAGCAGCATGAGGAGGACATACGGTGAACCAGTGGCAGCAATATGAGGAGGCCATACAGTGACCCAGTGGCAGCAGCATGAGGAGGCCGTACAGTGACCCAGTGGCAGCGTCATGAAGAGGGCATACAGTGACCTAGTGGCAGTGGCATGAGGAGGCCATAGAGTGACTCAGCAGTGGCAGCAGCATGAGGAGGCCATACAGTGACCCAGTGGCTGCAGGATGAGGAGGACACAGAGTGACCCAGTGAAAGCGGCATGAGGAGGCCATAGAGTGACCCAGTGGCAGCAACATGAGGAGGCCATACAGTGACCCAGTGGCAGCGGCATGAGGAGTATACAGAGTGACCCAGTGGAAGCAGCATGAGGAGGCCATACAGTGACCCGGGAACAGAGTGTGGCGGTGTCAGCAGCCTTAGGAGGCCATACAGTCACCCGGTAACATAGTGTGGAGGTGTCAGCAGCTTTAGGAGGCCATACAGTGACCCAATGTCAGAGTGACCCAGAGGAAGCAGCATGAGAAGGACATACAATGTCGCAGTGGACGTAGCATGAGGATGGCATACAGTGACCCAGTGGCAGAGGAATGAGGAGGACATACAGTGACCCAGTGGCAGTGGCATGAGGCGTACATAGAGTGACCCAGTGGCAGCAGCATGAGGAGGGCATACAGTGTCGTAGTGGCAGTGGCATGAGGAGGACATACAATGTTGCAGTGGCAGCAGAATGAGGAGGACATACAGTGACCCAGTGGCAGCAGTATGAGGAGGCCATGCAGTGATCCAGTGGCAGAAGCATGAGGAGGCTATACAGTGACCCAGTGGCAGCATCATGAAGAGACATACAGTGACCCCCATGGCAGCGGCAAGAGGAGGACATAGTGAACCAAGGGCAGCGACATGAGGGGGGCATTCAGTGACCTGGTGGAAGCGGCATGAAAAGGGCATACTGTGACCCAGTGGCAGTGGTATGAGGAGGGCATACAGTGACCCAGTGGTAGCGGCATAAGGAGGCCAAATAGTGACCCAGTATCACAGTGACCCTTTGGAAGCAGCATGAGGAGGATATACAGTGACCCAGTGACATTGCGGAGGTGTCAGCAGCCTTAGGAGGCCATACAGTCACCCAGTGGCAGAGTGCGGAGGTGGCAGCAGCGCGAGTAGGCCACAGAGTGGCAAGGTGATATAATGTGGAGGCAGCAACAGCCTTAGGAGGCCATACAGTGACCCAGTGGCAGAGTGAGCAGGTGGCAGCAACGTGAGGAGGTCATACAGTCACCCAGTGGCAGAGGTGGATGTGGCAGTAGTGTGAGTAGGTCACAGAGTGGCAAGGTGATATAATGTGGAGGTAGCAACAGCCTTAGGAGGCCATACAGTGACCCAGTGGCAGAGTGAGGAGGTGACAGCAGCGTGAGGAAGCCATATAGTCACCCAGTTGCAGAGTGCTGAGGTGGCAGCAGCATTAGTAGGCCACAGAGTGGCAAGGTGATATAATGTGGAGGTAGCAACAGCCTTAGGAGGCGATACAGTGACCCAGTGGCAGCGTGAGGAGGTGGCAGCAGCATAAGGAGGCCATACAGTGACGCAGGGCTGTGGTGCCAACATTGGCATCCTGGCCATGCTTTACCTTCTACCCACAGATTGAACATATGGCCATTTTCACCTCCCCCGGCTGCCAAACCGCCGAGTAGGTGATTTTACCCTCAACACTCCACAGTAACTGACTGCTACCACCACTGCCTCCGTGAACCCCTGCATCACTGCTTTTCGGGCAGGCAGGCTGCTGTGAAGCGGGTGGTCTAATCCGGACACATTTAGCTCCCGACCTCCCACTGCTGCCACCCTGCTGACTCCGCCGCTGCCTCATGCGCAAGCTGCAACCCTCTTCTCCTGATGATGATGAAGCCCCTTCATCACCCGGCTCCCAATTACGATCGGCTACATCGTCATCCACTACTGTCTGCAGGTCACTGATGTCCTCCTCAACACCAGCTCAAACGTCACTCTCCTCATCACTACTTGTCCGCCTACCGCAGGAAGCGGCGGATGTCTCCTCCACATCTTGGTTAAGCAGGTAGCTGCTGACTGTCCTCTAGTACCTCCTCTGCACTGTATAGTGGATCTGAGTCCACAGCATAGAGTAGTTCTCTAGCTGAAGGAACAGAAAAGGACAGAGGCAGGTTGAGGACAGGTGAGGGCACAGGGTCTGCTGCCGAGCCATGCCAACTAAGGGTTGTATCTGACCAACCCACCGACTCTTGGCTGGGGGTGTCTGATATAACTTGGGATGAATTGGATGACCAAGTCAACCAGTCTACAACCGTTGGGTTGCTGGTCAAGACATGACTGCTACATGACACTGGGAGCTCAGGCCTCTGTAAGTAACCCCTGCTGCCACACCCCCTCACTCTGCTGCGACCTATACCTGCGCCGGAAACATTTAGGCCTGTGGCCCTCCCCTGTGCCAGCCTCTTGCTTCTCTGTCTGACATACTGTTTGATGAAAAAAAAAATTTAATTGCAAAGGAAATAAATACAAAGCAAAAAGGCCTGTAATTTTCTACTTTGAAGAGAATGGCAAATATGCCCCTTATTTCTTTCCCCACTAATGAACACTTATAAAAAAAAGCGTGATAAAAGCAGAGATTTGTGGCTAAGAATTATTGATTTTTGACAATACTGTATTTATAAATGGCCAGCAACTTTATACTGGGAACAAAATGGCAAATATGGACCCTATGGCATTCCACACTAATAAACACCTTTCAATAAGTCATAACTGCTAAGAATTATTGAATTATTGACAATACTGTATTGATAAATGGCCAGCAACTTTATACTGGGAACAAAATGTCAAATATGGTTCTTATGGGTTTCCACACTAATAAACACCTTTAAATAAGTCATAACCGCTAAGAATTATTGAATTATTGAAATATTGAATTATTGACAATACTGTATTGATAAATGGCCAGCAACTTTATACTGGGAACAAAATGGCGAATATGGTCCTTGGCCTCCACACAAAAACACCTCAAAAAATCAAAAACAAAAAAAATAAAAAAAATAAAAAAAAAAAAATAAAAAAAAAAAAAAAACAAATACTGGGAAAAATGGCGTATGGTCTTATGCGTTTCCACACTAATAAACACCTTTAAATAAGTCATAACCGCTAAGAATTATTGAATTATTGAAATATTGAATTATTGACAATACTGTATTGATAAATGGCCAGCAACTTTATACTGGGAACAAAATGGCAAATATGGTCGTTATGTCTTTCCCCACGTTAAAGGCGTTAGAACAAATAACTGCAGATATTAGTGGATGATAATTCAATTTTCTTTGCCACAATAGTGCTGACAAATGGCCAATAATGTATGGCCATGGTTAAGTTTCTGTTTGCAGATCTTGCACATTGCCGTGGATTTATTGTTTGGCAATGTAGAAAACACTGTTTTCACAGTGCATGAAAGGATTTGTGAAAACAGACAAAAATAGAACATGACGTATATTTTGATGGCCCATTACAACGGACCAGCAAAATAAGTTATGTAAATAGCTCGAATTCATAGGCATTGAATTTAATGCTGTGTGTGACGTCCGGAAGAAAAAACGGAAGTCACATGGCCATTACTCACTGTTGTGTGAATATACACACATGGACAAAATTGTTGGTACCCCTCGTTTAATGAAGGAAAAACCCACAATGGTCACAGAAATAACTTGAATCTGACAAAAGTAATAATATATAAAAATTCTATGAAAATGAACAAATGAAAGTCAGACATTGCTTTTCAACCATGCTTCAACAGAATTTTTTAAAAAAAAGGAAACTCATGAAACAGGCCTGGACAGAAATGATGGTACCCTTAACTTAATATTTTGTTGCACAACCTTTTGAGGCAATCACTGCAATCTAACGATTCCTGTAACTGTCAATGAGACTTCTGCACCTCTCAACAGGTATTTTGGCTCACTACTCATGAGCAAACTGCTCCAGTTGTCTTGGGTTTGAAGGGTGCCTTTTACAGACGGCATGTTTCAGCTCCTTCTCAAGATGCTCAATAGGATTTAGGTCAGGGCTCATGGAAGGCCACTTCAGAATAGTCCAATGTTTTCCTCTTAGCCATTCTTGGGTGTTTTTAACTGTGTGTTTTGGGTTATTATCTTGTTGCAAGACCCATAACTGAGACCAAGCTTTCTGACACTGGGCAGCACATTTCTCTCTAGAATCCCTTGATAGTCTTGAGATTTCATTGTACCCTGCACAGTTTCAAGACACCCTGTGCCAAATGCAGAAAAGTAGGCCCAGAACATAACAGAGCCTCCTCCATGTTTCACAGTAGGGACAGTGTTCTTTTCAAAATATGCTTCATTTTTCCATCTGTGAACATAGAGCTGATGTGCCTTGCCAAAACTTTCGATTTTTGTCTCATCTGTCCATAGGACATTCTCCCAGAAGCTTTGTGGCTTGTCAAAATGTAGTTTGGCAAATTCCAGTCTGGCTTTTTTAAGTTATTTCTATGACCATTGTGGGTTTTTCTTTCATTAAACGAGGGGTACCAACAATTTTGTCCACGTCTGTAGCTTTAGGCTGAGACCCCACATTGTGGAAACAAAGCTATTTTTACTGCAGATTTTGCTGCATTTTTTTGAGCCAAAGCCAGGAGTGTATTGAGCAGAAGGTAGAAGTATAACTATTTCCTATATATTTCCCATTCCTTTTGTAGCCATTCTTGGCTTTGGCTCAAAAAACGTGAGGCTCCGGCCTAAAGATCTGTACCTCTTCTGTGTTTCACCTCCACTTCTAGTTTTGCTCACAAACACTAATGCAAAATACTAACCAAATACTGACTGTGTGAAAGGGGCCCTTTAAGGGTTTGGCCACAACTCCATAGCAAAAATTTGCATCTGTGACATGCATATTTGCTGTAAATATGCTGCAGTTGTCAAAAAATTGAGACAAAATTTGCAGTGTATATGACATGCTGCAATTCTGGAATTCTGTTAAGCCCCATTCATGCACTCTTCGGTACTTTGCTGAGGATTTTTTCAGTGCAGAATCCAAACTGAAAATTCACAAGTAATTTGCTGTGAACATTGAGTAAATGTTCTAACATACTGTACTTTGTCACAATGTACTATATAAGGTATTCTCACATATTCAGCTCATGAAAGAATATGGTTATGTTGTATCATAGCTAAGGAAATCATATATACCATTGTATTTCCATGCACATTTTGCCCCAGAAATGTGAGAATGGTTACAATTGCTTATGACACTAATTGCTATTGCTATTTTCAATTTAAAAAAAATAGCTGCTGATACTGTAAGTTTAGTGTCATGCTGAGTGCAGAATAGGAAAACTGATAGCTGTGGAGAGGCTGACTTTTCAGCTGCTAGATTCAATTCATGACAAAGCACTAAGTGCAGGCATCTCTTACCTGACAATGGGGATTAATGAGAATAGGAAAATTGAATGCCATATGTAATTTCAACTTCAGACCCATCATGACACAACCAAATGTCCAAAGTACTTACTGTCGTATCACAGTTAGTTTAGGGGTTAGGCCCTGCTGTTTACAAATGTCATGTTAATAAACACAACACTTTAAGACAAGTCAGAGCTGTGCACTGATCAATATTGAGGTTCTCTTTGCAAGTGTAACATGAAGAATAGTTGTAACCAAGTCAAGACACAAGGTTAATTCAACCAAGCACGTTGCCTAAATATTTTAAATGTGGTTTACTTCTGCTATCTAACAACCATCGTAATAGTGTTCTAACGAAAAGAAAGAAAATGGTCTGTGTTTTTCCAGAAACATTACCACTTTTAGGTCTCATTCACATGTCTGCATATGCTATACTTTGTATGTCTCAGTATCAGTGATAAAAAAGGATGTGCTTCCATTGTTTTTGACAGATGTCTGAATAAACACATTGAATTTAATGGGTATGCATGGCGTCCATGAAAAATGCGTAAACCATACATGTGTGATATGCAGATATGTGAATAAGGCCTTATCCCTGTTATTCACATGCTGAGCTGCAATACCAGACACAGTACATGGTCAAGATGCCTGATTCTAATTTTTTATTTATGTTGTTTATTGCTGGCCTACAGTAAGTATCTATATTCATAGGACATGTTGTTATAGTCATGAGGCATTAAATATATTATTCTATATATTTTATGCTTTATAAAATATATGCATTTTATTTATTTAATATATGATGTATAATTTTCCATTTTTTAAATGTGGCTGTTATCCTGTCTGCCATATTGACATTTTCTAGTATTTATAGCTTTTCACACCATTAGGTATGTGCTGTGCAAGACAGTTTGTACATATTTTACAATGGATTTTTCTGTTCTATTTACGATTTTACAATTTTAGTGTATACTTTTTATTGCTTTTTTAGTTTGTTAGATGTTTTTTCACTATCTAAAAGTTCAAAATGTAGGTTAAATAGTTTATTTTACATTAAGGATATTCTGCAGTTAGGGAAAACAACTTAATGAAGGTCTTTTGCTCTTGGGTACTATACTGCAGGGATTACATTTCAAGTCTTGAAGTTGTGCTTAACTAGAGCACTGAACAATCATTTCCATTGTTCATTCTGTCATGTAGTCAGAGGTACAAGTTCAGTTCATTTGTTAGGCCACTTACAAACTATACACAAAGGAAACGCATGGACAAGATATGTATGTCATCCTTTGTAATGCTTCACATCATCTATTACCAGCTCACAAAGCAGGAATACCTTGATTTGCTTAAGTAGAACAATTTAAACACTTTCTGAATCTCAATAAATTCCATTCATTCTCTACATTGATCTGAAATATATATATATATATATATATATATATATATATATATATATTGATAGTCTTCCTTCAGCGAGAGACTGCAAGAAAGAACACCAGAGATCCTGTATCAATCATTTACTCTGACAGCCACTGTAACAATTTTCTAACTGAACTTTCCTGTCCACTCTCTAGTACCAAATTACCCAATTTTCAAAGTGTAGCTTCTTTCATTCTGCAGCCATGCTGCAAAAGTATACTGCTCCCCCTCTGTTCTCGACACAACAGTAGATCAATCTCCATACAATACTATCAAAAGCTCTTTTGTTACATGGTACTGGAGGGGAATTATGAAAAAATATATATTTTTGATGATAGGTTAAGAGGAATGTAACTTTTAGGCTGATGCTCCACGTTGCGGAAACACAGCTATTTTTGTTGCAGATTTTGCTGTGTTTTTTTTACACCAAAGCCAAGAATGGCTACAAAAGGAATGGGAGATGTAGTGTTGTAGTGAGGATGCAGGTCACCTGGAATAAGTCCACTATGCGATAATGACTTTTATGGATCAGAACTCTTTATTCCATGCTTCGTCCAAGAATCTCTGTCTAGCATCTGCCCCTCCTAGCTCAGCTCCTCCTCCCTTACTACCTCACTGTTGCTAGGCAGACAAAGCAAAATGAGTAAGCAGCAAAGAACATACAGAATATACTTATAACATCATCACATCAGATATATAAGACGCTCTTATACTTTTACCTTCTGCTTAATCCACTCCTGGCTTTGACTCAAAAAAACATAAACACCAAGTGGGGCCTCAGCCTTATTGCAAATTTTGCTTCCACAAAGCCAGGAGTGGATTTAGCAAAATGCAGATGTGTAAGTCCTACCTTTATATTTCCCATTTCTTTTAAAGTCACTTTTGGCTTGGCCTCAAAAGATGCAGCAAAATCTGCAATGTTTGGCCTCAGCTTTAGTGACCCAAAATCAACTTTTTGCTTGCATACAGCTGTAGCAAACTTTAACCTAACACTGAGGCTAAGGCCCCACGGTTCGGGCTGCAGCAAGAAAGTGCTGCGGGAAAAACCGGGGCAGAAACGCATAGTGGTTTTCCAGCAGCACTTTTTACAGAAAGAAACCTCTACAGACCTTCTGCTTCTGTTATACCCATAGGGAAACTGCCAGCATTTCCTTAAGTATAATTGATATGCTGCGATTTCCAAAACCGTTTACGTCATGTGGGGCCCCAGCCTTAAAGTGATAAATACATTGTTGCAAACAAACATGTCAATTTAAGCTTTGCTACAATAATGTACATATAATGAACTCTTTAAACAATGTAAGGTATGTTGATGTATGGGTTAAAGCAGCTACCTTAAAAAAATAACCTTTTGTAGCAGGTACTATTAGGTCCTATACACATCAACTACTTGGGAACCACCACTGTGATTCAGAATAGAAAGCAGCTCTGGTGAATGTTAGCCATCATGTCTAACATGGATGGCTATTATTCAGAATGACCATCGTGTACTATTTTACATCTTGGTATGAAACGTTCATCGTGTAATGATTCCCCTCAGGCGCCTATTGGTTGTGTTGTGGGCATTGTTTTCTTGTACTTCCTGAAAGCATACTGTGGCCTGATGCTTTGCTATCATGCTGGGGTAGGAAAGCACACTATATTAGGAGTTTTCCCATTCCTTTCAGGAGTCTGACTGGGGACTTCAGTGCAACCAGTTTGGATTCCTGTCAGTGTGGAGTGACTGTAACTTATAGTGTTATCTGGACTTTCCCCAAAAGCCAGTGGAGTGAATGAAAGTGATAGCCAGAGTACAGGACTGGCCATCTGGCAATTTGGGAGAAATTCCAGATAGGCTTGTGGCCACTGTGGGCTGCTCCTACCCCTCAGCGACTGATCTGCTGAAGCTCCACCACTTTCTGTACTGACTGAGCATTGGAGAGGACAATTGGTGCTGAAGGACCTGTTTTGATGTTATCAGGTCAGCAGGTTGAGCTTAGCATTGGTTAGTATTAGCCTATTGGCTAAACAAACTGTGATAGACATGAAGTGTCCTATGCTTTTGGTATGTAGGTAAAAGAAAGAGGAGAAAGAAGTGATGGTTCAGAAAGCAATTCAGTGTAAGAGCTGTAGTGTAGCTTTTGGGAGCAGGGTGCTCACTCTTAGGGCCGGTTGACATCTGTGTTCGGTTTCCATTCAGGGAGTCCGCTTGGGGACCCCCCAAACTGAAACTTATACGCATAGAAAAGCAGTTTACCTAAGGAAACTTGTGGACCCCATAGACTATAATGGGGTCCGTGTAGTTTCTGCTCGGTCTCCGAACGAAACATGCGGAAACATGCGGAGAGGAAAGTGCTGCTTGCATATAAAATATACATTAGGTGTCTTTTGCACCAGGTGCCTCTTGCACTTTAATTTAATGGGGTAATCCAGGAATTTTTATTTATGCCCTTTCCCTATGGAATGCTTCCCCACTTTCCATGTAGTCATGATCCCATGGGTTAACTTCTATACTCAAAGCTCCTCCTGAACTGCTGAGGAGCAGCACTAACACAGTACCTGTCATGCTAAATAGAAGCAGGGGCATATATACATTAAGTACCTCTTGAACCTTAATTTAAAACGGTTGTAGAGGAATTTTCAATAATTAGCTGATCACTGGGGAGGGCAACAGACTGGGTCAATTTAGAAATCTAAACTATTGACTTTGTTATTCTTAAGCCACTTTGTAACCAGTTTGACAGTATGCGTCATTGTCCATTTGGAAGACCCAGTTGCACCCAAGCTTTAACTTCCTGGCTGATGTCTTGAGATGTTGCTTCAGTATTGCCACATAATGTTCTTTCCTCATAATGTCATCTATATTGTGAAGTGCACCAGTCCCTCCTGCAGCAAAACATCCCCACAACATGATGCTGCCACCCCCGTGTTTCACAGTTGGGATGGGTTCTCCTATTTGTAACAACAGATTGTCGGGGTTAAGAACAGTGAGACTCTCTGCAGTAAGCTTCTCATTTTAAAGAAAACTGGTTGTCCAAATCACTTTTTAACTTTTTGACTTTTTACAAAACACCGGCAACGAATTTGTACAGAAATCTTAGAGTTTAAATATTTTGAGAATACATAATTGCAAATATAGTGTGCTTAAATGTAGATTGCATTTGTGATCACACAAGAAAATGATTGAGTTTAGTTAGTATTAGCAATAGTCTTTTTTAATTGCTTGTCCCACGTCTCAAAAATAATCTTTTTGAAATTCTGATCAGTGTAATTATAAACACATAATAGGAATATATCTTGTGATATTCTATTTTTCTGTAGTTAACACCTTTCGTATTGAATCAAGTTCTGGAGTTTGCTAGTACCCTTCTGCTTTTTGGAACTGTTTTGGAACAGAGTTACTTCAGTTAGTTGTGTCACAAAGTATCTAACAGAAGGAGGCACAGATGTGTTCTTAGAATTATCCTTGAAAAGTGTAAATGGAAGCAATTTAAAACTGACCTGAATTAATTTCACAATATGCAAATCTCTTGGGGGAGTTATGAGGTTAAAAATTGTATAAACCATAAACATGTCTAACTTTGATCAAGTTTGGAATAACAATACACACACACATATATATATATATATATATATATATATATATATTATAGATATATAGTTAAAACAAGAACTATTTGAGCAGTGACACAATCTTCATGATTTGCAGCCACCACACTGGATTTGAAATAAAACAATTGATATGCAATTGAAGTGTATACTCTTAGGTTTAATGCAAGGGGTTGATCAAAATATCTTGCAAAAGATTTAGCAATTGCAACCGTTTTTCTACATAGCTTTCTCATTCCAGGGGCTCATAAGTAATTGGGCATATTAACATTACTATAAATCAAATGTTTATTTGTAATACTTTGTAGAGAATCCTTTGCAGGCAATGACTTTCTGAAGTCTGAAACCTATGGACATTACTAAATGCTGTGTTTCCTCCTTTGTGAGGCTTTGCCAGACCTTTACTGTAACTGTCTTCAGTTGTTGCTTGTTTGTGGATCTTTCTGCCTTAAGTTTTGTCTTAAGCAAGTGAAAGACATGCTGGATTGGGCTGTGATCTTGTGATTGACTCGCCTTTGCAGAATATTGCACTTCTTTGACTTATTTGGCTCATTGTTCATCTGTACTGTGAATCGCCATCTAATACAACCTTTCTGCATTTGGTTGAATCTGAGCAGAATGTATATCCCTGTACAATACAGAATTCATCCAGTGTTCATCCCATGCAGCCCATAGCTTTTGAAATAATTGTCCAGTTACCATTGGTACCTTGAGAAAAAGTCAGCTACATATTACAGAACTGTAATTCCTAAACCATTTCACCAATTAGGATGTGAATACCCTCTAATTAAAGCTGAGAGTCTGCACTTTAAGCCCATATTAATTATATAACTGTATCTTGAATATGTTTAGGCAACAGCTAAAATTTCAAAACTTGTGTCACTATCCAAATATTTCTGGACCTAACTGTAGAAAATGGGATGTACCCCAATTTATTGGTGCATATTATGCCAGAATTCTGGTTAGTTTTTCTTTTTTTTTTTGCCTGAAAGTGTTTAAAAGGTTGTTTAAAAGGGGCATGACTTGCTGTTAAGGCTAATGTAGCCTATATATGAAATATATACCATGTAATAATGAAATGTCAATTGTAAAACAGTAAGACTTTATTATTTGTCAATTAAATAGTTCTGCATTTACTGATAAAGCTGGGCATTTTATTACTGTGCTAATTTTAAAGCAGGGAAACAATTACGTAGACAACCAGAGCAGTGGATGTTTTAAATAAATAGAAATCTGAGAAAACAGCACATAAACATAAATGAGTTGTCACATGTTTACTGTGAAACTGAGCTTTTTCACTTTAATGTTACAGCTATCAATATGCATTTGGCTTACTAATGTGCTAATTAGGACGGTAAGGATAACATTAGTCTGCAGACAGTTTATTCAAGCTTTACTTCAGGAACTGTAGAAGAACATTACCCTATACAATGCCTATGTACTTTGGTGTTTCACCTTCAAAAAATCTCTAATGTAATACTAGACAAGCATTGTAATACGTATACTGCTTATCTGTGACTCTAAAAATAAATAACCTATAAGAAGCACTCAGATTTTCAAAACTGACATGTTCAATATTTCACATTAAGTAAATACATTTGTCTGACTTTGCTTACTATGCAGAAGTTCATAATTGATATATAATAGCAATGACATCATAATCATGAGAAATCCTCATGCAGTAGTATAATGTACCGTGTTAGCCATAGAATGTAGTGGTAGAGTGAAGAAACCAGGCTATACCTTTTAGAGGTTAACTGAGTATATTTCATAGTAAGCTTTCGGAAGTTCTAGCTCCCTTCAACAGATATGGTATAATACCAGAAACTGAAACTTTACACTATTTATACATACACAAGACATGGATCTTCAAAAGGATCTTGGAATAACAAAAAGCAATATACATAGAGAAGTTATTTACAACAGGTCAGGAAATAAACAGTCTAAAATTTGTGGTGCGTGACAGAGGGATCTGTTATCTATCTGTAATCAGGTGTTGATTTGTGACCCTCACAGGTAATACATAGTGTGACATGAAGCTGGCATGAATATTAAGTCCAAAATGCAGAGTTTGAAATTTTTGCATTACCTAGTACTCCCATTCTTTCCTCTTATTCTGCGTCTTAAAATGTCCCATTAAAACCACAACCCGCAAATCTTCAATAGAGTGGTTTTCTCCGGAGAAATGTGCGGCCACTGGGATATCTGTTCTGCTGTTGTTAATGTTGAATCTGTGTGAGTTCATCCGCTGACTAAGTCTCTGCCCTGTTTCCCCCACATAGAGGCCTGTGGTGGGACATTGCACACATTATGAGATACACCACATTTGAAGACCTGCAGGAAAATGTCCCCCTAATCCTGTGCACCTGTACACTGTCGGCACTGTGGATGTGTCTGCAGGTCTTGCACCTGTTTTGCAAGATCTTCAGCTGTGGGTTGTAGGTGACAACTAGGGGCACTCGGGCTTCTTTCTGGGTCTCTTTATATGTGAGCAGACTGTCTCTGTTAATGGCTGCTGCTTTGTTTAATTGGTTGTCTGTCACTTTTGGTTTGTATCCCAATTGGAGAAATTTTGTCCTCAGATCCTGGAGGTGCTTGTCCAGATCTGCTTTGTCGGAGCAAATACGATTGTATCTTTTAGCCTGGCTGTAAATAATAGGTTGTCTTGTGTGCTTGTGGTGGAATCTGTCGTTTCTCAGGTAGGCCGTTCTGTCTGTGGGTTTGTGGTATATTGATGTGAGTAGCCGGTGGCCTTTAATTTATATTGTGGTGTCCAGAAAGTGAATTTCACTCCCTGAATAGCTAAGTTTAAGGTTGATAGTAGGGTGAAAGTCATTGAAGTCATTATGGAATTGAAGTAGGGCCTCCTCACGTGCAGTCCAGATGACAAGGATATCATCGATATAACAAAGGTAAATCATAGGTTTGGTGGTGCATGTTGATAAATATGCCCTTTCCAGTTCTGCCATAAAGAAATTTGCATACTGGGATGCACATCTGGTCCCCATTGAAGTTCCCATTCGCTGTAGATATAGATCCTCTCTAAAAGTAAAATAGTTGTGGCTAAGGATGAATTGTATGAGTTGCGTTACTGGTTCTGTTGGGAGGTTTTGATTCTCCAGGTGTACACGACATGCTGCAACTCCATCCTTGTGGGGAATGTTGGTATACAGGGATTCCACATCCATGGTGGCTAAAATGGTACCATCAGGTAGTGGGCTCAGGGCATTCAGTTTGTTAAGAAGGTCAGTGGTGTCCTGGATGTAGCTTGGAGTATCCACCCAACCCGAGATATTTTCCGTCAGTGTCCCAATGCCAGAAATGATAGGCCTCCCAGGGTTGCCATCTTTGTGTATCTTTGGGAGCATATAGAAGCAGCCCGGCCTGGGATCCTCTGGGATAAGCCCTTTTACCTGCTTCTGGACATGGATAAAGACTAAAAAGAACAAGCCCTTCTAGTTTTACTTGAATGTCTTTTGACGTTTTATAATACTTATTATCTTGACCTTGTTTAATGGATTTATTTTATTGATATATGTATTATATATTGGTATTGTCTTTCTTTTTGATATTTTTCTAGATATAATTTTTCCTTTCATTGAAAATGGGGAGCCAGTTCTGTTTCTCCAAGGCATAACTTTCCTTTATAATAAAGTTTAGATTTTGTTATGTTTAGAGTCTCTGCTGCCTATGCTCCAGGGAAGCATAGCCTCTAGAAATCATTGACAGAGTGGAAATGTATGAATTTAGTCCAGTGCCTTTCAACTATTTCAATTTTTATTTTGAAAATTCTTTTTTGATATTATTACAATTTCCCTGTTTTTTACCTTCAGGAAAAAAATAAATAATTGCAAGTCTTATAAATGGTGTGTAAAATACACCATGTAATAACAACACGTCATTAAATGGGTTTCCTTCAATAGACATTTATAACCTATTCACAGGTTAGAAAATAAATGGTAGATCTCTGGGGGGCAACACTACTGGAATCTCTACGATGACTAGAATGAGGATTCCCAAGCCCCCTCTCCTCATTGAACTCTATTTCAGTTCCATAGACTTGAAATGGATCGGAACCATGTATGATTTATCCCTGCACTATTTAAACTCCTTCTCATTGTTTTACAGTAAGACGGAAACCTACTGATGATCAGACATTTCTCACCTATGCTGTGAACGGTTGATACATATCGACGGTAGGACAACCCCTTCAAAAGCCATTAAATGTTATGTAAAGTTATGTCACAATAGAAAGTTCCTCATTGTAATTATTTATTAAAGAATCCAACACAGTTCTTAATGGGCAATTGTTGTTAACAGTAATTTTTATTGAAAAATTTCTATATGTCAGAATGGCAAAATAAACAAATATATCAGACCAATCACTCTGTAGTTTTCACTTTTCCAGAGAAAATTGCATTATCATTGGTTTCTATGGGTAACAAATGTACAGCACACATGAGGTGACGTAAGGAAGACAAACATACTTAAACAGTTATGACAAATTTATAAGGCAAAACACCATCATGTATACTGTGATAACATTGATACATTTTACACTGTTAATAAATCTTCTGCATTATGTAAATAATGTTTTGAAGTACAAAAAAAAAAAAAAATAATTCTTTCATTTATGCTTTATGCAGCCTGCAATAGAAGTGCAAATAATTATTTGCAATGCATTAGCATTGTAATGCATTCTATTAGTGATCAGACCCCCTAGGAGGTCTAATAAATGCAAAAAAAAAAGTAAAAAAAAAAATGTAAAAAAAATAAAAAATATTAAAAATTCAAATCACCCCCCTTTCCCTAGAACACATATAAAAGTACTTACATACTGTGAAAAACATACTCATTAGGTATCCCTGTGTCTGAAAACGCCAGGTCTACAAATCTATAAAAAAAATTTTCCCGTACAGTAAACGCTGTAGCGGGGGGGGGGGGGAAAAAAAAAAATCTAAAGTGCCAAACGGTCGTTTTTTCCCTGTTTCGCTTCTAATAAAAAGTGATCAAAGCAATAGACATTCTCCAAAATGGTGTAACTAAAAAGTACACCAGGCCCTGTAAAAAAAAGATGCTCTATGCATGCAAATCATGCAAATTTTTTTGCACAGTTTTAGGGGTTCAAATGTAAATAAAACCATATAAATTTGTTATCCCCGGAACCATACCGAAACATAGAATACAGGTGACGTCATTTTGGCAGCATATGTAAGCCATAAAAAAGAAGCCCGTAAGAGAGTTGCACAAATGCACTTTTTCTTTAACTCTACCCCATTCTGAATTTTTTTTCCAGCTTCCCAGTATATTGTACAGAATAATAAATGGTAGCATTGTGAAGAAAAGTTTGTCCAGCAAACATTAAGACCTCATATGGCTCTGAGAACGTAAAAATAAAAAAGTTATGGTGCTTGGAAGGGGGGGGGGGGGGTCAAAAACGAAAATCGAAAAATTAGGGGTTAATAAACATCCAAAATTATTTCATATCCTGCACTGTTATATTGATGTTACAGCAAGATTTTGACACAATAAAGCACATTCTATGTTGCACTGCCAATAAATGGGCTAACAGTACTCAATGTACATAAAGGCTGTGAGCTGGGCACATAATGCATATACCAAAAACAAAAGCACACAGAGAAGTTATTAATAATACCAAACATCTTTATTAATAAATACATAAAAATCTAAATAGAATCAATTTACAATGGGGACAGGGAGCAATTCCGCATAGAATGAGCTCTCTAGTGATGGGATAGGGTTAGTAATATATTTCATAAATAAATTGTTATAACTCTCCAAAACACATCCACTTAACCTATATCAATCTAATACACAGTATGCCATCAACTAACCAACATAGGTAGTTTGCACATAAGTCTATACAAGTAGCAGAGGATGGAGAGAAAGCAAAAAGGTAATAAGAATAACCCTATACATACCATATGGCAGGAAGGCACCCCGAAGCGTGTTTCGCCAATGACTTTGACCCGGACTTTTGATATGGAGAAATAGACACCATTATGTATGGTATTATAGCCAATCATCAGGTCTTGTTGGGTCACTTGATAAGCATATATATATAAAGATAAATATTACATAAAAGAGAGCAATAGAAGTCTGAAACTGCATTTGTGCAGAGTTTGGTAATCGTGTCACATCCTTGGTCTGTGCATGAAAACAGATGAGCCAGCACATGCGCAGTGCATAAAATCTCCCGTGGAAGCGCATCTCCATCCCGAGCCTTACTAGAGGTGCCGGTACCGCATCGTAAACTATAGGAAACATAGCCCAGACATAACAGCAGTGTAAACTAATGACCATGGCATGTATAACAGGAATGTAAACCACGCATATACTAAAGAGCTAATGAATAGAGCACACAAGAAAACAATACAGTGCGCAGTGAATGACGAAATGCAAAGTGAAGAAGTCATAAATCGTATAATAAACAATACATCAAGTATAAACACGTGACTAGACAATAATATAAATATGATATGCACAAGGCATAATACATAAGTGACATAAAACGGTGTTAAAAATAGTTATAATTTAGTCCAACAATAATAGTATGTAGATATGCTAAAAATTCATACACAGTGGGAAAAAATATTTTAAAAAAATTATAAAAATGAATATAAATCTATGTTAAAAATTCACATGTCCATAAGCACTTCATATCCAAAATCTGCAACCAAAAGTCATTGCAACATAGGCTGTAAAATCACAATAATTACTACCATCTTCTAAACACCCTAACGAATAGGACAAAAAACAAAACTCTATTAAAAATACAAATATAAAAGAAAGCAGACCATATGACAAAGTGCATAGAGAAACAGAGACCAATGAAAAAGAGACACTATAATGACAGAAGACTAATAATATTGAGAGCCAACTAGGATGGAAAAAGTAACAAATATAAAGAACACTACAAAAAAGGGGCATAGCTAATATTTTCATTAAGGCCACAATGAGATACTGTATTGAGTATTGAATATTTCACTTTCCTTTTGTAGCCACTCCTGGGTTGCAGTAAAATCTGCAACAAAACAGCAGCTTTTATGCAACTTGGGGCCTTAGTCTAAGGCTAAGGCCCCACGTAGCAGGCCACAGCAAAAAAGCGCTGCAGGAAAAAGTCTCTGCAGATACCCATTGTTTTTATACCATTGATACATTTGATAAATGGGGTAGTGTGTTTGGTCATCAAAAAATAATTTGTTTACTGGTGAGCGTGGATAGTTCCTACTTTCTTCTTGGGGATCCACTTCTCCTCCACCCCTTTGGACTTCAATATATAGTGGAAGGGAGATGAAATTATATAAATTAGGGGCTCCAATACACCTGCCTATCCCTCCTTTACCTAACCCGTTGTGTATATTTTATATTTTAATGCATTATTAAAAGTGAAGTTTTAACATAATTGTTGCCTTTTTCCTATGCCCATCTGCTTTCTCCTACCTTGTTACACATTAAAACTAAATGGTGGTGCACACCTGGGCAATAGATAGGATACATTACTGTACCCTCTGGGACTTTATTTATAAATCTGGTATATTGTTAGACTGTCTAGTCTAGTATTACACCATGTATTAGTAGTTTGCTTAAAAGTTATTGAGTCACAACTTAGGTCACAACATTTCCAGTGAGACCACGCCCCTATTTCCAATTGGCCACACCCTTTTCCGTACTAGTTCTATAAAGTGTCCAAAACACGACTTTGGTGTACAGAATGTTAGACAACTCTTTGGTGCAAATTATGCCAGAGTTCGGTGCATATTGCTAATAAATCTCTACCCCAGCAAACAAAATTCCCATGTTGGGGTGATGTGAGGATATCTGTGTCAGAAATGGCAGTCCTATAAGGGATTCTATAATCATGAAGACAGATAGAATAATTTGTTGCCAGGACCGGCCAACCAAATGGTGTTATCTCCCGGGCCAGGGCGGCATCGGGAACAGGTGGGAAATTGTTGGGAGGAACTGGGCAGGACCCAGCGTCGTGGTCTATGTGGGACCAATGGCAGAATAAATGGTAGTTGGAGGCTTCTAAAATAATTTAGAGAACTAGGCACAAGCTGAATGGAAGAACCTCCAAGGTGTATTCTCGGAATACGCCGGCCAGCACAGACGAAAGGCACGGGGCTTAGGGAGTGGCAAGCTTGTTGCAGGAAGAAGGGTTTGGGCCAGAGCACTGGGCTGGCTTTTCACGGGGACTGCACTTGAATGGAAGGGGCGCGTGCTGGGGGGAGAATGCTAGTGGGAGTGGGATGCATTTAAACAGGACAAGGGGGGGGCCAGACAGATATAGGGGAGAATAAGTCAAGAGAGGCAGGCACCGGTTGTGTGGAAAAGTGGATTGTGGTGGGGGATTAGTATAGTTGTTCCATTTATTACAACCAAACAGAAGACAAATTGGCTATAAAACTGCACATTTCTGGTAATGAATGTGTGAACTTGAATGGCAATTTAAAGTGTGTGTCACAAATGCTTGAGGCCCTGGTGTGGTGGGACATGGCAGATTCCTTACAGACTGAGCTCTAAACATTACGGGTTTATAATCTTTCACAAAGACAGGGCAAAAGGAAGAGAAGTGGAGTGTGTATGTATGTCAGGATTAAGATTGTGAGGTGTGGAATCCTTGTGGGTAAAATTGCATAAGGATGTGACCACTGATAAAATACTTTGAGGATATTCATAGACCCCATAAAAATAACTGATGAGTTAGGGGGCAGTTGTATAAGGAAATTGAGTTGGGGCACAGGCGGGCGGCGCTTGATGGAAGATTTTAAATACCGGATATTGACTCGAGTCATGGTACGCATTGTCTGTAAAGGGGAGGGAATTCACAATTTGTGCAACTGGTCCAGCTTGTAGAAGATCCAACTAGAGGAGATGCTCTGTTGGATCTGATTTCTAATAATACAGGACTTGTTGGAAATGTAACGTTGGTAAAACCTTGGTAATAGTGATTAGAGATGAGGAACGAAGGTACAGTCATTCCACAACGCTCTTACTGTAGGGACAGACGCGGCAGGGCTAGGGAAGACTTAGAAAACATATAGAAGTTCAGGGAAAAGGCGAGCTAGAACGTAGGGAAAGGATAGGGAGGAATTGAGAGAAGAATTTGGGGTGGTTGCAGGGTCATTTACAGCAAGAATTGCAGCATAATTTACATGCAGCGTTATACACAGCTCATTACTCATACCGTTTCTCAAGGTGGACACAACAAGCCTTCGAGGCAGACAGCAAAAAGAGTGAATTATCATACACTAATATCTGCACATACGTAAAAAAGACTTTTAAAGGCATTTATTATAAGAGGCTTATTCACTGTTCGCAAGGCATAACATTATTCAGTACTATTGTGCCAAGAAAACTGAATTACACCAATAATATGCACTTATCGAATAAACGCCTTTAACGTGGGGAAGACACAACGACCATAGAATTTAAGTTACCAGTATAAAGTTGCGGATTTAAATAGTATTGTCAATAATCAATAATTCTGAGCCACAAATTGCCTTTATCCGCTTTTTTATTGGTGTTCATTAGTGGGGAGAAATAGGGGCAGGGCCCCAAAGGAAAATAACGGCCTTGCTGCAAGTCAGAAACAGAGCAGCAGGGCGGGGCGCAGGGAGGGCCGGGCCAAAGTTTCGGGCAGGCAAAGGCACAGCAGAGAAGTGGGCGGCAGCAGGGGCAGTTACAGAGGCCGGCCCAGGCAAGAGCGGCGGCGACCAGCAACCCAAGGGAGACTGGTGACCGGCACCAACACCAAGACACAGACACCAGAGGCAGTGGGCGGACACAACCCAATGGCAGGCGGCAGCAGGCCCGGCCCCTGTCCCAACAGCTCGTCCTTTCTGTCCTTCAGCAGAGAACTACTCTATGCTGTGGGCCGATCCACATCAGGAAGAGGAGGACAAAGGACAGCAGCAGCACCGCCAGCCAAGATGGGAGGGACATGGGGGGGCGGAGAAGTGAGGAGAGGGCGGGGGCGGGGAGGAGGACACAGGACCGCAGACAGTAGGGGACAAGAGCAGAGATTGGGAGCCAGGGATGAAGGGGCCCATCACAAGGGAAGAGGGGAGCGGAGAGGCAGCGGGGGGCATCAGGGGGCAGCAGATGAGGTCGGGAGCAAAGGACCGGGGGACACCGGAGAGCCATGCGGAAAGCAGTGGGCAGGGGTTCACAGAGGCAGGGCGGAGCAGTCAGTTATGCGGAGGTTGGGGAAAATCACCACCAGCGGTGGGCAAGAAAGCGCCGCAGGAGGTGAACAGGAGATTGAACATATGTCAATTGTGGGCAGAAGGTGAACTGTGTCCAGGGGCAATGTTGGCACCACAGCCCGCGCAACATAGCAGCGCACCATAAAGTGGCCTGGGAGAGCCGGGCTCCAATATGGTGGTCCAGCCGCCACAGCAACGGCAGCACCAGGGCAGCACCCCATTTCAGGCAGCAAGGCCCACCACCAGCTGAAGGAAGCGATGTCCTTTGCATCATCTGCTGGTCTTGATGCGCTCCCCTCCTCCTAGTCAGTTATTGCGTCAGCAATCAATCACAGAATGTACACAAGAGACAACAGTATGCGGCACTCATCCAACAGTGCAGAAGCTGAATATGCTCTTGTCCAAGTTGCTGGTGCGCAGTCACCCCTTTCCACTTGTAGACTCGCATCTTTCAAAGAACTGATAGCTGCGCTGAGCCAAGGTGGAGAGTACAAGCCATCATTTCTTTGCCAAGAAGGCAGACCATCCCTGCACAAATATGAGAAGAGAAGGTGGGCCAGTCCTTGAGCCTCTCGGGCTGCACGGCAGTGCCGATGTGTGGAGCTGAACTATGGTCAAGGAAAATATATGTCATTACGGCCCACTGGGTTAATGTGGTGCCTGCAAGACACACCAGAAACTTGGACAGGGACGCAGCTTCTGCCTCCACGTTCTCATGCCGTTGGTCCTGCAACAATATCGCAGGGCACAGCGGGCATGCTGTTCTACACATTGTTTGCCTGGGGAACAAAGTTACACAGGGGAGGAACGGCTCCATGTCCTCAATCAAGAAATCGAATCCTGGCTTTCTCCAAGAGAACTTAAAATCGGAACAATGGGACGACAACGGGAAGAACATGGTGTCAGCACTGCGCAAGGAGGGCTGAGCCAGCTCCCTGCATGGCGCACGTGTCAATCTGGTTGTCCAGCATTTCCTCCTTATGCCACTGCCACTGGGTAATTGAATGGCCTCCCATGTTACTGCCACTGGGTCATTGTATGGCCTTCTCATGTTGCTGCCACTGGGTCATTGTATGGCCTTCTCATGTTGCTACCATTGGGTCATTGTATGGCTTCCTCATGTTGCTGCCACTTGGTCACTGTATGGCCTCTTCATACCGCTGCCACTGGGTTACTGATGGCCTCCTCATGTTGCGCCACTGGGTCACTGTATGGTTTTCTCATACTGCTGCCACTGGTTCACTGTATGGCCTCCTCATGCTGCAGCCACTCTGTCACTGTAGCCCTCCTCATTCCGCTGCCACCGGGTCACTGTATGGCCTCCTCAGCCGCAGCCACTGGGTCATTGTATGCCCTCCTAAGGCTTCTACTACCTCCACTTCTGCCACTGGGTCACTGTATGCCCTTCTCATGCTGCAGCCACTGCCGGGTTACTGTATGTCCTCCTAATGCCGCTGCCAATGGGTCATTGTATGGCCTTCTCATGTTGCTACCACTGGGTCATCGTATGGCTTCCTCATGTTGCTGCCACTTGGTCACTGTATGGCCTCCTCATACCGCTGCCACTGGGTCAATGTTTGGTCTTCTCATACTGCTGCCACTGGTTCACTGTATGGCCTCCTCATGCTGCAGCCACTCGGTCACTGTATGCCCTCCTCATGCCGCTGCCACCGGGTCACTGTATGGCCTCCTCATGCCGCAGCCACTGGATCACTGTATGCCCTCCTCATGCCGCAGCCACTGGGTCATTGTATGCCCTCCTAAGGCTTCTACTACCTCCACTTCTGCCACTGGGTCACTGTATGCCCTTCTCATGCCGCAGCCACTGCTGGGTTACTGTATGTCCTCCTAATGTCGCTGCCACTGGCTCACTGTATGGCCTCCTCATGCTGCAGCCTCTGGGTCACTTTATGCCCTCCTCATACAGATTCTACTGGGTCACTGTATGGCCTCCTCATGCCGCTATCACTGGGTCACTATATGGCCTCCTCATGCTGCTGCCACCTCCACATTATGTCGCCTTGCCACTCTGTGGTTTCCTGATGCTGCTGCCAACTCGACATTATGTCACCTTGCCACACTCTGTAGTCATATACTGTATGTGGACTCAACAGGCGACAGTGTAAAAGGAGTGCGCTCTTTCACTCTACAGTAGGATGTTGGGCCTCTGCACGGTTCTTTCTACCTGTCAATAACATGGACCTGTAAGGCTGAGTTCACACTTGGTCAGTTTTGGCCCCGTAACTGTCCAAATAAGTGAAGTGTCAAGTGAAGAGCGACACCTGTCATGTGCGTGTCATACTGACTCACAGTATTGTTTGACTACCACAGTAGGCTCCCTATGCGTGTTACTGCAAGGCACAGTGTTCTACATCACTATTCAGGCTCTCTGAAGCTAGAAAATATATGTTTTTTAGCGATATTCGCCGCTAATTAAATCAGATCGAAGCAAATTTTTTTGGAACCTCTATTCGAACTGCAGAATAGAACTTTTGAGAAATTCACTCATCTCTAATAGTGACCATAATCTAATCAGATTCCACTTAAATTGTAAAAAACAAACAAAAGTTGGGAGGGCAAAACCCCTTAATTTTAAAAAGGCCAGTTTTAAGGGCTGCACTTCAGGATATAGATTGGGAGCAGCCATTGTCAAATAGTGATACCGAGGTTAAGTGGGAGACAATTAAATTTACATTGAGCAAGTATATAGCAAAATGTATACCCATAGGGGACAAGTATAAACACTTTAAATTAACCCCCCATGGATTACAGCTCTGGTTAAAAGTGCAATAAATAATAAAAAACTGGCATTTAGAAAATATAAATCCGAAGGTTCAGCTGTAGCCTTTGAGAATTACGTAAATGAAAGGGAGGTGGCTATGGAAAGCTAACCCCCAAAAATTCTTTAAATATATAAATGCAAAAAAAAACAAGGACAGAACAAGTAGGTCCCCACATAATGGTAATGGAGAGTTGGTCACCGGGGATCAAGAGAAAGCAGAGCAGAGAACAGGAGGTAGTTGATGTAGGTGTCACCAATGCTGGTAATACATCAACCAATATACTAAACTGGATAAACATAGAAATGGTCCAAGCCAAACTAAATAAAATAAATGTAAGCAAGACTCCAGGTACAGATGGATTACACCCACGAGTACTTAAAAAACTCAGCCCCGTCATTGCTGAACCCCTATTCTTAATTTTTAGAAATTCTCTAGTGACTGGTACACTGTTAAGGGAATGGCTCAAGGTTAATGTTGTGCCTATTATCAAAAAGGGCTCTAGGTCTTCCCCAGGTAATTACTGACCAGAGAGTTTAACATCCATTGTGAGGAAACTGAGGGGCTCTTAAGCAACTATATATAGAAGTATGTGACTGTACATAATATTATAAGTGACAGACAGCATGGTTTTACTAAAGACAGAATTTGTCAGACTAACCTGATTTGCTTTTATGAAGAGGTGAGTAGAAGTCTGGACGGAGGGGTGGCTGTGGATATAATGTTCCTGGACTTTGCAAAGACATTTGACACTCTCCCTCATAGACATTTAATGGGTAAAATCAGGTCCATTGGCTTGGAAAATATAGTTTGTAATTGTATTGAAAACTGGTTAAAGGATCGTATCCAACGAGTTTTGGTCAATGACTGCAGCTCAGACAGATCCTCTGTAGTGGTGTAACCCAAAGTTTAGTATTGAGTCCACTGTTATTTAACTTATTTATGAATTATATAGAAGATGGGATTAATAGCACTGTCTCTAATTATGCTGATCACACCAAGCTACAGTGGTTTGCAAAAGTATTCAGACCCCTTGAATTTTTTCACATTTTGTCACCTTACAACCACAAACTTAAATGTATTTTAATGAAATTTTAAGTCATAGACCAGTGATGGCTCTTTTTAAGCTCGGTGTGTCAAAATTCGAAAAAAAAAAACTCGGGTGGTGTGTCACATCTAGAAATAGCCATCATTTTGTGATATTTGTAGCTCTAGTAAAAAAAAAAGTTATATTTTTGATATATGTATTTGTATTATATGTACCGTACAGACCAAAAGTTTGGACACACCTTCTCATTCCAAGAGTTTTCTGTATTTTCATGACTATAAAAATTGTAGATTCACACTGAAGGCATCAAAACTATGAATTAACACATGTGGAATTATATACTTAACAAAAAAGTGTGAAACAACTGAAAATATGTCTTATATTCTAGGTTCTTCAAAGTATCCACCTTTTGCTTTGATTACTGCTTTGCACACTCTTGGCATTCTCTTGATGAGCTTCAAGAGGTAGTCACCTGAAATGGTCTTCCAACAGTCTTGAAAGAGTTCCCAGAGATGCTTAGCACTTGTTGGCCCTTTTGCCTTCACTCTGCGGTCCAGCTCACCCCAAACCATCTCGATTGGGTTCAGGTCTGGTGACTGTGGAGGCCAGGTCATCTGGCGTAGCACCCCATCACTCTCCTTCTTGGTCAAAAAGCCCTTACACAGTCTGGAGGTGTGTTTGGGGTCATTGTCCTGTTGAAAAATAAATGATGGTACAACTAAACGCAAACCGGATGGAATAGCATGCCGCTGCAAGATGCTGTGGTAACCATGCTGGTTCAGTATTCCTTCAATTTTGAATAAATCCCCAACCGTGTCACCAGCAAAGCACCCCCACACCATCACACCTCCTCCTCCATGCTTCACGGTGGGAACCAGGGATGTAGAGTCCATTCGTTCACCTTTTCTGCGTCGCACAAAGACATGGTGGTTGGAACCAAAGATCTCAAATTTGGACTCATCAGACCAAAGCACAGATTTCCACAGGTCTAATGTCCATTCCTTGTGTTCTTTAGCCCAAAAAAGTCTCTTCTGCTTGTTGCCTGTCCTTAGCAGTGGTTTCCTAGCAGCTATTTTACCATGAAGGCCTGCTGCACAAAGTCTCCTCTTAACAGTTGTTGTAGAGATGTGTCTGCTGCTAGAACTCTGTGTGGCATTGACCTGGTCTCTAATCTGAGCTGCTGTTAACCTGCGATTTCTGAGGCTGGTGACTCGGATGAACTTATCCTCCGCA